>JAWWLV010000158.1:8777163-8855824 GCA_035041135.1 Platyrinchus mystaceus | reverse complement strand
AAGTTAACCCTTCAATGATAACTATACTGAAGCACAAATTAATCCAAAATGAGATTCTTTTTCCCAATTGTTGTACCAGCCAGCATGGTATTTTGTCTATTTTTGTCAGTTAGGCACTGAGCAAATACTTGTCATCACTTTGGGTATTCATTAAACCTCTCCTGAAAATGTAGGGTACCTGAAAATGTCAGTTCTCATTTATGAACATTCACAGATTTAATCCCTCTTTTTTCCTCTCAAACTCACTTCTTCAGTATTATGAAAAGGCCTGATTCTAACACATGGAGCTTCAAGAACGCTTAATCAGACATAATGACAATGCCGAATAAAATGTGCCACTGAAATGAGTGTGATTTGCATGCTTTAGCTTTGAAAAAGATATGAGAGAAGGCACTTTATTTTAAGTGGGGCTAGAGGGAGGGAGAGGGGATGGGGAAGGAAGGAAGACTCGGCCTCCTGTATTTGTAAGCTCTCCATGTGCACTGGAGAAGTGGAATGTGGCTGTGTTCTGCCTAGTGCTCACCAGTCTCACGAGGACTTGCAGTGCTTAGTGAAGGCAATTTGATGTAGAATGAGCCTGCTGGAAACTTCAGAGGTAAACATAGCATATTTTAGAGTGACTGTCTAAAAAATTGCCAGATATGACAAAATATGTAGCTCCCTAGGGTAGATTTCTGTAGAAAAATGGGGGGTTGATCACAGTTATCTTCTTTATTTTTGGAAGTATCTCTTCTCACATGTGCTGCATTTCCTCATCTTTTGGTGTAAATTACTTTCAATCAATGTAATACTTTCCTACTTTGTTCTGATGTGTTTCCTTCTATATCCTGTGTGCCACTCCACGAGTGCAGCACAGGAGCTGTGTTCTGTAGGACTGTTCCTACAGTCTCTGCAGTTGTGAGGTGCTGCCACAGGAGGGTGTGAGCCATTGCTCTTCCTTCCTGGCATGCAGCAGTACTGACAGCTGCTCCTCGGATTTGAGAGCGCAAAAAATAGATTTGTTAAATAGTATTTCATTAATTTTCTTGCACAGTTCTCTGAACGACCTAAAAAGCTGACTCCAGAAAAATTCAGGGACAAGTCTGATTATGTTTTTGTCCAGCTGGCTCATCGCTAACCTCTGGGGAAAAGCTGTGATGGGCTCTGTGTGTCCCTGTGCAGCCGAGGGGGAGATTACAGCCAGATGTGCTTTAGCTGGGATGCACCCAGCAGCCACCTCCTTCACAGTGCATGTCTGAGCCCTGCATGGCACCTCTGTGCTGAGAACCCTCTGTTTCAGGGGTGTCTGTGGAGCAACTGCCGCTGTCCCTGGGAAGACAGAGGTGATGGCTGTAGGGACTGAGGCCACCTCTTCACCATTGGGAAGCAGATCTCTGGCATCCAGGGTTTAGGTCAAATTAGGCTTAGACATGTTTTGCAGTAGCTGTTGGTTTCTGAGCCCTGTCAGGATACAAATCTTATCCCAGTGGAGCGTTTTGTCCTAGTGGGAGGGAGAACACCATGAAGGATGCCAAGGGTCTCAGTGGTGCCCATCACACCATGACCAGCAAGAACCTTTGAGGTGACTTCGAAGCTGAGAGCACATACACCTTTCTGCCTAGGCAACTTAGATATAATTTGATATGTTAACCTGTGTAAGGAGACTGTGATCCCCGAGATGCACTTGCAGTTGTTATTGAAGTTAGGAGTTCTCATTATTGTCACCCTATTAGTTTTCAGGGCTTTCTAGACAAACCCTTTCCCACAGCAAATACTCCCAAGCCCTGTGAGTTTTTTTAATTCAGTGTTAGGAGACCTGAGGAGACTGAATAGTTGGGGGGGGGGGGGGGCGGTGCAGGGGTGTATAACAGCAGTAGTTATGTTTTCACCTGAGTAATTTTCTGTCTTGCTAAGGATGATGTGTCTGCAGAGAAAAACATCTATTTGCCCTTCACTCTTCTAAAATTGGGACTGCTCAGAAGAAATTTTTCTCCATGTTTTCTGCAAATTATTTTAAATGCTGAAAGTGAAGAGGTCAAAATTGTCAAGTTTGATTTTTAATACCAGCAATACAAATCTATTAGAGCATCATCTATTTGCTCTGTAAGCATATGTACATTTGGTCTTGACAGGATTGAAAAAAATACAAACAATTCACCCCAGCTCAGCCCAGGGCAGGCAGTGAAAAGAACTACAGTGATAATCTTTGTTTTTTTACCTGAAAAATGAGAAGTTCTCAGCAAAACAGGAGAGTGCCTAAGACGTGATAAAAAGCACCCAACAGTCAGTATTGCAGTTCTGGCTCTTTGTAGTTTTCTCTGCCCATCTGTGTGGGGTTTGCCCAGTGAATTCCAGCTTCCTGGGCTCCTGGAAGAAGAAAACCCAGTAGGACCATATGTCTGGAGTTCCCAAGGAGCCTTAATTAGGTATGGGATGCCATTTCTTCAGAACAGGAACTCCTTTCTGAAGTCCCTGGTTGTCTGCTCTGTATGAATCTTACACTTCATGCCAGGCATGGGCAAGGGTAGCAGTGATAGAGAGGGATAACAACTGAAAAAGGAAGAAATGTGAGCAAAAGCCAGTAGGGCTGGCTATCCTGTAATAGCCCACTGAAGGCCACCAAGGTGGTCAGGAAGCTGGAGCACACAGTATAAGAGGGGAGCCCAAAAGAAAAGGCCAACAAAGACAAAGCTAAGGAGGGTTCTGATTGTTATTTTTCCAGTGGACAGCACAAAGGTGGAGGCAGCCTCTTCTCAGATGTGCACAGTTGTTGAACAAGAGATCATAGGTATGAGTTGCAACACTGAAAATTCCATTTAAACATCTGGAAAGTTTTACTCACCGTGGAGGTGGTCAGAAACTGAAACACCCCAGAGCCACTGAGAAACCTCCAATCTTGGAGGTCTCCAAAACACACTGGACAAGGTCCTGAGCAACACCCTTCAGGCAAGATATTGAGCTGGAAACCTTCAGGGCCCCCTTCTAACCTGCATCAGACTATGAATCTTTGATTATAAATATACAGAATTTTGTTTCAGCCATCTATTGCCAAGACAATTTTACCAACATTGCCCACTTCAGTCTGCAAGGAGACATTCCCAGAACTTCCAAATTTTCTTTTTTCCTTCTCCTTAATCCCTCCTTCCTTTACCATGTCAAATACAGAAAGTCTGATGATGGCAAGGGGAGGAATATGCTGAGAGGGCAGTGTGTCACACTGCTCTGAAGTATTTCTTTGTTTATGTTGAACTCATCAGCTGTCCCTTAGCTTGTAGTGGGACTCAGTTCTCTCTCAGGAGGGGCCATTACTCTGCTCTGTGTTTCAGCAGTTCCAGCTGCATTGCTGTTCTGGTCTGAGCTAACAGAAGCAAAACATATTTAATAAATAGGAAAGCAATACATGCATTTATTTGTGTTATAATAAAGTGGTCAGATTTAGGGTTTGGGAACTGTTCAGTGAGGAAACCAGGACTGAATTGCTCTTCTATAAATAACTTCCTCAAGTGATGGTCACACTGCCAAACACAGAAAGGCTGGTTATTTTCAGACTGCCAGGAACCAGCCAGCAGGGGGTTGATGGTAGATCTCTTCATTTCTCATGGTGCTGGTGTTTCCCAAAAATATCCATAGGATTTTATATGATTTCTAGTGTTTTTTCTTTCTCCCTCAACTGCTTCTGCAAATCATCTAAATCTGGTTAGTCAGTCATTTCTTTGTTTAAGCAACTCTGTATCCATGGTGTTCATTAATTTCTGTGCTCTTAGTCTGCTTGCATATTATGTTTCCTTCCAGCGTGTGGTTAATGTAGCTCATTCAAGATTCCATAGGCAGTTATGCATGATTTAATTGCAAATGGGATGCATCACTTGGAATTCTCTTCATCAGTGCTTCAAACTACGGTTCAGCATTACTACACGTTGATGGTGTTTGGTGAGCACATGTTTGCTGTCAGGTGATGTGTCTTCATTTCTCGTGGACAGCCATGCAAAAAAGATGTTTGGTTTGGGGTATAACATTTCTTGCTGTCCATACCTCCTTGGGTGTTGCATTGAACATGATGCAAGTAAATTACTGATACAGTCACTCACAATTTTAGGTTATTGACCTATGGGATTTGCTAACATTTTGAGAACACTTTTGTGCCATATTGCAAAATGGTGTTTAAAAGAGGAGGGAAAAGGGCCAAAATTTAAAATGTTCTTTTTCAATGAAATCCAAGTAGGTTAATTTTAATGCTGACATTTTATTTTTACATTCTAGTTTATAATAAAAACACAGTCTTTGGAAATTAAAAGCAAATAATCCCATACTGATTTTGTCAAGACAACTTTTTCTCTCCTCACAATGAAATGTCATTGAAGTTGACACCTCCTCAGCAAAAGTGAAGTTACAGCAAAGTTATATTTATCAAATGGAAATATGTTGCTCTGGAATCTTACAGTTGATGCTAGTTGGTGATGTCATTCCTGAAGTCCCTGCTCAGGTTTTGCTTTTTTTTTTTTTTATAAGTGAAACAGCACCATTGCCTGACAATTACTTCTTAGCTCACTGGAAGAGTGAAAGCAACCCTTTCTCCATCCCACACTGCAATATAGATTGCTTGGATTTAATACCTTCTCATGGACTCAACACTTGAGACAGACAACTGAAACTGCTGTGTTTTGAGAAGTCTGAAATTCTGAAGTGAAATGAGAGCGGGTGATTTAGCAGCTCATAGGTTTGTGCAGTCAGACTGGTACTACTGGAAAATACAAGGCTGGAATTTGCACAGGCAGGAATCTGTCTTCCTGTGCTTTTCTTCACAGAAATATCAGGTTGTGCACATTGGACATATTGTAGAGTGCACCCAATGGAACCATGTGCTCCAGGAAAGTTGTCACCAACCTTCAGTAGTAATCCCAAGCTGAAGTTATTGGGAGTACTGAGTACTTCTGGACCAGATGGCTGGAAATGTGGCTTTCCAGTTTCCTGTTCAGTGTAATTTATCCTCAGTGCACCAACAGGCCCCCTGTTCACTGGCCATGTCTATGAAGCTATAACAGCTCCAGATGTGGAATGTGAGGGATCACCTTATGGTCATTTGGGAAGGTGTCTGTTAGTCAGCTGAAGACAGAGCTCTAACCTGTTGCAATACCCAGTAAGAAAGGTGGGTGTGCCAAAATGTGGGAGAGGCACAAAGGGGAGAAATGTCCATCTGAGAAAATAGGGAATTTTTCCTGTTGTCTTCCCACCTCATTCCCTGGTTGACTAAAGCAAAGTCTGATGAGTTTTTCATTGTGACGGTATAATGGATTATTGCTATTGAAATGATTGCCACTGGATATTTGAAGAGATGAAAGTGGACTGATTTTTGTTTGTTTTATTGGTTTGTGTTTGTTGGATGCATACTGGATATGCATGGCTGTGCTTGGCACTAACCTGGACACGTGGTATTGGCCAGTATTGTGTCCTGCAGAGAATTGTCTTGTACATGGCAGTGTCTGAGTTGTTTGAAGGAGGGATGAATATGTCTCGGGAAAGATGCATGATAGTTTGTTGTTTTACTGTATCTTGCAGATCCAACCTCTAATGATGAAGCTTCCCACCTAAATTCTTTCTTTTTGGGAGCAGAAAGAAAGGAAGAAAATGAAGAGTCTGAGCTGTTGATACATTGGGATAATCTCTTTCCATTGTATTGAACATTTCTACCTTTCCTTAAGTTTTGTTTCACCAGTTCTGCTTATCATTTTCTCATTGTTGCTGATTCTCTTCCCTCTCTGCTGCCTCTCCCAGGGATTTTTATGTTGAATTTTTTTCATTAATGAGTAACTATTTTACACAGAACAATGTGGGGGTTTTCCTCATAAAATATTTCAAGGAAAAAGAAACAAACTGTAAATGCTGCATGATTAAAGAGTCATAAACCATTAACTAAAAGTCAGGATTGTTGCATAGACATTTGTAATGTATGTGTATGTCTTAAATTTTTGTGTGTCTGTGGGATGTTTGCAATTGCCTCTTTTTTCCATTTGTGAAAGAAATTCTTCTTGCTGCTAAGTGGTGAAATAAAACATTGGTAAAGGCAGATTTGATGCTAACTATGCCTTCAGTCTCATGAAAATAAGCTATTTTAGAATGTTACTGTTGGCCTATTTTGTAGCTATTTACTTTACTGGAAGTGGTGTGAATAAGCATGCTGTGGTGTGGTGCCTGGGACTATAAAAATGAGTCTTGCAGTAACAGATGTTGATTAATGATGTTATTTGTAATTATTGTTCCTGCTAGAGGGCAGGTGTGTAAGAGAGGCCCTGCCCTGTGCTGAGTAAAGATCTGTTCTGTGCAGCTCTTGTGTCCAAGTCTTCATTTATAACACGTGCTTTCCTCTGTTGTCAGGCAGCACATCCTCAGTAGCATGGTCAAAGAGGTTCATGTCGTTTAAAACCACAAAAAAATATCCTGTCTCAAGTGCTATGCAAGCTATGAACACTCTTCTGCCGTTAGTGTTTTGGGGTTTTTTTAAGTGATTTCATTTTTCTGGTCTTGACCCAAAACCCATTGAAATTTGCTGAAGTCTGTTCATTGGAAGGGGTTTTGGATCAGGTCTGTAAGTAGATCTCTTTCCCATCCTGTTCCGTGTCAGACCAGCGTAATTGGCTTCTCTTCCCTGCCATCCCTGGGACAAGCAAAACCCAGGGAGCCAAGTCCAACTTCAAGAATATTTTGTAGTCCATAAGCTGGCATCGTGGAGCTGATGATGGGCTGGCATTTCTGCTTACACTGATCAATTGCAACTACTTGGCATGCATGAATAAAAGAATTCTACTATTTTCTTTGTCACTGATGTCTCAACAAATAAATACCTCTAATATGTTTGAATTTTCCATTTGTTCCTGTCACTTGTGAAGTTTCTGTTAGTACCTTGGGGTACATAGAAGCACAGGTTCCTGATGTTAAATCAGACCATTGGGCCACAAAGAATGTTCTTGGGCTTTGTGGTCAATACCTAAAGAAGAAAGAGCTACCATGATGCTTCTATGCAATAAGCACAAGTTCTGCATGTGATGAGGGTTCATTTCTTTTTGAGTTCTTGCAAGTTACAGTTCCTACACCCTGCAGCACACTCATGTCCTTGCATCTGAAACATGAGAACTGCTTCCCAGACTGTGCTTCCCTCAACACAGTGTTGATCATAACCAATGTTAATGTTAAAATTTACACAAACATTACATTGATCTTGACCTATATTCTTTTCACTGAGTGAACTGTGTGTTTTTAGTCACTAATGCATCTACACAGCAAGGATGTTTTGTAAATGTCATTCTGCTGCAATGAACAGGGGAAAATAGCACAGGGTGGAGGGTACTATTAAGGAGTTTTCTATGTCTACTCCATAAATAGAAATATGTTCTGATACACAATCCTATTTTTGTTGGAGTATATTGAAATGCTCATTGTCTTAAACAGTGTGGATCAGTAAGCTGTAGGATTTTGTTATACTTGATTGCAAGCCTAATGTTTTGATACAATAGACTTCTTTATTCTTTACTCTTTCTCTCTTTCTATAATTTGTAGCCTACATTGAAGATCTCACAAGATGTGTTGAGCAAAGCAGAAGACTCATTATCGTGTTAACTCCAG
The DNA here is from genome assembly GCA_035041135.1 of Platyrinchus mystaceus. Taxonomy (NCBI): domain Eukaryota; kingdom Metazoa; phylum Chordata; class Aves; order Passeriformes; family Tyrannidae; genus Platyrinchus; species Platyrinchus mystaceus. The sequence goes on along the minus strand of JAWWLV010000158.1, from coordinate 8,848,228 downwards.
ACTATGTTCTCAGGAGAGGATGGAGTATTTTTGAGATGGAAAACAGACTCCATAACATGCTAGTCAGTGGTGAAATCAAAGTTATTTTAATTGAGTGTACTGAATTAAAAGGGAAAGTGAATTATCATGAAGTGGAATCTTTAAAGCACACCATCAAACTTCTCTCAGTGGTCAAGTGGAAAGGACCAAAAAGCAGCAAACTGAATTCTAAGTTTTGGAAGCGCCTAGTCTTTGAAATGCCAGGGAAGAAAAAGGAGGTGGTATCTCGGCATCAGGTCCTGGATTCTGCAGAGCAGGGCCTTTTTGGAGACCTCCAGACTGTCCCCTCTATTGCTGTCACGGGCACTTCTGCCACGCTGGTGGAATCACGGGCTGATGTAACTGATTACCATCAAGCAGACTCTGTGCACATGAGACATTACTGCAGAGGATACGAGTACGACGTGTCAGCAGCGACACTGCCAATCGCTTCCATAAGCAACCACCACACGTACTGTAACATTCCTCTGACACTCCTGAACGGACAGCTACCTCTCAACAACACCGTGAAGGACCCCCAGGAGTTTCACAGGAACAACCCATTGCTACCTTTATCAGCCAAGGAGCTTAGCTTCACCAGTGATATCTGGTAGTGAACGTCAGGACTCTTTCGAGATGCTTCATGACCGCCATGAAGACACCTTTTTAAAGAACTTTGCCCTAACCCCATGGGGTGAGAAAACATATTCAAAGCAGCAGCACACTTGTTTGCTTTTCTACTTGAACTTTTTTGTTTACATTTACAAATTTTTGACAAAGGGGGCATTCTTTTTTGTAACTCAGTAATGTCCTTCCTGTCTTTTAATGTACAGTTTTATTGATTCTTTAAAAAGGAGGGGGGAGAGAAAAAAACGCACCCCGTCATTTTACAGTAGGTTTACAATCTGGGATGGGTAAAAGGTCACTGTATATGGTCTCCAACATCCATACATATTTAAGTAACAGTATTTGAAATACACAGAAGTTGTTGGGTTTTTCATATAGGCTACAGTACAGTTTGAAATTCTAATCATGCTACAAAAATTATTATCTCCTGCACAGACCACAAGGGGTGAATCATCCTGAGAAGGAAGGAGGAGGAAACCTTCCCGGTAACATTGTCTCGCAAATACTTTTTAGAAGATGACCAGCTGAAACAATGCAGATGAAGCTTAATCAATAAAGTGCATAGTAACAGTTACTGCAGAATAAATCACCTGCTCCCATCAGCATCTCTTCATTTTATTATCTGGGCATGTTGTATTCCTAGCCAATGGTTAGCAATGTGGTTTTACTAAACAACTTACTAGAATATCAGAAGGTGTTTAGGAGGATTTTAAACATTTTTTTCTGTCAATTATAGATTATTTCAGATTTATAATTTATTTTTGCAGATCTATAATGACTTTTTCCTAACAATTTAAGTATAAATTCATCTATCTATTGGTCTATTCATTAATTTGATGTTTCTTAAGAATCTCTTGAGCCCTATTAAGGTTTGTAGAAAAGGCAATGTAATTTTACATAGGATTTTCTTTCCAAAATCAGTAGTTACAATTTGAAATTAACCTTTTTGTGAGAACATTAGCAATAGAAAAGAATTACTACGGCAATATTCAGAGATGAAGTGCTAAATTATTCAGGTTTACTGGTAAATCTGACTTCAGTTGCAGTGATAATCACCTGAGACAGTTTTCTCTCTTGTCCATGTACCTGTCAGTTTATGTACCTTTTAAATGTGGCAGAAGCAGGAATATTTCTGCTGTCTGTGCAACTAGTGAAAAGTGATATTTTTAAGCAGCTGTTAAGGTCTTGCATTTCTCACTTATGTGAGTGATCCCATCAGTCAAATAGGATGCTGTCATTTATCTTTCATGTAAGGTATTCCTGCTGCTGGGGAATGAGAAGTGTTATACAGGTACTCTGCATCAGGCATTGCTGCTCAGTGAGTACCAGTGAGACTTCCATACTCAGTTGATTAAGAGTTGCAGAGTGGACTATTTAAGGAAAAAAGCCCTAAATAATGAAGGCAGAAGTCAATTTTGCAGTTTTTGGCACAGCTCTAATGAAAACACAGTAGACATGAGAGTTTTGTCTCAATGAGATCTGCTGGAGCAAATTCCCAAAAATATTTTTATGGCAGGCAGCCTTGCCTGTGTTTCAGTATGTCTTTAGCATTGTTCTCTTTGATTGCATGAATAAAAGTTAGCACTCTGCACTCAGCTGCCTGTGGTTTCATCAGCAAACAAGTTCAGTAAATCCTAGACATTTTGCAGTGATTCCTAAATTGTACCCTATAGTCAAATGGAAACAAACACTGACCTAAGACTTAAAAGACGAAGAAGTGGCCCAAAGGCCATGAGAATGATCTTAAATGTGCAATAATTCATAGAGGTCAGTATTTTTCCATTGCTTCTTTCCCCAGTTCTTTATTCTGTGCCCTCCTACACCAGTTATTGTCTGTAAGATTTTCATTAAGTTCTAAATAATACATGTTTCTCTTGTTTTTTCTAGCATTATTATGCATTTGACACTAACACTGAAAATGGAAATCTAGAAAAGATATTAATTTATTACACAGTATAGAAACTATAACTTGCTCTTTTGTGAGGTTAAGTTCCAAACATACAGGTGTTTAATAGATGTATTTTTCTACTGAGAAAGAAAGCGATTTTACCTCCATTATAAATATATGTATTTCAACCTCCTCCCAAAAATTTACAAAATTTGCACTGTTTTATAAGTGTTACAGACTGTGTTTACACTGGCTATGTTCTTTAATGCAAAGTGTAATTTAAAAAAAAAAAAAAGGAAAAAAATTCCTAAAAGCAAACCCTGCATGAAAAGAGCTGCATATGTTTAAATGAAAAGCTGTACTTTTCATTATTTTCCTTCCCACATTACTCTAGAATCTGGTTAATTCACATAGAATGTTCAGTGAGATTTTAAACCCACTAGTTCTGTATTAAGCATGCAAACTCCAAAAAAAAAAAAAAAAGAAAAGAAAAGAAAAAAACATATGCAGGTTGGTCTGCTTCTTTTATTTACAAGGACTAAATATGGGTAACAAATTCATTCACCCAATGATAATGTCTCCTAGAGCAGTAGTTATTCCAAAGCAAAATGCAGTCATGTTTGCATTGAGGAAACATGAAAAGAACAGTTTTTCTGTCATTTTGCAAAAGCACATTGAGTGTCTGTGTATTGATATTTTTTAGTTATAGATGCCAAGTCACAATCTGCTTTAAGATTTCTGAGTGTGTATTGAGTACTACGACAATATATACATGAATTGGAACCACCTGTACCCCTCTGCTTCTAGTGTGGGGATGGGGAGCTGAGCTCGGGAGGCCTCTGGTGGACTCAGTTTTGTGTAATACCAGTATAGAATCATGGAATTGTTTAGGTTGGAAAAGACCTTGAGGATGATCAGGTCTAACCAGTAACCCAGCACCGCCAAGCCCATCACTAAACCATGTCCCTGAGTGCCACATCTACGTGTTTTTTGTATACCTCCAGGGATGGGGACTCCACCACTGCCCTGGGCAGCCTGTTCCAGTGCTTGACAACCTTTTCAGTGAATAACTTTTCCCTAATCCAGTCTAAACCTCCCTGGCAAAACTTGAGGCCATTTCCTCTTGTGCTGTCACTTGTTACTTAGGAGAAGAGATCAACACCCACCTGGCTACAACCTCCTTTCAGGTAGTTGTAGAGAGCGAGAAGGTCACTCCTGAAGCTTCTTTTCTCCAGCCTGACATCCCCAGCTCCCTCAGCCTCTCCTCACCACACCTGTGCTCCAGACCCTTCTCTTGCCCTTCTCTGGGCACGTTCCAGCACATCTGTGACATGCGAGAGGCCACATGTTTCCATAGGTAGCACTTAAGGGTCTGGAAAAATAGAGACAAATGGTGAAATGCATCCATCCGTGGGATTTGGGTGGCACAGGAGCTTGTCCCATTGTGAAAACCACCACCGTAGCAGCCCTCCAGCGGGATCCCTCATGGCAGGAGTGACAGCTGGATCAGGGCCTTGGTGGCAACAATGTGAACCTCATTAGCTGAAATAGAAGTGCATATGGGTATTTTGCATTCCTCTGTCTCACCAAAGCCATGGTGGTTTTATCAGCTGGATTTATCAGGGAAGAGGCCAGGGCACTACCCTGACTGTGCTTGGTGCTGCATCTCGCTTGGGTGACTCTGCAGCCCTGCCACCCCCAACTTATCAGCCTGTGCCTTCCCCAATCACCAGCAGCAAACGTCCTTATTGCAACCACAGGACTTCTGACTTAAGTCATGTTCATTTTAAAGATGATTTATTATAATGTTTGGAAGCTACTGTTTGTATACTTACCTTTGTGTGTGATATACTTGAGAGGCAATTTTGATTTAAAAGTTGTCTATAAAAAGAGCTAGAAATTGGAAACCTATTCAGCTGCTGCAGATTTTATGTTCCTAAAGTAAGTTCAGCAAGAAAACAGGGTAATTTTAAATTAACTAACAAAGTACAGTGAATATTGATAGTCCTTGGGGGCTGTGTGCTTGGCTGGTATTTTAATAAAATTCCTTTCTCTAGACAGTGGATGAGAAAGATATATAAAGATATTGCCATACTCTGCCACCAGGTCTGCTCCAAAACCCATTCAAGCCAACGAAAAGAGTTGCATCAAATACAGCAGACTTTGGATAAGGCCATAAACCTTATGTTTACTGTGTACAGAGGAATACAAAAGACAAAAGGGAGAGAAAGAAGTCAAGAGGCTAAGGAGCATTTGCTTATTTATTCTGTCTGAAATTAAGCTTATTTTTGTCCCTGTTTAGTGTGGATATGCTCCAGGACCATCCAGCCTTGGGAAAGGAATTTTATTCATTCTTTGTTATAAACAAGATAAGGACTTGGGAATAAATAACAGATACTTTTGCAGGGGAAAAAAAATCATTATTTTTAAGGGCTTCTGCTCTCAGCAGTTCCTTTGATTCAATAGGCTTTCTCTGTTCATCCAAATGCATAAGCACATACTTAAATTCCCCTTAATTCAGTGAGAAATACTTTGCTGAGCAGGGGCCTGTAAGGACAGTTCAGTGCCAGAAATCACAGCATTCAGCAGCCTTCAGAATTGTCCCCTTATGGAATGCTCCGAGCAGCTTTCCCAGTGTCTGTCTCTGAGTGGACACTGAGAGTTGAGCTTTCTGGCAGAGCAGCTGTCAGGTCTCACAGTCCTGGTCACAGGAGAGGAAGTCTCCAATGCATGTTAGCCCTGGCAGTGCCCTGGGCACTGTGTCATAGATGGGAGAACAGTGGGGGTTTTGTGTTGTCTCCCAGTTGGGCAACTGGGAGTTTATCCCATGGGACAGCTTGGTTAGAAATACTGTCTGCAAGAGACCTCTACCTCCATGCAGCATTTTGTCCAGTGTGAAGAAGAGAGGGGAAGAAGAGAGTAGAGTCTAAGGGTTTTCCAGGCAGAAACACTGATTGACTACAGAACAATGGCAGCTCTTGCATGAATGCATCATGTTTGTCCACTATTCAAGGGATGCTGTGCAAAGTTCCCCAGAAAAATGTCTTTTCTTGCCAGCTCACTTGCTTTAGACCCCTTATCTTGATAATTTTAAAATTAAATTTTCAGTTTTCTGTTGGATGGAAAACTTTCTTTGTTTCATCCACAGGGGAAAAAAAAAAAAAAAAGAAAGAAATAAGCTACTTCTTTATGTGTTAGAAAATTCCCCACAGAGTAAAAACTCACACTTTTTGCAGTCCCATGGATTTTAAGCTTGCATGTAATGCCAGAAGTGTTTCCACATCACTCTGGTGAGGCGGATGAGGTGATGGTTTCTGCTGTGCAGTGGATCCCATCACTGCAGAGTTCAGCCTCTGGCGCTGCCATTCCAGCAAACTGAATTGCTCACTTTTGCCACTACCCCGTTCTACCAGATGTACTCTCCAACAAGCCTCGTCCAGAGCAAAGCGGGTTCCAAACATCACTGTTCAGGGCTGCCTCAACATCAGTTCTGCAGCTCTTGCAACACATGATTGCTGGGTGCTGTATCAGTTTGCTGTCCCCCGGGGTCTGACAGCGCAATCACAGCCAGAGCCTGGTTGTCCAAAGCAATTAAGCCACACAGGAGCCAGATCTTATCGAAAGTCCACAGGAATTTGTCCTGATCCTCAGTTTTTGTAATACCAACATTGGTTAGTTAGGACTGTGAGAAGTGATGACTGCTGTGAGCAGTGGAGCTGGAAGACCCACACCAAGGTGCCAGGGAGCCAATGAGTCTGAAGGAAAATGTGTATCTGACCAGTAAGTAATATTCATTTAAAATAATCAATATTGGCCTGTTTGTTTATAAAATAATGAAAACTACATAAAAGTACCTTGCTCCGTGGTCTTGGAAGCATTTAAGCTTTTGAAGTTTCATAAATAACAGTGATTAAAACTAGTTCCATTTTGGCACTAGTTAACCCAGCAAATGTTAAAAATATGGCATTTTGGAATAATTTGTTACAGGAAGAAAGCAGAATTTGAAAATGGAAAGTAATGGCACATCATATTCCTGTAAACACAAAGAACAGCATTTTGAAAAGTAATTTGCTTCCCCAAAGAAAGGACCTGCAGCATTTGTGATGTTGAGGGAGGGACAGCTTTGCAATGCTTACCACTGGAAGCCATTTGATAACTTCAATGCCACTGGAGAAATTCAGAGGTTAATAAGGCTGCTCCAAAGAGGTATGAAACAATGTCTCAAAAAAGGAAACACAAAGTAAAAGTTACCAAGCTTTGCCAGGATATTTGTCATATAAATATAAAACATCAGCACTGCCAGTAGAAGGATAACATGACCTGTCAGCATTTTCTCTTCTTTGCAATACCATTGTAAAGCTACAGACCAAGCAGTAAAGCAAATAAATAATAATTATAAAAATACAGTTTGTCAAGCTGAGCCAGATTCTCACGGTAGGTATTCTATAAACAACTCCTCTAATTCATTTTGATAGAGTGTAATTGGCTTTATAAGGTTTAAAGAGCTTTCTTCTCTTCAGGACAAGCACAAAGACAAAGCACTGTACTTTATATTAATGAGTTTTGCAAATTTCTAGGACTGTAAAATAATTCCTTCGTACACAGCAGTGGGTGGTAAATGTTTGCCTGGCTGCAAGTATCCGTTGTGGGTATTCAAAGTGGTTTGTTGGAGTGAGAGCTCCAACAGCTATTGCTGAGCCTGGCAGAGCTGGTAAACCAACAGGACTACATTCAAGGGCAGTGGGGTACCCACCGTGCTCAACATCGCTGGGTGGGCTCAAATATTTGGCTGGGCAATACCTAGAGAATAGAGCACAAGTTCAGACTGTGCTCATACTGGATAGAGGGATTTGCAAAACTCTAGTGCCCTCTTTTAATGGAGAAATACAGGCAAGCCAAGGTGGGAATGAAAATTGTCAAAGAAAGAATTGTGTGCCTCATTTCTTTCTAAATCCAAATTATTTGGGATTCAGAGCATGCCCTGGGACTTATGATGTGGAGGAGGGAATTAGTGATCCTCATGCAGAGAGCACAAGGGGCTTTGCTTTTACTACCAAGAGATATTTTCATGAGAAATCCAGACCCTAACATGGGCTAGACTTCATGTAAATTAGCCTCTAATGAGATGACTCAAGAAGAGAGGGTCTAATGAGATGTGAAGAAGCTTTCAAAGCACAATATGCTCTGATCAGCTCGTGTATGAGGCTTAAAGGTAACTTCTGTCAGCATCTAAAAGGGAGCATTTAAAACTTAGTCCCCAAATAACATTAGAGACGCCATGTTATGTGAATTAACATCTCTTCCACAGATTATAACAACCTTTAAAACCCCTAACAGCTCTTTGATTAAAAGATATCAAAGGCTTTATGATCATGAAACTATCTATCTAACACCTAACTCCTCTGGGGAAATATTTTCATCCACCCTTTAGCAAATGAAAAATATGGTTAAGATCCATTTTACCCAAGATCCCACCAAAAACCGAAGTCAGAGTTTGGGCTGTGCCCACAGCTTTGGAGAAATTCAGAGGTTAATAAGTGCCCCAGTTTGGAGTTCTGACCAGTAGATAATATTCCCTGGACTGGACTGGTAACTGGATTGCCTCATCCTGGCTCTGTGGCTGCATCATCTCAGCCAAAGAAAAAGCTTATTCAAACCTGTGTGAACAACCTTGAGTGTCCCCTGAGTGGGTCACAGTGGGGCTGTTTAGGGGGTATGGCAGAGGTGTCCCAGAGAGAGCCGTGATGCTTCCCTGTGGGATCGGCAGCTCATTGCAGAAACGGGAAAAGACAAGCTAATCATCAGCTGTGAAGTGACTTTGGAAGGACGCAGACTGATGAGATGACAGGAAATCTGTGTGCTGTAGCAAATTATTGGCAAAAGGAGACAGCGGGGGAAAACATTGAACTGACACATAATTTGTACCTAACAACCAGCCTGAACCCAGATCAGAGGTCTGGCTGTTATGCTGCCAAACTCAGGGAAAATCTGAACAAAGTTCAAACTTCATTGCTTTCACCCATCAACATAATGAACAGAAGAAGCATCTGTGATGTGACAGTGCCAATCTGTGAGGTAGGCTTCAATCCAGGGCCAGAAGTTTTCAGCTATTCTCTGAACAAAGTGCCCAGACTAATGCAGGTGTAGGTATAGGTTAGGGTACAGACAATTCAAAGCAGCCCCTTCATGGTGGAAAAAAGAGAGCAGCCTGAGACAGCAAAATAAAGGAGGATGTTAATGAACTTGATCGACCTGGCATGTCCTTGGCAGATGCCCCAGCTGTGAAATACAAGCCTGAGTGCCCTGTAAAACAAATGACATGGCAGAGGCAGTCAAGCTGGATGAATGTATCCCAGAAGTGCTACAGAGTGGGGATTCAGGGTAGAGAGGGGCAGGAGCTGAGTGCATGAGGGGAAGGAGCCCACCACCATGGCCTAGAGACCTGCCCATGCCAGCAGCTGGTGGAGATGTGTAGGGCATGGGCTCTGCTTGGACACAATGGCAGCAGCATCTCATGATCACAGCAGCCTGCTCTAAAACCCTCAAAAAGGTTTCCAAAGCTATTTATACCCAATTTCTGAGCTCCCCAGGGTCCAAAGAGAGGTAAATCCTATCCGAACAGCTCTGCCTCCAGGAAACAGGCTAATAAGAGACTAATAAAGGAAACAATAACAGTAGTCACTAATTCAGCAATCTGTTTTAAATCCCTTTCTTAAAACATTAACTATATCTTATGAACTCGTCATCTTACTTGTCTTTGATATATTGAAGTCCATGGAGAGGATATGGAAATAGCGTTGCATGGAGCAGGGAGTGTTTTACGCACCTTATAAAGCTGGTCATGGTCATGAGGCATTAGATGGCCACTTGCAACATCTGGGTGCTGCTTCCCATGGGAGGAGGAGAGGACGTGTATCTGCAGAACAGCAGTGGAGATGTCCCACACTGCACCACAAGCACTGGGACAGGACAGAGAGCTGGAGCAGCACAGCCCCACGGGCACAGTAACCCAGCGCCCTGCAGGCATCGCAGCACCACGTCCACAGTCAGCAAAATAGAGGCAGCCCATGACAAGGGCTTCTCTTGCAAAATACAGCAATGTAACCTTTGAGCTGCTAATCATTTTTCCTTTTTGGCAGCCAAACAAATGTTACGAAAGAGTAATTCTCAGCATCCATTGTACCCTGAGGGTTAACAAACGTGTAAGAAGAGCTCCAGATAGAGAGCTGCCAGCCTCTGCTTCTCCTTTACTGTGTGGAGAGCTCTTCTGAGACTTGAGGGATGATGGGAGTTGTCTTTTCTTCTTTTTTTTCTCTTTTTTTTTTTTTTTCCCCAGAAATAAGGTCATGGAAATTGTCAGAGGAGCATGTGGAGCGATTATAGCAAAAGCACAGAAGCCTCTTAGAGAAACTTCCTTATTTTACAAGCCTGATTCTTGTTATTTTACAGTAAGACTGTAAAGAACAAACTCTCCCCAAGAGAGCCAAAGAAACTGCGGTGGTCTGTGCAGTGCAGTGACAGAAGTTGAGGTGGCAAAGGGCAGAAAGGCAGAAGCCAGAGTGTCCATGTGCCATGGCTGACACCAATCTCAGGCGATGCCCTGCAGGGACAGAGCCAGGAGAATCCTTGGATGGGGAAATGCAGCACCCACCATCCTGCCGTGGGCTACTGCCACGGTCACTTCTCTGTGACACTGTTGCTGATCTTGGGGCCATGTCTAGTGGCCAGGCTTGGACCTCTCCTTTGGCAGCCTTTCTCCTTCACTCAACAAAGAGGTTGAGGCTGGAACAAGCCCAAAAACTGAATTATTGTCCATCAGGGGTACAGCGTGCATGGGGTGGTACAGGGCCACCTGTCTGGGGCCAGGTCCAGGGCACAGGGCTTCAAACACTGTCACTGTCCCTTCCTCAGAAGCAGATGCAACAGCATTTCAGTATACATGTCCACCAGGCCTTTCTGGCACTGAAACTTCACCAAAGTGTCTGAATTCTAATACTTACTTCCCCTAAACCTGAAAAAAACCCCCACAAGAATAGCACTGGTGGCAAAGCTAAAATGTGAGAGTGAGACTGAAGACCAGGTAACCTAATCAGGGCCAGTTTAACTGGCAGCAAGTTATTGACTTCTAAGGCAGCTGAAGCAGAACAACCTCAGATAATCATCAGCCTCAGTGTGTTCATATGGCTTTGCTTGGCACCACTGGGAATAAAACTTTCCCCTGGGCTGACCTCCCCTGTCCCAGCCCACTCTGCTTTTCCCCAGGTTTGCCATGTGCTGGGGTACCCCTGCTGACCAGCCAGCCACCCCTCACAGGCACCACTCCACTTTCCTGACAATTTTATGTTTAACTAGTACTTTGCACTGAGCCACACAAGCAATTCCTTTGCTGTGGAACGGGAGAAGTTCCTCATGGGCGACTTGAAATGCAGGACTTGAGCAGTGAGGCTTACCGTAACATTTAGAAATTACATTTTATAGTACTTGGCTTATTCAGAAGCTTGCCAGGCAAGAGCAAAACAACAGGCTTTAATGATGCTGCTATCAGCCCCTGGCTCAGCCTGGGCCTTTTTCATATGGAGTGAGATGAATTTAGTGTACGTGTGAGCAGTGAGCCACCAACGATAAGCTTTGTTAGAACAGAGCTTTTCTTTAACTTTGCTGTCTTCCCTATAGGCTGTGGAGGAAGTGACTAACCTCTGAGCAGGCAGTCATGGACCTGGTGAGAGATTTCAGGTATGTGTTGGAAGGTAAAAAATGTGCTGGTGCCTGTTAGTCAAGCACTAGTCAGCACTACACCTAAGACAGACTTCCCCAGGGAAATCATAGACTGCTAATTTGGGGGAGGAAACAGTCAAGATTTTTTCCACTGAGACAATAAAATAAAGGTCTCCAGCTGAGATACCCATTTGGGGAGACGAATGTTAATTTACCAGAACAGGGGACAGCTGAAATTAATAATGATATTCTGCTGTAATTTGTACTGCTCAAAAGCCAGAGTCAAATCATTGTGGTCACTAGGGATCTGTACCTGATTTCTCTGAATGAGAATTTGTTCCATTAATCTGGGTGGCTTAAAAGGAAAACTGTAATAATGCTGAGCTTTGGGCTTCAGTTGGTCCAATGGCTTTTATTGAGGACAAAAAAAAAAGACCTGTGAGTTATGGGGTCTGTGTTTTTGTAACTAGACTAGTTAATGTGATGTGGCTTGGCAGAACTTGTGATTCCCTCTAACACAGAGGGAAGTCACCAGAAGTATTTTCAGTTTGCCAGCTGCAGTACAAAACCACGCTCACCCCACTCCCCCTGTTTTACATGGATAAGGCATCACTACTGCACCAAATTTTAAGAAGGGAGTTCCCCACTCAAACCAACCAAACTTGCCCAGAGTCAGCTGTGCTGTAAAAGACCTCAAAGGTCTCAGAGGCTGGAATTGTGCCTCCTGACCTAAAGGGCAACCAGGTTTCAGTTACCTTTCTCCTTGCTTGTGCCTCTGCAAAGAGCCTCAGCACATCTCAACTGCAGAGTCAGCTTGGGGCTGGCCCCCTGTGAGTCCTCCCTGCCACGCCCGGGCTCCTATCAATATCTGGAAAGGCAAAACTGCTTGAGAGAAAATGCTCTCAAAAGGTTAAAAAGAAAAATGCAATAGAAATGCTGGCCAAGGAAGGATCAGCCCTGGAAGCTTTCTAATTCTCAGTTTGAGCTTGGACATGTGGAAAAAATAATAGTCATGAAAGGACTCACAGGCCCTCCCAGTCTAGATGAAGAATAAACAATACAAGGGACATGGCAAAGAGGAAAAAAATAGATGAATTTTTATTATCCTCCCAGCAGTTGTAACATGGAAATTAGGACAGGATAACAGGCAATTTAATGCCAATGTAAAAGTGGAGGTGACCATGAAGGGAATTAAATATGACTGGAGAAACAGCCAGCATTGGCATGAGAGAATCATCAAAATAAGCCAAAAGGAGAAAGGGAATGAGGATACACACTACCGACCTTTGCTACACTGTTCACAGAAATGTCAAGGGAAAACCCAAACCCATGCAGCCACACACAAGTAAAGCAAATTGTTATCAGCCTGAGCAGGAGGACATGAAAGAAAACAATCAATCTCTGTGGGGTAACAAAGCAAAAGAACAAAAGGGTTCAAATATGGCAGAGTTAAACTGAAAGTTTTTCTGGTTTTTCTGTTTGTTTTTGTGTGTTTGTTTTTAATTTATTTATTTTATATTAATCAAAGAAAATAACACCTAGAAAAAAGAATGGAAGTGCTACTGCTGCTTCAAAGTGAGAGATGGTACAAAGCATGCAGCTCAGAGGAGGTGTGAGAGCACCCACAGTGTAAGCATGTCTGTTCACAGCCACCATGAGAAACACCTCTGGTTTGAGAGAACAGATTACAGAAGAGACACCCAGCACACAGGTGTTAATCCACACCAGGGGACGTCCAGCACAGCCAGGCTGGTGAGCCAATCCCCACAGCATCCCAAATGGCTCAGCACAGCCAGGGCCAAGGGGAACGTCCTCCTCAGGTGAACCTGATGCAGAGGGTTGAACCTGAGTGTTGAGCCAGCAGAGCTGATCGATGGGGGCTTTTCTGGGATGATTTGTCACTAGTCTAGAAGAAAAGGAGATGGTGACCCTGTAAGTGAGCAACAGCAGCAGCAGCTCCACAGCAGTGGAGCAGGTCTGCCCTTCACATAACACTCATGTAAATACTCCTTTTCAGGCATAAGCACATGACTGACCTCAAGTATGTGGGCAAACTGTATATTTATTGCTATAAAATGACGGCAAGTTCACTGACAAAAGCAGATTGGGCAGCTGGTGGGGATTTTTAATCACAGAGAAGATTCAGTGGTCACTGAATGTTAATCCACAACTGTTTACAGATTCACGTTATTATTGCAGCATGTTGTTTTTCCTGTGCAGGAGTTAAAACTGTATTCTAACAGAACATAATGATATATGGTTATTAACTGACTTTAAAAGAGCATATAGGAGATATGCAGTGATTTTTTTTTATGTATATATAATGCAAATCTATATAGTTTATATATAAATATATCTAGCTATGCAGGATAGGTCCTACAGGAAACAAAGGAGGCTGGTGATAGCTTCACATAAAATTTTATGATGTGGTTTTCTGGCTTTCAAGATATTGCTGATTTGTCTGCTTAAAAACAAACAAAAGAAACCCTAACAAAAAAAGCCCAAAAGAGTACTTCAGAGACTTGGTTGTAAGCTTTCATATTCAAATACCAAATGACTGTATTACTGTTCTCCTTCTCATAGAGTTATCTGAAGGAAAAAGACAGGAAGGACAGATAAGGCGTTGGGATGAGACCCATGGGGTTGACACCAGTTATGTCAGCCTGCACTACCACAGTGGATGTGTCAATCAGATAAAACTGGTTTACTCCCACTTTTAGCCTATCAAGTTTATGAGCTCGTGGGCCATCTATTACTTTCTAACCTCGAACTGGGGCTTCTGGAAAGCAGAGTAATAAGGGTGGGTTGGCCATTTCCAAACCTGTAAGAATTTGGTCTCAGAATCGAGGCCATGGAGTGCAGCACTCCAAGTCTCGTCTGCAGAGGATTCCAGACTCACCAACTCTGCCTGGGATTGCTCGCCCCGTGACCTCATAACATGTTCAGATCTCAGCTAGATGAAAACAGCTTTCACCCTGTAAAGCAATGTAAGCATGCAAACTGGGGGAGGTATGAGAGCTCAAGGATTTAAAGATGCTTAATTGGTTTATGGAACTAAACTCCTTAAAGAAGTTAAGCTGCTGTGAAAAGGGAAGCTGGTTCAAATCCTGAAATCTCCCTGCTGGAAGGCAAAGCCTGAGTGTGCTTTAGGGTGGCAGTTCTGGGCTTGGCTGCAAGTTGGCTCCTGCACAGCAGCCAGGCAGCCCTCTGGAGGGGTCAGGTTTCCTGGGTGGCACAGAAGCTGCTATGGTCAGGACGTCTTGCTAACCAGTACCTTTGGACTAGTGAAGCAGTGAGGCTCCTGACACCAGCTGTAATTTAGGGAGGTCTGGGCACTCTTTCATTTATCTTAGGAACCAGAAAGTGATAGACTCATGAGAAATGGAAACCAGCAGGTCTGTTAACATGTGGTGCCTTTGTTTCTACTCTGTTGGTTTTTTAGTTTCAGGGGGCGTTTTATTGTTTGGTTTCTGCTTCAGTACTGACTCTCATTATGTCTCTTGTGATTAAAATGCCCACTATTTTCTCTTTAGGAGAAAATACAAAGTCACTTCTCTTTTTAATAAGGTTAGAGCTTTAGCTATGCAAAGTGGGCTATTTTAGCTATTCAAAGTACTAATTTTTGTACCACCTTCTTGCACTGAATCCAAGTCTTCATTTCTGCTCTGTGCATTACTAGGAATGTGCTGGAGATGCTGCCCCAGCATCCACCTCAGCAAAGCAGTATGGGAGGGAAAGTCCTTTCCCTTGTCTTTCTTTGCTTATGGAGCTATGGATCCCATCAGTCCATGGGCCACAGTATTGCACCAAGATGTTCTCACAGGTTTGCTCTGTTTGACATAGTTTGTGAGTGCTCTGGGCAGTGTCCAGGCTGTGGGAAGCAGGGTCTGTGCCACAGCCCTTCACCCCACTGTGTGCAGGCTGCGTTTGCCCATAACCCAGCATGAGCTGCTACTAAGGTGAATATTGCTTAAATGGGTTTAAGTTACTGAGCTGTGTGTGTTTTATAGTGTAGTCCTGTGCCACTCACCACTCTTTATGCCCTCTGCTAACTATGCAGTGATTGTTTAGTAGTTGTTTCCGAGTAATCAATTAAAACAGTGAATACACCCGGTCTCAAAACTGTGCAAACACATTTCTTGCCCACAAAACTTCCATGACTAAATATCAGTGAATGACTGGCAGATGTACAGAGCCTTCCCGTTCTTCCCAAACCACTAGACAACTTGTCAAATTTAATTTTTAAAATGTTTACAATCTCAGCTGACAGCTGCACTGTGCAGCAGCAACATCAAGGCGAATGCACCTACTCAATGCTTTGCCCAAAATGCTGTGAAGTGCAGTGAGAAGCTGACAGACCCTCATGAGAGCCGTGCTGCTTGCTTCCAGGCTGAGCATGGTGTTACAGGCATAAGTGAAACTTGGCTGGAAGTTATATGCAGGTTATTAATATACAAAGATAGAGAATGTTTAGATAGGACTGGCAAGGATCTACAGGAAAAGACACAGACTTATTCATGAGTTAATGTTGGAAGAGGACACTGTTGCTCAATGCCTAAATGAGCTTCCCCTTGCCTTTCCCATACAGCAGACACACACATTCGCACACAAAAATTAGGCAACCTCCCAAATACAGGATACAGTTCTCTTGAGGAAAAGAGGAGGATTTAAAAGACTCAGGCGCTGCACTGGGGCACCCAAGTGTGTTTGAAATTGTCGAAGTTGACAAACTACTGAGATGAAAAGCAACTTGGAACTAAATGGAAATTGGAGTGAGAATAGAGGAGACTTCCTTGAAGATTTTTAATAGGTCACAGAGGGCAGGTTTTGTTCCAGAGGGCTGGATAAGGGCTCATAAATTACAGTTCCTCTTTTGCCTCTTTTTTCCTCCTTTAAGAAAAGGAGAAGCAGAGGGCCTGGGAACTGCAGATGTGTAACAGGGACTTGAGCAACAAGGTAGGCTTTTTTTGTAGATAAGGCAAGTTTAAAACTGTGTAATTTTGTGAGGTACAAGTTAGGCCTGCAACACGACTGAAAAAATCTGTTTAATTTACTGAGAATGTACCCAGACTGACACATGACATTGAAAAGGTTAAAAAGATAAAGTTGATTTTTTTAAATATTTTAAAAATATTTTAAAAGTACATTGAAAACTGTCCTCACATTTAAAATTGTTGGGGTTTTTTTCTTTCCTTTGGGGAAGAGGGGAACAGAAACCCAGTGAGCACCCTGCCCCCAAAGCCCCACGCCTGAGACTTTAATCTGACAATTCCTCCAAACTAAGGGTGATTCAGATACCAGTTCCTTTTTAGCTAACCACCAAACTTCAGTGGTTTGGATAAAAGGGAACTGTGGTTTGAGTCATCCAGAGTCAGTATTTGGTTGGCAAAACCATGCCTGCAGGATTTTCTAAAAATCAAAAAACCCCTGCCTGTCTGCCAGAGGAGTTACCACAACTTGTCTTGCTTTCACATAAAAAGCGTCTGCCACGTGATATTTTGACTGATACATTTAATGTGGGAGCGATTAAACTGTGCTATGTCAGTTTTCTTTGTATTTTGGGGTTTTTTACTGAGAAGTCTGACTGTGAAGAGGCAGCAGCTATTTTTTCCATAATTGCATCTGTTTCAGAGAGCAGACAGATGTTGGGCTGAAATTCATTACGGTATTCATAAACTCCATTGGGATCTGATGACCTAGTAACATATAGCTACTGTTCCTTGCAAAAGATTTCAAAGGGTTCTTACTTTAAATGAAGAAATAACTTTGCAGAAGATGGGAGGAAAGGGAAAAACTTATAGCTAGGCAGATGGCTGCACAACAGCAAGGCACAATAGTTATGCAAAATGTGTGGGTTCAATTTATTTCAATAAATTATCTTTCTCTTTATTTTGCAGAATTGTCAGCCAGCCTTCGTGCACTGGTATTGCTGTAGCAGGCAGATATTGTCTGGATATTCTGATACAGAGTCACAGAGAAATAGCCAGTGACACAGGAAAGAAAAGAAAATCAGAGTAGGAAAAATTCCCATGGAGAGACAATGTAATAGAAATGGCTTTCACACAGGGAAACAGTAATCTGTATAATTTTTGTATTACTGCACAAAATCACCATTGAGGATTCAGTTAGTGCTGGAACAGAGTCCAAAAGCCAGGAGTGCAAAATACCATAGTTCCAGAAGACACAACCCTTCTCCCTGAAAGCTTTGGTGTGGATGTTTTCAGGGATAGAAGGGATGTGTGCTGGGCTGATGGGAAACTGGAAACTTCCAGTTGCAGCATTCTTACTTGAGAAACTCCGAAGTGCTGAGCTGAAACAATGTCATGAACTCATGGGTCAGGCAGCAATGGAAGGTTATCGGTGCCGTGAGGAGAGGGCTCCTTGTGCTCCGTGTGTGGGGACATGCTTGGCACAGGCAGGCTCGTCTGCGTGCCACTGGAAAGAAAATAACTTTCTGCAAGAGTCCCAGTGAACAGATTTGCACTAATGGAAGTTTTGTGGGAGACCTATATTTTAAGTTTTACCCTGGGAAATGAGGTGGACATCCTGGCTGGGATTACAGTAGTGAGAGGCACTTTTTCCAGCTTGCCTGTCCCCTCAGTAATCCTTGGGGAAGGAAGCTGTTTGGTCTCATTTTGGATATCCTGTGAAACAGAAGTAGCACGGCTGCCAGGAACTGAAAAAAGTTATTTAATTTTTAAAGAGATGAAACCTACTGTATGTGCTGCTACGTATTATACGGGAAATGACTGTTTTAGTTTGTTTGTCTGGATTTCTGATATTTCCAGTTTACTCAGGGTAGTAACCCTGTCTGTCAATCCTAATGCAGCAGCCTCTGCACAGTGCAAATCTGAAGACAGATTCAGGTTAAATATGACTTTCTGGCCCAACCTTAATGTTTTTGGAACGAAGTGAGAATTTTCTTTAGTTCAAATAGGAGAAAGCATGAGAAATATTCACAGCCCTATCCAACAATCATTGAAAACAAAGACATTTTACTGTGATTTCCAAGCACTGCAGGGATGGGTCCCAGAAATGCTGAAGTTATGGACTGGGTTGGTGGTTCTGCTTTCTTAGCATCTTTTTACTAAATTGGAATGTAAGTAGCTGGATGTCCATGGTCCGAAACTTAAATCTTTCCTATGCAATCAAAAAAAATTTTGCAGCAGCTACAGTAAGTTATGCTGGTATTTTCCAAGGTGTGACCTGATGAAAGTATGCTCTGCCTTTCTGTTTTTATTGAATAGTTCTCCTGGCACTGTGAGACTCCCACCAAGGCAGCATGCAGACATACCCAGGCTGTATGCAATCCTATACACATTTTTAATGTGTTATCTTGTTCCTGACAGTCTAGCAAAGCCACCCACGGTACAAACCATGCTGTAATTGGAAACGGAAGGGGATGACTTTAAAATTAGTGACTAGCCTAATAAATCAAGATTTTCTTTTTTTTTTTTGTACTCTGAGACTTCATAAAATGACTTCCAGAATGATGCTGTAAATGGTAATGAATTCAAGCAGCAGCCAAGAGACCCTACTCAAGGTTGAGTGTTGGTCTTAATACCATGCTGGCCACTGCCACCCACGGACTCTCCTGTAATCTGCACTTAACAGTTTATCATGTTCTGATTCTGCAAAAAAATGAGGAAAAATTGTTTTCTGAGATCATCAGGCAAAAAGATTGGCCTCCCTTTTCAAGCAAACCAGAAAGCACTTCTGGAAGGGGAGGGTGAAGTCTGTAGTTACAAGCAGATTTCATGGGCTTTTGTGTTACTTCTGTCTGTCAGCCAAGGGTTGTTCCCTAAAGAAACACTGAGGAGATGTCTAAAATTTCTAGTTCATATAAAAAACAAAAGTAATGGGGAGTTTTGTGAAGTATTTTTATCCTGAGAGAAAGGTGCTGTCAGAGCATCTGCATCAGTCCAGTCAGGCACTTCAGACACTGTCAAAATGCAGGTTCCTTGCAGAAGGTAAGAAAACTTCCAGCAAAATAAATATCTCAGGGAATGTTTCAGTATCAAGGAAAACTGGTGTTCACAGGGATCCTGTTTGGCTCTGGAGCATGTGCTGGGAAGCTGCTGCAGTGAGCAGTCCTAGAGAAGGCTGGCACACTGGGGTGGGTCAGGCTGTGGCTCTCCACCATGGGAGCAGGGGAACCGAAAAGCTTGAAGAGGGATTTTCCTCCTACCTCTATGGCAGAAAGCTTAAATTGACCTTTTCGGTTTTGAGCTCCCTGTTGAATTTGGATCCTGAAAATGCTGAAAAGATATGCAGAAGGTTGGCTCTGGAGTCACAGATGTGGCATGAGCTTGCTGAGCCTGGCTGTTCCCACAGGCATGGGGGTAGCAGGGATGCCCATTCCCAGAGCAGCATCTGGGGGATTATTTCAGTAAGAAGATCCTGTGTGTTGGAGTTTCTCTGAATGGTAATTTCTCTGATTTTACAGTTAAGAGAACCAAGAAATGCTGAAAAGGGTCAGTTTGTCCATTTCAGGCTAAATGCACGTTTTAAGAAGCTGTTTATTTCCTGCTGACCAGAAATCTTGTTCCCTTATGAGTTATCTTCTTGTTTATTTCTTTGCCAACTTCACACCTGTAGCTGAGACCTCAGTGTAAACAAAGCTAAGGGAAGCAAGCCAGCATATCAATTCTAGCCTCAGCTTTAAACATTCTCATCCTTTACTGAGTGTCACATCTGGCAGGGACAATTACTATTGGTAGGACTGTTATGGACCCAAATCTGAGTTAGGATCCTGACAGAAGAGCTCAGGATTAGCCCGGTACTTCTGGGGTACAATGGCATTTCCTTTGCTGAAACAAAGGAAGTTCTTCCCCCTTCATTCTTGCACTTCCCCTTTAATACAAAACATCCTTTGCATGCACACCACCACTCGAAAGGTTTTTATGTTCAGGTCTGTGGTTGCTCAATTTGGCTGCAGGGTTTTGACTACGGCTGTTGGAAAGGAAAGCTGTACTGATAGCATTTAATTGTCTCTTATGTTTGTTATGCTTTGGTTGTTAGGATTTTTTTTTTTAATTGAATTTTTTCTTAAGGGAACGTGTTCACTTTTTATTGTTGGTGAGATAAATGTGGGTTTCTAAGTTATTAACAGCTGTGCTAAGGCATTGATTTTCTGATTCCTGAGAGTTACTCTGCCACACAGCTTCATGCAGAAGAGCAAGGTGGGACAGCCCACTTGCAGGTCATCAATAGCACCAGCGCCCTGTCTGCACAGGGCTCTGGGGGCGGCTGGGGCAGGGCACAAGACCATGGGGGACATCTGGAGCACAGTTTCTGTGTCTGTAGAACCAGTCATCAGGCTGGTGATGGGAGAAGTCGGGGCTTTTAAAGTATCCTACTCTGAAAAGTAGGCTTGAGCTGGTGGCATTTGTAGTCTCAACAGATCTACTGTGAATATTGGTGACAAAACCAGCTGTTGCTTCTGTTAGACCTGCAAGGCTTTTATGGGGAAAAGATGCACCGCATCCTACGGCAGCAAGGGGAGAATTGCTCATGGAGCCCTGCCCACAGTGGTGTGAGTGGGACTGGCGTGTCCCCAGAAACCACCAGCAACAGGGTTCAGAGAGGGGAAGGCAGTGAAAGGTGGTGATAAAACCACATAGCAGAGATACTGACACCTGCTTGCAGAAATACTACAAGCCATGTTATGCTTCTAAACCCAGATTTTCACCTCATTTATGGGTAGAGCTTTCTGTCAAGTGGAAATGAATCCCTAGGTTGGAGAACTCATCAGAGATAAGCATGGCAGGCAGGATTAATCTTGGCAAAGAATCTAAGAGATGGAGCAGGAGAGAGGGTGTTGGGTAGACAGCCGGGAGTTTCACACCAGTTCTCACCAGGGAAGCAGGAAGGAAGTGGAAAGTGGCAGGAGACAAAGGACAGCCTGGAGGTTAGAGAAGAGATAAATAGGGATTGTG
The DNA here is from genome assembly GCA_035041135.1 of Platyrinchus mystaceus. Classification (NCBI taxonomy): domain Eukaryota; kingdom Metazoa; phylum Chordata; class Aves; order Passeriformes; family Tyrannidae; genus Platyrinchus; species Platyrinchus mystaceus. The sequence goes on along the minus strand of JAWWLV010000158.1, from coordinate 8,827,042 downwards.
AGAAATAACACAAGCAAAAAGGCTAATGAAGGCTAGAAGGCTAGAATGGGGAGCAAAGCTGTGGCTTAACTTAGTCAAAGGCAACATGAGGGCCAGAATTTTCCAAACGCTGCCCAGGGGAGAGTAGGGGGAGGGGGGGCTGGATTGTCATTGTGTGTGGATTTCTGCCCACGTCGTGCATTGCTGCATTACACGTTTAGTTCTTCAACAAATTTACACTTTAATGAAGCAATTGGCCACAACTCCTTAGCAGTGCCTCCACATGCTGACCCGCAGGCAGGCAGAGAGCAGAAATCCAGGGTCTCTGTAGCGATAACGTACCTACTGTGGGCTTTTGTACAAGAATACTTTGAAGCTGAGTGATACATCAGCATTTCTTTTAAGGAAATTGCCAAATGCCTTTATTACAACACTACCCCTCGCTGCTGGCATCGCGGCTGCCCCAGTGTGTTAATAGGCACTGAAGACACTTTGACCACTTTGTCTTGATTTCACGTCTGCAACTACGAAAGTACTCATTCAGAATTTCGTCCCCTCTGCTTGCTCTCTGCGAGGGGACAATGCCCTGAGCATCCTTCAGGAATGTTTAAGGACTTTGACTGAGAAATGTGCATTTCCACTGAATTTTGTCACTAAACACGAGGCCCAAAAATACCCACGAGTCTTTCCACTCCACTACAGCTGTATGGTGTGTTCTTTCTGTGGTCATAATTACCGGGGGAAATAATTACCGGGGGAAAAAGGCTGTAAGGGGCCGTGAAGGTTTGCGGTGCCTCGGTGGAGCCGTCTGCGGCACTTGGGACCGTGCTGGCAGAGGGGGCTGCTGCCAGCTCCGCACCGTGGGGACCGCCTGTGCCCCTGTTCTTTGCGGGGCCACGGGGCCGGGCTCCCCCGGGGGCTGAGGCAGCGGCTCCGAGCTCGGCGCTGTGATGAGCATCGCTGCCGTCACCTCCGTAGGCTCGTTTGCAGCGCCCGCTACCCGAGGGAAAGGGGCCAGCAGTCTCTCTCTGGGTGTAACCCTCTTCTTTGGATGCCGTCAACGCAGTTTGTTGGGGGGCTTTAAGGGGTTCCGTTCGTGGCTGGTGTAACGCCCTTGTGCGCAGTGGGAGCGACAGCAGCGCTGGGGCTGCCGCTCCGGGTGGGTTCCCTCTCTCGGCCCGGGGGACACACGTGCGCAGAAACTCCCATTCCAGAGGCAATTCCCACCCCGCGGGGAGCGCGCGTGGGGCCGCACTGGCGGCCGCCCCGGCCCCGCGGTCGGCAGGTGGCCCCGACCCCCCGCGGGCGCCGCACGTCACTTCCTCGCAAACTTTCTTTCCCCGTAGCAGCTCCGTCCGCCGAAGTTGCCGGCGGCGGCCGCCCGGGCCGGGTAGGGCGTTGGGGGCCGGCCGGGCATGCCCGGCTCCCTGCGCCCGCCGGGGCACGGCCGGGCCGCCGCGGGCCGCCCGCGGCACCGTTAGCGCGGGGCGGCGGAGCCATGGCCCGCGACTGCGCCGCCCGCAGCCTGGACGGCATCGACCTGGCGGCGCTGCGGGTAAGGAGAGGGACGGGGGGGCTGCCCCGCGGCGGGAGCTGAAACCCCCTGGGTGACACCCCGACCCCGTTCCTCGCCTCTGCAGGGCCGTGCGAGGGCTTCACCCCGGGGTTTTCCCCCGTTGTCGGAGGGGGTTTCGGTGGGAGAGGCGCTGGCGCTGCGGTGACCGCGGGACAGCCGAGGCGGCGGCGGGGACAGCGCGGCGGTGCCGCCTGTGCGGGGAGCGCAGATGCCCAAGCGGCGGCCGAGGGTCGCGGGCTCCCCGGGGGGAGCAGCCCCGGGGCTCCCCCGCTGCTGCAGCCCGCGGGCTCCGGAGGTCGCGCTCCCTCCTGGAGCGATCGTCCCGCGGGAGCGCTGCGCTGCCCGGCCGGGAGCGCTTCACCGGAGAGGCGCGTTCCCCTGCCAGGGTAATAAATAATGCCTGCTGACGTTCCTAAAGGTGTTGAGAATGCTGTGGAGAGAAAACAACTGAGGAATTAGGATCTTCTGGAAGGAAATATGTGCGTGGGGGTTTGGCTTTTTTTGGTTGAGGTTTGGGTTTTTTTATTTTCGTTCTCCAAAAGCTAAAAAAGTCAGCATTCACCTAAGTTTGCTATGAGTTTTTATGGTTATCCTCTTGTGTTTGGGGGTTTTTAATGTAATCCAAACTTTGGCCACGTTAAAAGCTGTGCTGTCGGTGTCTCATATCTACAAACAGGGCTGGGTATGATGCCCCCAGTTCCACTTTGCTTTTTTACATAGAAGCTGACCACCTAGCAACCCATCCAACCCAGGCAGGAGTGCTCTCGGCAAAGAAGAGGGAAGAGTTCAATTGTGGCAAAAAGCAGTCATCCCCAGACAGTAAAACCAAAGCAACTACTTTCTAAAAATATCAGGAAAAAAAAAAAAAAAAGAGGGCTGGGAGAAGTCTTTGCAATAATCACATGGCAAGGAGGGTGTTCCATACCGGAGGCAAAAAGAGGAAAGGCAGCAGGGACAGTAAAATTTGTGAGGATGGCAAAAGACTTCTGACTTGGCAAGTAGAAGTTTAACCTGGCTCTGCTCAGGGGTGTAAGGCAAAGTAATGGAAGTTCTTCTTTAGAGCTTTAGCAGATGAATTTAATCTCCTTAAATAAGCAAGAAAATCATGTAAGTTTGAAAAAGAGTAATGCTGCAAGGCAGACAGCAGCCTTTGTGTCAAAACCATCTGATTCAGAATCTCTGAGGGCTGAGAGCATTGCAAGTTTCAACCTCGACAGGGGAAGGGACAAATGGCTCCTTTTGGAAGAAACTTTTTAAGCACTCAGCAGCCTTAGTTTGGGGTTTGTGCTTGGTGGGAAATGAGAGGCAGGTGATGCTGAGCTGTGGAAATTATTTAAATACAGGTGCCTTACTTTTGCCTTGTCTGAGGTGTTCCTGGGCCCAGTGGGAGCTGCCTGGTGCTGTTCTGCTCTCACCAACTGTGGGGAGGTATGACTGTGATTGGGATAATTTTCAAACTGCACGAGCTGGCCTTGCTCCCCTGCAAATGGTTTCTTGTCAGGACTTTCCCCTTTTCCTGGAAAGGAGGGCTGGAGTATCTTGCTGGGGTGTTTCTGCCCTGGGTTCACCAGGGCACTTCTGGTGGCTAAAAAGCCCCTGAACTCTGCATTACATGCTGAGATGCAGAGGTCCTGGAGAAGAACTTGTGCTTCAAACTCCTGTATCTTCTTTCACTGCAGAGATGTGAGAAGTGCAATTTGATCGAGCTCTTGCTGTGAGTGTTGCTTTTCATTCTGCTGTGGGGAGGAGATGGATATGGCTTGGGTGCCTCTGGGTCAGCAGTCTTGCTATTGCCTCCTGAGCGCTCTGCAGATGACTTGCAGGAAAGCAAGGCAGGCACCATATGGTACAATGTATTACGGTAATTAACCTTAAAGTGATGAATGTTCAGGCCAGGATTTTGGCATCTGCCAAGGGGAACCTAGCAATTTGGCAGGTGCTGGCTGGTGAAGGGTTAGCTGGACCATGGGGCTTAAATGGTAGCTGAGAGGAAGCATTACATCAAAGATGATACCTAACTCCAAGATAATTAAGAAGTTGGCCCATTGTGAAAAATGCCAGCAAACAAGGCAGTGCTGGTATCCAAGCAAACAAGGGCAATCCAAGGACCAAAGTCAGAGCCCATATTAATATCCTTTATGACTCTTAACAAGGCTCGGTTCACTATGGTGTCCTGATTAAAACAAGAGAGATGGCCAAGTATTTTGGCTGCACTCAGAGCTGAGGAGGCTTGAGATCTTAATGCTCAATTGGCTAGCAAGGGCACGGTAGGATTTTCACTGTATTAAAGTTGATGCTAATACTTATTTAGATAATTGTTTACGGTTTTCTTAGAGTATCAGCAAGCATTAAAAGCAAACTATTAGGATGCTAAATCAGAATGAAATTGATTGGAGGGGGAAAGAGAAGCTGATTTTGAGGCACCTTAAATTACCATATTTTCATAATAAATAAGCTTAGAGAAGAAGAGTGAGGACAGAGCATGCGTTTAAGTGAGAGGGACAGTTGCAAACTCGGAATTGAAAATGCAGTTTAGGTTCCTCTGGGTTTCTGTGCTCTGTGAGCACTTCTTAATTCAGCAGTGCTGCTTTCTGCAGGAAAGGTGGGGAGATGGGATGCTTCTTGTGCTTCCCACAGAGTACAGTAGATATTGTGCATGGAAGGTCTTGTCTGGAAGAGTTCCTCAAAGAGCTGCTGTGAGTTTCTCTGCACGGACCACATGCAACCCACAGCACAGTTCTGTGGGGAGGTTGCACGTGAAGCAGAGGTTTGTACCACCCACCTGTTGCTTTACAGGTAGAGATGGATTATTTGCTGACTTTTGATCCAGTGAAGCAAAGTGTGTGGCTCATTTATATCCCGACTAGTGAAAAAGAAAACTGAAGAAATGAGAAGAAAGCAAAGCACTTCACAGAGATCCCAGTGTTGTAGGCATTCTTATGCCTATGCTTAACTCTGTATGCAAGGGTTCCCATTGATTTTGTTCAGTGTGAGGGCTTTTGGAATTGGAGGTTAAGTCAAGAAGGCCAAGCCTTACTAACTTGTTTTAAAAGTAAGAGACAGAACAGATCTTGATCTGGTTTATGCATTGCTTTTTAAAGAAAGTCTTGTGAGGTTGACAGTCCTGGAAGTATAAGATTAAAACTCATTTAACTTAAAGGCAAAACCAACTGAACTCATTAGTACTTTCAGCTGTGGAAGTCTGGGCTGTGTTACACTGAAAGCTACTGCCATTTATCATGACAGTTGTGCCAGTAAGGGCAGAATCTGCCCAGAAAAAAAAGCCTGTATGTTTCCACTGGGATTTTGCTGAGGTAAACATTTCCCTATCAGATATGAGGAAAGTATTACTTATATTAAAAGATGAACATATAAGTGGAGTGGAGAAGTAGTTGGATACCTTTAAAAAAGGATTTTTTGTAACCAGGGTCACTGAAATTGTACTTCTGGGATTGTTTTTCTGTATCGCATTCCTCAGCAGTACCAATAAGCATCAACTGACATGACAGATTGCTGAAACAGATGTGGTAAAACTGACACATGGAGTTAATAATATTTTATATAAATCTCTCTATGATACCATAGCAAGAAATGAGTGGACTGATAAATGGCTTAACCAGAAAAGAAGAAACTGGTCTCTTGAGTTCTTAATGGTTTTATATAAATCTCTGAGTGAGTTTTAACTGAAGCACCAGATTTTTTAATGTGCTCAGTCATGCAGGAATGAACATTGCCCGTGCCTTGCAACAAGATGGTCTGCCTGTATCTGAGGGGCTGCAGCATCTCATTGCTGGAGGACGACATCTGCTGCAGGGGTTGGTTTTAGAGCAACTGGTGCTATACTAGGAGGGTGGAAATTGGTTCATGTGTAATGGTACACTTATCACCTGATTTCATGAATTTTTTTATGTAAATTTACAGCAATCTAGTTTGGGTTCAAAGCCAAGAGTTCACTACATGAGTCAAATTTACGTTGTTATGTTTGCAGAACAGGATGGTTGAGCATTCTCAGCCTGCCTGTAGTGTTGTCTGGGATGGTGCATTTCCCTTCTGTAAGGTAATGGGACTCAGATGCTTTATATAGTAATTTTTTCAATTCTGTAGTTTAGGTTTTTTCCTTTGTTATGTTGCTGGTGCCAAGTGTTTCATGGCAGAGGACGGCAGCCTAGCCTCCAGGCTAGCTCAGTGTGGGAAGGCTTAGGAAGCCTGGAGGTTTTTCCTTATTCTACTACTAAACTGACTCAGCAGTTGAATTCTTGTATTTTTCACACACCTTCATTTATTTGTTGTATCTGCTGTATTGCCACGCAAATCTTCACTGAGTTATTTTGTATATATATATATTTCTGTGTTGGTCAAACTTGTCTATACACAAGTTTGACCAACTGGACTGAAAACTTTAATATTAATGCATTTCTTATACTGTGGTTTGGCAGTTTCCCCGTTAGTGTGTAATGCAGATCATTAGATGTGCCACAGACGTTTTGATTGTGTACAATTTCTCTCCCTTATGAAGTGGTTGCTTTAATGCAAATAATATTGTTTCTTCTTTTTGCAGGACCCTGCGGGAATATTTGAACTGGTGCAGGTTGTTGGAAATGGAACATATGGACAAGTCTATAAGGTTTGGATGCCTCTTTAATTTATGATGCAGTTCTTTGTAAAGCTGTATTTCCTAAAGCAGAAATGAGCACCATTTAAGAAGATGGACAATATTGTTCCAGTAATAGCCTGGTTTATCTTGCTGTCTTTTCTGTGTAATGCAAAATGTGGTCACCTGTGAAACTCTGTGCCCCTTCCTTTTGTCCTGTTTTCATGTCTCTCTGCTGCTACAGGTCACATAAATGTGTTGGCTTTTGCACTGACCTCTCTATGTCCTGTGGTTTTTTTCCTGTCCTGCAGTTATTTTCTCCTTTTCAAAATCATTAAATAGGTGTCTGGCACAAATTCACATCAGTGATGGCTAAATTTGGCTGGATTGAGTGGAGCTCAAGACTCAAACAACAGTGCTCTTCAAGACAGAGGTGTCAATTAACCCTGCCCTGCAGGCAGGCGATGGTGTCTTTGATTTCCGTCATTACCTTTGTCTCTGGGATATCAAAGCAGAACCACCAGTCAAGAGACTACAGCAATTAACCTTGTTTGCCATAACTCAGTGCTGTGTACACTGTGCAGTGCACACCTTTCCTTAGTTAAAAGAACTGGCCTAGAAAAGTGTGTGAAGCCTTCCCTAAAAAGGCAAAATAGATGTGATTAAATAGGGAACTGAGTCTGTGTTGTTCCCGTTTGGAGAATGAAGACAGAGGAAGGAAAAGCCTGTGCTGCTGAACCTTTGGAGGTACACCAGAAGAGTAGTGGCACTGGAGTCAGTTGTCTGGTCTTGCTTCTCCCTCATGTCACGCTGCTGATAAACCCCTGTATGGTGAGTCCTGTGTTGGTGCAGGCTCTTTGTGCAGTGATCCCTACTGCAGGAGGAATGCAGAAGGGGCCCTGGTGTAGCAATGCAGGACTGTTCTTTCTCCAGTGCCTGTGCACTGAGTACATACTACATTTTGGTGTCCATCCTCTGGTGGCAGATGTGCTGTAATTACATTTTGGTTTCCTTTCAAGCTATGGATACCCTTTCAAAGGTTCTGGAAAATGTTTTACAGAAGCAGTTCTAGGAAGTTTCTGTTTTCCCATACTATTTTTTTTTTTTTATGTCAGAAGCATGATTTTTTTCATGTAACTTTTTGCAGTGGCTAAGTCTTTGTTGTTTCTTATGTTGGCATTCAGATACTGAATTTACTAAATTAAAAATAGAAGCTCAGGGGTTCACATGGACAGATTAGAAGTCAGGAGACATTCAACGGTGCTGTTGTCAGTGTAATCACGATTTTCTCTCTGTAAAATATCCCAAAGCTCCTGAAGTTCTGTGAAATAGTTGCCTTTCTTTTTGTATCTGGATTTATTTTATATTGGGAAAGAAAAATTTCGGTCTAGTCATTTTTTAAGGATGTTGAGAGTGAATCAGCTGCTTAATCATAGCAGAAACAGGAAGGAGCAACATAGTTTGCTTCTCTGCTGCAAAGAAAATGTTTTGATTGTTGTGTAGCTCACTAGAATGGTAGTTGCCAAAATGCGTAAGAATTATTGACAGTGACAATTCAAAATTGTACTCAAAGGCTGCTCTCCACTGAGCATGCAAGAGACCAGGGTATGACAGCTCTGGGAAACAAGTGATTTGAGTCTCAGTTCATTCTGCACTTGGACTGGCTGAAACATCTAAGCAAGGCACTGAGAGAAAGGGTCTTACACAGCTGGGGGCTCTGAGGGGAAGGTTTGTGCACATGCATCATGCACTGGAGGCGTGGTGGACTCTGTAACCCTGGCTCCAAGCAAGCACACCCATAACTAAGGCTTTGTTCATAGAAATACACGTGGTCACTGAATGTGGGGTGTTCTGTCGAGGCTGGCTGAGGGTTTGGAGCTGCTCTTTGCAGGAGGATGGCAGTGAGCTGTGCAGTTGAAGACAGATGATGACAGCTGAGCTGAACAGATACGAAATGCATGCTCCACACTGCTGGCAGTCTCTGTTGTGAACAGTTTTCACACAGTCCAAATCTCCACTGTGTTTGGAAATCCTCCTGCAGAAGATGCTGAGTTGAATGTGCTCAGGTGGCATCTTGCTTCGTGGTATCTCCCTAGTGCTGGCCTTGCAACCAGAGCAAATGTCTGTTTTCTCTGAAGGAGAGCAGCTGCAATGGAACAGCTGCTTCTGCAATGGCCATGAGAAGTTGGACTGTGATGTGCACTTTTCTTTTTCACTTCTGTGTAGTATGTCTTCTGATCTATATAGTGGACCTGATGGAGTGAAGGGATGGAATTCTGGAATAATTTTGTAGTTTGTCTAGTATAGACTTGTGATCACAAATATATTAAGTTATAAAGTAATCTCTGTTATCCACATACCGTACTCATGTCATTAAAGCACATTTTTTTTCTTTCTCTGGAAGTGTCAGAATCCTCCTTATGTTCAGACACTACACATAGGAGTTTTTGCATAATCAAAGAAAAGCTTATTTCAGGCTAAATAAACTATGTCCAGAATTACTAAATTAGTTTGTTGGCTGTGAAGATGATTCATATTTTAATATATGCAGCTCCATAAAAGTGAAAATAAAATTTTAAGGATTCATCATTAGATTTGGAAAACAGTGTTTAGTAGTTTTATTGAAGGAGAGTATTATTCATACTGAATTATTCCAGACCAGTTCCAGTTCAACGTCTTAAAATTAAGTGGAAGAGGTATAAATTGTACACATGATAATGTTAGAGCTGTGTAGAAATGTTGTAAAGTTGGAATTTGTATATAATAACTGACTAAAAGCAAGCAGGTTTTTTGACAACTTATGAAGTAGTACGATGTAAATATGCCAGAACTGGCAACTTCAGCCTTTTGGAAAGTATGAATTAGATATTAAAAAAATCAGATGGTACCCGGAAGTCAGGAGACTTCGGCTTAGTTACCTCTTGAAATGACAGATCTAACCATCATTTAGTGATGGTTTCCAGGTGCTGGAATCTGAAGAACAGCACTATATAAGAGGCAATTCCGAATAATGCCATGGAAGGTGGTGGCAGAGAGTCATCCCTGAAGGCAGTTGGAAATAGTGTGTTTGCTGGTGGTTGTAGAAGTATGAGTATTGTCTCCTTCATGCCTTTGTTCCCTGAACCTTGAAGATCTGAAGATTGTGTCCAGTCTCTGCACCACCTCCATTGAGTGCAGATGGGAAAGATAAGTTTCTGAACATCCCCTGCACTACTTTTGCAAAGGACTGTCCATCCTCCCAGAAACCCCCAAGGCCAGGGACCACAAAAATTCGCCAGGGACGTGGGATTGCTCTCCAAAGTATGAGGGTCAGCATTTTTGAGGGTTTTTTAGCGCTGCTGATCATTAAGGACCTTAATGTTTTACATTGCAAAACTGTTGGTGTCATCTGGGAGGAAGTGGGCTGGCTGAAGGTGTCACCCACAAGTTCATGGGATCTGCTTCCTCCCTGTGCTGAAAGTACAGTGCCTTGGAACTCTGTCTCACAGGCTGCCTGGGGAACCTTGAAATGGGTGTTGTTTGGGATGGCAGTAAAACTGCAGAAAATTATCCAAGGGATTCATAAACACCATATTTGTTTATTTCCTAATAGTTGCTACTGTTGTGACATGGTGTGCTGTTAAAGCTGCAACCTTTGAAAGCATCAGGAAGCTAACGCCTCTGGCTGTGTGGGCTGCTCTTAGTGTGCTTGTGGGGGTATCTTGCAATGTAGGTGTGGCTGTTGAGACCTGACACTGTTGTGATTTGAGTAATTCTTTGCCTACTCCCATTACCTCCAGAAGTTTAACTATATGGATGCCTTGTTTTCTTCCCATGGTTGGGCTCTGTGGCTCTGAAGTGCTGGATGGAGAATGTGCCTCACCCTTGATGTACAACAGTTGTATCTTGGTCTGTGCTTGTGCATTTAGTAATAACTGAACTGTAAGTTCGGGGGGAAGTGAAATATTTTTTTTCGAAGACTTCAGCTGTTAGTTTCAGGTTCTTTGATGAGAGGTGTGTCTTCTCTAGGAGCCTGTTAATGCATTTTCTGTCTTCCAGTTTTTAGTGCAGGGTCATCTTTCCATTTGTTAAATGGGGAAAGAGAGACATGGGGGCAGTCGAAGTGCTTGCAATTTTTGAAGTGTTTGGGTCACACAATTCCTCCTGAGCTCTGGAAGAGGCTGTGAGACTATGAGTTTATAGCTGCTTTATTTTTTCAGTTATCAAGATAAAGAGGAATTGCTGCTAATCCTACTCATGCAGCTGTGCTCTGAGGGTCTGCTTCCTTCTAAAAAAGTTTTCATGGGCCAGATGAGGTCAGCAACAGCATCTGTGCAATCTGCTTGTTTTCTGAGTTCAAGAAGCACCTGATGGGGGCTTTTGTCTTCCTTTGTTTTAATGATGTGGATTAGCCCTCTCCTGGGCTCAGCATTTTTGAGTGGCCTGGGGAAGGAGAGGTCAGTGTCTCTGGACAGTTCCAGGGGCTGATGCTTTTTGGCATATGATCTTGCAGGCTGACGATAAACCCTGACAGATTTGCAGCTGCTGTGTCTTCAAAATGGTTGTATTTTTAAGGGAGTCTGAGGGCACAGAGAACTTGAGAGAGGTGCTCTGGTTTGGGACTGTGAGAGTCTAAGGGGAAGACGTGGTTTCCCAGTACTGCAACTGATGAAGAAGCGGTGCTGTTGTTGAGGCTTAGCAGGGGTGGAAGCAACCCTGCCTTCCTGTAGTGCCTCTGCACAGCTAATATTTTTATTTCTATGCAGCCACATCGGACTTTGTGTACAAAAAGGAAGCAGGTCTGAGTAAGGAAGTGTATGGGATTTTGGTTGGGGTTTTTTGGAACTCAGCTGCTTCTTGGCATTGAATCGTTCTTCAGTTGCTGTCATGAGTTATCGGTTACTTTGGTGTTGATGTACAGTGGCAGGAGTGTACCGAAGCATAAATGTGACTTTTCAGTTTATCTTAAACAATTTGAAAGTCTGCTAAGTTCTTCATAATTCATTTCATTGAATGACTGGCTGAAATACTTGAGACCAAGTTGGGAGTGGTGAGGGGAAGCAACATGGTTTTTTTTAGACTGGGTGCTGAGTGGAAAGAATCACTGGACCATGCTAAGTTATGAAGTGTTGTAGTCTGCAGACTTCATTGAAAACCTTAATTGATGGCAACACCTCAGACAGCAACTGGAAGCATAAATGTAAGAGACTTTACAGTTATGTTCAGTGTAATCCAGATGGTGAATGTGTATAAGATGAAAATTTCAAAACTGTCCCTTCTGTGGGTGAGTCAGGAGTAACCACCTTCAGAAGTTTGTGCCTCAGGGTTGAAATGCAATTTAAGAGTCTCTGAACCACCACTGAGACGTTAAAAATGTTAGGTAATGTTGGGTTATTTTGTTATTGTTTGTGGTCAGTTACAATTTTCAAGCCAATCATAGTCTTTAAAGCACTGAGATTTTGATGAGTCAAGCTGGGAAATCAGTTGTATTCTATAGAAATGAGAAAATTCTACTTTCTGTTTTACTAGCAGTTGGTAGAAGTACTTGTTCGTCTATCCATTTTCTTTATTTGGGGTTTTAGTAGCATAGCTGATTATCTTGTCCACATGAAAAACTAGTTAATTACAGTAGGCAGCAGTGTATAAAGACATATTGCTACAGTGTAGAGGATGGAGTCAACAACTTATTGTGCAGATCCTTGGTTCACAAGTGCAAACAAATAATGGAGATTGTCTGCTACTTCTGGCAACAGGGATCTCTTTCAGGAATAAGTCTGAACTTATTATGTGCTACTGCCATTGTAATAAAACGATCTGAAATGCTGTGGTGCCTATGAACAGGTTGCCTTGAAAACTGAAGCGTGTATGGCTGTAATACCATTAATACACTGGAGAGATGTGAGATGGTGTTTCAGTGCTTAACTTCTTCAGGCCTCTGATTTTTAATAACACCCGTAGAGTGTGCATACTGAAATTACTTTTATCGAAATATATATAAATTAAGCAGTATATTGTGTGTATTCAGTCATCAGAGCCAGGAGCATTTTAGTGCTGGGGTTTTCTGGGGTTTGGGGTTGTTTTCTTTTCTTTTAAATCTTGGCTTCCCTGCTTATTTGCATGGCAGTGCGAAACCGTATTCAGCACTGGAATTTAAAATAATGGATCATACATGCGAAATTAATTAGCAAATTGTGAAGTCCTGGTTCTAGTTAGTGAATATTTCAGAGGAACTCAATTAAGATTCTTAAGAGTCAGACTAGTTTATCAAAAATAGAAGAGTAAGGATGTGAGAAAACCTCTCAGCTGTGGAGTACCCCTATACAATAAAGGCTCTGACTGAACAGAGCAGTGTACAATAATTAGATGTGCCATATCAGCCATTAGAGAGTAGTAAAATCCTTGCAAATAATTTGTTGGCAGGCCTGGCACTTGCTGCTCCTCCATGTTTTGGACCTGAAAGTCCATATGGGAGACTACAACGCATTTTCATCCTAAACTGGTGGCGTTTTGAGCTCACGTTGCATAACACTTCAGATTTTGGCACTGTGTCATGCTATTTTGAAGGTATGGGAACATGCTAAAAATGCACCGGTGATAATGTGAGTGTAGTAGGAAATAGTTCAAGCTCTTAATTCCCTGCCCAAGCACTTTGCTGTGCTTTAAGCACCTCACTAGTGACATTGATTTCAGTACTCCTGAGTGCTCAGTACCATCCAGAATTGTGCCAGTGTGAAGATACATATCAGAGTGACCAGAGCTTCATGTGTCTGAGTTTGCAATATATATATTGCGACCCTGTTCTGAAGGAAGATTTTTACCCATGTGTTGAGCGTTGTCTCCAGTACCCCTGTACCAGCAGTGCTTTGTTACAGGTGTCACTGGAAGATGCAGCAGCAGAAATGTTGGTCCCCAGAGAGGCAAATTCTCCGATTGAGGTCTGTGATGGATTGATGTTTTCCATGTGTTGGATGTCACGCAGCATTTCCAGAATGCACAGACCAGTGATTGTGCACAGTGGGACTGCTCACTTTAGCTCCTGTTGCGCTTCAGCAACTTGAGCTCTGAAGTCTCCTGCTAAGGTGTCTGTTGCATTGTGACCATGAGCTCAGGCTTGGTTGAACTCTGTCCTACCTCTGACTCTTTCCCCCTTTCACCTTTTTCTGTTCACCCCGGTATCTGATCAGTCTCTCTGGTGGGTTTTTCTCCTTCAAGCAGAAAAGATGCTGCTTGAACTGCAGAATGCATCTGTAGTTCATTTTGCCCTCAGTTATGTATCTTCTCTGCAGAGTTGAGCTTGCATTAACTCCTCTCAGTCAGCCTGGCTGCATGAGAGCAAGCATGCCATGAAATAGCACTGTAAGAGCAGCTGTTGAGCTGCAGCTGTAGAGATGTAACTTTTACTCTGGGAGCAGTTAAAAGCACTACCATGCTTTTGCCAGAAAGGTTTCGTGTGTCCTCGGTACTTGAGCTTAGGGCAGTGCTTGGATTAGGACTGGAGCAAGCTGGTGGCAGAAGCCAGCCCTTTGTTGTGTTGCTTTTCTGAAGCAAACAGAAGTAAATAGTATTAAAGATTCGGCTTTGTTTGGTATTTGGATGAAGTTGTGAGCGTGGTAACTTGCTGTCCTGCAAACGACATACTGATTTATGGCTGGGTGAAGGTTGCACAGAAGTCTGCCAAGTCAGGCTGTGAGACTTTTGGCACACACTGGGGATGAGGAGTGCTGGAACAAGAGGAGCGTACCTTGGGCAGTAAGCGCAGATGCAAGTCAGCTCCTTGTCCCATCATAATGAAGTTTCCATTAAGTGGTTTGCAATTCTGTTGCATCCAGTTTCTATTGGATTGTAGTCTATTTGATTGGATTGGATTTCTATTGGATTCTAACCCAATTTCTATTGTAAAATTCATAAATGTGATAAAATTATGTGTCTCCTGTCTGGTATTCAGCTGTTCTCAGGCTGCTGGCCAGTGGTAATTTTCTTGGCCTGTGCAGACCTGTGAATATGGATATTGGGAATAAAATTCAAGAAGAAACTTTTTCAGCTGTTTGCAGTATACTTTATTTTTTTTCAAAGCCCTTATGTGTTATAAGTCTGCCCTTGTAACTTACTGACTTTGTGGGATTCCCGAAAGGTTTTCAAGATTTGCTTTAGAAGCATCTTTTCAAAGGTCATTTCTTCCCCATCCCCTTCTTCCTCCTCATGAAAACATGAAGTTTTAGTAACTTCTGACTTGTTAAGAGAGTGAGCAATCCAGTAGACACACTTTGTAGCAAACTGTGACCTTTTCAGTGTCCTCCACAAATAATGTTATTAGTTCCCACGTAGCAGCTGGCCTGTGATCTGTGGCAGTGCCTTTAGGTGCTCCTGGCACGTAAGAAATACACTTTTTCATGAAGGTAGGAGAGGGGTTGACGTGGGCAGCTGTGGCTCAAGAGATCTTGCTACTCTTTGTTGCTCCCCTTCTCGTCATTGCTAAGAAAATGGAAACGGAGCTCTCCTTAGGAGTGTAGCCTTTGTTTTTGTAAAGCATCTTAGGATTCTGGTTGAGAGGAATCAGTGTGCTTATGGAGGTGATTTGTGAGAATTGGTTAGCAGCCACTTACTGAACAACATGCTGTTTGCAAACAGTTTCACTTGAATCCAAACATGAGTTCAACAGAACCCTTAGTGGGAAAATTTCAAGAAACAAGTTGGCTTTTGTTTTCAAACTTTGCTTCAGAAATGTCAAAACATTGCATTCAATTTGCTTCATTTGAACACACGTTTCAATTCAGCAGGATGTTTAATATTTCATAGATTGTCTTTAGTACTGCATACTTGGGGAAAAAAGTACTATCATACTGAACTAATTTGGCATTACCAAAATAAATGTGAATAATAATGTGAATTCTTCTGACTGTCCGTTCTGTGAGGAGTGTTTACAGCCAAAAGCGAGACCAGTTGGAAAATACTGACATTTTGTTGATGTTTACTGATTACTGGAATTTACTAAATTCTATTTTCTGAATGTGCAGTTGCTACATCTGATATCAGCTTTTTTAATGCAATTTTTTCTTGTATCTCTATTGTTAAAAGTGTAAACATTTAGAGGAAAAGGGCATAAGAGAAATGTGTGATGGCCTTCTGAAAAGAAAATTCCTCAAGTTCACTAAAATATAGATATATTTCTTCTTTATTATGTTGAATTTTAGCATGACTTTTCCCCAGTATTTAAAAGTAACAAAAGAGTAACTAGTTTACCGATTATTTCTGCTGTAGTAAATTTGTCTACTTTTGTTCTACTCTTGGCTTTAAACCTGTGAACAATTATACTAAAATATGCAACAAAACCAACATAAAATAAATATGCATATGACTTAGATAATGGATTCTCAAATGTATTATTTATACAGATTGTTCATGATGTTGTCTTTTTATATGGAAAAAGAAAAGAGCTAGCAAAAAATATTTTTGCTTTAATATTTGCTTTTTGCAGTCTAGCATGAAATATTTATCATAACAGGCTTCTTGCAAACATTCTGTCCCCAGAAGCCAAATCACATCAGTAGATATCTGATTGCCTTTTATTAGTAAAAGGTAGGTATTGTGGACCAGCATAACCCTCCTGCTTTGAAAATCAGATTACTGTGGTGGAGTCTTCCAGTTTTCCTGTGTGTGCATTTTGACCTGCAGAAGAGGACAGGCAGTGCCAGTACATGATTGGGGTGCACCAGACCATTTGTCCTGTGGGATCCCTTTTTGATGAAGGGTGATTTGTTTCCAGAGACATTAGAATATGTTTTGTCATCTCTCCCAGTGGAACGTGTCCAAATTTTGCAGGCAGTCACATTAGCAGTTGGGGCTCAGGGTGTGCCCAGTGAACCCAGCGGTTGGGAATCCTGGGACGGCTTGGACATCGTGGCAAGGGTACGTGCCAGTGAGTGTGGTGCACTCAGGGCACACTGGGCTTTTTGTGCATGTGCAGATCAGCCTAAGTAGGTCTGACGTTTCCCAAATGCGTTGAGCCCCCGGCTCATGTGCTGCTGGGTAGGTGTGCACGTGCACAGGGCATAGCAGATTGCTGGATGCCCAGTTGGGATGGTTTCCTTGGCAGAAAAAGAGGTGCATGTGGAGAATCTGCATGTGTTGTAGTGTGCTCTCTATAAGTATGCCTGTAAATGAAGAAAGGATGAAGGAATAAGGAGGTGCACTCACTTTCCTTTCTTCTGGACACTTGAGAGTTTTCAGTCAGAACTGTTTTGAATAGAGGAAGTTGCAAAACAAAGGCTGGAAACTGAGGTCCCGAATCCCACAGGTTGGAGAATAAAGGTTAGAGAGGATTTGGGATTCACCCTCTCTTCCTTTTTTTGCATTATGTTGGTCTCTATGTACCCACCTGATGGAAAGCTTTGCATGGCCTGTATCCATGGCTTGCATTGATGGAGTTAAGACTATTTTCGTGTTGGCACAGGAATCAGCGCACACAGACATTGCATGAATGATCACGTTTCTGCCTGTGTTTGCAGAGCACCAAGTGCATTCGTGAGGCTGTTCAAATAGTCACAGCAGGATCCTGGTCAGGCTGTATAACATCATTTGGCTTCTGGCATCTGCCAAAGTCACAGTTCTCTGACCGGGAACGAAAGAAAATCACCTTATCAGCCCTGGATGATGGTCGAAGCCTGCGTGGCATTTGCCCTGTCATGCGGATGGGTTTTGAATGTCATATGAGTACATTAAATACAGCCTGGCTGTCTGAGCTTTTGTGGTTGCTGTATCCTGCATTCTTTACATTACTGAGTTCTGGCAGACCTCTCCCTTTTGATGTTATTAACATTAAAATAGTTTATTCATTGTATTACAGAGATGTCCTTCTAGTCCAACTCTGACAGGCTTGACTGGGAGGCTCCAGGCACCTCTGCTGCCCTTGTGGTGAAGTCAGGGCTCAGCTGGACCAGGGCTGGACACAAATTGTAGGTTCCCACTGGAGTTTGGGATGGAGGTGACACTGTGCTCTGTAAAGTGTGGTTCTTAATGGCATGTAAACGCTGCCTGGATTTCAGGAGGGGTTGTTCCTTCAGATTAGGGGAGCATATGCCAGCAGTGGGTTTTCTTTCCTTTCTGTCATCAGACAGTGCCCTATTGTCTAAGCTGTTCACTGTCAATAGTCATTGCGTGATATGAAAAGTTCCCAGAGCCTTTATGATGCATTTTCATTCCCAGGAATCTCCTCATAAAATTGGGAGCATGACCAGAAAGAGAAATGGGGAAGCTGCTGCCTCTGTGTTTTTTCTCACCCCAGGGCAGGCTGCTGCCTGAGCAATTCTTGAGATGTGTTCAGGAGTTGGTTGTGATCTGATAAGCCACACCTGTCTCGTGTCCTGTCTGCCAAGGAGGACATCCATGTTTGTGCATCAGTGCTGGCTGAAGGAACCTTGGTTAGCAAGCAGTGCTTTTGCAGTACATGAGACCACACAGAGGGCTTTGCATATTGATTTTTGGTTTCATTATTCCCCCCTGTGCTGTGTTTGCCATCGGTGCAGCCGTGCATTTCTGCAGATGTGCTTCTGAGATCTCACAGTTCCAGCCCGTGTGCTCTGAACTGGGTCTGTGGATGCTGGTGTTGGTCTGTGACTGGGTGTGTGCCTGGTGGCAAAGCAGAACCACAGCTCTCATGAGGTTTGACAGAAAATAGTTTCTTACATTACTATTCTTGTCTTTTTTCTTTTATCTTGGTGAAAACAAAAGGAAGCTTCAGCAGGTAGGAGGTTGTTATCTTGCCACAGAAGCATGTTCTCACTTATTGGTACAGTGAGGGCAAAACCACTGACTGGACCCATCCCTGGCTGTGGGCAGCATTTGCTGTCCCAGTTAGTGATAAAACCCATGTTCTTGTTGAATCATGATACATCTGAATATTAAACTTATTCCAGTCAGCTTTTTAATCAGTCTTAATTGCTGACTTTTCTAAAACAAATTCTTTCAAAAAGGAAGAAAAAGCTGGTGACAGAAATAGACAGAAATTTCAAAAAAAACTCAGCATTAATCTCCTTCTTCTATTAAAGACACTGTGAAAGTGTAGAGAGAGATGGAGTTATGCAAAAGATGAGCATTTTGGAAAATGATGTCCAATATCAGTGAAAAGGAAATGACGAACAAACCTGATTCAGGCCAGTGAGCATGTCCACACTTAACAAAATTGAGCTGGAAATACATTTCTAATTAAACTGGGTCAAACTGTGTGCAAACCAGGTCTTTAAAAATAATTATTTGAAACCTCATTTTTTCCAGTCCTTTGCACATGATGTCATTTATTTGACCTACTCAAAATGGGTGTAGAATGCTAACAGTGGCATGATGGTGCTTTGTGCTCACCCTACACTCATTTGATTACAGAGTAAATGACAAATCTGAATCGTTGCAGGGGAGCCAGTCCCTAAAGGTGACTCAGTGACTAATTTCAGAATACCTTTGTGTTAGGTAATTGTTTTTTCTGTAACCCTTCTGTTACTGAATGTAGTTTCTTGCAGAAACATGTCAAAAATACGTATTTTCTGTAAGCCTCAGTGGTGCAAACATGAAAACACTTTTGTAGGGTTAATGTTAAGAGTAGAGGGAAGGAACGTATAAGTGCTGATGAGAGATGGGTTTGTTTATCAAGGTAAATTGTTTAAACTTCTTGGGTTTTGAGGAAGAATTAAGTGGTAAAACTAATAAAATGCAGTTACTTGAAAATTTGTCCTTTTTGTGTCTTCCACATCTGACGACAGCAGTCCCAATTGCTTTGTTGAGTCCTTTTATGCAGCACACACATCCGTGGTCCCCATTTACTCCTTAGCCACCCCTCTGATGTGGCACAGCAGCTGCTGCCTGTGGCCATCTGTGCCCTTTGAGCACAATCCCATATGCCCTGGTTTCTTAAGAAACCTGGCTAAGCTTCTGTCTTTGATAATGGAGGAAGGCTTGCAATTCCCTGCAGTCGTATTTCCCCCCCCCAAACCCGAGGTTCAGAAACTAGAAGGCAATGCAAAGCACTTGGGAGCTGGTTTTTCTGGTATGGTGTTTTCATATGGTCTTTGGTTTATTTATTTTTTTAAAACAGTTTTGTTTTAAATAGAAACCTAGTTATTTAAATTTCTGTTATTTAAATATGTTCACTGGCAATGCTGTAGAGTTTTAGCTGACCCTGCAAAATATTCCTCTGGTGCGTAATACCAGATTTATCCTAAGGAGCAGTGAGCTCTTGGTGGTGTATTTGGGCATCTGGATGTGGATGACGGAATATGTAAAAGGAAGTTCTTCTAAAACTTGTGGATGGTTAAACTTTTTGAGTAAATTTTATAGTGAATACAGCTAGAAGATGCTAGTTTTTAAAGTTTGTATTATACATGTAAACCAGGAAGCTGCTGGCATTAGCTGGATGCCTTGTGGAATGTTTAGGTTGTTTTGCTGTTTTGTTCTATTCTTTCTTGACAGCTGTTTTGTGATGTGATGCAGCTGGTTACACAGGCTATTGCCATTGCAGGGTAAAGGAAGCAGATAGGGTTTAGAGCTTGGAAAACGAGAACTGGGTTTGAGACTAAATTATGAGAAGGGTTCTGGTGCAGGTTCATTGATACCTGAGGTACCCTGGGCTGAGTCAGGGGATTTCAGTTTTGCAGTTTTGAATATTTCTATATATGTTTCTGTACCTGTACTTTTGTCCATAGTACCTTGGGCCTGCTTGCATTTGGTGTTGAGCAAGTTCACAGAGATGCCTTTGCTGCCTGGGAAAGCTTCATGTGACACACCAGCTGACAAATCTTGAATGAGAGTGATCCAGTCAAATCTATATGCCTGTCAATGTGAATCTATGTGTCATCAGTCAGAATAATGAGTGTTTTCAGTTTCCATCTGGCCTGCATCTGTAGTTTTATGAAGAAACCAATTTCCCATGGGCAGTGAGCTTTGGGTGGCAGCCGTGCACAAATGGAAACTCTGCAGCAATGGCTCAGGTTAATTTCTTCCATCCCAATCTCTGGCTCAAACCTGTGCCAGGATCTATGTAAACACACCTTCTCCAACAGAGAAACCACTGAATATACACTTTTCTTTTTCAGTGTAAAGTGGAATTTGTTTTGTTTGCGAAATTTGACCTTTTATGAGGCAAATTCAGATCCAATAAACTCAACAGCAAAAATTCCTTTGGACATAGAATCATTAAGATTGGAAGAGACCTCTAAGATGATAGAGTCCAGTCGATATCAGTGGAGCCGGAATTGCATGCAAGAACCCAAGTGTTAGGAGAATCCATCAGTTGCTGTTGGTGGGAAGTCCTGCAGGGAACCTCTAAGAGGTGTAGCCAGCAGTGCATTGGAGGAGGGCAGGGGAGTCCCAGCCTGTGCTGGGGCTCTGTCTTTGTTTTACTGCCCCCACACAGTTCACTATGTAGGGCACTACTTTGTCTTATGCTATACAAAATGAACTTGGGTTGTTTAAACAGGGTGAGAGAGAGATGAGAGTTTCAAAATCTGCTAAAGCTGTTCAGTGGCTAATTGCAGGAAAGTCTTGGTACCTCCTGGAGCAATTCTTCCAGTGATTCGCTGCTGCTTTTGCTTCATCTGTGCTGGTAATTATGCTGGTCTGCATTGCTTAAGGCTCTGAGGTTCTTCAGCTGTGATGTGTTTAGCCATTTTCTTGAAATTATTCTGGAGGGGTATTTATTTTTTTTCTTCCTCTCAAGAGTTCACTGTTCATTTCTCTCCTGCTGTGATTGACTTCGATCCCTACCAGTAATACAGAAAGCCAGAAGATACGGCATTGAGCAGTAACTGCTTGTGGCTGTTGAGGAACTATTACTGCACATCTGACCTACAGCTGGCTTGAGAGGAGAATCTTTGCCAGCCAGGCTTCTGCTGTATAAAGCTGATTAGATCAGTTTAGAAAAAAATAACACGAAGGCTCTTGATGAATTCCGTTGTTTTTTTTTTTTCTTTAGGAAAGTGAACTCGGAAGTCCTGCTCTATTTTAACTCTGTTAGAAAAGCAAGGTATACTTCACTTGTAAGAATAATTAGAAGGGTAGTCTGGTTTCATTTGGGAGACCAAGTTAACACTGAAAGCCTTTCCAAACACTTAAGTAATTTTCCCTTGAGTTTTGTGGACCATCTGGCCAATAGGATTTTGGAAGGAAATGGGAATTGACTGCTGCTGCGAGATCAGTGCCATGTAGTTCATCTCTTACAGAGATCATTCAGAAATCTGGAGGCTGATGTATTTTCTCACAGACTAATTGTGTCCATTAACTCCCTTTTAATTTTTGGAGGGGATTCATCAAATAGAGCCAAAGGAAAAGGCACTGAGAGTAAATGCTCCTTTTTTCCTCAGTTAAATGCTCTGTGAAGACTTTTGTATGTGTGCAAAAATATGATCTTTCCCTAGGCAAACCTCAGATCTTCTGACTTGACAATGGTAGTCAGCAGAGTTTTTGATTTCAGGATTCACCTCAGGTGAAAAGAGTTATAGGGAGGGTATTGGCCATGAAGCACTGAAGGAAAGACTCTGAAACCCTGAGAGAAACCCATTTAATACCAGATATTAGTATTGGGCAATCCTGTGCTGTGTGTACTGTCTCACACAGTCATCTGCAGAGATGCAGACCCACATGGTATTGCAATCTGTGTGAGAAAAGCACCAGCAGAACTGGAATGAAAAAGTAAATCACCTCAAAGGGGGTTGTAGCTCTGTCATCATCTAGGCTGTAACTTGCAGTCTGAGCTGTATACCCTGCCTGCCTCAAAGCCTTTTAAAAAAACCCAAGAACACAGTTTTAACTTCTGCAGAACCTTGTCCATGTTCTGCATTATATGAAAGAGAAAATTCAACTATGTTAGGTTGTTCACAACAATGAAGGATTTTTAAAAATTGAGTGATATAATGGCTGAGAGCTTATTAGGCACACAAGGTTATGGTTATGTGGTATAGAAGGCTAATAAAGCCTTTCTTTATTAGCATGTGTCTGGGAAGGCTGCATTACTGAAAAAGTTAACAGATGACTGTCATAACACGAGGTTCATAATTGCTGTGTGCAGCTTGACCTTCAGAGCTTCGTAGCGATGGTGAGCCAAAAAACCTCCCTTTGAGGGATTCCTGCTCTGAAAGTCTGGCCACCCATCAGCTGACCTCCTGCAGTCCAGCCCTGACTTCCTTTCAGCAGGATGGGGCTGGCGGGACACATTTAACTGCTTGTGACTTCATCCAGCAGAGATGTGCTGTGTACAGGTTTTCTCTAGTGCCCTGTATTTCTGTAAACAGAGGCATATGAGTCAGGCAGTGAAAATTCACTGGGGTGGAGGGCTTTGTACCTCTCTCCGGACTTAGCTTCTTGACAACCCCTGTTTTACAGAATAAGAGCCTTCCAAAGGCTGAAGCTTTTCTCAAGTTGTTTTTTTTTTCTGGATGAATAGACTTTCGTTGGCAGTGGACCTTTGCTGCTGTAAATCATCGCTGAGTTCCCCAGGTGGTGAGCGGGACTGGCTCTGGGCCAGGGCTGTTCCAACCCTCCTGCCTTGCAGCAAAGGAAGCTGCAGGGCTGTAAACACCCCCCATTCCCATGGCCCCACATTCCCACTGCCATGTGCTGGACTGCTGCTGCCTGCAGACCCACCAGCCCAACATCCCCAAGGCAGAACACCCATTGGAAGAGGAAAGCCTCCGTGTCTCTGGCAGGGGTAGGAAGCTGTGATGGGGTGTCTGAAGCTGGAAACTCAACAGTGTTTCAGCAGATGTGAGGAGGTGTGACAAATGCCAAAGCCCAGGATGAATAGCAAGGCTGTTGAAGCTGCTACTTGAGCAAATACTGAAATTTAGGCTCAGTGAAAGCAGGTTTTATAGCCCAATAAATGGAGTGTGAGGAAAATGGGATAACCGCACAACTTGCTTGTCAGACCTTTCCTCCCATTCACTGTGCTGCTCTCTGAGTTACTCTCTTGACCCACGTATGGCCCCAAAATGTTGCTTTTCTTTACTTGTTGGCAGTAGCTCCCACTCAGGGGCCTTACAGTTCCCTCTGAACTCAAGCACCTGGATGGCTTTTGAAAAGGGGAGAGCTGGAGTTTCAGTGTTTGTTGTCACCTCAGACACTCCTGAAATGTCTCCAGATACAGACTGGACCAAATCAAAGTTGGCGGGAGTCTGGTCCTTCACCAGGAGCAGCTATGCCTCCGGTAATCCTGTGTATCCCCAGCCAGGCTGACCCTGAACACGGCAGTGGTGGCAGCCTGAAGGTTGTTTCTCCGAGGTGTACAATGCACTGTGTGCTGCAGCTCTTGATTTCCCTCTGTCACCCACCATGGCCTACCCTGGTTTTACCTGCTCCAGGAGAAATGTTCCTTCTCTTCCTTCTTGCACATTGTTTACATCGTTCAGAAACTTTAAATAGCAGTTGAATATCTAAAGCATCAAGTCTGCATGTTAGCTGAGTAAGGAGAAACCACAGGAATGAATACTTTCCTCCAAATGAGCATGGAGCTGCAGAAGATTACATGGGATATTCTGCTACAGACACCACCCTTTTCAAATAAGTAGAGGACAAAAGTCTTCATATTATGACTAGCATAGTGTTTTCAGAAGGGCTGAGTGCTTTGCTTAATCTTGCTGCTCACCATGTGAATGACCTGTTTGGGAGCAGGTTTCAACATCCCAAAAGATCAGTCTCTAGTCCAGTCTCATACAAGTATGCAGTAGCCTTAAGTGGTTCATGTTTTGCATGAGGATGGTAATCTCTGATCAACTGAACATATTGCAAAAAAATGTAGGTACTCAAATATGTGTTTGTGAAAGAGCTTGAATTTACTCCTTTGTTTCATTTTCTTTTCCCACTGGTCTGCAGTCAGACACAGACAAACATTAGGCAAAGCAAACAATCTGCGTTTCCACTTGTACAATAGGAGGAAATAGGAACTGAAAGGATTAAAAAAAAAAAAAAAAACCTGGACAGAAAAACTGCTTCTGGTGCCTCTTGGGTTTTACAGTTCATGAGGGTTGTGGTACAGACACTTGCAGTGGGGGTAAAAAACTGTCCTTTTCCTCCAGAGATCAAGGTGGTTTGATCTGGTACCATTAAAATGACCCTTATCCATCCCTCCTTTCTAGACAGTGTGGACATGGGTAGAATTTTAAGTGACTGGCAGAAGTTGTATTTTTCTAATCTCTTCTCTTGGCTAACATCTTGCTATTTTAGTGTATGGGAAGTCTTCCTATACCACTGCCAACTTTGTTAATCTTCTGTACTGTTACGAGTTACAGAGATATTTTTGTTTGTTTAAGCATGTGATACAAATAGGGGCCCTGAGAGAAATTCCTGACTTTTTTTTTCCAATCTTACCACTGAAACATCTTAAACTTCATTAAAAAAAGAATTCTAAAAATATTTTCATTTTTAATGAGTGCGAAATAGTTTCTCACTTCTGAGATGAGGGGGGACAGGCACACAGTGGGAGGGGTAGAATGACTGTTTCTATATAGAAATAGAGCTGTGGTGTTTTCTGGGAAATGAGTTTGTTTTTCACTGAATAGTCAAGTAATTTTTGCTGTATAAATTTGATAATCTTTACAAAATTACCTTTTAAATTTGGAATGCAGTGTAACATTTTGATTATTTTTTAAAAATTTTTCATTTCATTATAAATAGTATATATTCTTAATATTTCTTCATTAATGTACCAGGCTTTGTCTTAAAGTGCACTGTTATTAATTACTTTTCATTCTTTTTATATACCTACATGCAGACTGGTTAGAGTTTACTGTTGATGTTTTGCAACCCAAGTTCTAGGGTATGTGAATTAACATTTTACATCTTAGTATGGTCTATACTGAAAGTGGTAAATTTGAGGTAACTTCTTAGAACACAACTAGTCATAAAGCAAACATAAACAACATAAACCTTGAAGAGCGTGTCTTGATTATCTACAGTGTATTAATGTTTAGGTTGTTCATCAGCAGTGGACAAGGGTGATGATATTTTGTAGTGTTTAGGTGTTTTAGATGGTATTTTGTAGTTCTGTAGCGTTTTGCCTTCCCTATTACGAGATATCATGGGTCAGTTCTGAAGGCGCTGTTAAGTTGGACTCGGGCAGACAGTCTTGTTTCATCCTGAGGGATTGGATGGGCTATCCCAGTGTTGGATTGTCTGAGAACTGTAAAGGACCTTTGTGTTGGGAACGGTGATCTCAGGAGCTCCTGCCGAGGCTGCTCTGTGCTCTTCCTCTCACTAGCACAGAGTTGATGGCATTAAAGGTATCCAGAGGGTGTTAAAAGAGAATAGGGAAGAGGAAATGCAACATTTGGTTATGCTGCCCAAGTGGTTTTTGGTGAGACCTAGGACTGTCTGGAAATTGTGTGCCAGATGTGGGGGCGAAAGGGCAAATGTGTTGCATCCACATGGTCAGCATTTAGGCAACACAGCTGGGTTGTGGTTTTATGGAAGTCCCTGCATCCTGCACTGCTGGCATGAAAGCAGCCACTTACAAGGAAAGGAGGCTGTGCTCCAGCTGGGAAATGGAGCTGAAGAGCTACCCTAAAGGTGACCTGGAATAGCTTCCAAAATCTCAGCATTTCCCAGTATCACAAGAAAGAAAAGAAATGCTTTAGGGGAACACAAGCCTTTGATTTACAGCCCTGAAATACAACAGACATCCAGAGATAGTGTGACAGAAGTGCCACCAAAACTTTATAATGTCAATCAGAGTAGGCTTTCTGCAGCCTGAGTTGTGTGATTAAAAGGATGAAGCTGTAATCAAAATGATAGCTGTGTTACCACCTGGTTGGTGTCCTGAGCTCTTCATGAGGGGGTTGGGAAAAAATGAAAAAGACTTTCTGAAACTGGTGCTAATCTGTCCAGAGCTGATGTGGGTTAGGGTGGATTGGACATTTTGTGGGGCTTTTTTTGTTGGTTTTTGTTGTGGTGGTTTTTGTGTTTGTTTTTTTTTTTAACTATCAGAATTGATGTGGATTACGTGTCATAGTCTACAGTGATCATTCCCAATCATTCCTGAAATCTGGCACTAGAATTCAGCGCACGACTGGCCCTTAACTCCGCCTTGGGCCATTAACTAACAAAAACAAGCTATAAGCTCCCAAACTCATAATTAGTTCTTCCTTGGAATTTATTCCTGTCCCCTTTCAAGGTCTGCATTGCTGCTGTATTTTTAGCTGAAGAGCTCTGACCATGACTGCAGTGGGTCATCTCATGTGGTACGAGTTGCTTAGTTGAGGATTATGGATTGCTCTTGCTGATAGAGCCCTCCTATAAATTGTCTTCTTGGATGACACCAGCACCAAAACACTACAGCCCCAGGTGTGCAAGCCCTGACCACTTGTTTACATTGCTACGACCGTGAGGGACAGCAGGATGTCTGTGAGAGCAGCCTTATGCTGTAAAACAGCAGCTGTGTCTTAAGCTGTGGCATAGGAGCAGCACGTCTGCAGGTTTTATGTTCCTGGGGTTCTCCTGCTGTGCTGACCCACTGGGGAGCACGCTGCAGCTCCATGGAGGCTGGCCTTGCCTGCCTGCAGTGTCAACAGGCAAAGCTTGTGTTCCCAGTCTGCCAAGGGGGCTGGTGATGGCAAACACTGCTCTTCTCTTCAAAAGAGCTGGGTCTTAGTAGAAAAGGCCTGTGTAGGTGGAAAGGGAAACAGAAGTACCATGACTTTGTTAAGGTCATGTGGAATAGGACACAGGGTTTCCTGGATCCCTGTGCAGAGCATTGTTCACTCAGTTCATAATCTCTTAAAGGCTTTCTTGTATTACCAGGATGGAAAGGGTGGAGAGGAGAGGGGTGAAAGGGTGGGGTCCTGTCCCACAAGACACAGCAGGCTGAGTTGGCAGTCTACCAGGAACCGCAAGGCCACACAGATTTACCCAAGATGGGCTCAAACTTCAAAGTTCATCAGTGGGTTTTGAGCAGGAAATCTGCTTGCTCAAGTTCACTTTCGGTAAGAGCTTGCAGTGACAGCTGTGCCTTCACCTCGCTCCCAAAGGGCGGGTGGCCACAGGCTGCAGCAGTTACCCCATAATTAATGCTTCTGTGTGAGGAAGATCTCTGATATCTGAAGTCCCACACCTCCAATGGCCAGATCTGGCTTTCCAATGCAAACGTACAATATCCAAAGAAGGTCCCACGAGTTAAGGTTGTGGTATCTATCAGCTTTCAGGATTACAGTACTGTGAAGGATCACCCGGAGCCCTGCACTCTTGTGCTGATGCTGTGAGCTGGTTGTGTCTCTTCCTGATGGCAGTGTGTGTTTGATATGAAATTGCCCTTCACATGGCTACAAAGGTACAAACTGGCAGGTGTCCAAATCTTCTGGTTTCTGGGAGGTATCTCTGCACATAGGCATCTTGCAGCCTCGCCAAACCTCCTGCTTTTTAACTGGTGGTGCTTCTGGTTGCAGGCAGAACATGGGCTCAAACAAGGACTTCTGCACAGTCAAACCCACCAGCTTGGTGCTGCCATGGTATCCTGTAGCAGGCAGTTCCTGCCCTTCATGCGCACTTCTTCCTGCAGCGGTTAAATGGGGACAACTCCATCAGACCCAGAAACACGTGGTCACTAAACGAGCGCCTCTTGCCAAAAAGGAAGCAAGTGATGGGACTGCCGTGGGCTGCCTTGGCATGGTGTGCAGCACTTAACAGGACAGCTGGCTTCTGTCGTCTGGACTTGCAACTGTCCACTCCAAGTCTGTCGGAGAAGCTGATGGGAGCTGTTTTCTACCTCTAGAGAGAGAGATGTGTGGGATCTGGGAGGAAAGCTATCCAGCCAAGCACTCTGCATGTGACCTGCAGCCTTAAAATCGTATTGGGACCTTGGCTTTCTTCTTGTAATCGTGGCCTGAGCCAGGGACTGTCCAAAATTTTTATTTGGACCTAACAAGAAAAGGTGTTGTATGTGATTGAATGCATAATTTTGTAAATATACTTAATTCACATAAAGCCCCTTTGTCAGCTAATAGCTGACGGCTAATGTTACCACTCTTGTTTGATGTAAATAGAAAAGAACATGTCTTGACCCCTGGTAGAGGGCATAGATAAGCAGTTCCTTTATCTGATTGAGGTAAAAAGATAAATACAATAAACATCCAATAGAAATAGCACTGAGCACTCTGCCCTATTCCATGTATCTCTCCGTGCAGAGATAGTGCATAGTTGGAGCTCATCAGAACCAGATCTTTGGCATAAAGCATCTCCCATAAGTCTGGCTGCAATGAGCAGTATGCAGATTTGAAAAATGTGTGTGCTGGCTCCAGGTTTGCTGAATGTTACTTTAGTGACTAACTGGCAGCTACAGCAGACTTTATACGGAAATATTTTCTGGAGGAGTCCAGGAATTTAGCTGGACTCAAAGCTAATGGGAGAATTTTTTCCAACTTGGATACATCATCAAAATGAAGGGAGGAACTTCAATTTTAGAAAATCATTAAGCTACAGAATTTTTGATGTCTAAGCTCTGTATGAGCTTTATAGAGTTTAATGCTATATTCTTGGGTAGGAATATGGTTGACTTGCAGATGGCTGTTGGATATTTTGGCTTCATTCTCCGGAGTTGAAACCTGCTCTTATACTGAGCCTTTGGGTGAAAGATGAAACCTTTTATGAGGGAAACTGGCCCACAGACCATTCCAGCCCTCTACTCTGGGGAAATGTGCAGGGGAGGATCTTGAATCACAGCAGGCTGATTCCCTTTAATGATCAGGAGAGGATGGGTAGGAACAGAGGGCTCGGAGGGCAATGCCCCTTGTTCTTCCTCACATTTTTAATTAAATCAGTAAGGGAGAACTTCTGCATGTCTTGTCACTGGAAGTGAGTTTGTTGGTCTCATTTGGTTGGGAAGCAGTTAAAACAGCCAGTTTTCTCAAAACAATTTACACATGCTCAACTTAGTGGCTTCATCAGAAGCAGCAATGTAAGAGTTCCCATGAACTCTGGCTAACCTCTGAGATTTATTGATAAATTAAAAAAAATAAGGGTCCAGGCCCTGAAACCTTTCCTTGCTTAGGCCCTGGTCTCAGTGTGTTAACAAGAAGCCCAGGGCTGGGTTCAGAATGTTTGCTGCTTTTAGATATGTTAAAGAAAATTAACTTGAAACAATTTGAAGTCGTGGTGAATTCTAGTGCTGGATTTTGTGAATGATCTGTTTCATAGTAGATTATAAAATTTAATCCACAACAATTCTGATAGTTTAAAAAAAAAAACACCAAAAAACCAACAAAAACCCTCTCCATGCTTCACTATAGTTATGAAAATTAGTGTTGATTCTTCACACCATCCTTTGCAGAATCTACAGCAGCCCAGGAGAGACTCATTGTTTCGAGGGGTTGGTTGCTGGTGACCTGTAGTGGCCAGAGACATGGAATTACCAGCATACTTGACTCCAGACAAACTCTGGAGTGAAATCAGGGTGCCAGCGTGTTGAGCATGGCTGTGCTTTGTGGAAGGCCCTCTCTCTCTGTATTGCCAAGACATTCAATGCCTGGAAACATTTGCAAACAATGGCCTCCAAGAAGGGAGCTGTGGCCGTGCGGAGGAAGCTCAGTAACCGGGATTGACGTCAGCAGGGTTGGATGCTGATGAACACCGGCATCTGTCGGGATAGCACTGGTCACTGCCCATCCACACCGAGGCTTGTGGGGAGAGTGCGCCCTATTTGTCTTCCTCCTGAGGTCTGTGATGATACATAAATCCTCTCTCGTTGTGAGAAAAAGCTTTGCAATCCCAGGAGTGCTTCCGTGGAAAGAGGACACTTATAAATATACAAAAAACTCAGCAGGATTTGTTTTTTTGTAGAAGAAAACATGACTGTGACATATCGCCTGAGAACGAGGAATCATTTTTCTTTGATGCAAAATTGCTTAGTCTTAGAAATAACACTTGTATGCAATTTTGTGCAGATAGGACCTGGGTTTTAAAATGACATCAACCCAGCTTTTAATTTTGCAGGTGTAAATTGCACCTGCAAATCATTTTGTCTGCAAACTGCAGCATTTCATATTTGATTTCCTGATTTCCTATGGCTTCCTTAACTCATGTCAGTTAGTTATTTCAATATACAGCTTTGCAGGCACTACTATTTCAGGAATAAAATTGCGGTCTCAAAGCTTCAAACCCATTTCTGAACATTTAATGGAAGTGAAGAGTTGGGACATATAGCATATCCACTGTTCATTCAATCTTTTGATACTATCCTCCAGTATGAGATTGCTGGTTATCATGGCAAAAGACTACATCTGTGGTATCTGTTGAGCAACTTGATCTAACCAAACCAAGAAACTGCAATTTACAGCAAGATTCCTGGTTGTGTTTCTAATACATCTTGTCAATCACATTTTGTCATCTCAGTAGCAAGTTTGCTCTTTAAATAGCTTTATTCCCTGTTACCTCCCTTTTCTTACTTCTGTTTTCAAAAACAAGCCAATTACTTAGTCTGAAGTTGCCAGTTATCTGTTGTTTAATAGTGACTGTGGGGTGTGGGCAGTTCACTAGTGAAGTGTGTACATGTGTAGGCACCTACTCAGTCAAACCTGGGTGAGTTCCTCCCCACCACCATAGAAGATGCCATTTTTAAATTCAAAGACCCTGTATACTTTTTGGGAAGTAGCTGAGATACAGTTAGCTCGGCTGCAGTAAGAATTTTTAAAACTAAGCATTTCACAGTAAAAAGCATTAAAAAAAGGCAAAAACTTACATGGAGCTTTAGTTTCTTGGCATCCACGTACGGGTTTCCAGATTGATGTACTGAAACCTAGAGTTTTCCCTTTACCCTGCATGCCAGGACATGTTGGGGGTCAAGGTGAGGACACATCAGACTTCACCTTGGTAGTTTTGTATCATCAAAAGGTTTTTGGTACATGGAACCAGAGAATAGTTTGAGTTGGAGGGGATCCTTTACAGGTCATCTAGTCCAACCCTCTTGCAATGAGCAGGCACATCTTCAACTGAAACGGGTTGCTCAAAGCCCTGTTCAACATGACTTTGAACGTGACTGAAAGCACTTACTCTAACCCAGTTGTTATATACCTAATTTCTTGCCATATTCATAGTTTACCTATGTGTTTTACTTACAGTCTTTTG
Source organism: Platyrinchus mystaceus (assembly GCA_035041135.1). Classification (NCBI taxonomy): domain Eukaryota; kingdom Metazoa; phylum Chordata; class Aves; order Passeriformes; family Tyrannidae; genus Platyrinchus; species Platyrinchus mystaceus. The sequence goes on along the minus strand of JAWWLV010000158.1, from coordinate 8,795,834 downwards.
TTATTTTAACAGGGTCGTCATGTTAAGACCGGGCAGCTAGCAGCAATCAAAGTGATGAATGTTACTGAGGTGAGTGCTAAACCAAAAATAAAAAAGGTTGTTATTAAGGTGCAAGGAAAAATAAATAATCAGATCATGAGAAGGTGGATACCTTATAAAAGAAGATCCTGTGATATGAATTATGCTTGCTGAACACTGGTTTGTGTTTTATAAAGTACTGAGGGGTGTTAACACAACCAGATTTTTCAACTGTACCTGACCAGTGGTGACAAAGTGATAAGGGAATGCGCTGCCATACATTATGGTGGCAAATAATAACAAAGAGAAGTCTCTTGCTGCTTATTTCTGGTTGATTATCTGTTTCCAGAGATAGCAAGTAAAAGATTTCCTGTAGGTCTGCACTGCCCCTGCTGTGTTTCATCACATCCTATCCCCTCGCTAGCCATTTCTCAGAGTAGCTGCCCTGACAGTCAGCAAGCAGGAACATGTTAGAAATGCAAATGTAGCGCTTTTTTATTGGGATTTGACAGATGAGAGAAGGAGACAGTTTAATTGGCACTGTCCCTGCTCACATTTATAAAGTGGTGTCACTGCTGGAACAGGGTGTTGAAAAAGTTGCTTAATATTGGTTTTTGTTTATCCTTCGAAGAGCACAACCAGTAGTGGGTCTGTCAACAGTGTGTGAGGGCTGGTCAAAGATGTCACTTGTGGGCTGTCATGTTAACACCAGTGACAGTCCCTTCCTTGATGAAACAATTGAAGAAAAAACTGCAGGAAGGGAACCTTGGAAAGATTTCCTTCCCTTAACAGTTTCCTTTGTATGCAAGTATCAAACTGTAGCATGCAGTAATGCCTTCTTGCTTGGAAACAGAATTTAAATGCAGCACAACGCTGTGCTTCAGGAATCACCTTGGTAGACTTGCATGGTTCTGGGAGCAAAAACCAGCTGCTTAGGTCTGATTTGGTGCTTCCTTGCAGGTTAGAGAACCAGCATCATACCTGTCCCATCGCTTGAGGGGTAGTGGTAGCTGATCATGCTGTTTTCACATTGGGTCCTTTCATGCTAAGATTTGGGAGTTGAGTGGGGACCATGTTGGTGCAGCTGCTCAGAGGGGTTTTCCCTGGTGCTCATCCCCCACTAAACCCTGAACAATTCCAGCTCAGCTGTTCTCAAGTGTTTCTGTGTTCTGGCCTTGGCACAGAGGGAGTACAGGGCTTTCTGCTGTTGTTTCCACTTTCCCAATATGGGGTTGGGTTGGCTGTGTTCCTGCTGCTAGGGCACAGGCTGGAAGACCTGGATGCAGTCCCTTCTGCTGCTTCTGTTGCTTGTCCATCAAAAGATTCTGATTCTTTCACCAAATCTACAGGGTTTCTTTTTCCAGCAAGAAGTCATTTTATCAGAAATCACCTGACCAGCTGCAGCTGTGATTGTTCATATTTGGGGCACACCAAGAGCTAAGCAAATCTGCCCTTTGCTGTCATGACCTGCATGCCCTGGGCCGGATTCTTAAGAGCAGCAGCAGGATGCTGTGGTCATTGTGGGATCCTCTGGACATCTGTCAGGAAATGCTGCCGTGTTGTGTTGGGGGGGAGCCCTTTGAAATAAAGAGGAGCTGATGGCAACGTGTGCTCATGTGCCTCTCCATGCAGACTCTGCTTCCTGTTATTTGACAGAGCCAAGCAAGCAGAGAGTGCTTGCAAAGAGATTGGATTCTTGCTGCTTGTCTCGTAGCTGTTGGTGCAGGTGATCAAAGAGCTCTTTGGCAGCATGTCATTCTCTCTCTGTCTTTGCTTTCATTCTTTGTAGAGAGCAAAATAACATTTAAATGTGAAACTTGTTGTTAGACCTGCCCCAATACTAAGGGGTCTCTTGGTGCAGTATTTATCAGCTGATATCTTGTTTCTATTTGAGGTCAGAGGCGTGTGCTTTCTGGTTCTGTGCTTCAAAATGCCATTGCAGATAGGCTCACATCTCAAAAACAGCCTTTGATCATGAGCCCGTCATCTCTGTGCATGAAGCCATCTGTGCCCAGGAACATGTTGGTTTGTGAAAGGAAACAGCTTTTTGCACCTGCACATCTGTGAGCCCGTTTCCTTTTCTTAAGCAGCAATTATTTATGAGCAGGTTTGTAGACCCCTGAGAGATGGGGCTGATGGTAACGCTGACAAGAGGGTGGTGGAAAGTGGAAATCCTGAGCATGGACATGCACTGAGAAGCTGAGGGTGCTTTTGTCCCCAGTCACCCTGCTTGGAGGATGTTGTAGCACTGAGACTTAGCAAGTCCAGGTCCAGTTGCTGCCCGGGCCTCAGACATGACCCATGGGACAGAATCACTCACTTTTACCCTTCTGCCTTGGTTTTTCCATGGCATGGAGTAATTTTTCCAAAAATCACTCAAGCACTGGGAAGCCAGAGTGCATTTGTCTGTGAAATGCCCAGCTGCTGTCCTGTGCAGCTCTTTCCTTACAGACTGACTGATATTTGAAGCTCAGCCTGCTGTCTGCCCTAAGCAGTGTCTCCCCAAGGCACTCAACCTGTACCGAGCAGCGTTACCTGTGCAGGCACCTGTAGCTGCCTCTACAGGCAAGGATGGGCAACAGAAGAAGAAGCAGGTGCAGGGTAAACAGAGCAGGAACTGGATCATCTTGCAGGTACTGGGAAAGAAGCATTACACACGTGCAGCTACTCTTTGCTCTTGCCAGTGGGTGTGGAAGAGCCTACCGGGTATCCTGGCTGTGTTCACAGACAGACTCGTGCTTGGCTTTGTTCTAAAAACACGGAGGTGAGATTGCAGAGGAGTGGAAAGTACTCAGGTGCTGTGCCAGCATGGTTCCAACATCTAGCAAATTAATTGGGCAAAGGAAGAAGAGCTGAAAAATAGGCAGCAGCTCTGAGGAAGTGGTTGGAATCTGCCAGCTCCCTGAGGGGAACTTTGTGAAAGCTGCAGGCGGGTGCTGAGGGCACAGCAGGGAGTCAGGCTCCACCTGTGCAAAGTTCATGCAGATAGGAAGAGTTAAGAAAACCCCAAACCCTTAACATCTGTAGAGATCTTAGGTAATTTGGGGAAGGCCTTTACCAAAGATGAATGTTGCCCCTCCACACGTTTGGTTCTCCCCTGGCAGAAGGAGTGGGCAGGATGCAGGACAGACAGCAGCAGGAGGAAAGGAGTCGTCCCCCCTGTTTATCCTTCTTTCTGCTCTTCTTGCCTAAAGATCCAGAAACTCATGTAGATGACAGGAGCCTTGTGGTCAGGTTCAGGATGACAGTTCCCATACAACATCCAGGGCTGTATCAAGCCGAAGAGCAAAGGTCTTCTTTTCCTTAACTGCATACAAAAGATAAACGGAATATATAGTGTAATGTGTGCAGCTAGAGAGCCTGTGTTCAGCACAGGCTGTTCTGAAACATGAAACACCTTATTTAGTTTCCAGTTATTTTATATTTCCCATTTCCTAAGGCTTAATACAATTAGGCTTTGGTCTGGTAGCATGTCTCATATGGATTGATGTTACTGGGGAAAACTTATGGGTCCCCTCTGTTGGGAATGATTTTTGTGTGGTCAGGTTTAATATGACACATCACATTCTTGAGGGGAATTTGGCTTTAGCTTGTCAGGCCTTAATGTGTTGCTCCAGGTAGAAAGGACAATGTGTCTGGTTTTGTAAGCAGTCTGTTGTGATGGTAAAAGGAATGCTTTGATGGCAAAGCTACTGGAAAATAGAGGAAAAGTGCAGGAAAATATCCTGTGGGGCTGAGTTGTTCTTGCTGCCTCTTTTTTTTTTTTTTTTTCCCTTCAGCTAGTAAATGCTGACTGAGATGTTTTGCAGAAAGGTAAATTAATTTTCAGCTTGGTCGTAGTCCTTTTAACTGATACAGGGATATCTTGCAGCACCACTTGTTTCCTTTTAAAGTGAATGAGATGGCAAAATCTACGGACGTTTCACTGGGTGTTGTGCACCACAGCAAACAGGCTGGATCTGAGGGGCCTCTTCAGATTAGGCAGTCTTTCTGAAAAGGGCGTTTCCTTCTAATGTAATTATAATAACTTGTATTTCCATTAGTTGTCTTGTTGTGCACAGTGCTGTACTGGGCAGAAGGGAATGTCTGAGGAGACTGAAACAAAGGTCATAGGAAAACAGGTAGCTGGTGCCTGGAAGGGTATGTCCAGAGGTGTGCTTAGCTCCCAGTATGCCAGAAACTTCCCTGGTGGCATGATAGAAGGGAGAAAAAACCCATGGTCCAGGTAGGGCAGCCTCACAACTGTAAGGAAAAAGCAGATCCCAACCCTGGCTGGCACTACAATTTGATTTGTCGCCTCCTTCTTGGCTTTGGTTTCCTCCCAGCAAGACCCTCCACAGGACTGGGAAGACAAATTGGCTGATGTGTGCACTAAGTGCTTTTCCAAGTATGTAAGTAATGGAGTGTTAGGAATACTTTTATTTTTGTTTGAATCTGGTTAGTTTCTCCAAGACTAAATTACTGCATACAGAAACCCCAAGTGGGGCAGTAATAGGTCCTGTGTAAGCTCCCTGAGGAGACAATATGCGATTTTTGTGCCCTGATGGGGACATTTTTGATTCTTTAGGTCAATTTAGAAATTCACTGTTTTAGACCTGTGGATCAGGGTGTTTCAGTTGGCAGTTTAAGAGGTGGCCATCAGTTGCAGTCTCATAATTCCAGGATAACTCTGATCCGACCTTCTGCTCAAAGCAGGGTCAGCCATGGGATCGGACCAGGCTGCTCAGGGTGCTTCCAGCTGGGTGTTAAAGCCTCCAAAGACAGAGGTTGCTTTGCTTGGTGATCTGTGGTCGCCTAAGGAGCCTTCTGCTCTCTTCTGTTACAGAATGAGGAGGAGGAAATCAAGCTGGAGATAAATATGCTTAAAAAGTACTCCCATCACCGCAATATTGCTACATATTATGGTGCTTTTGTAAAGAAAAGTCCTGCAGGTCAAGATGATCAGCTCTGGGTAAGTGTTCAGTGTCATTTCTTTTCACTAGATTTACAGCTCCTTCCTTAGAGCTCCAGTGTGCTTGGCTCGGACCCTGTCTCAGCAAAGCTCTGAAGTCATTGTTCTAAAGAATAACATATAAAAGAGAAAAATTGCTCCTCCCTAGACATCTTCCATCTCCTATGATTTCCTCTGAGGATGGGCATATGATACTTGTGACTTGTGCTGTCATTTTGATTTGTTATTTGAGTCTTTTTTTGTCCAAATTAAACACGTCTGTATTTCTTTTTTACAAAAGTGAAAGAGCTTGTCCTTTCCCCTCCTCTCCTTTTTCTTCTTGATATTCTGTCCTTTTTTCAGTTGGAAAGTGAATAAGGGAGCAGAGGAATTGGCAATAAAGCAAAGAAGAGTATGAATCCTCCAATTTTTTGTACGCAAGATTTTTAAAGCTTTGCAGCAAAATGAGAAATTTCAATTTTTAAAAAATTTCCCATGTTTTTCGATGCTGTTAGCTCTTACCTTTCTGATATTGTACTTTATATATGAAACCCCCTACCTATAACCTGCAATAGGAGAGGAACACTACAGGGTTTGTTTGTTTATTTAGCAATGTCTGTGATTCAGGAAATGAGATTTTAAGTCACTTGGCATCCGGGAAGGCCACATGTAGTTTGCCACACCTGGGTTGTGGTGGGGTGGGTGTTTGCACATTGCATCTCTGCTGGCAGCCTGGCAGAGCTGTGGTGAAGGTGCACTGTGTTTGTCTCCCTGCAGCTGGTGATGGAGTACTGTGGTGCAGGCTCTGTCACTGACCTGGTAAAGAAGACAAAAGGGAACTGTTTCAAGGAGGACTGGATTGCTTACATCTGCAGAGAGGTTCTCAGGGTGAGTCCTGCCAGCAGAGCTTTGGTGCTCATTTGCAACAAAAAGGGCTTTCCAAGCCTTTGGTTGCTAAAATAGGTCACTAATGAGCATTACTGTTTAAAGGTTGTGATCCATGGGCCTCATGGTCTGTGGTCCTTGAGTTCAGAAGAGCCTTAAGAGCCGACTGCTTGACGTCCCATATTGTTGTAGTTAATCCCATTTTCTGTATGAAGAACAGAAAATTCCTGTTTCCTATGGCAAATAGCCATCTTCTAAAATTCCAGACACTGGGCATCTAGAAAAGTAAATAAATTTTCTGTTTTCAGTAAGTGTGTCCTCCATATCAGGAGATCTTACTGCTCATTTGCTTCAGCTGTTCACAGTGTGTAATGTCATTCTGTTCATAATTCCTTTACCTGCACACACTCAAGGGTCCCTTTTCCACACTGTTAGAGACAACGCTGACTGAACAGCGTTCCAGAATCTTAAAGGTGGCCCTGCTGGGACAATATTCCCCAAGACAATTCTTGGGGCTATATTTCATTCTATGCAGGCTTAGGGCTGCTTTATTTTATTTTTTTTTCCCTGGGAAGTACAGAGGATAAAAAAATTCCCAAGTATAATCTGGTGAACTAGCCTGGAAAAAAAAAATATAATGTTGGAAACTGTCATTTTAAATTCAAAACCCATTACAGGGTTACTGATCCATCTTCCTTGTAATGGAGTTTTACATCTTTTCTAAATAATGGTAAGATAAATGTGTATTCTGGGAGTTGGAATTCAAATGGCATGCCAAAGTAATGCTTGAATAGGGGTAAAACTTTGTTCCAGGAGTTGAAAAACGTGCTCAGTAGAGAGCATTGGCCATTTTACAGGGATTTGGCACTAGTCTGCAGATTATAGTAACTATAGCTGGAGAGTGTGGGGAGGGCTCTTCTGCAAAAGCAAAAAACCTTAAGGGTGTGGTTGGGTTGCTAAAGCAACTGATGTTAAAAGGTTTGGTTTACCCTCATGCAGTTGAAGGCCACAACAGTGTGTTGGTAAAAGCAAGAGACTGGATTTAATCATGCTGGTTTCAAAACAGAATGGCCCAGTTGCACATGGATTGACAGTGTTTCCTTCTGGGAAATTTACAGGGTGGGTGGAAGCTCTGTTTGAAGCCGTTAATATTGGAGAGGCTAAACTTTGAGTGAAGCATCTCTGGCTTACTGTAATGGGTTATTTCAGTGTGTTCCTTTATATCTAGTTCAACCATGGGCAGTTTTGAAATGAAGGAGAACATAGCAAATATGAGCTGATTGAAAACAATACTTGCTGCATGCAAAAAGAGGTCTGACATGGTATTTTTAACTTTCTGTAGTGCATTTACCATTGAATTTACCATTTTGTTGAATGCTGTCCGTACAGAGCATTCTGCTTTGTTCTTTTTCTCTTTGGTCTGCTTTTAGCACGTAGTGCTAGGAGCATCCCTTGATTTTGAGACAAAAGTTTTTAAAATATTGCTACCTTATTCTCTTCGTGCTTGACTTCAGAGATGTTCCACTGCTGTCAAGTCTGTGGTGAGAAAGACAATCAAACTTGCAGTTGCTGTCCTTTCTCCTCCCCCAAAATGGGCTTTTCATGTTGCTAGTAACATCTAAAGGACTTTCCTTACAAATAAAGTCTGAAAAGGATAAAAGTGCAAAAAGGCAACAGTGTCACACTCCTGGTAATAATGTTGGGAAGAAAGAATAAGGAAAGTCTTGTTTTCTTTTAGGGCTTGGCACATCTTCATGCTCACCATGTCATCCATCGAGATATTAAAGGACAGAATGTTCTTCTCACAGAAAATGCAGAAGTAAAATTGGGTAAGCTCCCTTAAAGGTGTGCTAGAAACCTGTTTGTTAAAGTTTAAGATTTCCATCTTGTCGCAGAAAGAACCTTCAGTAACCTAAGAGCAGCAAGTATGCAAAGTATTGTTAATGGTTGTGCCTGTAAGGTGTCTGTCCCGTAGAAAAGGCTGAAAATGTGACATGTTCTGCAAGGTTGTTACTCACAGCCTGTAGGGAATGCAGCTACTTCTGGGCAGTCAAACACAGAGCCTGTCTAGTAAGTCACAGCACCATCAGGCCTTCACAGCTGATCCCAGCATGCAAAGACTTCCAAAGTAAAAAAAGTAGTGGGAACAAATTACACTAATCCATTTATTTCTCTAAGGGAAATGGTCTTGGAGATTTTCATAAATCTGACAATATGTGAAATTACTCATGTGTAAGGGCTACCACTGAGCTAATAGTCATCCCTCCAAAAATTTGGAGGGTTTACTCATTTCCTTTACTTCCTGTGACATGTCAGTGTTGACAACTTGTGAATTCCTAAGACTAAACTCAAATATCTCTCTTGAGGAGGGCACGTCTTTCATGTTTTGGAAAGACATCACAGGGAATGCATGGCAGTGTTTTAAAAGAAAAGTCTCAAGGGAAGCTCTTCTCTTATTTGTGATGATCTTTACAGTTCCTCTCTCTCTAATTGAAAAAATTCACTATAGAGTTGGAAAACAAAAGTAATAAACATGGCTTGTGGATATGGGGTAGGATGTTTGCTTGGAGCAAGTAAAAGTACATTAAATCTCATTATGGTTTAACCTTGTGGCAAAAACTGAAGTCAAAGGGAGTTTTACTGTTGTATGAAACGAAGGCAGGATTTTGCTTGTAGTATCTAAAACATATGAACTAGTTGTCAACTGTTCCCTCTTAAAATAGGTGAGATGGGGTGGTTGTGTGTGTTTATGGTCTTGTATAGTTACTAGTCCCACCATTCTCCACATGGTTGACAAGAAAGTTAAATCTTTCTTACTCTGGGTAAAGATGAAACAGATTTACTAAGTACAACAATTTAAAAAAACAAACAGTAGTTGTTTCCATATATATTTAGCCTGTGTGTCTTAAAGCAAAGAATCTAGAAAGCCAAGAGCTCCTCAATCCAATTCCATTCTACTTCATTGTAAGAGTGCACACTTCCCATCAGAAGCACAGAGTGCACAATGATCCCAAAGGACAGGTCCACCTTATTCTTGGAAGTTTGCTAAGCAGGCACATCAAATTATAGTAGTAAAAATGATTGGGATTTGCAGATGATCTGCAGTGAGGCAACACAAATGGGAAAATCTGCTCCTTGATGGCAACCATAGGGCTGTCTCCTTTCAGTCCTTTCTTTTCCCAGCTACTTTGCCTCCTCTGGGAATATCCCTCCAGTTCTATGCCCAGTGGATCCAATTAATGTGTCTCAGAGGGTTGTTCAAAGAGGAATACAGTCACATAATTATTTGGTTTCATATTTGAACAAAACATTTTGCTGTACAGTCCTGATGAATGTAACACCTTTTTCAGCGCAAAGAGCACCACATGATTCTCTCATTATAATGAGTCTAAGATCAGAATAAAGTAGTAGACTCTCCATCTTGTTTAAAGATACTGTATGAATGTAAAGAAGGAATTATTCCAGACATCTCAAAATGATGTGATGGTTCTTTGCAGCTTTCACAAGTTGACCATATTAGACACATCCAAATTCGCCTTGTCTGTAGAGAATATTTTTACTTTCACACACTAGTCCTACTCAATGTAGTGTTTAAATTAAGCATAAATTATTCTGTAACGTCTTCCTAGACCAATTCGTGTTGCTGTAACCTGCCTGGCAGATTTAGCATGCTGTTTATTTGATCCTTTATTTGATCAAAAAGAAGGAGGGGAAAAAAAAAGAGGAAATAAATTTCAACTATTGGACAAGATGTGCTGGAGGAACTCAGATTTGATACACATTGTAGCCCAAAGATTTGGTATTCCAAACAGGATGAAAGTAATGAAGCACACGCTCTGTCATGTGAATACAACTTTTTACTGATTTCTTTACCTCTTCTTGGATTTTCAGTGGATTTTGGTGTAAGTGCTCAACTGGACAGGACTATTGGGAGAAGAAACACGTTTATTGGCACACCTTATTGGATGGCACCTGAGGTCATTGCTTGTGAGGAGAACCCAGACTCTACATATGATTACAGGGTAAGTGTTAAACTGCATAAGGTGCAAAAACATGCAGGTTATTGCTGAAATTCTGCTAATTTGAAAAGTTCAAACGCCCTGCCTTTTAAACCACAATAATACTAGGACTGCACAAATAGAAATATTTGTAATATGTGAGTGGAGACTCTTTTTAAGATTGGAGTTTCATTAGTAATTATTCTTTGTGAATTGTTAATACATGACATACAGTTTAATGATCTTCTCTGCAATAAGGAAGTACTGATATATGAAGGTTGCAGGTCTGGATGGAAAAGAAAGTAAAAGAGAAATTCCAAAGGAATACTTGAAGTAATGTAATATGAACATGATAAGTGGCTGCACTCTGTGATAGAGCTCTGTACTCAGCTGTGAATCATGAATTAATTTGCAGTAATTAGTATCACTTCACTCAGTTATGAGCACGTGACTGCAAGAGGTTTCCCATACCAGAATGATTTCTGGTCATTGGCAGGGCGGCTGATTTGAGAAGGCACAGAATATCCTGTATTTCAGTTTGTGTCCATTGCCTCTTGTCCTGTCACTGGGCACCACTCCGAAGTTTGGCTTGGTCATCTTTACTTCCCTCCTAGTAGGCATTTGTACACATATATGAGATCCCTCTTAGCCTTCCCTTCTGCAGTCTGTCTCTCTCAGCCCAGACCCTCCCAGCTCCAACACCTTAAGCACCTTTGTGGCCCTTCACTGCATCCCCTCCAATGTGTCCCTGACTTCCTTTTACTGGAGAGCCCAAGAACAGCTATCAAGCACTTTTTCTGATTTTCTTCCTAACCCATAATATGTTGATGCTGTTCCAAAGAGACTCAGAGCTTATTCTTTGTCCTCTGGCCTCTTTCCAGCAGTGTTGTCATTTGTCTGCCAACACTTATCATGCAGGGTATTTTCCAGGGATGGCAGACATCTTCCTGCAGTCACTCTTAGTTCAGGTGCTCTCTTCATTGCCACTTGGCACCTCTCATTCCAGTTGTGGCTTCAGAAATGTTTATGGGAAGAACCTGTTACTGCTTCCATTTCCTACTGATTCAGGGGCTGTGATTCTCCCTTGCTGAGACCTTCTGTGCTGCACTGGCAGAGTGAGGTCATGTAGTGTGTCTCAGTCATGACCAAAGAATGTTCTTGGATTTTATTTTTCATACCATACCAATCTTCTACTGAAAACTCAAGAAATTATTTGTCTTCATTCCCTGTCCCCAGTCGATTTCCTTCTCAGAATGTGTACCTATCAAAAGATACAGTTATAAAGAATGTGTACTCCTAATTCTAGAGGTTTCTTTGACTTCAGTAATAATCACAGTTTGTCAGTTTTCAAATAGATTCTGCAGATGGTAGTTTAAAACTGATCAGTAGAGGGTTTTGGAAGCACTTATGCAGACAGTGCTGTGACTCAGAAGGTGGCACAGGACCGGTCTTTTCTACAGAGATTTATAGCTGATAGGATGAGCTACACAGCAGGAGACTACTCTGTGGCTTCTTGGTCTGAAAAAAAAAAAAGGAAAGAAAACCATAAGAGTAAAAATATATACACATATATATGTGTATACACACTGAGCTTTACAAACATTCCTCATCCTCCCTGTCAGCTGTCTGCCTCTTGTGCTTTGGAACTCCAAAATTCTTTGTAGCCTGGATGTTTCTCTCATTGTCCCCTAAACCTGTGGTACTACCCCAGTAGTCATTTACTTAATAACAGAACTGGATCATGAATCTGTGAAATTCCCACCGCTTTTGTTGCCAAATCCCTTCACAAACTGTGATGTGAACTCACTTTCAGCTTGTGTAAAGAGTTCAGAGCAGCTGGACTGAGAAGGCTCTTTTGATAAAGCCAGGTTTAGTTGGAGAGCTGGGCTGGGTATGAGGTGCTATTTATGTAATGGTTTATTCCTTCTAGTCTTTGAAGTTTTGTTTTCTGTCACTGTGTTTTTTAAAAGATAGTTTTGGAAAAGCTCTGCAAGTTGGTTTGGTTTTATGCCTCTCATGCAGCTACACTTAGGCACAAAAATAGTGAAATAATGCACATGATTAATCAAGTGGAAACCTGTGAAGTTTTTGCAGTCACTGGTGGTGTTTACGATTTACCTTCATGATTAAAACGTGGCCCTTGGCATCCAGATCAGCTGATAAAGGGAACTCCACTCTGTTAACTGGGCTGAGCATATGCTGCAGCATAAATTGGACTGCATGGTGTGCTCTCATGTGCCCAAAAACATGTGACTGGAGAATTTGTAGACAGAAAAAGTCAGACCCTAAGTCCTGAATATAATTTCTGTTCCATTAATGTAGAAACTCAGTAATGACTGCTCTGAAATAACATTAAGACCAAGAATTTTTGGGGCCCGAAGGAGGAGGGCGAAGCACTGCTGTGTCTCACTAGCTCTTGAAAACAGATTTAAGACATATATTTAAATGGTGCCTGCTATATTCTGGCTCTTGTTTTTTGAATGCAGAAGGTCTGCATTTTGGGGCTGGCTGCTTAAATGATGACTCAGCTGTTCAGAGTTGCATGGGAAATGGGAAGCTTCAGGCTATTAGCACATTTCCTTAAAGCTCAGTAGGGAGTGGGAGGGAGCAGAACATATGTCATTTCTACTAAAACAAATGATCCAGGAGAGATCTAGGGAAACTGTAAATAAATAAATAAATTTAAAAAAAAACAGACAAGAAACCCCCAAAACCTAAAAACCCAGAAGAAAACAAACAAAAAAGCTTGAATGCTGCAAGCTGCAATGTGCATTGTTTCTTTCCTGCAGAGTGACCTGTGGTCTCTGGGAATCACTGCTATTGAAATGGCTGAAGGAGCTCCTCGTAAGTGATTTGGTGTAAAGGTGGGGGTGTCTGTGCTTTGTAACATGTTCTGTGTTAAAATAACTCATGCTTGGCTAACACGTAGATATACAAAATTCTGCTTCTGTATGTATCTTTAAAAATAATCTATGACTTTTTCTCCTTTGGACTCTTTTGCTTTCCTCTTCCTTTTAGACCCTGTCAGCCTATAGTTTGACTCCTTGCCTTCATTTCCTAGGGAAACAAAACTTATCTTTTTTTAGAGCTCTTGTTAGCATCACTTTGACTGCTGCCTGTGGGTTCAGCTGAGTAGAAGTGATTGACACGTTAGCAGAAAACATTGACAGGAGTGGCTTTAGGTTTAGGTCAATAAAAATAATTACTGCAGTTGGAGAAGGTAGGCCTAAAGGTTATATTTTTACTCTGTACAGTTTTGGGGATTAACACTGTGTTTTCTCACGTGTAATGGCTTTGGTCCAAGACCACATTCTCAACCTGACAGCAGATTGCCATAGTTTTACAGCCTGCCCGTGCTTGCCAGGTGTCCCCCTGGCTCCTCCAGTGAGCCCCTGGCAGCAGAGATCTGTGGATGCAAAGTCCCTGTGTGTTGTGGTTTCCATGGAGGACTGGCTGCTTTGCCCCAGCTCCTGCAGAGCAGATGTGATGTGATGGGGTATCCGGTCACTGCTGAGAGCACGGGGAATGAAATAAATCATACCCTGGCCTGAGCCTGAGAACATGTAGGCTGTGTTGTTAAAAACACACTTGGCTGTTCTCCCATCAGACTTGGTTTTCAGCAGGAGCCAGCTGGAGTTCAGGAGCACTTTCAGACCCTGTGCTTCAGCCTAACTGAAGCTTGGTCCTGAGACATGAGTCCGTGGGGAGTTTTCTTTGTAGCTTTGCATGCCAGTTCCTCATGCCACTTGTATTGGATGTTTTCCCTAGTTTTGACAGGGAAATGCTATGGATTAAATTCTGTTGCACTGTGTTTTGTTTACTGTAGTACAACACTGTTGGGGACACAGAGGTAGAAACTAGACTTCTGTCCCCCGTCTCCACTGTATCATGTATTATTGAAAATACAAAGGAAAAAGTCAAAACCAGAACTCAAATGTGAGGAATGATAGCAGGTGGATGCAGACAAAGAAATTAATAGAAGGCAGGGAAGGCTTTACCAGAGCACAGTCTTCTCACTTCTACTAATGCTGTAATGCTGTTTAAGTCCGTTCGTGTTAAGAGAATCACTGCTGGACACCTACATATAAGAAATCAGCCTCCATGTAGTTCCTATCAGTCGTCATTCAGTAGCTCTGTTTGGTGAAGGAAGACCTTTGATCCCTGATGTTTCTCTGTGGCAGATGGAGCACGCTCATAATTCCATACAAAATGCCTGGGATAGATGAGATGTGACAGTATTTACTTTCTGCAGAGTTCTTTGTAGCTTCAACTACCCACAACTGTAACACTGAAGAGAAGTGCATTGGGCTGGAGAGAAAACAGCATCTGAATGAATGCAGGAGTAGAATCTGTTGCAGATTGCCTAATAATGGTGCTCACACTCCCAAGCACAGAGCGGGTGAACTGTGTGCTCAGTCATTCCGCTCTGTGCCGGTGAGGCAGGTTATGAGCTCCTCGCTTTGCGTTCTCTTCATCCTGCGTTTTCTCATATGCCGTGAACAATGTAGCAAAGAGCTTGGTTAAAATGGAGCTTATCATTTATCTCAACCATAAGCCAGACATAATGACTAGATAAGTATTTCAATCTCAGCTTTACCTTCTGCTTATGTAAAAACACACTTTGGGGTAGGAGAAAGGTGAGCTTTTTTTATGTCCCTCTGAAGCCTTATATATCAAAAATATGAAAGAAGTTTTACTTGTTCGTGCATTGCAGCTTTTCTTTCGAATCTCTTTTAACTGGAAATTTCTGTGTACTCAGAGACTTGATTTCTTGGCTGTAGTGTGAATTTTGTTGACTACTGATGTGGTTCTGGGGCATGTGCTGTGCTGTTTCAAGTGGGGATGGTTGTGGAGGACTGTTCCTCTCTGATGGTAGAGCCAGGCTCATGGCCCAGCTGGGTCAGCATTGTCTGGCTGTGGGAGGGACACAGGGAGGACATGCACCCTTTAGTAATTCGTGGTTTCTTTTGCAGCCCTGTGTGACATGCACCCCATGAGAGCTCTCTTCCTCATCCCACGGAACCCACCCCCAAAGTTGAAATCTAGAAAATGGTAAAGAGATGTGTAAAAAAACCCCTACAGTTCTGGCTTTTGCATTGGGCTTAGGAGGATTTTGAACTCGTTTGTCCAGAGACAATGATCTTGTTAAATCTTACAGTGATCTAGGAGGTGTTTCCTAGACTGTTTCTGGTGCTGGCTTAAGCCAGAGGGCAGATGTAGTTTACCTTTGGGAAGCAACACCTTTCTTTTGAACTCTGCCTAAACTGCAGAAGTTGTTTAATTTTGGTGTTTGTGGCTGAAATTGCAGGATAGGCAAGGAAGGCTTAGATGGGCTGCTTGGGGTCAGTGCTTTGTCAGAAGACTGCATGGACGTTGTGGGGCTAATGGCAGTCAGTGTGCCCTACAGATAATTACTTTTAAATGAAGTGTATAAGGAAAACCTTCATCTGTTCTGTCTTTTACAGGTCAAAGAAATTCCTAAACTTTGTCGAAAGCTGCCTTGTAAAACATTATTTGCACCGTCCATCCACTGAAACCTTGCTGAAGCATTCTTTCATCCGAGACATGCAGAACGAACGGCAAGTGCGCATCATGCTGAAAGATCACCTGGACAGGACCAGGAAGAAAAAAGGAGAAAAGGGTAACATGGCAAAACCAAAATAAAAGGCACTTCAGAGAGCAGGTCCTCTTCGGATTTTGGCACAAGGCAGATGCAGCTGAAACAGTAGAACCAGGAAAATTAAAACAGCGTAGTCCTTGATAGTAATGGTGCCATTTTGAAGATCTCTTTGCCAAAGCCTGGGTCCTTCATGGTGTTTCAGTTCTAAAGTCTTTGGAACATGACTGACCCTGAGTCACTGAGAGCAACCCTGATGCTAGCAGGAGTGAGGAGTCCAAGTCTAGGTCTCTACTTTCTGGAGCATCTAAGTAGTGCTCCACAAATGTTTTCTGGTCTCTTAATTCATATTTCTGTAATTTCTGTCCCACATCCACCTGTTGTGTCTCCATGGTTTTATCTCATGAATTCTTTGGGGGCAGCAGGGCTCTTTAAGTGTTTTGCAGTGGAGTACACAAAAGAGACCTCAAAGAGCAAAACTCAAATGGATATAATGAATCATCTGCTTCACAGAGTGGATCAAGAAAAAAAGAGAATCTGAGTTTGTTACAAAAACCAGCCTTACTCTTCAAAGTAAGACCTGGAAGAAGCAGTGCTGGAGAAGGGATAATACTTGTGTAAATGCCTCGATAAATGCCATGGCAGACTAAGGGCTGTGCAAAGGGAGAGTGAGCCCTGTAGCCTGTTGACCAACAGTTTTCTCCTTCCTTCTCTCCTTTCTTCCTCTTCTATATATTTTATATGGCAGAGGCACTGTGAAGATCAGTGACTGTGAGGGCAAACTTGGAAAGCACTATGGTGCTTTATAAACTCCAACCAGGTAGTGATTTCACAACAGGAATATTTGTGCCTAAAATGAAATTGCTCTTGCAATGTAGATTTACTGACTCCAGTAGCAGTTGCAAAATCTTCCACCTCTTTCAGCTATGAATCTCAAAGCACATTGGAATGGAAAGATAGTATGTTAGAATTTCTCACAAAAGCCCTTGGGGAGGGGCAAGGAAATGCAATGATAACAATCACTTCTTGATGGATATTTTGATCTGAAAAGTGCTATTTTAATCAAGGCTTCCCTGAAATGGAAAACCTTGTAAAATTGCCAGACTATACACTTCAAAATAGTAACTTCAAAAAAAAAAAAATGAAGCCCCAATTTAGCATGCAATATAGCCAGCAATGCAGGGTAGGACCCATCTGAAATTATCCTGTTAAAACTGCCTTCATGTTAGTCTTGAAGAGAACTCTTCAGAGTCAGCCTCTTCTAAACCTTTGTGCTAAAACTGGCATTAGTGGAGGGTTTTTACTTATTTACTTTGATGCAAAGGGAAACCTTGATTTACTGAAGGCCTCAATTTACTGTACCTCATACAACAGGTATGAGCAGCAGAGCAAGTGCCTTTCTAAAGATCTCCTCTGCTGGTGGTTCTGTGGGGGTTGGATTTCTCTGTGGGTTTAGCCTAATTTGTTTCAGATGATGGAAATAGGTTAGTTTTGCAAAATCAACACAGTCAGTCAACAGAAAAGGTGTGTGTGTGTAAAGGGGCTGCCCTGAAACATTACCTGAACTAGATTTTGAATTATGTACGTGGATATTTTGCCTCCCCTCAGCCTCCCAGTACAGTCTGTGACTTCTAAATTCCAATTCCTGCTGAGCCTGTAGTTCAGGTTGAGAGCTCAGAAACAAAGTTCAAGATCATACCTTAAATAACAGTATCCTCCTCTGGGGTTTGTTTATTCTCTTTTTTAGAAGAAACGGACTATGATTACAGTGGAAGTGAGGAGGAAGATGATGAGCTGAATGAAGATGAAGGAGAACCAAGGTTAATTTTATTACTGGAATAGAAAATTTGACTGCCCAAGCTGTTCTCACTGAAGGCAGCTCTCCTCAGCCAGAACAGCTTTCTTAACTTGCTCTGAATCCCTAATCTCCTGTGTCCCCTTTGGTAGCTTTAACAGTTTTGTAGCTGTCAGACATAACTGCTGGGTATAAAATGTCTGTAATAAGCTGCTTCTTAGTTCCCCTGCAATTGGGAGGAAACTCTTAAATGAAGGACCCAATAATCAGCTTCAGGCTGGTTTGTAGCACAGCAAGTGTGGATGTGCAGTCAACATGCTGGAGATAAATCTTAATTTCCTAACACGGGACAGCAAACAATTCCCAGTGCACCTTGTATTCTGTCTTTAATGTTCTGTTTAGTCATGTAGAAACCTCCTCTTTGTTTCAGCTCCATAGTTAATCTCCCAGGGGAGTCAACTCTCCGTCGTGAATTTCTGAGGCTGCAGCAGGAGAACAAGAACCGTTCTGACCCTCATCGCCAGCAGCAGCAGCTGAAGGACCAGGAGAAATACAAGAAACAGCTGCTGACAGAGCGGCAGAAGCGGATTGAGCAGCAGAAGGAGCAGAGGAGGAGGCTGGAGGATGTAGGGACTGGCTTGTATTGTTATTCCATGTGCCTGTGGAAAGTAGGCTTTGAAAGGCAAGAAGGGCTATGTTAAATTGTCAGCACAACCTGGAGCGTAGTCTTCCACCTTGGGAGAACTATGAGACTTTTGAATGCAATGATTTTAAATGGGCTCTGTAATTTTCCTGCTGACAACCTGCCCTGAGCTTTGGAAACAGAAGAGGAAGGGCATTTAGCTTGAGTTAGTTTTGGTGGGAAGCCCAGGCAGAAGGGATGAGAGATCCCCATTTCTTTCTCATGTGCATTTCCCAGTTTGGAGTTAGTCAGTCTGATCCAGAGTCCTGGCCCTGCTTCTGTCTGAGATGTTAAAGGATAGCTGCTGCCTTTTCAGCTGCCTGACACGCTGTGGTATTGGAGGCAGTGTTGAGTCATAGAATCATAGGTTGGAAAAGGCCTCTAGGATCATCCAGTCCAACCTTACCCCAGGACTGACAAGTTCCCCACTAACCATGTTCCTAAGTGCCACATCCACATGTTTTTTGAACATTTGCAGGAATGGTGATTCCATCACTTCCCTGTGCGGTCTGTTCCAGCGCTTGGTCACCCTTTCAGTAAAGAAATTTTTCCTAATATCCAGTCTAAACCTCCCCTGGCACAACGTGTTTGTTACCCGGGAGAAAGGACTGACCCCCACCTGCCTACAGCCTCCTGTCAGGGAGTTGTGGAGAGTTACAGGGTCCCTCTTGAGCCTCCCTTTCTCCAGCCTAACACCCCCAGCTCCCCCAGTCGTTCCTCATCAGACTTGTGCTCCAGACCCTTCA
>JAWWLV010000158.1:8724950-8777063 GCA_035041135.1 Platyrinchus mystaceus | reverse complement strand
TATTGGAGGCAGTGTTGAGTCATAGAATCATAGGTTGGAAAAGGCCTCTAGGATCATCCAGTCCAACCTTACCCCAGCACTGACAAGTTCACCACTAACCATGTTCCTAAGTGCCACATCCACATGTTTTTTCAACATTTGCAGGAATGGTGATTCCATCACTTCCCTGTGCGGTCTGTTCCAGCACTTGGTCACCCTTTCAGTAAAGAAATTTTTCCTGATATCCAATCTAAACCTCCCCTGGCACAACGTGTTTGTTACCCGTGAGAAAGGACTGACCCCCACCTGCCTACAGCCTCCTGTCAGGGAGTTGTGGAGAGTTACAGGGTTCCTCCTGAGCCTCCCTTTCTCCAGCCTAACACCCCCAGCTCCCCCAGTCGTTCCTCATCAGACTTGTGCTCCAGACCCTTCACCAGCTCTGTTGCCCTGCTCTGAACTCGCTCCAGCACCTCAATGTCTTTCCTGTAGTGAGCAGCCCAATGCAAACCAAAAAATAACCAGCACGTCTCTTCTCATGAGTATCTGGCAAAACTCAAGCATGGTGTGAACTCTGGAGCTGATGTTTGTGAAGCATAGTGCTGCTCCAGCAAAACAGGGGCACTCTGGAAAAACCCTTCCTTCTTGAAATGACAGGAAGACATTTGTCATTAGATTAGCTGCCAGCTGTCAGGGAGATCTTGCATGCCTGCGTAAATGAATGACAGATCTGCCTTGGGCTGCCAAAAGGGCAGAGGTTTCACTTCACGTTTGGCAGTCGTGGTGGTGGCAGCTTCTGCTGGGTGGTGTGTGGGGTGTCCCCCATTAGTGACTGCAGAGCAGGAAATGGGCCTTGTGATTAATGAACAATGGCATAAGTAATTGGTGGGTACAAAAGTAAAGTGAAATGAGCAATGTTGTTCCCTGGCTCTCTTCCAGCACCAGAGGCGAGAGCAGGAGCTACGAAGGCAGCAGGAGTGTGAGCAGAGGTGGCCAGAGGCAAAGGTCGGTCAGAGGAAAGAGGAAAGGGGTAAAGAAGACAAAAGGGCTGTGGAAGATGAACACTTCATAGTAGATGGACAGAGGAAATTAGAAAAGAAGCAGGTATGAAGAGAGAGTTTATTGACAGCAGTTTGCAGCTCCCTGTTCCTGTATCTGGTGTCATTCTCTGTTCCCTGAGGGTATTCCCATCTTCGTGAGTCATGGACCAAAGAGGGGCTTCATTAAGGCATTCACTGCCTGTTGTTCTCAGATTCAGCCTTTTTTTGAGTTAACTTACATGTTACTGAGTCATCCTCCTTATCTACAGCAGGGACACTGCCTCTCCCACTTCAGTCCCTACTGTTTCTCTGTGCTGAAATGGTCTTCACTCTGATTTAAAATTCCTTTTCCCTGATAGCTTCCAGCATCAACTAAACCTAAGCTTAAATCTTTAGCCTCCATTTTGTATTCTGGTTGTAACCAGGACCATTTCTTTTTCACAAAAACAGTGGAGCAGAGGTTAATTTTAATGCTGAAGTCTCATTATCAGGTTTGGTACATTGGCCACTATGTTTCTCTGATGTTTCAACTGCAAATTGATTTGTAGAAGCATGGAGTGTTTGATTAAAGTCCTCCAGTTTTAGGAAAAGTAAACAGAAGTACCATTTTCTGACATGCTGTCTAAAAAGCCAAATAGAGTATTTGGTGTCACTTTATTCTTCCTGTTGCCTGGGGTTCTGGCTCTTCTGTGGGCCCTGCTGGAATTGTGCTCACTCTGTTCTTTGAAAAGCCACTATTTCCAGCAGGCAACTTGGTTGTCCTCCAAGGCATTATTCTCTCTGAGGTTCATCACCCTCTGCTTTCAGAAGATGGAAGATGTGCAGCACAACAGGAGGGGGCATCGAACTCTCCCCAAAGATCAGACACAGCTGCTGTCCCTTCAACATGACCACAAGCAGAAGAACAAGGAGCCTTCCACGAGTTCAAATGCGGCAGTGCAGCCTCCATCAAGCAGCACAAGCAAAGAGGTACTGTCTTGGCCAGTGTAGCATTTTCGTGCCCTGCAGTTTATGATGGTGTGGTTCTGCTGAAGCCGAAAGCAGACTGATCTTTAAACCTCAATCTGGAGGTTGACCTGTGTCTCACTACACACTTATGCTACAGTCAAGTCTTTGTTTGCCATTAATATTCAGAGGATAAGGGAAGGGAAAAATTGCTATGTCACTTTTACTTGAATTGAGAGAGGGATTTGACTGGTGAATGGGGAAACAAAGTTCTTCTGGTCTTTCCTTGTCTTTCAAAGAGGAATGAATTCAGGTAATATCATCTGACATTTAACAGAGGTCTTCGCCTGATGTGAGGGTTCACAAAACTGACCGAGACACAGAGAACAGCATCATGCCTCTCAAGTACAGACCTCTGCTCCCCAGCATCAGGCTGTGATGCCTTTTCTTGTTTTTTATGTGTCAGGATAAGATTTGATGGATCAGGGCCACAGAACCGTTTCTTGGGAATTCCTTGGCTTTGCTGTTGCACTTACCCTGTCACCAGCAGGTCAGGACAGGTTTTCCCTGCACATCTGTGTCCAGATGTGAGCTCACTGTGTGCTGTATCTGGTTTCACCAGCACCAAAGTGAATGAGCTGAGAGGCAAAGACTCCAAGCTCAGGCTTGACATTGCACAGGCTGAAGTCAGTTCGGGGAGTGTCGCCTGCATGAGTTTGTATCTGGATCATAATACATTGCATGAAGCTCCCTGTGGGCACAGAGCTTGGGTGGTGAATTATCATATGTAGTTTTTATATCTTCTTTCTTGCTTTTGGTAGAATTTGCCTTTCATTATTAGGAGTTGCAAGTAATGAAAATATGGCCTCAAGAGCATATAATGATTGAGTTCACTGGGGTTAGAATTTTGCAGTGTTTGGCTGTGGTTGCTTGTTTTAATGAGGTATTTTTTGGAGGGGGACCGTTTGGTGTTCTTTTTTTCCCCAGTGGAGATCTGTGAGACTAAGTGGAATCATTTTCCATGTCCTCAGCAGTTTCTTGGCAGTGTTAAGAATATGCTTACCTTTCTGACACAGGCACAAACATCCAGATAAAGTGAGAGATACCATTAAGAATGCCCACCCAGACACAGATAACTGGGTATTTTTATGGCATTAATCTCTGGTTTACTGAGTTGAGCCTTTTCTAGGCTGCTGAATCAGAGGATATGCTAAAGATTTACACGAGAGAATGGGAATGAGTCATATTGAATGGAACTGAAAAGAGTAGTGGGGTCAAAACCACAGGATAAAGATTTTTGTAATGAACAATGCCCTCTGGAAATTCATTCCTTCTAAATCATGTTCCTCCGTCTTTTCCATAGTGCAAGTAACATACCAAAAGATAGTGTTAAAAGTGTTTTAAAGTAGAAAGCAACGTGCAGTAATGTCAGCGTGGTAGAAGGGGGTAATAAATGCACAGCAAAACAGACTGCATGTTGTCAAAGATAAGTAAATATAGACAGATAATTCCTCCCAGCTAAAATCCCAGCCTGCAGCAAAAGAGATGACCTAGAGTATAGCAGATGGAAACTCAGGCCCTTCTCCTTACTGCAGTTTGGAAAATTGATGGAAAAGGAACAGTTGCAAATGGAGAAAAAGTAGTGGTTTATATGTGCCAGGGCTGTCCTCCTTGATGAGAAGGTCCATCAGAGGTGGTGTACTCTGTGATGCTGTGGGAGAACATCCAGCCTCCAAAGCCTGGGGCTCAGTGTGCAATGTGCTGTTGCTTTTGTCCTTCTCAGGCCGAGGACCGAATAAAGAAGAGCGATGCCATCCAGCCTTCCCTGCAGTGGCCAGCGGCGCTGGGGCACGAGGCCACGCCACACTCCAGGATGGGCTCCGGCAGCAGCTCCAGCCCCTGCACCCCCGCGCCACAGAGAGCCATGGTAGTGCAGGTACTGCTGCCCCAGGTGGGGAGGAGGGACCTGGGTGGTTCACAGGCAGAAAAATGCATCGGAAAACTGATTTTCTTCATTACCGGCATAAGTGACTGAGGCCTGTGCTACCCATCTTGGAGGCTTTTTAGTGACACCATTGCTGCTAAGTTCTGTATGGAATTATACTTAAGCACTGCAGGTCAGGGTTAGATAACAGTTATTTTTGTATACTTGATGCCTGATTGCTGGTTCCATGATATTTCACAGAAAGCCTGAATGGCTGCGCTGTTGCAGTCCCTGGATGATGTATTATTTACGTGGTGCCATAAATGTGTGTGGTGGCACTTTACAAAAAAAGTTCAAAGCCAGAATTTTTATAAGTGAAATCATGTAAAAAATAAAAATTTTAAGTGAGCTTATGAAATAATCTGAAAGTAGGTGGAGATGCAGTAAGGGCAATGCAGAGTCAGATTTTGCTGTGGTATAGCAGGGGAGTGGCATTCAGAGCAGGCGTGAGCATTGTTTGTGTGCTGCTGTGGCATCTTGTGGCCTTGTTTCCTTCTGCATTGGATCTTAGAGTCAAAGGAGGAGGATCAGACTGCAGAGGAGGATGGGTTGTTGGTTGCAGCTCAGCTGCTTCCAAAGCATGTCAAGCTGTCTCACTGCTGAGCCCAAGCAGCAGGGTGGGCCTGTGTACTTCTTTGAGACTATTATGGGTTATTGCTATGAGATTAGGTTATATTATCCCATACTTTTTAAAACTTATTGCTGGCAGCTGGAATTTTGCTTGGCATGAGCTTCAGATGAACATGAAAGATTACAGAATCACAGGATGGTTTGGGTTAGAAGGGACCTCTAAGGGTGATTTAATCTGTTTTCAGAGATGGGGCATCTGCAGCCTCTCTGGACAAACTCTTCCAGTGTTGCACCACCCTCATTGTAAAGAATTTCTTCCTTTGCTTTCCTGAAATTCAGGATCCTGACTTGACTCTTTGCCTGAGACATATATCCCTCAGGACTGCAAATTCCACCAATCACTGCAGCCCTGGCTGCCTCCAATCTTGACGTCCCCAATTAGCTCCCTTGTGTTGGTGACCCTGAGGTTCAGTATTGCATCTCCCCTGGTAGGGCTGCTTATTACCTGGCTTAAAAAGTTGTCCTCCTTGTGTTCCAGGAGTCTTCTGGATCACCTACAGCTCCCTGTGCTGCTCTTCCAGCAGATGTCAGGGTGGTTGAAATTTCCCAGCAGGACATGGGGAAGCAGCTCCTCCTTATTCTACTTCAGTTTGTGCCCTAGAGTGAGTCTGTGGAGTCTGGGAGTCAGATAATAGCTGGCTGTTAGTGTCTCTAAATCAAAGCCTCCCTGTGCCTTTCCTGTTCAGGTTGCTGTTTGGTGATGATGCAAAGATCACCACAGACAGATGCTGTGAGCAGAAAGGTCTCATTTCACCTGATAGCTTTTTCCTGGAAAAATATTTATGCATGTCTTCTCACGTTCTTTTTTTCCAGGGCCTGTTTGTTTTTTCAAGTCACGAGTATTGTAAGTGGGCTGAGTTGATGGCCTGGCTTTGTAGCATCAAATCACTGGAGAGCTATTGCAAGGTCTTCAAGAGGGACATTTATATCTTAGCCTTGGGTAGAGGCTGGCAGCTTCCCTGAGGCAAATATTTCAACCCTGTAGTAGCAGTGGGAGCATCCATAGTTTACTGCAGGGCATTTGTGATTCTGCAGAAGCACAGTGGCTGTACAGAGGATAGTTCTGCCTTGTTGAGGTGCCACTCCCAGGATGAGAGGAGCTACATTCTAGGCTGGCTTCTTCACCTGGGATAAGTGATCGTTCCTTTGCACCCTGTCGGTGCTTCCCTGTTTGGTAGCAACTCTTCCAGCTGCCAAGAGGAGCAGTGAAGAATGAAGCAGTATTTACCAACCTCTTTCACATTCCTTGATGGAAACTACACTATAAAAATTTTATGTTGTTTAAAGTGATGGTGTTACTTTAGGATAATAGCAGCAAGTGATGTACAGTTGTTGCCTGTGATTTCACTCCCTGCTGGGAGCTGCCCTGTTGCCCACTCGCAAGGCACAGCTCCTGACAGCCCATGTGGACAGGGAGAAGCCAATTTGTACTCTTTACCTGCTGTGTTTGCATGGAGACCAGATGAACTTCAACGGGTAATTTGTAAATCCTCTGGAGGGTTATCTTTCCCTTTGCTGGTTGGGAGCAGCTGGTGATGTTAATAACAGCATGTTTGGATATGCTGCCTGCATGAACTGTGTGAAGTGTTCAGGCAATAGGAGTGATGGGCCAGTTAGTCACCTGAAGATTAAAAGACTCACAGCAATATACTTGTGAAGTTCAGTACGTGGGTGCCCTGCTGATTTAAAATAAAAGAGAACTGTGGAGTTAAAATGCAATGCATTACAGATGCTGCACTGAAAAACTACCAGCCAGGTTTGTCAGAGAGGGATCATCTGTCATTACTGCTCTGCTCAGACAGAAATTACTTCTTATTTTCAACAATCATATCTGTGAGATCCTGTGGCAGATCCTTGTTGCCCAAATCCCTCTCAGAATTATTTCACTGGAAAGCCTAACACAGCCCCTGAGGTGCAAGGAGCATGATTTCTCAGTGTCTAATATGCAACCTGTCTGCTAAGGGGAATGTGAGATGTTACCAGTTCAGAGTGTACCATTTCCACCTCTTTTGTACCAGTTTTACATTTGCTGCAGTATGGTTGCAGGTCTGGCTCTCTGGTTGTGATGGTGTGGGGTGAGCTGTTTTGGGCTGCCTGCAGAATTTCACAGAGACTTCTTGAGCAAAGTCACAGAGTCTGTTTCTCTGCCCAGCATCTCCTGCCACCTGACTAGTGGAGGAATTTAGCTCACATCTGAAATGAACTCCAATTTTAATTGACTCTGTGGTTTTCCTGTAGGATTTGATAGGTAGATTTCTGTTGTGTGATGTGGCTGAATCAGAACAGGAAGGCTAACAATATTACAAGAAATAGATGTGCATAAAGTCATGGGCTGTCCTGGTATCCCAGAGCACATCTGCTCAGAAGTTTAAGAAACTCTTTTTCCTTATTCTGTTTTGTAACAACACTTGCATTTCAACACTGTTTCCTCTATGTAGATTCATTTCAAATCAGTAACTTGAGCATCCTCCAAAAAGCAGTGCAGCCTGTCTTTTTGAAACTTCTTCCTTGTAAATCTTTTTAAACTAACTCCACTAATGAGTGTTTTGGGCTGTATGTTATCATTTCAGGGATCAAAGGGTTCTTTTCCTTAGCTCTGTTATGTGTCCCTTTATGGTTTGAAGACACAGTAGGTAACACTGTCTCCACTACTTCTTTCTGTTCATGAGAAGAGCTGCTGTTCTTTCAGTGTTACTTAAAAACAACTTAAGATTCAAAACTTGGTATTTTAGAACCATTGTTCGGTGAGGATTTTAATTTTTTTTTCCCCATACAAATGATTTTATCTGTAAAACTTTAAAGGAATATCAGGCACTATAATTTTAGGGATTATCTGCGATGGTTTTGGCTTGCTTTGGAAGCAGGTGTCTCTTCTTGGCTTTACATGGAACTGGTGTACTGGTCTCTCTCTGCCCAAAGAAGGTATGTGGGCACCATCTGCAGAGTTTGGATTCACTCTGTTATTTATATCATGATTCAGCAAAGCTCATCCATGCTTTTAAGTACAAATAATTTTCTAGTAGTCTACAGGACTCAAAAGCTGGAATTTAAAAAGAAATGCATGTATCTTGTTGAGAAAGTGACAAAGAAAAAAAAAATCCTCCTATATTCTGATAATAATACACTTGCTGTAAAACCTGTTCCTGTAGCTACGATGAATCGTTTCAAGGGAACACTTTGCTGCTCAAATAATTCTGGTTAACAAAAGCCTGTTATTAGTGACAATCATGTTGGACATAAAGGTAATTTTGACAAAATGAAAGGACATAGATTATGAGATGTTCCAACTGCTGAAAAAGCTATTTTCTGTAAAGGGAGTCAACAGAACATATTGTCCCAAAAAGGCAGGGAAAGCACCTGAATATTTAACTAGGTGAACTTAGCAAGACTGGTTTTTGACAGTTGACTTTGCCATACTGGTCTGGGAGGTTGTGATGAAACACCTTGGCATCTTTAACTGGTTTTAGAATTACTAATTGTCAATATTTAATTGATGATGAATATTGTTCCCATGAAATAATTAGTTTTTGTACAGTTACAGGGAGTTTGTAATGATATTATCTCCTGGAAAGCTGTGTGCAGTTCTCAGTTACTGTGTTTTTATTTTTAGGATGGGGGAACTGGAGAATTTTATAGACTTGGACTGATGATAAATCAATAAAATATTCATCTGAGTCATTCTTGGGGGAAACTGAACTGCAGCTACTGTTGCAGTAGCTCAGTTGGGACACAAGAGTTTGAACGTGGACAAAAATTGCAAACCTCATTTTTAGGCCTCGAAGTGTTGGGGATGATGGTCTTTCCATGAGAAAGAGGCACCTCCCAGAAAGCCCTGGTCTTGCTTTGCATGGGAGATCTGACGAGATAAAGCACAAGGTGGTGTAGCTTCAGGCATTCCTCGGATACTTTTTCTATTTCTGTAACATCAAATTGGTTCTAGCACAGCAATCCCTGCAGACAGGCCCAGCTCACACAGAGTTTCCATGTGTTCTGTCTTGGTCTTGTGTTCAATAGGATTTCTCATTTCAGGGAGGCAGTACACTCAGCTGACATGTGTTTCTTCCCCTTTGGAAGATGCTAGTGTAGTAGATCATCAGTGTGTAGAATTTAAGGGACCTCTATTCTTGTCTCTCTCTTTTTTTTTCCCTCTTCTTTTAAATATCAAAAGAATCAGAGGTCTAAATGTTGAATATTTTAGCTTGAGTTTTACCATGCTTGCTTCTTCTTCCCTTGGAGTGAAAACTTTGTAAGGAAGTAATTTAATTCCTTCCGCTTCCTGTGCTGTGATTGGGGTTTTTCCTACCCTAATGCTCTATTTAGACACCTTTGAAGAGATCTTTTAAACACAGGTGGTCTCAATGGGATCATGGGATCACAATGGGATCACCTGGACGTGACCACCCACAAGGTGTAGTCTGAGCATAGTTTCATTCTTTCTTACTGCATTCTCAAGTTTGATTTTTTTTTTTTCAAGTAATTGTAAACTTTGTTATGGAGGAGGGCAAGGGCCCCCTCATAACCACTGGAGCACCTGAAAGCACTTGTAGCTGCCAGTTTGTCTTCATTGACTCCAGGCTGGTGGTGGGCTTGCAAAGACTAGTTTATAAGTTCAACATCAGTGTTAGGGGAGGTGGGTTCCCCCAGTGATTAGACTGTCTAAATTCTGCAATGGAAGCAGTGGTCAGGTTTGAATGAAATATATTGAACAGTATTATTTGCATTATCCAGGTAACTAGTTCACAGTGCATTACCAGTGACCTATTTGCTTCTCCATAGATTTAAGAAAGGTGTGTGTGTATATATACATATAGCATAGATGTGTTTACTATTTCTTTTTATTGTACCCTTCACCTTGAAATATTTGTGCCTAACATGCTAACCTGCTGGAAATGAATAAGTTACTTCACAGTGAACAAGGTGAGTAGGGCTGTATCCAAACGCGATCCTCCTTGTGCATTTACTAAAAACTTGACCTCACAAACAGAGCCACTGATGCTTTTTGAGATTGGGACCTGTAGCATAGGCAGGGAAGTGCAATTCAGCATATGTTTTGTTTGTTTCAAGTGTGAAAATTTCCGGGCTAGTAAGGACGTGTACCACAGCAGTTCACTGTCAGACATGGTGACAGCACCTCTCAGCCCTGTGCAGGATGACGTGTTCTGGAGCGTGAGTCAAAACGAAGAGCAGCCCCCGAAGGTATGTGGAAATCAGGGTGTTTGACACCATCAGTGTTGTGGGTTTATGTATATATATATATGGTATTTGCAGGATCTGTGAATGCAGATACACCTCTTTTGTTAGACCAGACATTTGTTGCTGCCCTTTCTCTGAAAAATCTGGCTTGTCACAGGAAAGCTCATTAGTTTGTATAATTGAGGTGATGGTGTATTTCTAACAGAATTTCTGAAAACAAGTACAAGAATATTTGAGTGGGGATGTGTATGTGCATTTGTGTGTCCATATTATTACTTTGTACTTGGGGGATGTGTGTGTCTCTCATTCCCCAGCCTGTGGTAGCAACAGAAGGTAACCCACCACCTGAGGAAACCTGCATTCAGTGACAGCAGATGCATTTTATTGTCTGCTTTAAGTATTGACCAAGAGTGGTGCTGGCTCTAAGGAAGGGTTCAAACCTCTTTCTGTCTGCACCCTGATAGACTGCACAGGCTTGGAGCAGACTGGAAGCATCTGCTGCTGACTTGCAGCTTCCAGTGCTGATACCATGCAAGACCTCTCCACAGATCCCACTGAAGCATTACTCATGTTTATTTGTTAGTCTTAGTTTTTCATTGATGCAGGGTAAGCATTAGGTTTAATAACTGAATCTAAAATATCAGTAGCGACCTTAAAACATTTGATTAAATTCTTAAGGTTCCAGAAAGGACAACCTCAAAATTTTACAGCAGGGATCAGCCTGGCCATCAGAGGTGCCTTTCAAGGTAAGCTCTTAAGTGTTTTATGCTTATACTAATGCTGTTTTATTGTCAATAGGAAAACTAAAGTAAATTTATTAAAACAAAGCCATAACCTCAGTAGCACCAAAACTTGACATGGGTTCATTCCTCATTTCATGGCAGATGCAATTATTTTGTCTTTCGAGTCAGTTTGTCCACATAAATAGCTAACCAAACTTCCTGATCTTAAACCTGAAGGAAGTGTCTAAGCCAGCTTCCTTTAAATGATTGTCATAACCAGCTTAAAGAGAAACAAGCCCCTTGTGGATCTCCTTTTCAGGCAAGGTAGTTCTGTCTTCTGCTGGAAAGCAGTATTTTAACACCCAAGAGCTGTTCCATCTGTAACAAATCCTGCAATGAGTCGTTTCCTTTGACTCAGCCTGTTTGGCATGCCCGAGTGACTAGCAGGTCAGCTGTGTGTCCATTTCCCACTTAACAGGCAGCATGTTATGCTGTCATTGAACCTGTGATTTGATAATGCTGGACTTTCCCCTCACATTAGAGTGAGAGGCTGCAGAAGGTGCAGGTTACCTGAGGTCCTGGCCTGTCAACACTGATTCTTCCAAGATGGAGTGGTGCTGGTCAGAGCTGCCTGGATGCTCTTGCAGATGCTCTGCATCAGTACCAGCACCACTGGTTTCAAAGGGGTGTATGGATGCATTGGAGAGAGAAGATCTGGCTCCAACTCCCTGTATGGGCACTTATAATTATAGCTTTATGCTCCTTTTGCCTGGTAGTAGCTTGAACAGGCTGCCTATAGATGTATCAATTTGGGCAGTCTGCCCTTAAGGCTTGTGTACTGTTTTATATCCCAGGAGGAAAAATCAAGGATGCAGAGAGCTCAGCAGTAAAGAGTAGCCCCCACTGGGTGTCTAATCAGGGAACAGAATGGGTTGGAGAGATTGGAAAGTGAAGTAGATTTAGCTGAAATAACAAAATAATGTGCAGCATTTCTGATGAGCCAGAGTAAGTAACATCATCTGAAATAGCTTTCAAGTGAAGTCAAGCCCTAAATGTTCTCCACTTGGGAATTATAGAAGGCAAAGCAGAAAAGAAACATGTAAATAATCAACAAGTTACAAGTGAGTGGCTCCTGAGACTGGGTTTCTGGGTGAGCCACTGGCTTGACAACTTATTTTACTGTCCAACACATTCCTTTCTTCACTGATAAGTGACTGATGATGTATCTTCTAGGGAAATAGGGGAGCAGGTTTCTTTAGTTTTAAAAGCCATGAGATTTTGGAATCAGGAGTGACACAGATCTGAAGAATCCAAGGGAGGCATACATATAGAAGGATCTTTTGTATTTACTTGGGAATCTCTGTAATCTCCCAGAATGATTGCCCAGAGGAAACTTGTTTCATCTTGTCTCACTACTGGTGGCCGTACGTGGAGCAGCAATGAAGATAAATTTTTTTCTTGATCAGGAGTATGATATCATACTGTAACAGCAGGGAACTCAACTCAGTGGCCTCAGAGCTCTGTTCCAGTCTCTGTTCCTCCACACAAGCTGGTCTGATCTGCTTTTTGTCTTTCTGTTTAGTAACACTCATCAGTCATCCCCCGTGGGACACGCTTTGAAGCTAAACAGTAGCAGCAGCACTCCTGGCAACAAGCAGTGGGAGATGGGATCTCATCAGAGCAGCTGGTCAACCTCAGGTGATTCCTAAGTCAAAGATTCATCAGTCCAAACGTAGTAAACTCCTGTCACATGAAATGGGCTTCTGCAGGGTGTCAAGTTCTGCATTGAAAATAGGATATGTCATTTTGACGATGTCCTCTGGTGAGAGGCTTTTGAAAGCCCTCTGAATTTTATGGTTCCATATTCCTAAAATATAAGCATTTCTTCTTTTGAGTCAAAAAGTGACTATGAACATATTTTCACATGGAAAATTTGAATTGCCTCAATTAAGAATCAAAAGAAAAATAATATCTGGGGCACTTACTGACACAATTGAAAGTCAGCAGAGCCAACATTCCAGACATACAGATGTAATTCAGTACTAATGTTCACCCATTGGCAAATTCTGCATAACCATGTGCTGCTCTTTGCATTACCCACTGACAGGCTGATACAGATGAGCATTTGATATACACTAATATTTCTACACTATAATAACTGAAGGAAGCATAAGACTCTGTGTACAACACCTTGTGAAATATTCCTCTAATATTCTTTTATTTGCAGAAAGGTAGTGGAACTAAAAGAATAAAAAAGGGGGCAAAAGTAGTTAAAAGGAAGAGGAAACCTCATCTAATTTAACAAAGTATAGCTTTGTAAGCTCTTTTAATGTCACTGGTAGTGGGGTAGAAATGCAATGGGCTTGCTCGTGATTGTGCAGTTTTTTTCCAGTAGAGACTCTGGTTCCTGAGACATGACCTGAGATTCTGGCAGATGGGGACACAGAGCAGAAGTGGATAGCTTTGTTCCTCTATTGCTATTCCTAGGGGTGTTTTCTGCGGGTCAATTGTAGGGCAGTTTCTTGTTTAGCTCCTTGCAAAGGCATGGTGTGTCACGCCTTGTGTCCAGGTTGACTTCTAAAGACTGGGAACACTGCGAATCATGCACGCCCAGTTCGAAGCAGGGTGGATGCTAAAAATGTTCTGAAACCACCCCAGTGAGCTGCTGAGGTAATTTATTTTTATATTGAGGCTTACATTGTTAATTTGTAAGCCCTTGATAAATGAAGAACAAATTGCTTATTTATTATGCTTACACAATCAAGCTAGTTTTGCTTTCACTAACTACACAGAGTAGGAAGCTTTGCTTCAAGAGAAATCCAGAGCACACTTTAAATACCTTGGATTGTGTTTCTTTTTGCTCTTATGTCATTTTGTGTTTGAATAACAGAGTTGAACTGCATGCAACAGCCCAGCTCAACTTTGCTAAGTCTGCGTGATGTGTAACTCCTGTGCTATTTTGGCATGGGGAAGTGAAAGTCTCACCAGCAATGGAAAGAATAGAAAACCTCCCTTGTGATTTAAACTGTCTTCTTGAGTTCTTAAGTGAATTAAATTACAGCAAGTTCTGGCATATGGTGTTTTCAGATAGAGTCTGTTGCTTTCCCAAACCCACAGGGATAATGAATTGGACAGGAAAAGGCTATAAATACCTTAAAGCTAATACTTCTGCTGAGTTGCTTAGGTGCTCATTGACCAGTAAGGAATTCTGACTTTTGAAAGCTTTGCAAAATGCATGAAGACATAAAACCATTGTGACAAAACTATCTAAATTGCCAAATACAAATCCTAATTTGTGTGAGCTTGAATTCTCTTCCCTTAACTTACAAGGAGTTGTGTTGGTAGCAGTGGGATAGTCACGGGAGAAGCTGCTGAACAAGGTAGACATTGAACTGGACAGTGTGTTCCAAGGTGGTGTGAGGGTACAACTGCTTTCCCTCCCTTCTCTCTGTATCAGGAATTGTGGTGTCTGCTTTGAGTGGTAGCTCTGTGTGTGTGTTTGTCCTACTGGTCCCCTCACTCACTCTGCTGCATGTACATTTTTAGAGAAAAATAATATTTGGGGTTTTTTTATCCCCAGGGAATCCAGGACCGGTGAAGGCAGAGAACATTTTGTCCCAGAACCACTTGCAGCTGCATAAGAAGGCTGAAAAAGTTTCTCATCCAGGCCAGATTGCAGTAGGTTCTTTTAAATCCACTGATATTTTTTATTTGTTCATGGTTTTCACTGAGGGTGTGTCTGTGCAGACAGCTCTGCTTTTGGTGCTTCAGTTTGCTGTTGCTGATGAATCCACCTGAGGGCTGTGTGGGGCTGGATTGAGCTTTACTGATACAGTAACGTGTCCATCAGCTCCCAGTCCAGGTCTGACTTGTGTCCGGCTCAGATCCTCAGCAGAGTGTTCAGTTTGCCCAAACCTTTCTAATCATAAGTCTTTAGAAAGGAAGGGTATGTCTTTAATATTTCAGGAAGCCATTGACCCATTTTCTTACAACCCAGAAGTCAAGACCATGCTGGTGGCTTGTGCAAAGCAGGGGGACAGCTACAGCTTAGCAGAGTCCCCAGCCCCTCCTGGCTTGTCAGGGACCAGAGGTTTGAAGAAGACTCTGTGTTTAGGCCATTGCCCACAATGTGGGACACTTGTATATGAATTTCTGTAAGGCTGGGATGCCATAACTGCCCTGTGGGTGTGAGCTGTGTCTGTTTTGTCATTGCCTTTCCAGACCAAAGGTGCTTCGTACCTGCTCTGCACAGGCACAGACAGTGCTCAGGGCAGGGCCCTGCAAGCCTCAGGGTGGTCCAGGGCTGGAATGACACTGAAGCCAGTGTAAAACTTTAGTCCTGCTGCAGAGCACTCCTTTTCTTGTGTGAAAAAGGAAGTACTTCTGTGCTCCTGCAAAGTGCGAGATTGAATCATAAAATATCAAAATCACATACTAACTAAAGTTAGTCACCTCTCAGTTTTAGAAAAATTGGGTGTTTTGGCTCAGGTCACTTTTCAGTGTGAAATACCTGCTTGTGATGGACCAACAAAAGCATCAGCTTCCTAATAAAGCTTTTTTTGGTGTGGAAGTGATAATAACTGTATTTGCTGGGGTAGTAAAGTAGTGCACGTGCTGTTTAGCGATGATTTCTTCAGCTGAGTTTTCTTCATTCAGAGTCCAGTCTCCTTTGCCAAGGTGAAGGACAGTGCCAACTCATTGTTAAAAGCAACAGACTATTCCTCCTCAAGTGACGAGGTCAGCAGCAGCAGCAGCAGTGATGAAGATGACACGAACAACACAAGGTTCACTTGATTTATTTTATTATTATTATTTTCTTCCTTTTTATTACTTCTAAATATCTAAAAGAAAAGCTGGTATGCATAAATACTACCTCTCCTTTGAAGTTACTATCAGTCATTTATGGCAGTTGTAATTAAGCAGTTTAACTGCACTATAATGAACTCCAGGGGGTAAATGTTTGCTCCATCAGATGTGTGCATTGTAATAAGCTTTGATGACTTGCTGCCCTGGGACAATGAGGAAATGTCTAATTTTAACTGAATATACGGGGTAGTGCATTTACAGAGATTACTTCACATTGATCTACATTTACATGGAATTTTTGAAAGCAAAAAGGAGAGGGAAAGAAAACTGTATGCCTTCATGCCAAATACAGATTACAGTGAAAAAAGCAAGGCAAACATGACCCTTGTATTCAAATAGTCTGTTTACTCTACGAGAAATAATTACCACTGAAGAGCTGATTCCTTCACTAGTGCTGTTTATAAAAAGGGACAATAGTGTTGTAAAACTTGCTGGTTTTTTCTTATTGACATTTTGGACAATTGCTGTGGTTTCCAGCTGATGCTGTGACTTGTCCCAAGAAGAAAGACTGTGTCTTCCTAGCTTTCTAGTTTCTCTTGTTGATTTTGTGACTGGCATCTGTTGGTATTCTACCTGTCATGCAAAATGTGTGTTCTGCTGAGAAGTAATGGAGTGGGAATAGCTTGGTAGTCCAAGAGAGAAGGGAGCCAGGGGAGTCACTTGGCCAGCCCTGCTGTTAGGAACAGCAAACAGAATTATTTTTTAGTATTGATGCATGAAACTTCTGATTTTCTTGCAGAGACTTCAGTTTAATTCAGGTTCTAAGATTTGCTTTGAGGTGCACCCCAGGGCACAGAACTCTCTGGGATGGGGCTCTTGCTCATCTGACAGAATTGCATATGCGATTTCAGGCAGAGGTGGCCAGATTTGTAGCATTGTTATCAAGTTATTGTGTTGGCATGGTACCAGTCCTTTCCCCTGTGCAGCTCTGAAGACATAGAGTTTTTGTGCCTGTATATGGTCCTGATTTGCATTTCTGACTTTTATTTTCAAAGCTGAGATGAGGAGAGAGAATGGTAAAAATCTTGTAGCTTATTCAGTGCACCTGAAAGAGCAGTCATTTACTGTAATGCCCTTATTTTCTTACTGATCCTCTTCCAGACCACCTTATTCTGATCTGTAAAAGGTTTTATTCACTCTAGGTCATAGAATTCATCCTAGACCTCAGAAAGACTCTACATAAAAATATGGATTTGCCCTGTAGCAATGACTTTGCTGTGTAAGTGTTAGATTGTTGTGATCCTTGCATGCTGTAATGATCTGAAGGAGTGGTATCACTGCCTCTGGAAACCTGCATGTGTTATTTGCATCTCGTCTGCGTGTGAGATCCACCAGCCCTCTGGAGAAATGGAACTAGCAGGGTGCTCCCTGCCAGGTTTGCTTTTCTGTGCACACAGCCACTGCAAGAGCTCCTGTAAAATCAGAAGTATAATCTCGCTATTAAAAGAATTCCTTTATCTTGGCTAAACATCGTTTATATTAAAAGATAGATACTAGGAAATATATCCTGATTGCTACCAAGTAAATAGAGAAAAGGACGGTGATGAGAGTGGAAGGAGCAGCCAGCATTGAAACTTTGCATATTGTGAATGAGTGAAGGGTATGAAGGTTTTTGCTCCCTACAACATGTGACTGTAGGATTTGAAGCCCCTTGCACTCTGTGGGAATGTTTCTGTGTGGGCTTTGGTTGAGACACCTTAGGCCAAGTCTTAGTTGTCTCCTGAAAACAATCTGTGTTTTCCTGTTCTTGCCTGGGCTGTGGAACAGTATTCAGTGTCTATGTTCCAGCTTTCCTGGAGGTGCCCAGTAGGACTACACTTGGGAATATGCAAGAGAAAGAGCTTCCTATTCTCTTGGACTAATCCTGTTAATGACCCTGAGAGGGCTCATTTCTGAGGAAGCCATGACTAACTGGAAGCCATGACTTCCTTTCACCAGAAAAACTTTTGGTCTTGTTTCTCTTAACAGTGAGATGAGCCAGAATTCTCCCTCACACACCCTGGGTATTTGTTTTAAGGAAAGGGTGTCAGTGTATATGATCCAGCATCTTACCTTCTTGAATAGCACATCTATTCCATTGATGCCAATTTCTCCTACTGTACTGAGAGTGCTTCCTCCTCTGATGCCTAAAACACTGAGCATCCGGGACTCATTTGTACAGTTCAGTTTCTTCTCTCCCCTCTTTAAATGCTGTTTCCTACCAACATTTGGACAAAGTGGGTTCAGGTGTGTGCTTGGCTAGGAATTACTTTCTCCCCTACTAAGTGGGAGGTTGACATTACTTAAGATAAGCTGCTGCTTGCTTTCCTGATAACAACAGGTCCTTGCATTCACTATTGGTCCTACTCCATACCTTGTCATTCCTCCTAAGTTTAGTATGTAAATATTTGCCTCTCCCATAGAAGGGGGGGCAATGTGAGACCAAAAAAAAAAAAAAAGCCAACCAAAAAAAAAAGCTTCAACACCCCCCCCCAAACTTCTGCTCTTTCATAACTATCTTAAATTGGTTGTTCTCTCACAAAACCTTCTTTGTTATCCCACTGGGCATCTTTTAAAAGAAAAAAAACACATTACTGTCTACTACCAGTTGGCACATAGCACTGTAGAGCCCTTCAGATTCTGAATCCAGTCAGTTTTATAATTACTGGAAAGGAGGCAAAAACGTAATAGGCTTAAATGGACTGCAGTAATAAAGAAATTAATATAAATAAGTAAGTGGGATAAATAAATCATGTGAGGTAGAATTGTACCGAAATGGGGCCAGAGCCTCGCTGACAGAAGTTTGAGGCAGTTCCACTTGGGTGAAAAAGTTGAAAACTCTTAAGATAGCTCAGGTTGTGCAGGAAGCAGTGGTGTGCTGGGAATTCACAACAGACACTTGCCTTATTTTTGCTCTCTTTTGGTATCAGCTTTTGGTCACTGTTGAAGATGACATACTTGGCCAGGGGGGCTTTTGGCCCCAGCCGGTTCAGCAGCTCTTGTTTTTTCTGTATGCACTATGCAACCTTTTCTGTGCTTCTTTATACATAAGGTGAGGTTGTCTGTGTTTCAGAGACTGAGGTACAGTATGAAATTCCAGCATGGCCTGTCCCAGTAGGCATTGGCAGAGGGGTCTCTAATACCTTCATATGTCAGAGCAGTGGCTCTCTCCTTCCAGGTGCATCTGGTGCTCTCTCTGGAGAGCAGGGTGGCTCATAATTGCACCCCACAGAGCAGTGTATGAGGAGAGACAGAAGTTTTGGAGTAGGCATTTCTCAAATGACAGCTTGAGGGATCAGCTCTCACTTGCCTGGGCTATTCAGTGTCTGAAAGATGATGGGTGAAATGCATCTCTGCATTTCTCTGTCGAGCTGGGGAGACCTTCCTGCTGTGTGTGAGTGGTCCTCAGGCTTGAGTCCGTTCACACAGATCCACAGATTAATCAGCTTGCTTTTGTACAAGAACCTTTGAGTGTAACTAGTGGATGTTAATTATGCTCACTTTTGAACATGGATACGTGTGGTTTTCTTTTTTGTTTTGAGGTGGGTTTTTTTTCTTTTCTGCTCTTTTCCCCCCCTGAAGTAGTTCTGTTCATTAATTGGAGTTTGTTACCAGGCAACTGCTAAGCGGCAGAATCGCAGATTTCTCAAGGACGAGAGTACCAGATGGAATTGAACTGAAACCCCAAAGCACCGTCACAGAACAGAAGGTAATTTGGCCATTTGTAAGGGGGTGGGTACAGTGGGGGGGAGTGAGATCATTAATGTGCGTGATAAACGCTGTATCCATTACTTCTCGGCAGCATTTTCACTCTGAAGTCCTGCTCTGTTATTGCAAATTATAGCTATAAGCCTTGAAAAAAAGGTGTAGTTTCAGGTTTTGTCCTTCCTGTAAAAATGCTTACATTGAGGTACAGAATTGCAGTTCTTTTTGTCCTTGTTATTGACCTGTAGTAGTTTCTGATGGCAAGGTATTTTGTGAAAGCACTGGGCAAAAAGCAATACTGTTGATTATTGTTGGTGTGCATTGTTGCTATTTTTAAAAGTCTTGACTTTTTTAACTCTAGTGTAATGAGAACTATCTCCTACTACTTAAAATATTACCAGAAGAGGGGGAAAACACTTCATCTCTCCCTACTGGCTTAGCAAAAATACTTGTCTTCTCATATGTTGTGGTTCCTTCTAGCTGTAGTTTCTAGTAGAGACTTCCAGTCATGTGGATTTTCCCCCTTGATAAATATTAGCACAGGAAAGATGAAGAGAGACAAAGCAGAACAATGTTCTTTGTGGTTGAAAACAGAAAAAAGTTGCAGTAATAAGGCTTGTACTTGGCATCAGAGCACTTCTCACATATTACTGACTGTACTCTCACCTCACAGGTAGGAAAAATGAATTGCTGTGAAACTGGTGTTTTCCCCAGAGCTGCTGGTGTGAGCTGTGGAAGATCTAGGAACTAAAATAAGTTTTCTTTACCTGTGGTGTGATTTCTAAGCTTCAGGCCAGAGTGGTGTCCTTCCTGACTGGGGAAGGAGTTCCATGTGGCCTTTGTCCCACCATCCTTGAGGAGAAAAGACCCTGCTTTGGAGAATTATAAATGGGGCATAAACCAGTATTTCTCTTGTGGCAAAACAAGCCCAGTGTTTTTCCTTTCCCCTGGTATTCAGGTATGGGAAATAGGCTGCTTGGGGAAAAGGATGGGGCCTTTGAGGGCCACTGAGGATGAGGGAGAATGGAAGAGTTGAGATCACATTTTCTGATGGGTTTGAAGAGAACAGTGGGGGGGCGAAGAACAGGCAGATGCCTCTCCTCATAAATCTCTCTGCCTTCCAGTCTTCTGCCTCCCTCTCATGGATCCTCCTATCCATTCCTCCTTTTTCACCAGCCACAGCCATCATGACTCTCCATGACTTCTCCAACATCGCTTACCCTGGCCCATCAGCGTAAACTGCTTTGAAGTGGTTTATGGTGTACCAAACTGCCCCCATGATTCAAATGGGGGTTTGGTTTGGTTCAGTTCAACTGAATGTGACTGAAAACTGAACAGAAAAAGCCTTATACTGGCTTGGTTCCCTAATCTCAAATGCTGACTTCCATGTTTTGGTTTCACTTTTTATGTCTAACTTAAAATGTAAAATACTTAGAGCATCAACTTGATTTATAGTTAATTACTTGACTTCTAAAAGGCAAATGTCTTTTATTTGGAATTATCTTCTTACTTTTTTTTTTTTGGCCAGCATTCAAAAAAGATTATTTGATTTCAGTCAGTTGTTTATCAAAGTCAGTACATGGCACAGACTTCACTTTGAGTTCAACCAGCCAGAAGCTGCTCGAGTTGGCTGTTTTTGCTTTGGTGAAATTCAGGAGGAATTTTCTAGTGTAGACTTGGCTCCCACCTCCCTGTATTCCAGTGCCAGTGGTGTTCAGGTACCCTGACCGATCCCTCTGCACTGCCTTCCCCATCTGGGACACCTCTTGCTTTACACATCCTGTCTTCCTCTCAACACTTCAACCCATCTGTTCTCAGAAACTGACTTCTGACTCCATAGATTGTGCTCTCAGGGACAGAGCTGGAGTGGTACCTTACGTAGTTTACAAGTATTTCCATGAAGTTGGTGGGATGGTGTTAGGAGGTCTGCAGAACCAAGTATCAGTTTACTGGAAATGCTGATCCTGGATCCACTGAATGTTGTCTCTCTGGAATAATGTCCTAATTCAGTAAATGGAGAGTAGAAATTAAATGAATGGTGAGAGGTTTTGAACTAAATGCAGGTCCAGAATTAAGTACCTACTTCTGTCTGCAGTACACAGAGGTCAGATCTATAATGTTAGGGCAAGTCATCTGATTTTGTGTCTGTGAGGATGAAGTTGCTTCTTTTCCTGTGATTGAGGTAATGTAGATGAAGAATATTTGTGGAGCACTTCAGAAGTGGAAGCCAATGTTGTCATCTCAGCTGTTTGCCGTCCTCTTTTGTATTTAATTTTTTAATTTAATCTTTCCTTAGTGTTTTTCTTTATATAATGCCTCACACAGAGCACCCCTCCCTGTATGCTCATTATTTTTCATCCTAATTAACAGGAGTTGCAGAGTGCATTGGAAATATGCTAAATGTGGAATTTAAATGTGTGTTCTTGTGCAGGATCAGATTTTAGGGAAACAAATTTCCAACACCCAAGAAGGCCTTTGGAGCATAAACAACCAGAACTATCTCCTGCCAGATCTCCTCCAGCAAAGCCAAATTACAGACTCCTCTGTGAACCCGCCACAAGTGCCACTGACTTGCCAGGAACCTCAGAATAAGCCTCTGAACAAGGTAAGAGATAAATTAGATTGAATTATTACCCTCTGCTCCTCCACCTGCCATATCAGCACTGCAGCACTCTGGTGTGCCTCTGCTCATTGTCCCTGGCTTTCTCCCACCCAAGCATCATGTGGGGAGCATGGGAGCCAGGGCAGTGAGTCTTGGCAGCCTAGAGAGGCTCTGACACCACTCTGAGCACGGGCTCTAGGGGAGAAGTGTGTCACTGGAGGCAGATAACAGCTCTGTCGGGGTTCTGCCTGAAGCAGCTCTTGTTTTTCATTGCAGACCCCGTGTGCTGAAAGCCCACCTTCCAAGAGCAGTACATCATCCACAACGTCATTTACATCGTTCATAGATCCCAGACTCCTGCCAATCACCCCTCCCACCAGTCCAGTAGGACCTTCCTGTAGTTCTCGTGAGTATGCTTTACCTTTGCATAAAATGTCACTCCTGGTCTTTTTTTCTGTCTGGAGTAGGGAGGGCCTATTGCTTGGAAATGGAAACTGAGAGTAAAATCTCCTGAAACTGAAGCTTCACATTGCTATGAATTTTCATTGTACTGTTTCTGCTCTTCTTCCAGATGTGGCTTGCTCTACTCTGCTGCTCTGGTACCACGCTGCTTTCTCAGGAATGTCTGAGGAATTTTCCAGATTTTTTTTTATTTCTGACCTAAGGGGTTTTCTCGCTCCTCTGGAGCTTCTTTCATTTTGCCACAAACAGGTCAAATATGAGCTGTAGCCACTCACTCATATTTTTCATGATTGCATATGTCTTTCATTCCAGCATCTAGTGCCAAACCTGAGCCTGTCAGAAGGGAAAATGCAAGGAAGGGCTCCGTTGTCAATGTCAACCCAACAAATATCCGCCCGCAGAGTGACAGCCCAGAAATTCGCAAATACAAGAAGAAATTCAACTCAGAGGTCCTTTGTGCTGCTTTGTGGGGTAAGCTTGAGAGGACTTGGGCATGTGTTTGGAGCGAAGGCAGCAGCAGAGGAGGCTGGCAGGGTATGCCAGGCAGATTTCACAGTTGTATTGCACCTCTCCTGGCAGAGGGTCCTGGAGCGTGTCCCTGCGCAGATACCTGCGTCACTCGCGTGGCACTGCCGACCTGGTATGAGATGGCAAACATGATTTGCAGTTGCAAAGGACTTTGTGCATCAAAACGAGAAAATGTTTTGATTGAGCACCAAACTGAAACTGTGCTCATTGGAAGAGACAAAAGTTGCAAATATGTTAGTGGCTTAATGCGGCTCACGACACTTGCTCTTGACTGAGCTGCACATGAGTACAGCTGATCACACTGAGCCCTGACCTACTGGAAATAATCCAAACTGGAAGCCTTTTACTCTCACTGTGTTAAGTATTTCAAGAATCTGAAGCAGGTCAGGCATCAGTCTTTCCAAAAGCTGTGCTTAGTTCATGCTGTCAGTGTTTATTTAGAACCTCAAAAATCATGTAAATTTACACACTTTTTACAGGATCCACTTGACATGGTGTAAAATCAAGAAGAGTGTAGTCAGACCATGTTTCAACAACTGTAGACCTTGTCCCAGTTGCACACTAGCTGAGCTCTTGAGTTGTTTTCGACCATCTTTCTACTTTAAAAGAACAGGCGCATTCTGTGGGACTCATCCAGACATTTACTCCTCACTTTTTGAGCCTGGAATGGCAAATGAATGAAGTAGATGAAACATTATCCAAAACAAGTATAGATTTCCAGTTTATAGCTTCACAGATTTTGTGTAATATGTGTTTGCAGGAATCCAAGATTTTAAATTAAGAACAGAGCTGTGTGGCAAGGTCTGTAATTAAGTGTGCATTGAGGCTGAAGAGCACCAGGTACTCATCAGAGCATTGGCAGTGGAGGAGGGTGCTTGTTACAGCAGGATACCTTATGTCATGTCTTTAGAACCTGCTGATTAGGAAACTTATCTGTCATTCCAGCTGAACACAATTTTTGACATCCTCTGATGTCAGCAACTCGCTGGAGCCTTCGCTTCCTTAGTAGCACTTGCATTTCAGATGGATTCACTCCTTTAATTTAGCATTTGAAGGCATTCTTCCAAAACCCAGACTGTTATCAGACAAGCACTGCACCTCCTTGTAACAACAGCGCTTCTTCCCACAAGTTTGGTTCCCCTGTGCTGTGAGTGTTGTATTTGGAAAAAGAGTGTTTGGGGGGAATTTTTTGTTTGGGGTTTTTTTGTCTTAATTGGTAGGGACCCTTTGATCACTTACTTGGATCCCCTGTGTCAGTAGTATAGTGGTGCTGGACTGAGGCTTCTGCACTGCTCACAGACACTTTCCAAGGTCACCTGAGAAGTTCAAGTTCACAAAACATTTTCCTTTTTGTTTAAATTAACATTGACTTCAGTAGAACTACTCAACCTTCAGGTTCCATGAGTATATAAGTGTTCTGCTGGGTAAAAACTGTAATGGTGAGATCTGTTTTTCTGAGAGGTCATCCACAGAGCAACAGAGAAATTATCGGGTACCATTAAATGAGACTAAATAAGAATCAGTTCACAAAACAGTGAACACTCGGTGGCCTCTGAATCATTAGGTGACTTATGCGGGTTTTTTTCATGTATCAACAGGAGTGAATTTACTGGTGGGAACAGAGAATGGATTATGGCTGCTGGACAGAAGTGGGCAAGGAAGAGTTTATACATTGATTACAAGGAGACGATTCCAGCAAATGGATGTTTTGGAAGGACTCAATGTGCTAATTACTATATCAGGTTAGTTCAGTGTCTAAAAGTATCTGACCTGCATTGCAGTTGGAAGCAATTAAAAAGAAGAATTAGGTTATAAACTAGGTTGAGGAATTTCCTCTTTCAGAAAATCACAGGACAGTTATTCTTGTTAATAGGAAAACTCTCCTGAATTTTTAACATTTACACTCTCATTCCAGAGAGGCTTTGGAACAATTCATTACCTGGTTAATGTGCAAAATGGTTTGTGGGAAGTACAAAGTGTTTTATTCCTCAAATGGACTGATTCTCAGCAAGTTATAATTTGTCACTCAGCTTGTTTCTGTGGTGAGTGACCATCTAGGTGCAATTCTGTTAACATATCATTAAATAACCCCATCCTGTCTCCAACAAGATGCATGAGCAGTAACATAAGAGTGATCTGTATTGTGAAAGCATCAGTAACGTTAAGTGCAGGTCTTCAACCTCTGCTGCAAACAGCTTGGACTCTGCCCTTATTCCCCATGGATGAGAGTGGCCTCAAAGGATGCATAGGACATACCAAGGTCAGAGGTGTGTAAGTCCAGCAAGGAATGGCAGCTCCTTGTCTCCAATCCAGACTCATCCTGTTGGGCAATGGCAAGAGCTGTTTGTCCCATATTGCCAGGTCCAGCTGATGATGTGACATAGTCCTTCTCTTCAGACTAAGCTGTGGTCCCAGGCTGTGTTGACAATATGGACTTACAAACTAGAGCAACAGAAAGACTGATTGAGATGAAAGATGACAAAATAATTCTCATCTGGAAAGCCATCCAAAAGAAAAATAGCTACTTGTAATGAAGATTGTAATTTCATTGGCAGTTTGTAAGTAGGGGAGTGTTCGTGGTTCAGAGAGTTAAAGCATTCTGTCTCTTTCTTCAAACCCTAGGGAAGAAGAATAAGTTGAGGGTGTATTACTTGTCATGGCTGAGAAATAAAATTTTGCGCAATGATCCAGAGG
Source organism: Platyrinchus mystaceus (assembly GCA_035041135.1). NCBI lineage: Eukaryota > Metazoa > Chordata > Aves > Passeriformes > Tyrannidae > Platyrinchus > Platyrinchus mystaceus. The sequence goes on along the minus strand of JAWWLV010000158.1, from coordinate 8,751,737 downwards.
TGGAGAAGCGTCAGGGCTGGGTGTCTGTGGGTGACCTGGAAGGCTGTGTGCACTACAAAGTCGGTAAGGATTTCCTGTTTTGAACCTGGAGAGGTACTTAATCATCCTCTTTTTGCATCTTGTGACAGCAGCATTTTTTTCTCAGCTTTGTTTCAGGATTGTATTGCTCTGAATATCTCTTGAGTTCTTTCAAGCCTCCTTGTTTTACATGGCAGATGCTTTGGTCCCTGTCATTCCTGGTAGCAGCTCTTTTTGCAGCAGTTACTGGATGATGTTACGGCTGTTTCCTGTGACGGCTGGAAGGAGGGAGTGCCAGCCACAGTCTGTGCTCAGTCAGTGGCTTAGTTGTTCTATAGTTACTTAAGGTTTTAATTAGACTGATTTTTTTTTCACCTCTCTGCTGTTCAGCTTCCCTCCTGGCCCTGAGTAACTGCTAAGAAACTGAACCTAGTTAAAGACCTAGTGAATTGTATTTATAGGATGTCCTTAGGTAGATCAGACTGGATGTGCTACAGCTCATCCATTTCTCTAGGTCATGAAAGACCCAAATATACCTTTGTTTAAACTTACACGCTGGAAATGATCCATCTCACTTTTCTTTGACTTTCAGGCAGCTCATTCTTGAAGATGAGCTTCAGTGTTGTGATAGTTTCTGTCATTTAACTGTGTGAGAGGGTGTGAACTATGATGCAAGTCTTGCTGTGGTGAAGGGTGGTATATGAAAATGACACTTTCTTCAGAGTCAAACAGAGCCATGCTACAGAGGAGCACAGGAGATGTGAGCTAGCTGGCTCTCCTGGCTTTAAAAGAGGCAGGGGTTAAACCCAAGAGCGAATGTGAAACAGATGTGTGTTGTTACTTCTGTTGTGATTACAGCTAAGCACCCACATATTCCACTTCAGTTGGTCATCACTGGGTTTGCTGTGTTATTAAAAAAGAAAACACAAACCAAAATACTTATCCTAAAATTAGGCAAGCATTTGGTAAAAGCTTCTGTGTTTACATATGACAAGCCACACTTAGTTTTTTGACAGCACAACTGCTGCTGTTTTTCTCTTGGTGAATCTTCTTGTATTTTGACCTCTGGTTTTACAGCCATTTTTCCAGGTAAAAGAGGAAAAGAATGTGCTGGTTTGTATTTTGGTGGAGTTTGCTGGGGTTTTTTTGTTTTCTGCCTGTGCGAGATAACATCCTGCTTCCAAAGCAAATGCTTATCTCTATACACTGTGTTTTTACTCTGCCAAAGAAACCTTAATTTTCAATGCATGATTCTTCATTTAGTCTCGATGGGCCCAACATGACCTTAATTGTTGTGGAGAAATTGCTCATCTCGTAAATGCTTACTCATCTCAGAAAACTGAGAGTCCTTCGCCCACACTGGCAAATGGGGATTTAATCCCACAGAGGAACAGTGAAATGAAAATTCATCCTTGCAGAGTCTTACAGAATTGTTCAGCCAACAACCACCAGTCCCCCAACAGCAGCTTATTCATAACCAGCTGTTGGGGTGTGTTCACACTTAAAAAATCAAACAGGTTGGCTTAGATGCAGGGTCAAGAACTTTTTTTCTGAGTAGTGAGATTTATTATTATTTTTTCATTGCTATATGAAAAGCAATATATAAATGTTGTTAACAGTCATTTGGCTTTACTGAAAATAAATGAACTATAGGTTTCTAGTTGGGGTATTGTCACTGATGGTATTAAACACTGATGTCCTGAATGCATTAATCTCCCTTGCTGGATAATGTCTACCTCTACAAGTAATCCATTGAAATTATTTCATGTGATGAGATGGCCTTTGATTTAAGTTTCTTTCTGGTATCTAAGGAATTGTTCTTCTTGTATTACAGTAAAATATGAGAGAATCAAATTCCTCGTAATTGCTTTGAAAAACTCAGTGGAGGTTTATGCTTGGGCTCCAAAGCCTTATCACAAATTCATGGCTTTTAAGGTACGTGAAAATCACTTTGGTTCAGATGTGTCAGTGTCTCACACTGTCTCTCATCTACTCTTTGCTTTTGGGTTTTTTTGTTTGTTTTGTATAACATTTATTCGAGTTAAAGATAAAATGAGTATTCTTTTAAAGAAAATGTAGCTCATTTGACATACAGTGGAGATGGCAGGCATAAAACTGCCAGGATTGTTCGATGTGAGTAACTTGTTTGTCTCTGCCCCAGCCAAATGCAGCACATGTGCTTTGCCAAAATGTACATTTGAATTCACAGAGTTGATGCTGATTTCTCTCAGAAGGGGATGAAATTGAACACAAATGGTACTCAGCCTAATTTTTGCCTAGTCCATTTCTAGAATCTGGATTTCTTTTTCAAACCACAAGTGAATTATCCGACTGTCCTTGCAACTCAGTGGATGATGGATACTCAGCTCCTTAAATATAACCTACTGTTTAACAAAAATAACTGTCTAACTTTTGAGTTTTGAGAATTCTTAAGATTGTATATGTAGATCTGTAAACCAGCAGCTTTATTTTTTTATATTTTATATTTTTCTTTTTTCCAGTCCTTTACCTCACTTCATCACAAACCACTATCCGTTGACCTGACTGTTGAAAATGGACAGAGATTGAAGGTTATATATGGCTCACTAGTGGGTTTTCACGCTATTGATGTGGACTCTGGGTCTGTGTATGACCTGTATCTTCCAACACACGTAAGATAATCCAAAAACCAATATTATTGCCTTTTTCTTTGGGCTGTATATTGATGGTGATCAGGTTAAGAGTTGTGCTGTTTTTCAAAAGACAAGATAAGAGAATAATTACTATATGACAGCTAATAGAAAACCAATTTTCTCATACTTCTATAACACTGAAGTCCTGTTAAAATGCTTTTATCATATTTAGGATATCAATTTTAATGGTTTAATATCAGAAAGCCTATTGCATGGACAGTACTATTTCTAATCGATTTGTCCTGGAAATTGAGGACTTAACAGTCAAAGACACAATAATATCTACATGAATTTAGCTGACTTTTACAATCTGCCACTGTGCAGACTTTGCAGAAACCCAACTTTGGACTAAATAAATTTGTGGATCTTCTTAACATTCAGTTGCCCATTAAATCAGTCTATAAATCCAGAAGAACTCTTACATTTTCCTCTAGACTTTCTTGTTAGATTGTCAAGAAGTTGGCATGAAAATGTTGACTTGAGGTTGATGTGTACATATTGTATCTCTGTTGGAGGTGATTGGTGATCACTAAATTGCTGCTTAAACTCAAAAGCAGCAAATTCCCCTGCAGAAGTGAATGACAGGCATGGGGCTGTCCAATATGAAGTCTGTGCTATGGTTAATGTTTTTGTTTGTTTGTTTGCCTGCTTATTTTTTAGCTGTTCTAGATAGTTCTTTTCAAAGCTGTGAGTCCCAAAAGCCAGAGAAACTTGGGGGCTTATATTCAGTAAAGTGGCGGGTTCCAAACTGGCTCCAGTCTAATGGGAGGCTCCTGGCAAGGAAACTTCTGTGCACACTTGGAAACCTCCCTGAAGTCAACAGTGCTCCACAGAGGCCGAGGGTTAGCTCATCCAGGTGCCATGGCCTCCTTGCATCCCAAGGCCACGTGTCCTAAAGTTATGCTTGGGACATCTGAAGAAATCTCATCCCAGATCTGCATGTTGCAGCCTGTGCCATGAATCCATTTATTTTTTAACTTTTCTCCACTCTCAGTCCCACATTTTCAACTCCAGTGAAAAGCCTCCTGTGCAAGCCACTTGATCACTTTGCTGCCCTGGCAAGTGACAGCCTCCATGTCCTGTCAGACCTGTGTTCCTGATGGACACAGTGTTTGAGGATGGCTGCTAAGTTTAGAAACTTCTCTTCATTGAGAAGTGACTTTTTTAGCTGTTCGAGCTGTTGAGTCACCTGCTAAAGGCTTGTACTGTTTATTTCTGCGTTGGCTTTTTTTTTTAAGGAACTTAATATTTGTCCTGTTATAGGGTTTATTGTTAGCGGGTTTATTTAATCTGACAGGTAAAACCCTTCCCAAATCTTCGTTCACGAAGCCTAGCCATGATGATGATGATAATCTGACAGTTAGTACCTTTAACTATGCAACTATGATAAATCCACATCAGTTTATAAATTGAAGCGTGGTACCCACATGCCATTCTGGAAGTGGGTTGCTGACCAAGGTGAACAGTGACTTGTCAAAGAGATCATTAGCATAATTGCCCAAGAGAAGAAAGGCAAAGAAAAAAGTGAACCTTCTTAGAGGCTTTGCTTTTTCAACAGGCTGCAAATACAATTAGGTACCTGATGAGACAGATTTCCCAGGTGGCTGCCCTGAAATGTGGGGCACCTCTAAAACTGACTCAGTTTGTGTGCACTCTTCAACCAAAAGTTAGCATGTACTAAAAATACATTTTCCCTTCAGAGTCTTAGACCTGAAATAAATCGACTGCTACAGCGGCTCTATCTTTTTTGGTATTTTATCATTTTAAAGAGCATCTGCTAGAATTCGATAATTCTCTCAAGGAGCTTTTTGATGGCAACAGCCCAGACTTTTTAACAGGCTGACTTTAGATACTCTTGCTTTCTGGTAGCCTCTTTTCCTGGTTCCCCACCTCTTTCTTCATCTCTTACCTGCTCCGATCGCTCATGCGAGTACCAAGGCAACGCATTAAAATTGCTCTGCGGCTCTGGATACCCGTTCTAGTGTTACGGATAGTTGTTGCGGAGGCACGGAGTCAAGTGGGTGGCCTGAGTGTATTCGGTTTGGCAAGTACAGCTTCAGTGCTTCTTTTACTGTTCGTTGTGCCCTCATGGTGTGTATAAGTGTCCGTGCTTGAAGAAGAAAAAAACATCTCTGTGTGTGGCTGGCTTGTGAGAATGATGTAAAGCTCCAGTCATATGCTTCCTATAAAAATATTAATTGTGTTGGTTTAATTTACTATTTCACATCCTGTTTTGAGTAGCGCTTTAAACAAGGAAATGCTTTGTTACTGTTTTTTAAGGCTGTCCTCTTTTTCTTTCGAAAACGCTTCCATAAAATCCCACCTTCATGGTTGTATACCTTGACTTTTGTGGGGTTTTTTTCGTTTGGGACATGTTGGCTTCTGGGAGAGATTCGCGTGAGTGAAATGCACTGTTCCTGTGGCTTGCGGAGAGCTGTGCCCAACAGCAGTTAAATGGGAACTGTTTGTAGTGAGGGATTTGGGAAGGGAAGGACAGAGAGTGGCTCATATTTGAAAGGTCCCGGTAACTTTTCACAGCAAGGTGAATATTGTTGAATTTGCAGGTTTTAACTTGTGAGTGGGGATAGGGAAATATCATGGAAAGTGAAAGCACTGATCTCCTGGAATGTGGAAGCTTCTGTCCTTCCTCCATCTTCTGAAATAATTGTGAATTCAAATTTATTTCACCTTTCTTCTATTTATATTATGCAAGTGTTTTGTGAGTGACTGAGTAAATATTATTGTGTCTCAATGGCTCCATGGCTTCTTGAAGCCAATTAACATTGGTAAATTTAAAGTGAAATATTGAACATTGACATGTTTGCAAGCCTGCTGTCATATTCAAGGGGGGAGGAGGGAAGAAAGCCTGTTTCAGAGGCTCACTAGCAAACTATTCAGCCTTTAGAACGGGCATTTCTTTCACTTTCCATGAACCAGCTGTTTTTATTGCTCTGCCAAGCTAGTTAGATTGATGTCATCACTAAAATTGCAGTCCATGTTCTGATATAAATCTTAGTAAAATATGATTCTAGATCCAGGGGACCATTCGCCCACATGCCATTATCATCCTCCCGAACACCAGCGGAATGGAGCTTTTGCTCACCTATGAAGATGAAGGCATCTACATTGATATATACGGGCATTTCACAAAGGAGACTGTTTTACAGTGGGGAGAAATGCCGGCGTCTGTAGGTATGTATGAAAAATAGCTCTTTATTAAATACAAGATTCTGCTGCATGAAGCCTGACTTCTTTATGAGGTTTGTATCCATGTGAAAGTGTATGGCACATAAAGCAACTTCTGAGCAAACCAGATGTGTAAAGAGTAAACAGATTTATGGATGTTTGTGTTAACACAGCCAATGATTGCAACAGGGGCTTCACATTTGGATCACAGTCTGTATTCCTGCCATGCTGTTTATTGCATCAGACTTTGACTATACAGACAAACTTCTCTGGAGATGCAGCTTGCCACCAGTTCTCACAGAGAGAATTATGTGAATTACAGAGGGGGAAAAGGTGCTTTGGTTGTTCATAGCTCACAGCGTTTTATGTACAAATTCACAGCTACAGAGAGGTCAGTTACTGAAGAGATCTGTAACTGCTGTCAAATGGCCTCTTAATTTTATCACTTTAAATTCACAGGGCTGCCAGCCCAGGGTATTTATAACAGATTCTCAAGCTCCTCAGGCTTGCAGTTGTCTGGGTAGGAAGAGATTCTGGTTGTAATGGAGCCAGGACAGCTGTTTGTTTCGCCTTCCCCAGAGGGCTTCAAGATAACACTATGGGGAAAACCAAGAACAACACATGCAGATTTTTGTTTTTATTACTTGTTACTTTTAATTTGTCTCACTCCTGTTCTTTTGCATTTTAAAACAAACATGCCAATAAACAAAACAAGCCCAAGACACTTAGACTGTACAGAAGCATGGTGTTAGCTTAGAAGAAACTGGATGCCACAGTGAAAATCAAGGGTGTTCACCTTCCTCTTTTCATTTCTAGCTGAGTAGTTTTAGGAAAAGCCCATTAAAATCAATAGAATAACACCCTTGAGTAAATGCCAGGTTTGACATTTGAGGAAGGTTTTCAACAGTGCTGAGGGCAGGAAGCCCTCCTCTGGAACACAGATCACTATGAGACAACTGATTTTTTTGCATTATTTCAATAACATTAAGCTACAAAACTGCTGCAGTTTGAAAACATGGGTATAAGGTTATAGACCTGTACAGTGCTTTCTTCCTGTCACTGAACACCCCTAGCTCCCATTTTCAGCCCATATTTGATTGGGCTGAATCAGAGCTTCAGGGCATCATTAAAATATATCAAGATATATCAATTCTGTGTTTTTCATAGGAATATCTAATGGTCTTTGATATGTTGAATTTTACATCCCCTCTGAATTAATGTTAGAAACACCATAAGAAATAATCAATAATGAAAAAGCAATTCCTCAGCCAGGGGAAGATGAATTTTAATAAGAAGTATTGATGTAATTGGATGCTGGACTGATGAATCAGCCTGAAAGAGACAGAAGCTTTCAAGAAGCATGTTGTTATGGGATGTGCTTATGCCTTACTAAAAGTAGCAAGCTTACTTAACATGAACATTTTCTTGGAACTGTGGTGCCTTATTCACCCTGTGATGCACATATATGTTATATGATCTTCGTAAATAGCTAAGTTAATAACTAATAACTAATTCATAAATTTTCACTAAAAGCCTCTCCTTTGTTTTCCCACAAGTACTTCATGAGTTAGAAGTCCTTTTTTCTGCCTTGGGAAGAAACAATTTTAAAATCAGCTGCATTTTTTATAAGTGTCCTGTCAGAGATTAACCTTAATCGTATATTTAATACTTTTTAAACCACGGATGTTATTTGTAACTGGTTTTGTATTGTAACTTTCCTAGCTGTATTATCCTTAGTATTGATATACCCTAAAGAGTCATTGTTACTAGAGAGGGTGTTTCTAAGACAGATGAGAGATAAGGAACAAGGGGCTTTCTTACATCCTGCTTTAGAAAGGGGGATAACGCAAGAAGGGTTGCACAGATCTATGACTCCTTTTTGGAAATCCGCAGTTTGTGTCACTGGTCTTGTGTTAACCTCAGGGTGCTCTCTAGTCATCCTTTGCTCATTTCTTGATTTCTTTAAACAAGTATTTTGAAAGAAAACTTTTGTAGTTGGTGAGAATATTTTGATACAAAAAGTAAAAAATAGTTTGTATTATAATCAATGGATTTAGGGCAGGGAATCTAAATATAACTTACTTACAGGCTTAAAGTTGGGACCTCTGTGACCGATCTGTTAATAAAAAATCGGAGAGAGGAAGTTCAAATCCCATGGGAAATCAAACTTGTAGAAGTATTCTATGTTTAAGCTGAAAGATACTTCATATATGTAGGGCTTAATATAAATATAGATGTAATATTTTCTTTCTATAAAACAGGATTAAAAAAGGCTTTAAGAAACATTAAGTTAATAAGATTGGGGAGCACTTTTGCCCTTTTGTGTGAGTAATGAATTATTTACAGTATGTAACCTTAGAGGTTTGACACAAATCTGGATATTCCCAGAGTGTGGAAGCAGTAAAAGCCCTTATTTCATTTTCCCTGTACATATTAGAAGCAAAAAGGATATTATAGAGAGAAACAGAAAGCGTTACCAAAAGGTGGTAGGATTACTGCCTCGGTGTTCTACCACCATACTCAGCAGTTCTTGAAAGAGTTGCTGTCCAGCTCATGCACAGAACACACCCTCTCATATCTGAGTGATTGATGTTGGTCAGGTCTCCTGCACACTCTTCCCCAAGGGAACAGCAAAAGCCATTTGTCTGTTTCTAAATTTATTCAGCCTTAGCTTTTTTTCCTTCTCTATTTTGACTCTCTAGCCTCTCTTGTTTAGTAAAAGTTCTCCACAGCTGTGACCAGAAGAAGAAAAAAACCCACTTCTCTATCCAGGTAACATAAATTATAGCAGTAAAATTATGTAACAGAACTGCACAAGAGAAGTTATCTTCCTCAGTTTTCCTACCCAAAACTGCTCAACTTTATTGTCAGCAAGTATTAAAGCATGGGCTAGAGACAGAAGTACATCCAAAATAGCTATCAGTCCCTAATCAGTGATCAGCAGCATCACTGGAGAGCTCTTGGCTGGGTTTTTGTGGGAACAAGCTTTGCTACATCACAGGACACTGTTGGTATCTCTGTGGGTTATTTTCATTCCCAGTCCTCAGCATGTGTGTGTCCCCTCCATTTGTCTAAAAATGAACAAACATGTTTTCCCCAAAGATTGGGAAACCAATAAGAGCTTTTTATATATTGAATATAATATACATTGAAAAAAGCTTTAATATATTGTGGTTTCATAGAGCATACTGGGTTTGACTGAAGGGCCAAAGAAGGGTTCTACAGCAGTGTACTCAGCAGTAGATGGTACCTTTTACTGTCACCAAAGTCATCACTGGATATTCTCCTCTGTGTGTTTTGCCCAGCTCCACACTTCCTGAAGCAATTTTCACAAGCCTGTCTGGAAAGCAAAACTCAGTGGCTTTTTTGCATTGAATTTCACCTGTGCACATATTGGCTGTCTCCAAAAAGGAATTCAGTAAGGCAGTTCTTCCACCCTGGAATGGGGTTTGATATTGTGACTCAGACACACAAAAGTGGGTCAGACTCTTTTAAATCATGTTCTGTTTCTTCATTTTAAAAACTTTTTGGTTTATCTGGAATCAGTTGCCTGGGGAATTTTTGGAGTCTCCATCACCGGAGGTCTTAAAGGTCAGGTTAAACAAACAACTGTCACCAGAGATACTGATGTGGCACACAGATATGGATGGAAGAGAAGGTGCATTAAGGTCCTTTCCTGCCCTATTTTTGTAACACTAATCAGAAAAGCCCAATTTTATGATATTTTGCTAAAAGCTGGCCTGATTCTGCTCTCATGCAGAGGTCAGTTGGGAATAACTGCTTACAGGGCAGTGTGCCAAATTCAGTACATGAGATCACAAAAGGGATTTTTTTAAGAGGAACATTTTAAAAAAGAAAGGTTAAGAGGGGATATGAGAATGTAACAGTACCTGGCTTCTGTGGTACCAAGTGCACTTGTCTCATTGAGACAGTGAATATGCTACTGGTGTGAAATCATTAGCTCATGTCAGTGACACCTCATAGAAGTTAATGGCTCCAATATGGCTTGGTGATTTCTTTAACCTTTCCTATCTCCCTCAATCATTTTCCCTTGAAACAGTTACTCCCTGGCTCTACTCAACTTAATGCACAGGGTAAACAGGAAATACCAAGTCTTGCACAGGTTTAGAGCATTGCTAATGCTTTCACCATTATAAGAAACTGATTTTGAGCTCACTTTGCTGCACTACCTTTCTGGCATGTATTCTTTGATGCCCAGGGAGTACTGCTGGGGTAAATGGTGTAGCAAGAGCAACAGTTCATGTGCAGTTGTAGGTGTTCTAATATACACAGTAACCTGGGTGAAGCAGGGGAGCTTCAGGGAACTCTGAATAACTTTGTTCCAGTAGGTTAAGCAGCTACTGGCACATCATTCTGAGTCAGTATATGCCTTTTCTGCTTAGCTACTGTGCAAAGGATCAGAGTCTAAGGTTGCTAAAAACCTGTACAATCTGTAATATAAGCACTTGTGTATGCTGCCAGCTAGAAGCACAGGGCATTTTTATCTAAAGCTTGTTGAGGTGAAAAGTGGACTCAAAGTAACTATTCTCAAGTTGCTTGTATATAGGAGCTGTTGTTCCAAAAGAAGACAGCTTTGAGTATCTGCTCTCAATTCATCTCATATCAAACACCTGTAAAGTGCTCCCACATGGGAAGATTATCAAGACTTGGTATTGACCTTTAAATTCATAGCCTGCTATCCTCCAAATTAATCTCCATGTATAGTTAAATCCTTATAACTTGGCAACCCTGCAAATGGTATAATGGAGCCATTTTGTTGGCAAGTTGTTTCACAAATGAAATCTGAGAATTTTTTGATTCTGCTACAAGACTGAGTTTTTATGCTACTTGTACTTAAATCAGCCATTGTCAGTTGATAAGTTCTCAGTACATTGGCCAACCAGCAGAGCATCTGGGCTGAACTTGGTGTACCTGGTTTATTACGTTCCTATTGTAATACTGCTTGGAGGTCTGGTCTCTTCTGAACACAGCAGTAGTGGTCCAGTCATCCAGGCTTTCTATCCCAAATGACCTAGAGGTTGCAGCAGAGCTTAATGAAGTGGTTACTGGGGGCTGAAAGGAAGCTATCAAATTGAAATCTGCCAAAGGCACAGATACAGCTGATACAGACATAGCATACTGACACCTGGAGTGCAGATTTCATGTGGTGGAAAAGATCAGGAGACTTATGAGTGGATTAAGTCTTTGTTGCTAAACCTATCTGACCTATACTAAACAGTGTAGCCACCAGAATGCTTCCATGCTGTTTATATATATGCACCTGCCTTGCTGTCCTACCTCCCAGAACTGTACTGTGCCTCTGCCTCTGTTGTTTCAAAAGCCAAGTTTGGAGAGGTTTATGTGCTGTCAGTTACAAAAAATAGCAGAAGTCTGAGTATTGGTATCATTTTTATCTTCTTCACTTTATGTGTGGTCTGGGCTTACCTTTTCAGATACTGACTTCACTGGGTGCTGCCCTGGGGCTCACCCTGCTACTGCTGCAGTAGTTCAGAAATGTTAATGACACCCTTGCAGCCTACAGCAGTGATGCCCTGTTGTACAGCCTAAGAACTGAAAAGATTTAAAAATGTATTGATTTCATGTGTTTGAGTTTTAGAAAATACCCCTCCTCTTTTGCCACTTACCCTCAGTTGCTCACTGCTGCTTTGCTTTTAAAACAGGTTGGTTTCTTCCTCTTTCCTCATGACTGGGATACTGGGAAAGAATTGTTTTGCTCTCAGCTCTAGTGCCAGGGAACCTTCAGTGTGCACAAAGAGTAACTGAAAAGAAAGTCATCTGAACAGATTTGGGGGAAATTCATAGAATTTGAGGAAACTAAAATCCTAAAATTGTAGCCAAAACACATTTCCAAGGAAGCATGACTTTCATACACTTGCTTTAACAACAATTACAAATCAGAGATTCCAAGTTAATATTAAATCAACACTGCTAGAAGTATATACAGACACTTGGGCATATTGCCTTTTTTTTCCGCTGTCCTTCTCCAAGTAGGATCACGGGCTGTCACTGCCTACATCAGTCTGTGCTGAAAGTTTAATTTTCAGACAAAAACCTAAAGCAACATGGAAGGTCTTACAAGACAGACATTGCTCACACTAGTGATGTAGGGCAGGCAAGCCCTGTCCACTGAAGCTAAACCCAGTCCAATGCACACATTCCCTTTACATCATTTCAGGGCACCAGGATTCTTAGGCTAATGAAATAACAGTTGATAGTTGAGCAAGAAGAACAGTTTCTTAGCATTGACTACCAATAGAGCATAACTAATGTGATTTTACCTTGGAAGCCCATACATGCACTAATCAGAGGGCTTTCACTGAAACTGTGCCTAATTTGAAATCTGTGGTGTTAACTCCTTCATTGCTATTCCAGTTTCTTATTGCCAGATTTAAATGAAACATCATAGTAAGCTTCCACAGTGCTGAAGTATTTTCTTTTGGTTTTGGAGATACTGCATGTTACCAGTTATAGGAAGACAATAGCTAAGGACACCAAATTAATCATGCCATAGTCTCAAATTCTAAAATATTTAGGTTTCAGACTAAGCTGAACCTGATGGGTACAGAGAAAACAGTCAAAGCTATTGGAAGGCTGAGAGGCAAAAATGAGCACAAGTTGCACCAAGAAAAAATCATATTAGGTATTAGGAAGAAGTTTTTAACCTTGAAATTGATGATGCATTGCAGCAGTGTCTTGGAGAGGTTGTGAGATATCCATCAAAACATGTCCTGACAAGGTCCTAATTTGGCCCTGCTTTGGGGCTGGGGGCTAAAAAAGATGCCCTTCAGAAGTTTCCTTCAACCTTTTGTGAATCTAAGGTATACAACAGTAGTTAAGATTTATGTCTCAAGTCCAGAATAAGTCTGAGAGGAACTGAAATTTACTTACTATCCCCAAGGCTTTTTGTGTAAATTTAAAATACAAATAATGCAGAATATATTATTATCAAAGAGAAATGCATCAGATCCATAACTGATATAAATGAGGCAAGAATCAATCTTTCACTTGTTAAATAGTATAAATTTTTTCTTCTCTTTTTTTTTCTTTTAGCTTACCTTCAATCTAATCAGGTCATGGGCTGGGGAGAGAAAGCCATTGAACTACGCTCTGTGGAGACAGGAAACCTGGAAGGAGTATTTATGCACAAGAAAGCACAGAAGCTAAAATTTCTATGTGAAAGAAATGACAAGGTACAGAGATTACTAGAGTGTGGTGATTTAGCAAAAATGAGTAATAACTGACTATGACACTAAGAGCAGTTAATTTTTGTAAGTTTGTTATTGGTTATTTCTTACCTTAGTATAACTTCCCCATTCAAAGGCAATGTAGTCACTGATCCCACAAGCCCTCTCTGGATATTCTGCACTTTCCCACCACCAGCTCTGTTAGAACTCCAATTCCACCCAGCCTTCACTGCTATCAGAGGTGATAACAAATACGGACACTGCTAACTGGCCACACCACAGGTGCAGTGGGGAGGGCTGGTGAGTCACCCCAGAAACACTCAGGTACAGGACTGACTCTCCTGGGCTACTGAAATTACAGGCAGTTCAGAGCAGCCATCGTGGGGGAAAAAACTCACAACACTCTTAATTGCAGACACCAAAGTATGGATAATCAAGTATGATTTCTTGTATGTATCAATTTTGATGAATGTTCTCTGAAACCTTCTTAGTCCCACTGTCATATTTAGAAAACTGGGGCCCCCAAACTGTTTGGATTAATTATTTTTAAATGTTCTCCTGTGTCTTTTCAAATTAGAAAAGAAATATATATTAAAAAAAAATAGTTGTACCACAAGTAGAGTTTCACTTTAAGAAGTTTCTCATGGGATTAAAATTGATTTGTGATATCCATATATCCTTGTATTTGGGACTGTGGCATTCTATCAAACTTCCTATATGAGTAAAAATATTCTCTTAAATGTAAACTGACAGTAGCATAATTTTTTCTTCCCTTTTTTTCCCCCTTCAAGGTGTTCTTTGCATCTGTGCAGTCAGGAGGCAGCAGTCAAATATACTTTATGACTCTTGGTCAAAATGTACTATTCAACTGGTAAAGCACATCAAAAGAAGGACGCTTTGAAATTCCCTGTAGGTAGCAGTGTAAAATTCTTAGAGGTAATATACACAAATTTGCACTTTTTACCTACAAAAATGTTGTCATTATTGACTTATCAAAATTCATATTCTTTCAGTCTGGAAAGAATTCCATTTTCCTGTTAAAGTATTGCAAACATGTTTAGTTTGTTTTCTAAAGTATGTTGCAAACCAAGATTGTATTAGGAGATTTTAATGAAGAATGCAGCCAATATAAAAAGCTCCTGTACTCTGAAAGTGTATGGTTTCATTTTCACAGATAATGTAATGTTGTTATCTTGAACTGAAGTCCCTTTTTTGGACAGCAACATTTGCAGGTAGAAACAAAAACACAATTTGAATCTATTTTGAGTTGCGTTTGGGCTTGTTTTGCATTTCAAGCAAGCTGTTACTGTTTCATCAAGACTCACTTGTCCAAGTCTTATAATAACGGGCAACTGTTTCTGGTGGGTCCCAGTGCACCCTGTGCTGGGTGGACCAGTGTGTTTCAGTGCAGAGTTGTAAAAACAGTTAATTCTGAACATGTGGGGGGGATTTTTACAAATGCAGACTTTGTGTTTCTCTCAGGGCTGGATGCCTGAGCCCATAGACACAGTTACTGTAGAATGTATTTGTAAAAACAGTTTAAATAGTAGTTTATCAAAATTATAGATGCATAAAGCATTATGGACCAGAATTTGTAATTTTTATCCATACCTGGGACCCACACTCATACAAGTTGATTTAAAGGCACTACCCATGTATATAAATAAGGGCACAGGATCAGGCACCTTCTTTTCTTCCTTTTTGTTCTTTCACATCAAGTCTTTGTGTATTTGTGTGTAAATATAATCTTTCTGCAATGGATGTTAAGATTAACAGATGTATTCTTAATATAGTTATGAAATTATCCAAAGAGTTAATCTATTATAAATAGAAAATATAAATAATTCCAGGTGCTTTCTATGCTAATTACATCTAAATAAAGCTGCGTCCACTAGTGTTATTGGTGCCAGTGTTTCTGCATAAACTCTGTTCTCAGGGGCTTATAACTTGGCCATAAAACTATAGAGATATAATATATATATACTATATATAATCATAAACTATGATTAAATTGTAGGGTTTAATGCAATCTTCATTTAGCTGATTTTTGGATGTGCTTTGAAAATGTAAAGCATCAAATGTAATACAAAAGAGCTCATTCCAGACATGATACAGTATGGGTGATACTGTAGGCTAAAGTGAAATCACTAGCTACAGTGTTTGAAAATAGGGGTTTTTTACTTGAAATATTTGATACTGAAAGGTGCAGGGAAAGTGTATTGGAAAATCTGGTCGTCTACCTCAAGGATGATGATTCTATGTTGACTAAGGAGGGCAGAAATGAAGTTGTTCAAACTGGTAGGTGTGCTGTACAGTGTGATAGGTTCACTTAGTGTTGGCAGTCATGCAGTGACTGACAGGTGCTCAGAACTCGTGTCCTTGTATATGTCAGCAGAGAATCAAACTAGGGGTTAATTACCCTTTCCCCCTTCCCCATGTTGGCACCTCAACCACTGCAGGCAGGTCAGAGATGTCTGCACTGTCACTGTCTATATTTTTGGCTGTGTGGAGGACTGCACTTTCCAAAGTTATTAATCTCGCAGTGTTCACAGGCACTACCTTATCTCAAATGTATAGGGTTTTTTTACAAAGTATTTTCCTTTTAAATGTTTAACTAACAGAAAAATAAGCCTAAAGCCATACTAAAAAAAATCTGCAATTAAATTCCCAATGTGGTTCTTAATGTAAGTAAGTAATCAGCTTGTGAGCTGACTTGAAATCTGAATGGCAACTGTGCTTTGGCAGAGCTGTGTGACAACAGGAGCTCTGTCTGACTGCAGTAATGTTCCTACCTGTTGCCAGTGCCAGCGCTGGGGCAAATGAGCAAACCTGGCTTGGCTTCCTATGCTACTGAACACTGGGCTTGTTTAGTTCAGCTTTCACAGAACACACAAACAAACAAAAAACCCCAACAAAACCAAACAAGCCCAAACCTGTAATAGAAACAGAGATGAAAGTTACAATTATAGGCAAAAAAAAAAAAGTTGCAGACAATCAGAAATACAACTTTGTTGCTTTTGACTGAAGAGTCTGAGAGACTGTGAAGGAAGAACAGCTTTCATTTTGCACACAGTAGGTGTGCAAAACTTGCTTGCAAAACTGTTTGTACTATAAGCAATCAAGTGATCCAGGCTGCCCTATAATATTTTTTAAGTGTGCTTATCTCAGCAGCCTCTGTATTACAGGGGATGCATGTGAATATTTTCCCTCCCCTGTTCTGGCGTCAACAGGTAGAAGGCTGATTTTTTTCCTGTTGCTAGTTAAAAAGAATTTAGCAGAGAACAGTGGAAATTTAGAACAACAAGCCATATCAAAGAAGCAAATGTCATTGAACTTGGTTAAGATTATTGTAACAGAAAATTGTGACCGTAAGTTGACACACTGTGGAGATGTTTAACTCCATACCAAGAGGGAAAAAAAAACAACACCAAGTTCAAGAGAGGGCGTGTGCACTATTACATTGGAATTTTTTCATTATGTTTCCCTCTATTAGCTCTCTCTTCTTTACAGCTACAATTCAAGGTAATGGGTTGGATTTTCATCTTCTACTTACTATGTAAAACAGTTGGAATTTTTGGGGTTTATACCCATGTGTAAATATGGAAAGAACGAGGCCATAGAGGTGAATACTTTTTAAAGGATTTAGAAGTGGTATTGCAAATAGCAGTAGCAACGGGATGGAACAAGAAGACTGTAGCATTGTCTATCAGGAGACAGTCAGAATGGCTGAAGATGAGAAAGAGCCCAGAGATGTTGAGAAGAGTAACAGAAGAGAGCGGAAGTGACTGAAGAGGAAGAGGAGGGAAAAGCTGAAGAAAAACAAAAAGGAGTAGCCAAGGGGGACAGAGTGGATGTCTGACTCAGTGTATTGCTGTAAGAGGAATACAAAAGGTTAACATTAAAGTGTTAAGGAAAAGAGAGCAACCAAAGAAATGGAAAGGTATCTGGAGTGAGTGGGGGATGCTGAATGAGAAAGTGTTTTGAATAATTGTTCAGCTTGAAGCAGAAGTACAAAGGCCAGAAGAAAACAAAAATCCAGTGGTCTAAGTTTATCCAGACATAAATTTAACTATGCAAAATGTCCGTAAGATTTGTAGCTTCATTTGTGAGGTGTTTCACTAGCTGTGCCCTTTCACTAACTTTTGAAACCAAGGAGTGAACTGCTTAATGTGTTTTTCTAGTGATGTCAGTTTGACATGAACAAGTGCTTCACGGGCAGCAGGGCAGAACGTTAAGGATCCGTGTCAGTAATCCTTTGGTACATGCAGTGTCCTAATGGCAGGCGGTGCTCCCAATGTTGTATTTACCACACAGGATTGTGCTAATAGAACTGTATGTATGTGCCTGCTTTCATTTTAGGAATGGTGAACTCTATTCTGCAGCCTGAACCTTGTCACATAACTTTAAAACCTGGGAACAACGCAAGCCATGTACTGTATATTATATATTGTTTCCTAATGCTGAAATTGTACAACTGAAATGGTAATAAAAATACTCTGAAAATCAAAACTAGTATCATGCTTGTAAAGATTCTGTTATAGTGACATAAGCTATTGTAAAAATCCTAGAAACTTTTGTTATTGTTTCCAAATCCATTCACTATCCTTAGGGAAACATCAACATCTGCCTATAGGGACAAAATTAATATATTTCCTTGCAGTGGATAAAGATGTCGAGGTGACAGTGTGAGTCCAGCCTAGACAGAGTGCTAGTAATGGTGACAGACAGTGCTGCGCTTCACAGGTGAATTTCTGTGCATCCTCCTTTGTCTTTGCACAAATACCCGGTGGGATGAGGGCAGTGGAACCAGACCAGAATCACAGCTTGCAGTCATTGATGCTACAAGAACTGGTTTGGTTTACATTTACAAGGACTTTGTTTCATGGTGTCAGATTGCTCTGGAATGAAATAACTTCTCCAAAGACCAACATAAAAACTGGCTTATGGGTTCAGTTCCATGTTTAGACAGTTGTATTTAAGTTAAATGAAGCACAAGCAAACCTGCAGTCTATATAAAAGACTTACATAGATTCTAAAACCTGCACAATATATCAAGGTTCCACACACCAAAAGTGTAAGAGATCTGCTGATAGCCCACCACTTTCTTAAACTGCTTTTTAAAGTGCACAGAGCTGATTAAAGGGCAAGGGGATGTCAGCTGGGTAATCCCCTAAAATGTTATTTTAGCATTATTTAACCACTTCCTGTGATTTTCTAGGAAGATGTAACAAAAGCACGTAGGAGATAATGGTGAAATGCATCAGAAAACTTTCCAATTTTTGTCCCCAAAACACTTTGTGGTGAACAACTTTTACAATAAGCTTCATGATCTTGCACACCAAGTAGTATTTTTAAATCTAGAGCCTCATCTATTATTCTTTTGTGCCTTTCATTTCTCCAACATATTTTAAATGCAATATTTAACAGAATGTAATAACATCCTTCTACACAGCATAGCTCATTCCTCACTGTCACTGCTGTAGAGGCCAACTGCTGTTTTCTTAAGGTGTGTTGTACATAAAAACCAAGATGCTTGACTGCTCATTATCTCTGAGAATTCCAGACTATTGATTCCCCAGAGGTGAACACAGGTATGGTTTAGCACACTTGGCTGTAGATATATAAAAATCATACTGTCTTCAATGAGCTGCTCACACACCCCGATGGAACAGGCTCAACATAACACAAATCTCTGGTTTTGTGATTCGATACAGCCACCTGCTGATGGCTCATCTCCAGTGATTACTGGTTCTCCAGGTGTTTCTGAACTTCCCATTTTTAATATAATCACATTGGTCCCACTGTTCAGTGATGGTAGGGAAATCACATCTAGAGGAACTCGCCAACCTAACCAGTAATTAAAACATGTTCTTGACATGCTGTCAGCAAAAGAGATTTACCCTGTTCTGAAATCGGTGTGTAAGCTAGACCTCTGCTGGTGAGAAAGAAGGTAACAGGACCAAGTTCCTAAGAGAACTATTTTGTATCTGTCTGAAACTGCAATGCATACACATTTATCCAGTATAAAGTATTAACACTTATTAGTCCACATCAGTCCATTATTGCTCCACAAAAACTACAGCTTCAGTTTCCACTAATAAAACCACAGTGACTTACAATAAGAAAAACTGTCAACAGATGTACATGTAACAGTTACCTCTGTGTAAATAAGTTTCTTCTGCAAATCACATCTTGAGCACAGACAAAAGTCGTGATAAGCTGGCAACAGTCCACAGATTTCCTCATTATTCCCATAGGTTCATTTAGTAACTAAAAAAAGTCTACACTACAGCTCTCCAGTAAACTTGTATGTGATGTGAAATCACATCCTGTGCAACCTCAGTGTTTGGGTCATGTTCATTTTTTTAAATGGTAAATGCCATTTTATCAGTCCACACAACAAGTCATTTGTTCACTGGGGGAAAAAAGACACCATGTGGAAGTTTTACTCAATACTTGGCTTCAACATAAACATGACAAACGACTGATTTGTTCTAAATTTTCTCACTAAGGAATGCATGTTACATGAAATACGTAAACTCTTACCATTCCTAGGAAAGTCTACAGGTCAGAAAAAACGTGGGGTTTATACCCCTTTGTCTAGTTTTTCAGTCTGTTTTAAATGGTTCAAGCAACAGGTTTTCCAATTTCCCCACAGCAGATTCTCTACAGTGGCAGAGGGAGTAGGCTAAGAATACAATCATGTTCAAGGTGTAAACTGAGAGAGCTCCTTCTGGCCCAGTGCCTGAGGCAGCTCTGCCTAAGCTGCAGGCCCACTTTAGTCTTCTGGATTTCCAAAGACTATCTGGACTAGTGACACTATGAAGACTGGAAACTGCTGCTCTTCCTGGCCTTCCTTTTTACCCCTTTCTCCTCGCTACGTACTGTTGCTCTATAGCCTAACCACAGAATGGCTGGGGTGGGAAGGGACACGTAGAGATCATCTGGTTCAACCCCACTGCTAGAGCAGAGTCATCCAGAGCAGGGAGCACAGGATTGTATCCAGATAGCTTTTGAATATCTCCAGAGAAGGACACTCCATAACCTCTCTGGGCAATCTGTTCCAGTGCTCTGTTACCCTCAAATTAAATAAATTTTTCCTCCTACTCAGATGGAACTCTGTGTATCCATTTGTGCCCATTGCCCCTTGTCCTGTCACTGGGCACCACTGAAAAGTCTGTTCTCATCCTTTTGACACCTGTCCTTCAGATATTTGTGTGCATTGATAAAGTCCCCTTTCAGTCTTCTCTTCTCTGGGATGAACAGACAAGAAACAATTCTTATATAAATAAGGTCACAGACTTAAGGTCCCCTATTAAGAATTTCTTCTAATGATGGAAACAACAAAGAAAGACTTTAATAGACTTTTCCAGTGGCAGGCTGACGATGATCACCCACACACTGTAACTGTGTAAAAGGTAAATACAATCTCAGGAGCTAGCACGAGACTCTTCCATTCCAACCGGGAACACACTGATGGTGTGACGAGTACTGTGCATCCACTTAAACGGAGTCGGGAACAGGTGCAGCAGAAAGTCCCCAGAAGTCCCCGGGAGCAAGGCGCTGCCCAGGAGGCCGCCAGGCCCGGCACACCCCTCTCCTACCGACGGGGAGCTGGGGGTTCCCGGCCCCCCCGAGCTCCCGGGCACCGTCACAGGGGGCAGAGCAGGGCGGGCAGCGGGCCAGCAGCCCACCGGGGGAACGCCCACCGGGTACAGGGGCGCCGGGTACCGGGAACCCCCTCACGCCCCTCTCTCGCCGCTACCCGGCCGCTCATCGCCGACCGCTTCCCGGGGCCTCTGCTTCGCCCCTGCGCCCCAGTGCAGCCGCTCTCGCTCTCCCATTCCCATCCCCATTCCCAGTCCCATTCCCCCCCGCTCCCCCCCCCGGCCCCGCCCCCGCCGTTGGCGGCCGTTGCCGGTTTGAAGGGCGCGCGCGCGCAGAGGCCCCGCCCCGCGCGCGCCATGGCGGCGGCGCCCCGGCTCAGCCCATGACAGCAGGAACCCGCCGCCGCGGCCGCCGCCGTCCCTGCCGCCCCCCGCCGCCGCCCCGCCACTGCCCCGGGCCGCGGCTCGCGCCTTGCAGCGGCCGCCAGGCCGCTGTCATGCAGGACCCTATCCCGGAGCGCGCCGAGGAGAGCCGGGCGGCGGCGGAGGGCGGCGGCGGCGGCGGCGGCGGGGCCTCCTGGCTGCAGAAGGTGTTCGAGGAGGTGCGGGGCTCCTCGCAGCTGAGCGTGGCGCCCGCGGAGCCGCCGGCGGTGACGGTGGTGGCGGTGGAGCGGTACCTGGCGCAGGCCCCGCCGCCCCCGGCCGCGCCCCCGGCCCCTCAGTACTGGTACGACGTGACGCTCGCGGACGGCGCGCGCTGGCAGCGCTGCCACCTCGCGCCGCGCCTCAACGGGCTCGTGCAGCGCGCGCGCCTGCGGGCGGGCGCGCGCCTGCGCCTCACGCGCTGCTCGTACCGCTACGACGAGAAGCGGCTGAACCGCGGGTTCCTCTGCCTGGAGGCGCTGGAGCGGGCGGCAGGGCCCGGCGACACCGCCGCGGGGACCCCGCCCGACGGCACCCGCCCGCTCCAGCCCCTCCGCGGCGAGAACAGGCACTACCTGCCGCTCTGGAACAACGAGGATCCCTATGGAGACGTGTGGGTGCCCGACAGGCCCCCGGCGCAGGTGGATGTGGACGGTAAGAGGGGAGGAGGCGGGGGGTTCGCTCTCCTGGGGCACCCACAGGGAGGAGGCGGCACGGGGGTTTGCGATGGGCAGCGGAGCTGGGGAGGGGTCTGGAGCACAAGTCCTATGAGGAGCTGGGGGTGTTTAGCCTGGAGGAGAGGAGACTCAGGGGAGACCTTACTGCTCTCTACAGCTCCCTGACAGGAGGTTGTAGCCAGGTGGGAGTCGGGGTCTTGTCCCAGACAACAGGACAAAGGGACATAGTCTTAAGGGGAGGTTCCGGTTGGACATAAGGGAAAGTTTGTTCACAGTAAGATGAGACATTGGAATGGGCTGTCCAGGAAGGTGGTGGAGTCACCATCCCTGGAGGTGTTTAAGGAAAGACTGGATGTGGCATTCAGTGCCGTGGTCTAGTTGACACTGCAGTGTTGGGTCATATTAAACCTACGTCCTGAGGACCTCACTGCCATTGTCCAAGCCTGCTTGGCCTGGCAGATGAGCCTTAGGATTAAAGGGTGGGCTCAGTTCAGCGCAGGCTGTGTCTCACCTAAAAAATCCATTGCGCAGGCTTGAAAGGTAAAAAGACCTTTCCCAAATCTTCGTTCGCGAAGACTGGCCACGTCGTTGGGTCATAGGTGGGACTCGATGATCTGAGAGGTCTTTTCCCACGTAATTGATTCTGTGGTGGCTTGTGCAGCAGGGCCGAGATCCCTGGTGATCCTCCAGTTGTGTTTGGCACTGCCAAAATGTGGCACCTGTATTGCAGTTCACCTGCTGATGTTACATTGGATAGTGGGGAAAATCTCTTCCCCGTGAGGGTGGTGGAATACTGGCACAAGTTGCCCAGAGTTGCCAAATTTTGGATGCCCCATCCCTGGGAGTGTTCAAAACCAAGTTGGACTGCACTTGGAGCACCCTGGTCTAGTGGAAGGTGTCACAGCCTGTGGCTGGGAGATGATTCTTTCCAACCTAACCCATTCTGTAACTCTGTGTAACTTTGAGTGTTTGATTTTTTTTAAACTCTACAAAATATTGACTGAAAACACATAGCTGTGGTGCTTGTGTCCAGTCTTCTGAGGTGTCAGAAACAATCAGTCCAGTAGTGGTCTCATGTCTGGTCTGTGGGTCAGGGTGTTCAGACCGAGCAGCTGGCACCCAGAATGTGTTCAGTGTTGAGGGGCTTGGGCCATTCCATGAATCCTGGTGAGGAGGGAGGTACAAGCAGGACTTGTGCACATGTGTGTGGTGCCTGTGTTGGCTAATGCCTGTTTTTTGAAGTAGCTCTCCTGGTCACATGACAACACACTGTGTCATATTAAATGTGTCATCACTCTCTTTCAACGAAAAATACAAAGCAAAACTGTGCCGTGTGCAGATAGCTCATAACAGGATTTAACGGTGAATGGCATCAACAAATGAGTCTTTTTAGATGTTAGAAACCATATGAAAATACATGTGACATCGTGGTCTGTGTACTTTACTCCTGAAAACCTGAATGTTCAATCACGAATGCTCTTTTTTGGTCTTTTCCCCCACCTCTCCTCCCCACCTTGACTTTAGTCTCCAAGCTGACTAACCTTGGTCATCTGGAAATGACATGGAGAAGCAGAGTGCGCTTCCATCCGCTCCTTGTGAGAATCCTGCACAAATCTAGACTAAGGTACTACGGAAAACCAGAGAAAGCAATGGATATGCCTTATCAGGTAAAGAGGCATAAATACATAGGTTAACACTCAAACAGATTGGTGTAGGATATTTGAAAATAATTTTTCCCATGTAACAAGCACATAAGATTTATGTTGTAGCTATTTTATATTGAAAAATATGAAAAATTTGTTGCTTAGACAAAAATGCTGAGCCCTTTAGAGTAGGAAATGCTGCATTTAGTGGTCGTATGTACAAAATGGTGAATGTGTTTCAGTGAGTATAGTTTAGTTGAGCATTTTGTGAAGAAATGCAGATATTTGGAGGTTTTAGTCGTTGACCAGGCTAAATGTTTCTGTTCTCTATGCTTTGGAAGTTGGAGTTAGTATGTCTTGTCAAAAAAAAAAGAAAAGTTGTAATACATTTTTGCAACTTTTAGGTGACTTCCAGATTATTTTACTGTAAAATCCTTAATTACTTTCCTAATATATTTTAATTGAGGTTTTCTTTTCAGTGGATTGCTACATTTTTAAATCGTTCTGAGACTGTTTAAAAATCTTTTTTACTGCTCAGTGATCTACTTAGTTATGGTTTCAGTGTTTTCGCAGTTTAAAAAGAAATGTGGAAAACTTAGCAGTGAGAAACTTCAATGAAAACATAGTGGTTTGCAAAGTAGATTGCCCTCTGCATTATTTTTTTTGCTGGGAAATCAGACTTGTATAGTTTTTTGTTCAGCAGTATTTAGTGAATGGCCCTGTAAACTCTCAGCTTCCAAAATACATTTTTTGCTTCATGGATATTTTGAAATGTTACTCTAAATACAGCATTCTCTATGATAAAGAAGAATATTTCCCATGTTGTTTCTTGTGGATGGAATTTCCCCAACCTCCTTCAAAAGCCATAGAGTGAAGTTGGCATCATCCTACTGTTACTGAGCACTGGGAAGATAAGAGTTTGGGCTGAGGTAATTGTGGAAGAATTCTTTGTGGAAAGTGGGGATTTTTTCCACTCTAGTATTCAAGTTCTGGAACATCCTCTATATCCGTTTGTAACCATCAGAGAAATTGTTCACGAGTCAAGTAGCTGGTTCATTACCCAAAATAAACACATACCAGAATGATGATAAATAAAAGATGAATAAATATTATCTCCTTTTTCCCCTAGGCTTATTTTGAAGTTGCTGATGGTTCAGGCATGACATCAATGGTTCTGTGGAGTTCACTGTGTCCTGAGTGGTATAACAGCATGAAGGTTGGCACAGTCCTGCTCCTCGAACAGTATGCAATCAAAGACAGTTACCCGTTCAAAACACAACCAACGCCGGGGGATTCACAGATGAAGAGATTTGCTACAATTGGTTAAGTATTACAGAAACCTGTTTTGACTGTGGAAAGTCAAATAGATATATAGAAATAAAATAGTAAATTATCAATTGCTGAGACTAACGGATAAGGTTCCACCTCTGAACGGTGTCTTAAGGTCCAGGTTCTTACTGTTCCCTTGTTTATATTTGGACCATGTCTACAAAGTTTACTGCCACAATTAGTTAAAACATTTATTTTAAAAATAAATAAAAATTTCTGATATCAGCAAGTGATATTATAAACACAAGTCTCTGGTACTGAATTTTAATCTGATTCTGCTTCCTGATTAATAATACACATATTGTTTGTGCACTGCTCACACCTTCTTCCAGGCCTTTGAAGTACATTATCACCTGATCTGACTTTAGATTTTAGTATCTGTTTCCAAGGCCTAGAGTATCTGCACAGCTCCACTGAATAAGAAGTTGCCTTGATGACTGCTGTGTGCTGAAAGAGCATCACCATGGGAGTGTGTGTATGAAGAATATTCCTTGGCTATGAAAATGCATTTCCTTACTTGCAGTTGTTTAGTGTGGCAGATACTCAAAGGAGCTACACTAGAGAAATACGAGTACTGCAATATAACAGTAATGGCCTTTTCAAACTGGTTCTGGTCCACTTCGGGTTTTTTTCTCTCCTACTTCACTGAACATGAATTCCTTCCCTTTTTGTGCTTTTATACTCAGAACAAAATGACAGCCAGCACTCAGAAAATTCAAATAACTTCCTTGAACCAAGCGAATATGCATGTTAGTGAAGGATCATGTATGTATAACCTATTAACAATGACAGTTTCTTAATGCACTTGCTACAGTGCACAAAAATAAACAATATTTTCACTGCCAGAAGCAGTGTATTTTCTGCCTGATGTATATTTGCATTAAAACAAGATCTTAATGTTTGAAGTATTTGCGATGAGTTGGCAGGAGAGAGAAATGTTTAGCCAAGAATGGAAGTTTGTCAGGGAAGGTGATGACAATTTGTGTTCAGATGAAATGAAATTTAATATCTCACTAAGTAGCTCTGTATATGCCCAATATGGGGCAATATTTCAAGGTTTCGGTTACACTGAATTGCTTTTCTTCTTGCCTTTTTCGTAATTTATTTCCAATTTATAATTCCATCAAATCCCAACTTTGCAGTGTTTTCTTATGACCATTCACCTGTAAACACTTACAATGTCCCTGGAGAGTTAACAAGTCCACAGGGGAAAGGGGTTACCAAACTAAGAGTGCTTGCAAGGCAGTGAGCTTCTGGCATATCCCTGCCCTGCTCTGGAGTGAGTTCTGCATTGCTTGCTTCTGTGTGCAGCTGCAGCATTGTGTGACGTGCAGAGATGGGCTGTTTCAGGACCTAAATTTTTTGGAGCTTAAATAGTTGGTACCACCACCTTAAATTCCTCTGCCAGGCAGCATGTACATCTCACAGATGACTGAGTTTGTGTGGCACTGACAAAAGCCTGATCTTACCTCCTGTCTCATCCCAGGCTGTAGTCTTGAGTTGAGTATATGATTCTCACCTAATCTCAAAATTAGGAAACAGTTGATAAGTAGTGCATGAGAAAGTTTTGGGCTGCAGAATTTTCTCTGAGGTATTGTCTTAAAACACCATATTCGAATCCACAATTGTCCTCCAAATATATTTCCATGAAGTAGCAGCCAAAAGAATATTCCTAAGTAGAGGGTCTGACTTGAAGTATAGCACCTTCCTAATTTTGCTCTGCTAGGGTGAGGGGCCAGATACAGTTATATAAAGAATTGTATACATTATTTATATCTATTTAATTACTTTTCTGGGTACATGATGTGGTTTGGAGCTGGCTCCCTTCCACGTCTCCAAACCCCACCACAAGAAGTCCCCCCCCCACCCCAAACCAAGGGAGAAGAGGGGAAAAAGTAAAAAAACCAAGAGAACCGAAACAAGAGGCAGCTATAGCAATATATATAAATGTATTTACACTTATATACAATTATATACAATTGAAATATATATACAATTCCACAAGGGAAAGGGAACGGGGAAGGGAA
>JAWWLV010000158.1:8696089-8724850 GCA_035041135.1 Platyrinchus mystaceus | reverse complement strand
GGGAATACTGGGTAAATCTGGGCACTTCCTTGGCTACAAACTGGTCACCAAGGAAGGCCCAGACCAAACTACCACAGTACATTATTTGAATAATTCCTTATGCAGACCCAAATAATATGGAGAGAATGACTCCACCATCCAGAATACAACCAGGCGGTACTCTATGATCTCATAACAACAACAAAAATAATAATAAAAACCCACCCATAAAGAAACCAGGATAAAGTTTCTTGAGGATTCCAACTTTGTCTCACTGTTTGTTAAATTATTAATCAATTCCCCTGACTTAAGGTTTTCATCAAAATAAAATAAGGAATTTGGATATGGAATTCAACAAAGCAGTTTTATAATCTGAGTAATTTAAACTTTCCAATTCCCTATATGAGTTAACAAGTCCAATCCAGACAGTTATTTTAACAGCAATTAATACCACAGTACTGATTAGATACAAAGTACTTTCTACACTGGCTCTATTGCCAAATGCCAGTAAGGTCTAAAATTGATGTGCAGACCATGATCTAAAACAGAACTAGCAGATGAGAACTTCCATACCTGATGCCAGTACAAGTAATTATTAACATGATATAAATGCACTATGGTCATGAGGAAAAACATAGGGTCTTTTGCCTATTCTGTAACACCTGTTGTTATGGATGATGATGCTGATTTGTATTCATGCCTTAAATGTTACCTTTTTTTTTCTTTCTCAGAAATTAGCCTTAATGATCGAAATCCTCCTACTAAAATAAGCATTATTCCAGAAGAAATGGTTAAGCCAGAGTGGGGATTACCTGAAGTTAAATATCGGTTTATCACAAGGTAAAACAGAATTTTGTTGGTTATCAAGCTGGAACTTAAATTACACTGCATTACAGTGAATGTTAACTGGAAATGTTTTTTGCAGAGTTTCTGAGAAAGCTTACCCACATATTTCTTCTGGTTTGGTTTTAGGTCAGAACTGGATGACTTACCACACAATTATTCCTGTGATGTTATTGGTCTTGTGACATTTGTCGGAAGGGCTGAACGAGCCAGAAAAAGAGGTTTTTCTATGAATATGATTTTCAGAATTTATCAAATTATTTTATATTTCTGATTAAATGCTTATACATTTTTGTTAATATTTGTTTGTATAGAACACTGTGAAGACTTCTGGCTGTATCGTTGGGCACATGCCATTGATGGAACCTCAGACCATCCCTTCATACTGGAATTATTTGCAACTTCTCAGCCAGATGTGTTTGAGCGTATTCACCCAAGTATTCATCTCTCTATAATACTTACTAATAATTACTTAGAGTGTTTTTCTAGTTCGCTAATTTCAAATTCTGAGCATAATTGCCACTGAATAAAAAAAAATGCCTGTTTGAGGTTTATCTCCTCAAACAGATAAATAACAGATAAAAATAAAAAATTGTGTAAAAATTTGAAACCCTTTATTATATTGCAATGTCAGTTAGTGTGAACAATGAGATGGATAGGTGGGATTCACCTGATTTTATTAATTTCAGACAGAAACTTAAGTGAAGCACCTGGGGCAACATCTCTTACGTCAGAGGCAATGAAAGACAGCAGCTGGTCAAATCTGTTATCCCTTTTGTCCTATAAATATATGGTGCTTTTATAGACAGGAATTATTTAAGAGGATTGAATGAAGGGAAAGGTGAAACTGGAAAAGCTTAATTTCTTTGAATCAATATTTTTGTCCAAACAGCAGTCATCACCCAGCTGTGTTATTTATTGCCTGTGAGCTAAGAATAATAGATTTCAAACTGGGGAACCCTTAATTAAGGATTTTAAAGAGCTTTACATTTTTCTTCTTGCCTTCTTTCTCTTCTCCTCCAAGCGCTCATTCTTCCTTTAACACTGGTTGGTTGCTGTCATGTGCATTTTTTATATCATATGATGCAGGACCAGCTGCACAACCCTGTTAAGATTATGGCTGCATTCATCTTGAGTGTTCTGGGGGAATGGCAAAGAATGACATTCCAGTGTTTAACTGAGATATTAACAAAAGAGTGAGTTTGTACTGTATTTAGAAGTTTTGCAGTGACATGTCATGATTTCTCGTGATTTTATGCTTTTTATCTTTAAGAAACACAACCATCTAATACCCGTATTTGTACTATTTGTTTCTTTGATAAAGTGATGAAGTGTCTTATTTTTAGTCCTAATGTGTATGCTGAAATTAAATTGAATATTTAATTACATCTCCATATTATAATTTATAACAGAGACTCAAAACATGCTGAAGCATTTGTAGGATCAAAAACTAAATCGTCTTGTTTAGACCACTTAATAAAATTAATACAGTGTGTATCAGTCTTGACATTCTCAAATCAGTGAGCTATTGGGAAAAAAATGAAGGTGTTTTTTTCCTCCAGTGACGTACTTGGTGTGCACACAGATGAGAGTAGTCCGGGACCTCACCGAGAATCCTTCCAGCACAATTTACCTCACGACTTCAAATGAAAGTCAAATATTCATTACAGGTAACTTAAACGAGTTCTGGGTTTATGTAGTTCTCATCTTATTTCTTTGGAAAGAGTATTTTTTAATTAAAATTAAAAAAAAGGTATAGGTGTCCTAAATTGTGTCTTTGCTCTTGAATCCAGAGGCAGATTTTTGCAGTGTTGCAGGCGAGTGATGTACTGGCAGAATTGCAAGGCAGTATAAGGTGCACTAGGAGTATCTTTCCTGGTTTTGTTAATCCAGCTCATTTCTTCAGTGCTCCTTACATATCAGTCACCCAGTCTGAATCCTTCTGCTGACAAGTAGGAATAGAGAATAATATCTGCATAAAAGAATATCTGATCATACCCAGTTCTATGCACGTCTTTTCTGACAGGCTGGATAGGGTGTTTTGTGCTTAATTGGACTAGCAAAGTAAACTAGTTGTTTTGTTCATAGATTTCTAATGATTTAATTTACTCATAAAGAAAAGGTTTGAGAAGTTGGATATTTTTCTTTGCTTTCCTTGAGTATAATTTGTGCTTAATTTCCAATCAAATACTTAAGCCTTTCCCCCACCCTAGCTTTAGTTCATTTTATATCTGTATGGATCCTAAATAAGGACTACAGCTGGAGATAGCAAACCACTGCATGAGGTCTATTTTAATTAACAGACTGGATGTAGACCTGCTCAGATTACAGTTTACTTGATAAAACTGGTATTAATCCACACCTGAGTTTTAAACCAGCCAACAATGAATACATACTTTACCAGTTACCTGTCAGTAACAGTCTTTGCTGAATGCTATTGAGAAGACTTACCTGCTCTTTCCTGCTAATAAAACCATTTCTGATCATTTTATTGTTTTGTGTGCTCCTGTGAGAAAGTATTGTGGTAGCTTTTTTGCTAGTTGTTTTATTTTCTTCTGTTACTTCATATTTGTTTGACTTTCAGTGTCAAATGCAAGTGTAGTTAAGGAATTCAAGATACTTGTTTTGATAAAACACTGTTGACTGGTGCAAAGACATCTTTTGTACTCTCCAGTCAAGATTTTCCTAATTCGTTTTTTCTTTGTAGTGTTCAGGGAAATTTCAAGATAAGAACAGATTACAGTAACCTGCTTTGGTTTTGATACCTGATTATGTTTCTTTTAAAAGGATGGCACAAGGGCCAGCCATACACCAAGGACACCAAAGTGAAAAACTTCATTCAATGGATGAAATCACAAAGTGAAGCTGATCAAATAAAAAAGACTGTCATTGGTGGCTATTACCCTTTTCCACGACCTCCAGATAACTTTTCAGATTATTGTAAAAGCAATAAAGGTATCATTGCATCAAATATCTGTAAGATTTGTGGCCTTTTTCAGTTCAGTCTTACTGCAAGAAAAACTCCCTTACATGACTAAACGTTTCATGGGCTAAATCCTCATCTTACAAAAAGTGTCACAGCACTATTAGCCCAAGAGAACTGTAGAAGTTTACATGAGCTACAGATATGCCCAGAAGTTTTACTCTGAATATTTTGCTAAATCAGTATTAAAAATAATTATTCTGGAGGAAACAGTGAATTAGAAACTTCACCTGAAGCATGAATTGTGATATCTGGTAATGCATACTAATGGATTCACGTGAGCTAAAAAGGTTTATTGTTTAAATTTTTTCCCATGTGATGAGAACAACAAAAAGATTTAAAATTCTTCAAAAACATAAGTTTAAATCAATATTTATTAACAAATTAACTTTTTTTTTTTTTAACTTGCATTCAGAGATTTTGGTATTCTGTTTCTTTAAAACTTGTTTGTGGAAATTTCTTTTTTGCAGTTGAATCAGTTTTGAAGCCCATCAGTGAAACAGGGAAAGAGATTGAAGACTTGCATTACAGGGAACACAAGCGCATTGCTGTTCAGGGAATAATCAGTGCCATAAGATACATCAACTGTAGCAACACAGCTGAAGAACTTTCAGGAGTGGAACTTGTTCAGGTACAGTGTGTGAGTTAATGCTATGGCACTTGAACAGCTATGATTGTAATTAGAATGGAAAATTTTGCATTTGAGTTCAGAACTTAATTACATTGTCTCTTGATTAACTTAATTTGGTTTTTGAGAGCAAAATTTTAAAAAGCAATGATTCAGTGCTTTTCTGAAAGTATTCTGGCAGTCCTTTGTAAAATGTGTAACTGTTTAGACATTGCTAGTTTGACTGAAAACCTAATGTGAAGTAGCATGTGGGAGAGACAACTAGTGCAACACTCTGCTACTTCCAAGACAGAATTTATCATATTAATATGATTTGAAGATAATTTTTGCTAGATAAAAGGTGACTTTCAGAAAGTAGGGTAAATTGTCCTGTTACTTTGAAACTTGCAGGGTTTTATGTTGGAAGCAATAGCTTTAAGTGCATTGAAAATTTTAAACAATTAACTGTTGTTGCAGAAAGACACTTCTCAGTCTCTTGAAGGTTCTGCTGTTTCCAAAGAAGACTGTGTTGACAGGGAAAAAAACACCAGCTTTCAAAATGAAGAAGTTAAGTCTTTTCTGGGTCCACATTGCTCTCCTGGGGAACAACATCAGCACCAAGCTCTGCTGTCAAAGGAGAGTTCAGTCAAGAGAAAGATACGCAGATTAAATAGAGATGCAGAACAGTAAGCTCTCCATAAATACCTAGTGGATCTTCTAAAAAGTGTTTACAGAAATTAGTTCAGAGTCCAGGCCACAGCAATTATATAAGAAAGCTTTAAAAGCATACATAGTTTAAATTGGAGTTAAGTACTTTTACTGGCATCAGGTGATGACAATTATATGAATTACTATTTATTACGTTATTATGTTACTACATGAATTGCTATTCATGCTAATGAGGGATTGATTAAAGCAGGTTTGCAGTGCTTTCTTCTGATTAATATTATACTACTTTGCTGTTAAGCTCACAGATTTGAAATGAAAGTAGGTAATGCTTGAACCATATGTAGTTTAGTAACATAGCCAGGGAGCAAACAGTGGTTTGAAGAAATGGAATAAGACAATTTGTCTGATACAACTATATTAGATTCAAGAGTAAAATAACTGCTTGTATAAGATTGCCCTTTGTTGCAATGTTTGTGTAAAATCTAGCATACTCACACTTCCTATTGAAAGCCTGGTGTTATACTGACAGATGGAATGTTGCAAAAGTCAGGACAGTCACATCTATTTTTTTCTGCAGTGGATTTCTCATGTTGTTAAGGGTGTATTTTTATTCTTGACTTTTCACATCTGTAAGTCATAATGTGTGAAGAGGTTGGGTATTTAGAATATGCTGAGGGAAAATGAGATGAAATATAATTGGGATTGTATCAAAATTTAGGATTAAGAAAACCCTAGTGAATGGAAGTTCTGTCTTGGCAGTGTTACAGCAAACTTGTTAGTGGATTCTGTTCCGTATGAAAAATTCCTGCATTTGAGTGTCTTAGTTTAGTTCTGCCTGAAAGGAAAACATGAATGTTCTTTGCTTTGTGTATTTCCATTGAAATAAATACTGTAAAATAATGGTGAATTTCCTACCTTAAGGGGAAGTACATCTGTTACTCCTGTATCATCCTGCCTCTATTTCACGCGGTCTGCAAGAAGAAAACTTGGGTAAGTCATGTGAAGTTAATTATGTTGAATAATTGCAATATTGAAACAAAGATACTTGAAAATTTTACAGGTTGGGAATCAGTGTGGAAGTGAAATGAAAGAACAGATCAGGGTAGAGTTTAATATTAATTTTCTGTTCACTCCTCTGCACTGATTCTACTTCAGATATATTGGACTGTTGTGAAACATAATTTTGAGTGTGTTATTACACATCTTTATATTGCTACTAGTGCTACTAAGGGAATATATAGTAACAGAGGTCCATCATAGTGTACTATATGTAGTTTTTGTTTCAGAGGTATTACAGTTTAAGTGGGGAAGTCAGAGGTAGGAGGGAGGGATGCTTAATTAGCAAACAGTGAAAATGTAATAGAATTAATGGATTTGTTAGTGGTGGCTGAGCTATACGTTATCCTTGATGCTACAGAGGCCTAAGTATAGTTGTCCCTGGGAAGCCACTTGGCTCCTTCCATTCCCCAGCAGTTGTTACTGAACTGTTTGGATCCAGAGAAGGTGAGGTTTTTTGAAGTTCAGGTAGAAATTTCAAACCCAGCCCTGACAAGTCTAGAACTATTATTAAGAAAACTGAATAAGTGTTTTTATTTTTTGCTAGTCTGGGGTAAAAATTTACTTTTCTTTGTGCATTTTGTTTAAGGGTCATAAATTCTTGTAATTTGTTCCAAACACAGTGTGGGCAACATGAGTGTTTGAACTCTTTGGTGTCATAACTTAAGATGTTTGTGTATTTTGGCAGTGGTGATTTGGGTGTGTGTCATGAGTATGTTTACAGCTCAGTTGCCTTTTTAGTTTACTTTTTAGAATGTCTTCCTTCCCCCTAAAACAAAAGAATCATGGTGCTAGGGGTAGAGCAACAATGCTAATGAGGGAGTTGATCAAAAGTTGTTGACCATTCTGCCAGTATTACCTCCCTACAAAGCATGCCCCTTTTCTTGGGAGCTAATTTGCAGAAGTTCTTCTGTGGAGTAAATTAGTCTATTTTTAGCCCATGGGTCTGTTGTTTCCTGGTCCTCTTGGTAGAAACTGCATTTTGTAGGGGAAATGGTTGCCTGTCTTTGAAGCTGGTTCAGTAAAAGCATCACCTGGCTTTAGGGTCACATCTCTGCAGGTGGTGCAGGAGTTTGCAGGGACTTGTGGCACAAATCCATAGGAAAATCGGGAGGGTTTTTTTGACTGTGAAGAATCCTGTTTTCTTTGCTTGCTGAGGAATGTTCCCTTTTTTCTTGGGGGCGGAGGGTGGGAAGAATGTTTTCTCCCCATTTCTTGTAGGTGAAGCAGAAAGTTAAGGCATATTTACTTTGTTCTCTGCTTTTCTCAATCTGCTACTCTCCTTGCTACCTGTGTGTCCTCTCTGTGCCATTAATGCTAGAACCCCAGCTAAAGGAGGAGAAAGTCTGTGTTGGATTATGGAAAGCTGTTTCACTCTATATAATTAAAAGGTAACTTGTGTATTTCTGTAACTAACTATGAAGTTGTGCTGAATTCTCCAAATTGCAAAAGAAAAATAGAAAGTTAGCTGACCTACCTTAAAATTGCATTGTTTTCTGTTCTGTTGCTTAGATGCAGCGGAATGTAAGTTCTCACTGAAATATTTTAATATGTTAATGAAATAACACTAGTTTTAATAAACTTCACAGATTGCACAGATTATTCTGAGTTGGAAGGGACCCACAAGGATCATCAAGTCCAAGAGTAGAGATACATTTTGGAGTACATATCCTATCTTAGACTATTTTGCATCAAGGTTTTTTGTTTTATTTTCAGGATATGGTGCATTTTTAATTTCTTTTTTAAGCAGTAAAGACTTATTTTGATTTTTTTTTATTGACAGCCTCAGTTCCTGCATTTCTTTGGTAACTTACCTGATTAGTAAGCTTTTCGGAAAGAACAAGGAAACTGGTTAATTTAATATTTTTGTTGATATTTATAACCTTGCTAGTAAAGATCTTCCACATAACGGTACTTTTAAGCATTTATTATACCCCAAAGAAGTTTAATTTATAGTGAATGAAGCAATTGTGAATGGGAAAAGATTGGGAATTTCAGAAAGGCTTATTTTTATGTGGAAGTGAAAGAAAAACACAGTAGTTTTCATAGCATTTTAATGTTCATAAGTTTAGCATGTGACCATGGAGTTGCTGGTGCACTGCCTGCTCCCACTCGACACTGCTTGAAAGTAACTTGCTTGATTGCTTCTATCCGTGCAGTTTCACTTCTAAATGTTCACATAACCTAAACATTTTTCTCCTTTTTCCTCCCCTCTGATGAGAGCTAAGGGATGGAAATTCTATAATATGGGGAAATTCAGCTTGAAGTTTGCATGACTGAAAGTTTCCTAGAATGTGATGTTTCCTTTGGAGCCCTTTTTCACATAAATTAGAATTTTTCACAGAGCAGTTGGTAGATGCCAATAATCAGTTTGTGTAGACCTGTGAAGTTACCACAGAAGGCTGTTTGGTTTCTCTGTTACTTGCTGTGATAGATGTATTTACCATAACAGTGTCAGGACAGTTAAGTTGATTTCAAACCAGCCTATAAAACAAGTTTTACCTGTCATATCAGTGAGTGGGGTGTTTTGTTGTTTTGAGGCACTTTAATTCCTTGCATTGTTTGAGCATAGCTTCAAGAGCCAACTATTTTCTTTCTTAATTTTATCACAGTCCCAGTGCTTAAGGAAATATGTGTGAAGCACAAGACAAGCATATTTTCCCAATATTTTCTGAAAGTATTGATCTGCCATCTATTTTGATTGACATTATTTTCACTGACAATACTTTAAAATGAATGAAAAGGTGAATACCAGTTTGTAGAAATAGTGTATAATGGCCTTTTTTTTCCAAGTGGGCATCTGTGAAAAGGGGGGTCTGCAGAATGCAGGCTGGGAACAGCAAATGTGGCATGGCACGAGTTCTCCTAAAGCTGATGTGGGTGAAATAGGATGTGGGTGTACAACAGCCAAAGCAGATTGCAGTAAATGGAAGGATTTGGGTTATATCAGGTGCCTTGCAGATGTACTGGCTGGCAGATAAGCAAATAGACTGTGTGTATAGACCTGTAGGTTTCCCTTAACAAGCCTGGCTCAAGTTAGGCTGTGCTCTCATCAGCACAAAGCAGTCCTGTAGGAATGACGTGTCAGGCAGGTAGGAGAAATCATCCCAGCTACAGATCTGAGAAGGAAGCAGGGAAAAATCATGACAAGTTATTTTCATATTATTCAGAGGCTTTACTAGGTCTAAAGCAGAGCCTATTCACTTCCAAAACTAGACAATCTTAAAAGGAAAAAAAAATTTCCATAATATCTACTCATCAGCAGTATGACTTGGTTTAATCCTCTGCTTTAATGAAGAGGGATGTTGGCACATGTCTGTCTTGACATACTGGTTTCTGAGCAAGCCTTTCGTAACCCTGTGCTGGGGTTTCCTGTCTCTTCTTGAGAAGTCCAAATCTCGAAAGTGAAAATTAATTTTGTGGACAGTAGTTTGTGCTGCTTAAGTTTGTGCACAGAGGATTCTTCTGTGCCTAGAGTTGGAGATCACAAGAAGGTCACTTCAGTGATGATATCCATGATGACAGTGCATTTCATAAAATGTACTTTCGTACTCAAAACCCACAGTGTATTTCCTTTTATCTTTTCACTGGATATTATTTCAGATAATTCTATATGTTAAGAAACACTGACATGAAATTTTCAAGATATAGTCTAGTATGAAATAGGAGAAATTGAAATAAACCCTGTAAATCCTTAAGAAATACAGAATGTGCCACTAAACAGCATGCTCATCTTTAATTCCTTTTTTACTGTCTGTATATTGTCCCTATGTATTTGCAGTTACAATCTTTCATTAGTAACTAGTTTGGCAGTCTGGAATATTAATGGTACCTTAATGGTCTTACCCATGTTGCAGTTGTTTGTGATGCAAGATAATCAAGGTAGTCCTGTTCAGTTTGTTCAGATATCCTTGTAAGTTTTAATAATAATAAGAGGAATGGATCAAAGGAGAAAGGAATAAATGGGCCTAAGAGCTTGTTTTACCATGTTTAGTTGCAGAGTATCTGATAAATTTTTCTCCTTCCTGATATCTTAGGTAATTCATTAGAGATTGGTAAAGAATAGTTTCTTACCATTAATTCAAAACTTTATGGTTAAAGAAAGTATAACAAAAATCAATTTTGCTTCATTGAACTGGTTTTTGTAAGAGGGAGTATGTCCACAGGAAAGTATCATTTTGGATTCTGGAGTGATGACGTGGCTCCATTCGTGCTTTGGTTTTGAGTGCTGCAGGGTGATGGTATGAAAGTGCAGCAGCACTTGGTGCACCGTTTTGTAGCATCAGGTCACCTGCGATGTTGAGCCGTGTCAAACGTGGTATTTCCTGCAGGTGCCCGGGAGAGGGCAGCAGACACCGGGCTTTGAGTGTAAAATCCTTCCCCATCAGCTTCCCAAAGCCCGGGAATCCTGCAGGGCTTGTCCTGAGCTCTGCAAAGCCGATTTCCTGAGCAGAGTAGGTCTCATTGTGTCAAGCTGCTGTATTACAACTCTCATGATATGAAACCAGGCACTAGTGCTCATTCATTCGAGCTTGTATTCTTTATCACTAGAAATCTGTCCAGGTTTGAACTTTTGCCTGCATTGTGGTTTAGGTTAAATAGGTTTTAAAAATATATACATATATATGTATACACACTATAACTATTTTTTTAGGTTGGATGAATATCAACATGGAGATGTGCAAGATAAAAATGGACAGGCTGTATCAGCCAGTTTGCAGCACTGCACAGGTATGTTGCAAATAGTTGTTATGTGAACTTTAGACTAATACAAGATTTGGGGAGGAAATGGATGAATTGTGCAAGCCAGTAATAAGAATAATGTTTGATTTAAGGATTTTTTATTAGAAGTTGGTATTCATTTTTTCTTTCTTTGTCTGGAATTGAAAAATAAACTCATGTTCCATGCAGTTAGTTTTCTTGGTATCTATTTTTGGTAGAAGAAAGAAGAACAGTTTGCGGTCTGGGCTGTAAGATAATCACTTTTACAATGTAAATAGTTCTATGATTCACTTTGTACCCATTTTAAACTTGTTTTTTATGGTTTCATTGTACAAGTTGAGTGCTTTCCAAAAACAAGCCATGATGATGCTCTTCGCAGGGTGAAATAAGTCTTTTTACTACAAGTCTGGCATCTAAGGCTACCCAGTTACTGACATTCCAACTCCAGTTTAATTCCTTGTGTTGTGTTTCCAACTTTCTTCCATGTCTTCATAATTGAAATGTTCTAATGGAAATTATTTCTCACCTAGCAGAGAAGTGATACAATTATGTAAGCCTATAAGCAACTAAATATTTTCTGTGCTTATAACAGACCAAGAAGGAATGAGTGATACACCTGAAACTGAAGAGACTGGAAGAACTTGTGATTCCTGGCAGAGCGACCTGTGGACACAAGTGAAAGACAAGTTAATGAAATATTTGCATCACAGCAAGATTTTCCCTGAAAGTATCCCACGTAAATTCGATTATGTGTACAAAGACTTACTTATGCAACAGTACAACCTTCATGCAGCGGTGCACCAGCCTAAAAAAACCACAGCAGACAAAAGTATCCATGAGTTTAGAAGTGCCAGTGGTCTTGGGTATTATGAAGTGACAGTTCTGGGTAAGTAGCTTGTCTTGTAGAAAAGGTTAAGCAAGAGCAGTATGTAAGTTCATCAGATACTCTTTATTTGTTAAAATACAAACAGGCAAGTTGATGTGTATCTGTTTGCTACCATGATTTTGTCTTTCCATTGAAAGGAGAGGGAAATTGCCTTGCTTAACATTGCTTATGTTAAGTTCCCATAATTTAAAAGTTTCCATTATTTGCTAATGGAGATTTACAGAGAAAGTGTTTGAATATTTACAGTCATTAGAATCCTGGGACTGGCAATTTGATATTCAAGATGAAAGCAGCTCTGTATTGCACACTGCATAGATACACTGGTTGTAAAGTTAATTTCTCTGCCCTTGCAGGTAAAGCTAAAAGGAGAATGAAATGGTTTCTAATGTTGGTTTAATATTTTCTGAGCTAACAGCATTGTTAGCCTTAAACCATAGTATAACATCATATCAATTTGAATACTCTTGTGTATAATATAAACATATTTTAGATGTTAATCACTAATTAATGGACAAAGAACGTGTAAATAAAAATCAGTGCAACAGTGTGTTTAAAAAAAAAGAAATGGTGCAAGAAGTTGCTAATGGGCTGAACATGAAGTTTTCTGCTAACTGAAATATTTTTCTTCAACAGGTGTAAATCACGATGTAGCAATAGATGTTGCATTTCTCCCACTGTGTTGTCCTGAAGATCCCCACTTATTTCAACTGGAAGACATTCAAAATGACACATTATTGTCTTGTATGAGCTGCATCTCTGCAGATCAGCAGAAGGCCACTAGCAATGGAAGGCCTTGTGACATGTTTTCTCTTTCAGGTGAGACTGGCTTTTGCTGGCATTATTCATTTATTGTTTCTTGTTTTATTTTTCAGTGTAGAAATCTCTGATGCAGGTCAGACATTGCTCACCTCTTCAGTGAAAGAGACTTGAATCACCACCTTTACTAAATAGATGTAACTCTGAACTGTCAAGGCAGTTTTTACTGGAGCTGTTCTCATATCTGAAGACAGTATTTTAATACCCAAACTCCTAAGTGACTTAGATAGTGTTGGCAGTTACTTGTTGATGCAAAGTTATACTGGTATAGATGGAAGTCAGTGTGTGCTTCGAAATGGAATGGAGTTATTGTCAATCAGTCAATTCAGCTGTTCTAACACAACCTACAGTGCCTATGTGCTGAAGTATTTGCCTGCTGTTGAATTACTTAAGATTATGCTTCTAATTACTAGCACATCATAACAAATATGATGAGCATTACTGGTGTGTATCATACTGCAACATGCTGGATAAACATCGTGTTTTCCTGCATGTTTATATAGAATATACAGACCTGATTTTATTTAAATACATCAGTACTTTTCCTTCAATAATACTATGAAATCTGAGATCACTAGTGGTTAAGAAATCCATATATCAGCTTTTTCATATCTAATTCTGATGCTATCATTTCTAGTGATTGAATTTACTAATAAAATTTTTCACTGAAAGAAGGTTGAACATACACACATTATTGTATGGAAAACTATCAATTCAGTATACCTCTTTACTGTATACGCAGTATACAGTAAATACCTTTTAAAAACACCTTTTCTTAACTTATAGATGAAATTGTAAAAGCAGCAAAGGAGCTCGATGGCAAACATGTTGTCTGCATCTTGGACATCTGTCACTTGGGTGATGACAAGGTGGAAGTCTTTCTGAGCAAAATCTACAAGACAGAGGAACCAGGTGTGCTGGATCCAGTATAATTTAATAACTTATTTTTCAAATTTATATTGTTCAAAATAAGGGAAATAAAATTTCTGTAACTTGAACTTAACCCTATAACATTGCACTTTTCTAGAACTAGCAGGCACAACTTATGAAATTACGATTCTTGGGGCAGTTGTAATGGTCATCCACGTAACTGGGAAGGACAATTGTTGCCTTTATTTTTCAGTCTTGAAACATGGTGCCTTTTAGGACCGTAAACCACTTTGCTCTTTTTGCCTTAGCAAGGGCAGCTCCTGTGGTTTTATATGTCTGCTTTTGTACATACAGTGTTTGGGTAGTGAGTACAGCACCCAAACACTTTTAAAATGTTTTATTCTTTAATTAAAAAGTAATGAAATATTAGTTAAAACAAATTTTTTTACTGGAACTTGCTTCTAGCTTTGCAAGAAAAAAACTGTCTTTAAGGAGTGGTAAACATGGCAGGATGCACAGTTTGTTACACCACTTATAGCTGTATTCTGAGTACATGAAGGAGTTCAGCACCTGTAAGAAGCTGTTACTTCCACAAGAGCAAGAGACTCTGAAATTCTTTTTTTGCCTGTGTACTAGGTAGCAGCTGAGTCCTGCTGAGTTCAGAATCAGGTAGCACTTTTTCCTCCCATCTTAAACAGCCCCAGATCTCATCCAAAACTGGAAATTATTCTCAAGCAGGAGTTTATTGGAAGTTGACTACTTGTCCATCTGAAATGCTGGTCTCATTCAATTCTTTGAGAAGAAATAATAGCATTATAGAGGCTTGCCAATTCAATTGTACCATTATTGACCAAAGCCCACAGAGTTAATTTATAGGAACAGACATTCTTTTGTGGAAAACTTCTAGGAATATTTTAGCAGCCTGCTGGTCATTGGGGATTATCTCTGTCAAGCTTACTTGTCTGCCCTGAGGACAGTGGACTTTGCCCTCAAGTCTGTGCCCTATCTTCAGTTAATGGTCCTTTGAAAGAGACCCATAACTGATTTTATTATATAAAAGTTCACAGGCAAATTCATATTAAAAAAAAATGAAAATGAAAAAATGATTGTCTTTCTAGTATGGTTTACAGTTTAAAAATGTATTAAGGATAATAGGGATTAAAAATTAAATATGACTATGTATTGTATGTATCTATTTTGTATGGACCCTTAGTGTTAGTTCTAGAGCAATGTTTGTCAACTCATACCTTTCAGAGTACCCACAAAAGGCAAAATGAAAACATACCAACCCTAGAAGAGTAGGGTGTTGCTTGCAGTGTTATTTGTGTAATTGTGTTGCTGATGGGTATGTGAAGATGAGAGACCATTGCTCTAGAGATGCACCAGCACTTCATGTTCCAAACTGAGCCAATGCTGACTGTGTCAGCCAATGTTTTTTATTTAGATGTACTTCAGGTCGAAGTCTAATTTTAATGAAACCATTATTTCCCAAAGCAATTTGAAGTAATTATCCTTGTCCAAAAGGACTGATGTGGCTAACGCTGTCATAGAGCCACCCTGTTGAGTTGTTCCAGCCACCTCCATCCATCCCACGCCACAGAAATGCAGCAAAGGCTGTTTGTGGCATTGCACTGCTCAGTACACTTGTAATAACGTAGCATTAATCACTTCACCTTATATGTTAAGACTTCCTAACTATAAAAGAATATCAGAATGATGTGGAATATAGACAATGTACCTTAAATGTTAAAGGATATAGTTTTATTTTATACAAGTGTTGTTTGAAAACCTGTGAAGGAGAGATGTTTACTCTTGCAGAACAGAGTGCCAGTGTTAGAAGCACAGGCCTTCTGTGTGTAGCTGGAGAATATCCAATGCCTGTAGTAGGCTTGTAATTTTACTACTCTGGATCAATCCACAGAGGCACCATCTAAGTAACACTGAACTTAATCCCTCGGGTTCAGCTGGAGTGCTGCAGTGTTACTGTGTGGTTCCACCCTGCCTGTCTCCCTCCTCCCTTCCAAGCCAGCACTGTCGCACTGGAGCAAAGGTGCTCTCTGCAAAGAAACCACTTGTTTTATTTCACTGGTGTTTATTGGCAGAAGTGTAAAACCAAAGTATTTTTTGATCCTGGGTCTGTCAAAACCTGTTAGTTTTGCCATGTTAAACCAAGATATGGAATATTTACTCCTGTGAAATGTCATCGGAATCGCCTTTCTTGCTGCTGTGTATTGCCACATTCCCTAAATGCAGAATTTGTACCTCACCAAAGAACTCCAGAACTTTATATTTGCATGTTTCTTATGTTTCCAGCATTAATTGCAGAGGCAGGCAGACTGTGTGTAGCTCATGGTACTTTTTGAGTGTATAAAAGTTGCTAAGTCATAGCTTGTGTAAAGAGAAGATGAATTAATGTGATGTAGAACTAGTGCAACACTGAAAAGAATATAAATAAATTAATATATGTAAACATCTTTGTTTCCATTTCTTTCCATTTTCTTTTTGCT
Organism: Platyrinchus mystaceus; assembly: GCA_035041135.1. Classification (NCBI taxonomy): domain Eukaryota; kingdom Metazoa; phylum Chordata; class Aves; order Passeriformes; family Tyrannidae; genus Platyrinchus; species Platyrinchus mystaceus. Next base: position 8,708,912 of record JAWWLV010000158.1, on the reverse strand, counting down.
TCTTGAAAGTTGTTTCAGTTTTCCAAGAATCTTCTCCACAGTCATGTCAAAATATGTGCCAGCAGTTGCAGCTTCTCATGGTTTTCAACACTGTGCAGTGTGACTTCTACAGAAAAACAGGAAAAAGGTGGTGAACTATTTAGGAGTGACATTGACCTTTGAGAGCACTCTGGGCAGGGGAAAGCTGCATGTTGGAAGTGGGTTGAGGAGCACACTAGCAGGGCTCTGTGTCCCCTCAGCCCCACCACGTACTTATACCACATTTGGTAGAGAAATGAGGACAAAGGAAAAGCCTGGCCAGGCAGTTACAGCAGAGCCTGTTCTGTCTGTGTTGTAATCTGTGGTCACTATCTCCATGAGCGCTGATGACTTTCATTTGCCCCAGGCCATGCCCTTTCTCTGCCCTCCAGCCCTCACCCCACTGGGAATGGGGCCCTGAACTGAGGCTTGTGACATGGCTGAGGGCAGGAAGGCAACAGGCTAAACCAAAGGGGACAAAACAGGCTGGAAGACAGTCTTTGGATACCCTGCAGGCTGAAGGAAGCCAAAATGCAGGCTCAAGACCAGACAGGAAAGATCAGAACAAGCTCCAGTGAACCTTTTTCCAGTTAATTTTTTTCTTGGTTTAGTCTTTTCAAAAGGGATTATCTATAACCAGAGCAAATTAACAAGCAAATACCTTCAGACAAAGAAGCTGGAGAACAGTCAGCTAAAGTGGACGTCTTCAGGTGGACAAGTCCTTATTAATCTTGCAGCATGTAACGAACTAAACACTTGATGCAACCTGAAATGTGGGCAGTTTTCTTTGAGGTCTAGAAAACAGGAGAAGTCTTTAAAAACTGAAGGACAAACATCATGTTGTCCTCAGCAAGGAAGCATCCAAGGAATTATTGGTGCATTTGCCCAGCTTTTCTCCCTACAGTAACTCTGGACCAAAGTAAACAATTTTTTTTTTTAATCCCTTCCTTGGGTTTTTACCAACCATCAAGAACAGCTTGTACCAAACAAGTCCAGTTTCCCTTTTTGATAGGCCTAATGTATGAGGCAACATCCTTCTAATCATCTTGAGGAAATACAAATTAATCACTGAGATGCATATGCAGCTATCTGAAAAAAAAAGTCTTAAAGAGCACTTGACCACCCAGCAGGACAGCAAATGCTGCTGATTTGCAGGAATGTGTCAGGTTAGCAGCTTTATTCAGCATTTTAAACAATTTGCTCATCTGAAAAACAATTATCTGTGGGTTATACCCAAGGAGGAATGGTTAGAAGGATGTTTAAAAATACACAATTAGAGTTTAAAAATTGCAACAGTTTTCCAAATGGCAGAGCAACACAAAAATGCAATCCAATAAAATTGTCAAAAGCATTCCTCTTAAGCAGGGGAAAACAATTTTGCAGTAGGGAGTAGCTGACAGGGCAGCAGTGTTACTAAAAAGATCAGAAATCATAGAAAGCCACAAACTGAGGAGCAGCTATACAACAAACTGTTGCCACAGAAAGTAGCAGCTGCTAGTTCTGGATGAAGTTGGGGAAAGAGGATCAAGAGACAGACAAGGTAATTGTTCTGCTGGTTTGGGGATGATGCAGTCTGGCTTAGAGGGCAACACTCTCAGCTCTACACAGTAGGAGGTGCCCTGATAAATCTTCCTACCTAAGCTTTAATAAACAGATGATAAATACTATTTTACATACAGCTCATAAACAAAAGAATATATTACACACATAACAAAATGACCCTGCTCCAAACCAAGCTCAAACACAGTCCTTGAAGTCCTGCATACAGAAACGCAGACGCCCTTTTCTCTGCCTGGTATGTTGCCAGCTTTTCTACCTCCTAGGAAAACAAGTCATAAAGTCTTGAATGCAAGAAAAGTGCTATGAAAGTCAGCTGTGAAAAAATGTCAACTAATGGCTCTGCCTTAGTACCTGCCAATATACTGAAGGGTGTTGTAAGGAAAAGTCCCGTTGCTGGAGGTTAAGGTCCACAAAGGAGACAGAAGAGCCTTTTTGGCTTTACTTTTTTTTCTAGCTTTATCCAGGTAAAGGGAGAAAGGTCATTAAGGCAATGCCCAATGAAACCTTTCTCAGTTTGATGGGGGATACAGCCTCACTTTTATCCCAACTTCCCAGCTGCATATCAACCCCTCTCCCCTTCCCCATTGCCTGAGGTACTTGGGAGGTACAAGCACATTTCCCCTTGTTACATATAGTGTATGACCATTAAAATTAGCTCTAAGCCCGCTCTGGGCATAGAAGTTAATATGTATAACCCTCATTAAGCCTGAAAGGTTGAGAAGTTCAGCATAACCTCGGTCAAGAAGCATCTAGTCCAGCATCTAGCTGAACTACCCAAAATCCTTCTCTTTGCTGATTGGTTCTTATTCCCCTTCTCTACAAACAGACACGTTTTGTAAAGATACATTCATCTTGTTCTTGCCAATGTCTACAGCTGAATGTTCTCCTACAACATGGTAGGATATGACATTAAAACGGAATAGCCAGACCATGAATAGCTTTCCCTGTAGCTGATTTTGACATTTGAAGCACAGAGCAGTTTCGTACCTTTTAAGAGTACCTACCTGGCATTTCTGAAGTTTCCACACTGACATTTTGTGTGAAGGAAAGAAACTAGTGAGGCTAACAGGCTTTGAAGTGCAGGAGGGAGAAAGGTTCCAACAGGCAAAACAAGCTAATTTTGGTGCTATCTTGCCATTAAAAAAAAAATAAATAAATGTGGATTTTGTTTCTATTTCTACAAGAAAACTGGTTAAGAAGCAGCAATGACATTGCTAAGTGCCTTTCATACACCACAGAACCAGTGCTTCAGAGCAGAAAACTGAGAAATTGCTGATAGCAATTTCAGTAGATCAATAAGCAAGGCTGCCTATTGCACACACCATTTTGTTCATAACATGGAGCACGCACTTACTTGGGTAAATTTTGCCCAGATTCCAAAAAAATGACAGTGCTTAACAAAATGTCTTTCTCAGTAAGCTTTCAATTTTATCATGCACGTAGCCAAGTCCATTTCAGCAGTTTGAGCCAAATTAAATACAGGAAAACTTATGTAACAAGCCAAGAGTATGATTACTGGAGGCACTGGTTAACTAACTGCAAAGTCTCTCTCTGTAGATGCTTTGTGCAAGAGTCATCAAAATAATCGCAGGACTTTGGCAAAAGCAAAACAAGGAACAGAGACTATTACTAGAATACACTGCCTGGTTTACAATTTTGCCACTGAATTATTACCTTAGAAGACTACTTGGCAATAATCAGAGAACAGCTGTCAAAAGGATACTTCTACAAGGTCTTCAAGCAAAGAGAAAGAACTTAACCTAACCAACATAACAGGAAAAAAAGAGGGGGAGAGGGGAAACAACCCCACAAAAACCCCCCAGGAGTCATCACCAAGCTCTCAGGCTCTTAGATGTTACAAAACAGGCAGAGTTTCCGGACCTGAGAGAAAGTTTGTCTCTCCTGTGCCACCCACCCAAACCCATATTGCTTTGCTGTGGTGAGAGTGAGGATTTAGTTACATCAACTGATCTCAAGTCTCCTGCTTATCACCATGATTCAAGACAGCTTGCAGGAAGCTCATCCAAATAGAGAGATTTTAATCTGGTTTTGCATTTGGATTTTCAGTATTATTTAGAGGCTGCATTTCTACAGCTGACAATGCAACCTACAGGGCTTGCTCCCCTAAAACATTTTTTGCAAATATTGAATAAAACCTAAGTATTTGAGAATCATCTTGATGAATATTAACTAACCCACAGATCTGCTCCTCCCAGTCCCACTGTGCCCATTCCTAGACCTGTCAATCTCAGCTGCTGCCTGACCATGGCAGTAGAGTGACAAGAGAGGTTCCTGCAATGCTCTGGCCATACCTGGGCTTGACTGACCTACCTCCTGCTCTTGCTTGGGTGAGGGAAAACCCTGCAAACCGAAAAATGTATTCTGTTGGGGGTTTTTTTCTTTCTTTTTTTTTTTTTTTTTTTTTTTATTAAAAAAAAATAATTTTCCTTCCAGGGGAAATTTTGAGTATTTGAAGTTCCAACTCAGAACTAAGCTTATTGAATAATTTCCAGTGAATGGAAATGCCCAACCTGTGAATAGTTCTGCCCAGCAACTGCTGAAACACCATGGCTCACACTTTGATGTGTTCCTCTATGACCCCTTTAAAGCTGTTCAACTCTGTCATGGCATTCCTTAATTGAAATAAATTAAAACTAACAAAAAAGACAGAAAATAATTGTTCAATTTTCTAGGATGCCGAATACAGAAAAATTATTTAACAGAATGTATTAACACAGAAAAAGGTCACTTACAGCAAATGATTTGTTGTTGGTCACTTACCACCAGAACAGGAGAACTGAGAGAGAGAAATCCAAAGTGTCTCTTGGATGGTCATGTCACGGTTATGTCTTAATTTTGAATGATCTGCTCACTGAACTGAATGGAATAAAGTATTCCGCCTCTGAATCTTTTCAGGAAGCCATCACTAATGTGTTCAAATGCCAAATAAACACATTTGGGTCCCAGCAACTAGGTAATAATAGTTTTCAGTAGTTTAGCAACCTGGCATTTTCAATGACTTCAGCAGCTAGCAAAGACTTAAAATACTGGAGCTTTATCTGGGAAGGCTGCAGCACTCTCAGTCCAATTCCAGTTTGATCATTTATTAAGTCTCAACATGGCAATGTCAGAAAATAGTGTGGCCTTGAGGGTGAAAGCACAAGTCCCACAGCTCCATCTCTGTTCCATTATCCCAGCCAAAAAATACAGCTATGGTATTCCCCTCTGATTGTGTGCCTTGGTTCACTTTTGAGAGGGAAGAGGCCAAAGCAACATGCAAGTTTTTCTTCTCTGGGTTCTGCAACCCTTGAACATGGTTTCCCATTAAAACACCATCTCTTTTATATTAGATTATCTTCTCAACCCAAGAACAAAATGCCATAACATTATACTGAAAAACATTCAATACTATTTATAAATTCTTCAAATAAATTTACAAAGAGATCAAGTAACCGCAATGAAGAACAAACAAATGATAGCAAAATGTGGAAAATTTCAAACTATAACCCCTCTAACCATAAAAAATACACATTAAAGATGAAAGTATACTCAGACACTTGCTTTACATGCACAAACACAGGCTCAAGAAATTAATCCATTAGAAAGTGTGTCAACTACTGTTATTCAGGAGAGTTACACAAAACTTTTCTATACAGTGGTGCAAACCATCCTTTGTATTTAAGTCTTCTTTTGGCCTAACACCTTATATCTGGGTTTTTTTCCACTCCTCTGGCTTTATGAATTTGTTTGGGGTTTTTTTGTTGGTTTGGAATTTTTACGAAACAATAAACTTTGGTTTTACCATAAACACCAGCACAAAAGTCAAAAGGATTTAGGGTAAAGCACTTATTTTCCTAGAGGGCAATACTGAAAGCCACAAAACTTTACATTGCACTGCTATGCTTGCTTATATTGCAATCATACATTTCTGTTTGTCTAGTGGTCTGTGATGAGCAACATTCTAGATGAGGTAGATTGAAAAAATATTTGTATCACTATAAGGATATAAATGTTGCAGGGCAGAGGGACTGAAGGTGGCACAGGGATTTAATTACTCTCTCCCCCACGCTATTCCTTTACCTCTGAAATTTCCCACAGTGCTGCTGACTTTTTATAACCTGAGTTTTATCTCACTCAAATCCCTGAGGCTTTATTCTCACTTTGTCTCATTTATCAATTTTTATAATGTTGGGGGTTTTTTTAGCCTCACTGTAAGTAAAAGCTAAATGCTAATATAGAGTCTGCTAAGTTCTGCTACATTTCTCCTCCCCTTTCTACCACTAACAAAAGGTAGGTAAGAATGTGGAAGAAACTGTATATTTGAGAGGCTCAGCAAGGACTGGGGAAAGAACTGAATTTCTTGAGGAGGGAATACACAAGTGGGTAAAGGGTGCACATTTGTTCTACTTCTCAGAGAACATTATGTTCTAAGAACATGGCATTTTGTTCCAGATTTTTGACTGGAGTTTGAGGACAGGGATGAACTACATAAAGTTAGTGGCTATAGAGTTTGTTCCTAGCAAACTTATCAGGAGGTCTCTTCCCAGTCTCCTAAGATTGACCGTATCAGTGATTAACATGTCCGCACTTAGTTGGAAGGAGCAAGAAATTCCTTAACACTAACCATAAATGGCTTCCATGGATCCCTTTCTGCTCATTACATTACTTTCTTCCTCCTGCACAGTTAAGGTACTGCTGTTACCACCCTTGCAGCACAGAGTGGAAACTAATGCTTGGAATTCAGAGCAGAGAAACATCACAGTTATGCCAGAAAACATCTGCTGAGCTTTGCTGGGTAAAGCACCCTCAAAACAAAACCATCAAAAAATCAGCAAAACAATTAATGACTAAAAAAAATTCATTAAGCTGCTGTAGTAAAATACAGAAGAGATTTTTTTTTTTTAGAAGTCCAGTCAGCACCTTGTTTTATATTGCTAAGCTCCTAGAGGGGAAGCTCAAATCACAGTCTCATCACTGTAAAAAGAATAAAATTATCCCTTGGAAAACAGGCCAAGGCTGTCATCCCCCCTTCCTCCAAAACCATCAGCTTGGCAGTAAGGATGGGTCTTGAAGCATTTCAATTACTTCAGTTTCAGTGGTTTAACTTGCTATCAATTTGTCCACAGCTCCTTTGACTCATGCATCCATCCTGGTAATTCTGCTGGACAGACTCAGGATGACTTTGCTTCCAAAAATTGTGTATTCAGGCCAATATGGTCAAAGTAGAGTAACAGCCTGGTGAGACTCAATACAGTTATCTGCCACTGCACAACACAAATAAAAAAATCTATATAATTTTAAACAAAGCATAATTAACCCAGAAGTCCATGAAGGCAAGGCATCTAAGAAGAGGCCACTGAAAGGATAAAACATTAAGCTTATTCTATGAATATTCTGAATATCAGCTGGAAAGCAGAGAGGCTTTTCACACATTTTCAAAGAAAACCCTCTTTTATGGTATTTGACCAGGCCACAGCTGATGCACATCAACCAGAAACACAAGAAGGTCAGGCCATAAGTGCTGGCCCAGGCACACACAAGGGGCCATCCACAAAGAGTCTGTGCTCTGGGACCCCACCTGGCAGCAGCTCCATGTGCTGTAATGTACAGTACTCCATGTACTCCATGTCCATAAACCATGTACTGTACATGAACCTTATCTCACCTACAGCAAAACAGAGCCAAACACTTCAGAGAAGTCACAGTGCTTGCTCCAAAAAAACCTGCACTGACAGTCTCCCATGAGGCACAAACACAAGTGCAAGCGACAAGTAACAGGGCAGAGCTGGCTGAAGCCAGAATGGGAGATGCTGCAGTGCAGTGACAGGATTTATGTACGTGCTCATCTTGAGTGATCTTGGATGATCAGAGAGATGGAAGAACAGCCACAGTTGGTGATGCATCTCCTGCGCATCAGAGAAGGACTCGGTGAGGTGAGAGCTGCTGAATGTCTCATGGGCCTCTTCACATCTACATTGTCACCTGAGGTATGGGAACAGGAAGGAGTTTCTTCCTCTTTCACTGATAAAGCAGAGTTTATCTGTCTTCTTTTTCAGAATTAGGGGTCTCCGAAGTTTCTGTTAAAATTAAAGAATGGATTTCTTCTTCCATAATTAACTTGTCGTAAGCATTCATGGAATCATCCTTTGCAGAGCTCTGAAAGAGAGGAACAACATTTTTAACAGCAGTTCCTCGTGGTGGTGTTTTTTTTCAGACCAATAAGACAGACCCGTGTTCCACAACATATACCCTATATTATGGTGAAAAAGCCAAGGTAGCTGGGTAACAAACTGTACTTTTTGGAGACGTGGCTGAGGCCTGGTTGAGAGAAGAGTTGTTCTCTCTGGAGAGGAGAAACTGAATGTTGGTTCCCACCTTAACAGTGCTTCCAACTATAGGTAACGGGTAAAGCTCAGGCAGGAGGATGGAGAAGTGAGGCTGTACACACTTAGCAGGGTTTTCACTGAGCACATGGAGAAATTGTGCACTTGTCAAAAGCACAACAAAACAACAACAGCTACCATAGTTACAGCCATCATGGCCAGGAGTCCCATCTTTGAAAACATACACTGCTTAAAATTAGGGCTTGTCAGTGTACTTCCCTTAGGGTTTTTATAAAGGACTACTGAGATTCATTTATTTAGAAGTAAGTTTCCATAATCAGTACGTTTATTTTTCCTGAAATAAGGCACCATAGCTTGAAGTGGCTATAGCTAGTTTCATTCTTTTGCCAAAGAGAAGCTAAATATCCTGGTTTACTTCAAAGTTAACTGACTATGATAAATGTGAGAATGCTAAAAATACAGGTTTCTGGAAGTCAAGTACGAATAGCTTCATTCAGTACCATAAATATGAGCAACTAGCATAAAAACACATGAATGTTCAGCAGAAGTCGTTTAATGGAGTTGCAAAAACAAACAAAAAAACCCTCAAACCAAAACCCACACAGGAAAAGAATCCTGATAATCAGAAAACCCCCACTTAAAGAAAACCAACCTGAAACACATTTAAGAGGCTAGCAGTCTGAAATAACAGAATAATGCAGTTTTACTAGTGCAACTAGAAAAGTATATGCAAAGGGGAAAAATCTCAGTTTTGGGTAATTGTTTCTGAACAACTCCTACTATTGTAAATACTTAATCTTCATATGATATACTCACTTATATATAGTTATAAGATAGACATAGGTAGTAGAAAGAAGAAAATTGCAAGCCTAGAGATCACAGTTCAATAGATTAGTTGGCCCAACACCTTCTTACTAACCTGGGGATCCTCATTCTGCTCTCCAAACATGCGCTTAAGAATTTCTCTAGGGTCTGGAATCGGTGGAAGAATTAATATCTTCAACCTTCATAAAATTAAAAAGAAAATACTTAGATGAGAGATACATTAATTTTAAAATCATCCCTTGAAAATCATATTTGGGTACAGTCAAGAAAATGTGTGGACTCAGCTTTGGCATCACTGGCCAGCCTTCATTCTCTGTCTAACTGTACTTACTTCTTATTTTTACTCCCCAAACCAAAAGGAAGGGGGAATGTTGACACAGACAGATCCTAAATAACTTTCACTCTTGACAAAGACAGCAGCAAATGGGGGCAGATGGTTATTTACCTTTTCAGATAAACCAGTAGTATTATTGTAGATACTGCTACTATTAATGGAATGGTGATTATTAGAACCAAAGAGATTGCAGAGTTCCTCTTCTCACCTGGAAAACAAAAATTGTAGAAACTTAGAGATATTTTGAGAGGCTTTTGAGGAATAATGAAAACGAGTAAGTTAATTCTCTAAATTGTTCATAGATTCAATGCTTTTTCAAATACACTAACACTTCTGTAGGCAAGGACAGACTTGTTTTTCAAAAATGGGAATATAATGTAGATATATTTGGCAAGAAAATGCAAACCAGCAAGACACAGGGTTGAAAAGCTGACCACACTGGAAAGGGGTCATTGCCCAGCTACACACATGGCAAATCTAGCAGCACAGGCACGAACTGACAGCGCTGCTGAAGGACTGGAACTCTCTTGCCCTCTTTTCACCCAAACTTAAATAGATACATAGGAAGATGATCTTTGACTCCCATTTATTTAGCAGACAAAAGGTATTAGATGCCTTACAGATGAAGAATAAAGTGCAACAAAATACAGGGACAACTGCTCTCACCAATGCTCTTTTCTTCGCTCCAGTCACTAGAGAACTCGCTGCTGTAACAGTCGGGCTTTGGCTTTGCTTTCACTTTGAAGATGTACTTGCTATTAGGATCAATGCCAGAAATTGACACAAAATTCTCTTCAGACTAAAGTAAAAACAAAAGGTAATTTGCTCTGTTCAATTACCAGTGTGTTTTTAGTCATGTACAAGCCTACTTGCATTGTGCAGCTAATGTATTCTGAGTGTTTTGATAGAACATCTTTTTATGACTATTGAGCCTCATTAAAAAAAGGACAAAGTGGCATTTAAATAGCACAGACTGCTTAAATAGAGATTCCAAAGCTAAGATTTAATCTCATTCACTGCTACATCTATCATGCAGCACTTGGCATCAATGATTAAACTAAGACTCAGTGTCTGGAATGGTGTCTTTTTTTAATTTATTTTTTTTTCTGAAAACATCTGTGATTTACACAGCCTTCTTCTCTGTCAGGGCAGCAATGTTGATCTAACTTTGACCATACCAAAGTGTTCTGTGATGCCTCCACAGAGAAGCACACAGACTAGATAGGATCAACGTCACTTATTTTTGATCCAAAACACCAGCTTCCTGAGGAATATTGATATCATTCTAGTTTGGGTTAGAATAAACAACTTAATACACTCCACAAGAGAAGACTGCCACTTACTTTGAAATTTATTATGCTGTTTACCATTCTGATCAAAAGTACAGTCAGTTTGGCAATGCAGATACAGGCATGAGTACATCCAGACACTGAACTCAATGCTTGTACATGTACATTTAAATCAGTGTATCTAAGAGTGCACACCTCTTTCTTTTTTTCTTCCCCTCCATCTTCAGTCTTTTTATTTCCTTTTCTGTATGACATTCTGTGTTTCTGTGTGCACCAGCAATTGATTTTCTTTACAGTAATCGGGTCCCACTATTCAAAAACAAGGCTCCTATCTGACCACATCTGACCACGACAGGAAAACCCAACACCAACACACCAAAGCCCATACCTCCGAGAAGCAAACAGGCACAGGCTGATAGCTTAATATATACTTCTTTATCAGACTGTTCTTACACATTACTGTTTTGCCCTAACAAACAATGGGAAGGATTCAGAAGACTTGTATGATAACAGAAACTGATTGGATGAGAGAAAAAATTTGCATTCACACACTTCCAGCTAAGTGCACCCAACCCATTCACATGCAGCATATTAACTGCTCAATTTAAACTGCAAATATTTGAGTTACTGTGAATATGAACACAAGTTACAAAAGAGACTAGAAAAAAAATATCAATAATGAAAACTTACTGGAATTATCCGACCGGAGTCCAAATCACCGTTGCGATATTTAACTTCATAAAGCAAACAACCTTTTGGAAAGGTTTCTGATTCACTCCATTTTACATCTATTTTATCATTAATCTTTGACAATGTCACTTGACTTGGTGTAGCAGGTTTTACTGAAACGCAAAATGGCATTATTAATTCAAAAGTCTATTTCACTGCTTACAAAAATTGTTCAAGTCCCGTATTGGAGAATATTACACTTACACCAGTTTAGGAACAGAAAGAGGAAAAAGCAGCAGAAAGTAAAAAAAGAATAAATCCAACTAAAGAATAAGAGTCAAAGTGAACGGAAAATGACCCTTCCACCCCTAACACCCGCCCCCACCGGAAACCAAACCCTGTCAATATAACTTCAAATCAAAGGTCAGTAGAAGAAGGAAGCATCTGATCATGCTGTCTCATCCACAACTTTTAGGTGCAAGTTTCTCAAACACAGCAATATAATACCAAACTTCTTATTTTAATTATTTTTTTATGATGTGGTGTTAAACATACCAAGGGTGGTAGGATTTTTACTTGCACACACAGGCCTAATTTCTTCAGAGTCATCTCTAATCAAAATACTTATAGTTGGGTAAGTATTGGTGACTTTTGGAAAGGTAAAATTAAAAATGCATCCAAAGATTCCTTGGTCTGTAGAATAGTTGCTGCACTTCTTTGGGTTCTTCAAATCATCAAACCTATAGGAATAAAATTATATTTGTAAACTTCAGAAGAAAAGGACAGCAAGGGACAGGCTTGGTTTTAAACCCGTGTTACAAATTCTAAAAACTGATCTTGCATTAAAGCTGTGCTATAGCATATAGAAAAGTAAAGCTGGGCAAAGCAAGAAGCCTCTAATTTATCTCAAGCTGTATAAAGAATATTATAAGTGTTGAGCAGAAAGAGAGGCACCTTTGCTTTATATCAAAGCAAAGATAACAGCTGCTGTCAGCTTTGGCTCACATTACCCAAATGGGAAAACAATTTCAAGGGGAAAAAGTATTTAGAAAGCAAACTAATTTGGACCATTTCTTGTCAAGAGAATTTCATTTCTGTGATAGAATGAGCTTTAGCTCTGCCTCAGGTGCCACAGCTCTTGCCTGAGATGGTTGAGTTTCACCTATTTACCTGCACTTGCTTTTCAAAATGTCACTATTCGCTTCCAATAACAGAGAAGCTATGACAACCTTCTTCCTTGCTTCTCTTTGTTCCCCAAGCCCAAATGAAAATATACCAGTAGCTTTTCCTCCCAAAGAACCCTAACAATTTATTTATTTAACAGTGGTAGAGGGTGAATCAGAGCTTCATTTAGGAGCACAAAAGGAATGGCATTTCCCTACTTCATATGCCTCCGTTTCAGCAGGAATTACTGTGCACTGGCTGGATTCATTTGTTGTAAGTTATCATTATATTCGTGTCCACTTTGGATGAAAAGACAGTGGTTTACAGGAAGGTATCAAAGAATAACATAGAATGGAACTAGGCAATAATTTTTCAGGCAGCCGTTTACTCATTTCTGAAAACCAAAACCAAAAAAACACACCACTTCACCTGCACTATGGAAAATGTATCTTTCAGTCTAAAAATAAAGTGTTTCTTTAGTTTTTGGATTTAAAATCTAAAAATTATTCTTCTTTCTAAGCAGCACAAATTAAAACACTTTGCAGTCACTGCAGCTGCATCTTCCATTAAAATTAAGGGGCAAGTTGCAAATATATAGCTCAAATCTAAAGCATTACTCC
>JAWWLV010000158.1:8684991-8695989 GCA_035041135.1 Platyrinchus mystaceus | reverse complement strand
AGTCACTGCAGCTGCATCTTCCATTAAAATTAAGGGGCAAGTTGCAAATATATAGCTCAAATCTAAAGCATTACTCCAGTAAGTATCCATATACCCACAAATTCAGATCTTAAATGCCTCATCGGTTCTGTTTTTTCTTTCTTTGAGTAGCAGTCTAGAGAGAGAGAACAAACAGTCCCTCCATATTTAACTAAAACAGCAAGTTTTCTGCTGTTTGCTCCCAAAATTCCCTGAATCCAACAGCCTGCGACACTACCACTGGAGAGGAATAGGAAGAAGTTTATGTAGTTAGTTCAAATAAGACAGAAAGATGATTTAAAACTACTACATAGGGCTTTCAAAAACAAAATTTCACTATTTCTACAGAAGCTCATGCAATCTGGCATTTCACAAGCCCCATCAAGGTGCAGAAGTATGCATAGATTAGCATGTACAGATATTGATGCCAAGAGTTTGCTCACACAACTCTGCTCCTTTGGAACAAGACACTATTTATGGCAATCCACTGGCCAGCGGGGATGATGATGATGATGATAAAATGATGTTCTTCATAACTTCAAAGGTGAATCTGTTATTTAAGATATCAAAGATGCAAACCAAACTACTGCTCAGTTACTAATCCATCCATAACATTTCCCAATGGTTTATGAGCTGATGTACATCAGTGAGCGATTCTGACTTAAACAGCTCATGTTTGTTGGACTGCAAAGAAAGGAATTAATGTATTTGTCTACCTTAATTCTTAATTCTTTTAGAAAAAAATACAAAGTAATGGCAGTTATGTTAAAATGGGCAACAGAAGCAGACAGTGCTTCATGTAACAGTTATATCAAGTTCCCAAAAAGACTTCGCCACAGCAGGCTCTGGAACCTTCTTTTCAATAGGACTGAACACTAACTTGGACACAATGCCCTGGGAACTTCTGAAGCAACAGCAAGCAGACAAGTAGAATGTGTAATGTAAAACTAAAGATTAGCACTAAAGCACTTGAGTTGGGAATGCAAAGCTCATACGAACCAGTAGAACAAGGTATAGTTGGTATCACTGCTTGCATTCTCCCCAGGACGCCACGTACAAACCATGTACTCCAAATTGTGCCAAACACAGCTCAAGTCAACAGCAGCAGTACCTGGAATACCTACAAGGCAAGTTGGAAAGGTTCTCTAAGATTTATTTTGCCAAAGTATTCTCCCCCGTTTCCATTTTTACACAACTGAAACTGTCCGGAAGGCAAAAATGGGTTGGTTATCTCAGACTACACTGGCTGTCTCAGCACAGCAAATGATGAATTCCAGTTGTTGATAGCTTGCAATAACTGACACCTCAGCAGAGTAACTTCTAAATGCAAGCCACTCACAGCAGTAAATTTCAGTTTTCACCATGTCTGAATTACTACTCTGAGTTACCTGATGCTAAGGACAAGGTGTTGAGTCAGGAAAATATTTTGTTCTATTAAACTACAGACACTTTAAATAGGAGTCAAAGTAACTGGCAATTACAGGGAAAACTACAACAAAGCTAAGTGTTATTACAGCCATCAACATTAACTATACTTAAATACTGACTATTTTTATCTTCTCCAGATACAATATTAGTTTCTCAGTATTCTGAATATGGAAATGTCTGTAGGTCTGAAATATAGATAAAAGGAACACTGGGTAAGTTGACTTTTTAATTTTAGAGGCCCATATACTTCTAGACTTTTAAAGTCAACATATGGAAAACTCAAATTACAGAACATAAATACAAGTAAGTGCATAGCAACTGTAAATAGAGATGCCCATACATCTCCCAGGCAGAGCAATTATGGAATAAAGTCTTTCATATTCAATCTTGCATTTCTGAATTGTACAGGTTCTTTATACTGTATTATCATATTACATCATATTGGATATTTTTTCCTTCTAACAAGTAGCAGCATCTCCATGAACTAAAAATTAAATGCATGTTAAACCCCAATGTACTTCGCTACTTCAGGAAAAATACAAGCTTGGTAGTTCAACTAAGAGTACAGGTAAATGAAACTGGTTTTGCTATTCCAAGTATTGAAAAATATTTCATCTGCAAACAGACTTATAAAAGCCCCAGCCCCGTGCTGTCCTAATGATCTGCTTCCATGATTTTCCAGAAAACCATTTTGGCAGACATACTGACAGGCTTTTATCATAAGGTCTTTGATCCTCCCACCCACACATGGTTTTCATCCACATCAAGTCATGCTGCTGGGTTAGAACAGACTTTTAGGCAAGAGGCTCTATGTCCTTGCTGTACATCCTAACTTCAAGCATTCAGCGAAATACATTCTTTCTCAAAGTCTGTTTCCTAACAATTTTCCTGTGGACCCCTTACTTCTGCATTTCAGGAACACTTTTTTTTCTACTCCTTTTGCTATGCACAGCTTTGTAGACCCCAGTCACCTCTTCTGAAAAAAGACAGAACCCTACTATGATTATTTAAGTCATTTATTCAACAAATTGTTAAATTTGCTAGATTCTTTCCTCCAACATGTACAAATGTAGGGTTATTTTAGGGACTTTTGCTTGTACAGAAAAATCATACAGAATAAGTTGACTTAGATGTTAGTCATGAAGGCAGCAGGCTTAATACAACCTAAGTTATCTCTTATCCCACAACCACCACACAACCAGGACAAGAGGAATGACAGGAACCACATAGCTTTTTTGGGAGAGTATTTAAATTTTACAAGCTCGTCTGTAAGATTTTAAGCCTCAGGAGATCCCAGTTGTGTTTAAATGTTTTATAATCATTCTCTTTAAGCTCTATCAACTGAACCAGCCCTTGTATCTGGTATTTCTCTATGATATATTTCTATGATATTTTGTTAAAATAGCAGAGAAAAAGCCATATCTCCTCAGGTCTGGCCGCTGCTTGTGTTACCTTTTGGCAGGAGGGAGGTCTCCACCCATGGGCTGGGCTCACTGGTGTTATCATGCTTGCACTCACTTCTCACTTTCAAACGCATTTCCTCATCCAAGAACGCATCTGTCACACGGAAGAGATTCTTACTCCATTCCTGGGTTTAGATTGGGAGAGGAAAACCACAGCATATGTCATACCACCTCAGACACATGGGAATTCCTGTAAGAATGCATTACAGCCCCTCAGAAAGACTGCAGCTGAAAGTCACATGAAATCAGTGTCAGGCAACGTGGGAAGCCTCAGCATCGCTTGGCTTTGCTTTTTCCTCATCAGGGGCACTCAGAACTCACAAAGGAAAACTACTGCCACTCCTGTGGCCTATAAACATGAGCAAAGGCTACAAAGAGATCAAAAAACAAGTATAAGATGGGGGGAAATGATCCTAGAACAAGTCTTCATGGATAATGCAAAATAAACATGTTTATACTACAGCTATATAAACAGAAGCTTAGAGATCTAACTTTTATCTTTCTGTGTATGTGCACATGAGTGCGTGACAAACAGAAGAAAGAACATTTGGAGACACAGCCAAAAAGCAATGAGAAGAGTTTGCATGTATTTAAGGAGCAAAAGGAAAAGTTATCAAAACAAACCCACAAATGGCTATTAAATACAGCGACACCACATAAAGCCCAAGTAGACCATTTTCAGAGCAGAGTACATGTTTGTGTGAGAAAAAGGCTCAGCCTTTTAACACACACTTTCTTGAGCACCTTTTGTTGGGCTAGGGAGATGTCTTTTACTTAACTGGATACAAACCCAATATCTTTGTTATGACCAAAGAATGCTGTAACTACTTGTGTATAAAAACAAATACTAAATATTGGCACTAATGAGAGGGCAAAGAAACCAAACAGCAATAGACAGAGTAGGTTCTATGAACTGTAATGCAAAAAGATGCAGCAAGATGATACAATCTGGTTCATCCTGTTCTGTGAAACTGGTGTCCCTCAGCTCTTTCACTGCTGCTGACCTTAACATCTGTTAGACCCTTCCACAAACTCATTGAGCTCATTAACCAAGGTGACTTTCTACCTGTTAGTGAACCCATCAGAAGAGGTTTCTGCTGAGTTAGCAAGTTCAACTGGCTCATCTAAAGGTCCAATGAAGATCATTAGACAAAGGTGTCAAAAATGAAACATCACCCTTTTAGTAGTGACATTAAATCAACTCAGCTGTTTGTGAAACCACAGAATCATAAAACAATTTGTGTTGGAAGGGACCTTAAGGATCATCTGCCTCTCTGTCATGGATTCCTGCCTTCCACTAGACTAGGCTGCTCAACACTCCATCCAACCCGACCAAACCACAGCCTTACTTCATGTCCAGGATATCCTGGAGCTGTGAGAAAGAAGGCAGCAGTCACCATGAAGAGGCATCAGGCTGTAAATTCATAACAGGGCTCAACAACAAAGGACTGTCTCAAAAGGGTTCATATCAATTTTAACCATATCTGAAATAGCAGCACTGCCAAACCCACAGCTGGTGTATACTCAAGGCTTCAAACTCCCATGGCCTGGAATTATGGATATATTATCTTAATGGCAATAAATTGTAAAAATATTTGTCCTATGACTCCTTCAGCACCGTGGCTATGCTACTCTTGGTCCTGACCACAGCAAGGATCACATCTAGGCTGCAAACCCTCTAACAAAGGTAAAAAA
This sequence comes from Platyrinchus mystaceus, assembly GCA_035041135.1. Lineage (NCBI taxonomy): Eukaryota > Metazoa > Chordata > Aves > Passeriformes > Tyrannidae > Platyrinchus > Platyrinchus mystaceus. The sequence continues at coordinate 8,691,385 of JAWWLV010000158.1, read as the reverse complement.
AAAACCCAAACCCAAAAAGTTTTACAATTTCTGTTCCAGGGAACAAATGTGCTCCATGCTGTCTTCATAACATAACCCCCCATGAATAATTGTAAGTGCAGGTACAGGGCAAATTTGGGAACGTTAATACTTGGTATTATCTCCAAAAGATGCTATGCTGTCAAATCACAGCTAAATGTGCACGTCTCCTTCTGAAACTGAGTTCAAAGTAAAGCAGACCAGCTACTCCCATCTAAATTCCCGTTTAAGTCTTAAGGATGTAGACTGTTCTGTATTTTATTTTCTCTAGAAAGCTGCATAAGCAAAGACTGAAACAAGACTTTTCACATTATTATTATTATGGTACTTCTGTGTTACTATTATCAGCTCCATTATCAGAGAGCCACAGACAGATTTTTCTGATCTGAAGATCCCATATACTGGTATGACTCCTTGTTGAGGTTTTGATCCCATGACAAGAATGAAAGGCTATATTAAAACTGTACTTATATATATTTACATATGTATATATACGCTTGCCCACACATAGTTTTATCCCAATAAGACATTTACCAGGGCACAGCAGGATTTAAAGAGGTGATGTACTTACTCTTTTGTCCTGAGGAACATTGTTAATGACGATGTCACTGGAATACTCCAGGTTGCAGCTACTGCTGATGTTCTGTGGGGGGTTCCATGTCCAGTTCAGAGTGCAGATTTGGATAAATGAGTAGTCCAGGTTGGAGGGAGGTGGAAGAAGTTTTACTCCTAGAAAAAAGGAGCAATCAGTGTAACAATCCTGTTGGTCCACACTTTACCATTAGTAATATTGACTGACTTTTACTTTCCAAAAAAAAAAGAACACACGTAACTTCTCAACTTTGTCAGCTTGTATTTGCTATCAGATAAGCTACTGCCCACTAAATGGTTTTTAGCATTCCTGTTACCTCAAGCCATCAATAATTTAAATATGCACAAAATAACTGGAAAGTAATTTTTAAGAAACTGCAGCATGCAACAACATAGTGGCTATGGTACTCGAGCTTGTGCTTGTGGAGGGAAGATAAGTCTGACTTTTCAGGCCTTTTCGGCTGTGAGTTTGCATCACACATGCTGAAACTTAAGTAAAAATACAATATATATTTTGCAGAGCAATTAATACTTTGTTCTACCCAAAAGTTATCCATCAATGCGGTTTTAAAGAGACAAGAAATTAAATTTTACAAGCAACAGTTGTACGTTAGAACCATAACTTAGTCCAATCTAAGCAAAGACTGCAAAGGCAAGAATGGTAAAGAACAACGTGGAAACCACATTACTTTTTCAATTAATCACCTATTAAATTTTTAATGCCATGTTCTGGCACAGTGAGCAAAACCACTGTGGCACAAGTAGTAATTTATTGCTGGCACACTTCAGAGGTATAATTTTTCACCTCCTCATAAGCCAGACAGAAACAGAGCCATGACCCAGAGACAGTTGCTGGGATAAATCCATTTGTGCTTTGACCCTTCCTTCCTCTTTTGCACCAAGCCAATGCCTACGCAAGACCCTGTCATACAGCTTGAAGGTCATATTAGAAAACAAATTAGGGAAATACATCTGAATAAAGAAAACTGCCAGGAAAAAGTAAAGCTAATTCTAGAAAGAATTACAAATTGGGAATTCCCCAGGAAAATGAGGGTGGATTTTTTTTTTTTAAAGGGCTACTCTAATATGTACTATGAGAAGGTATTAAACAAGAAGCCCAATGAGACTCCTTCTCAGGGTATCTAAAGATACCATCACTGAGGCACCACCACCCAGTTGTCTGTGGACAGAGAGTACCCTTGTTACTCAACAGTTTCACATACATTTCAAACAGATATCAACTAGTGCTGCTGGTCTTGCTCATTCCAGGAAACCAAGCTCAACCCATCCCAACATTTAAAGGACCACACAGGAAAAGGGCAGAATAATTCCATCAAGATCAGTTTTCCCATCCAGATCACATTGTAGACCCATTTCCTTCTGTTGGCACAAGGAAGAGGGAAGATGAAAAAGCAGAAGAGCTTCCTTGAGCAAGAATTCCACTCAAGGTGTGCATGACACCATTATCTTACATTTCCTGAGAGCCAGAGCAGCCAAAGCTCAAAGGAAATTCGTCAAAGTCCTGCAGCTTTCACAGACTCTGCATACTTAAAGGACAGGCAATGGTAGAGATCAGACATTATTGCCATCTGTGTGTCCATGTGTATGCACAGACTATGGATGCTCACAGAGAAAATGAGAAAAATTACGAAGATTTACTGATTTGGTCCAAATCTGCTTACTTTTTTTAAATACTTAAAACTTTTGGGATTTTTGTTTGTTTTGTTTTATAGATGATGCCAGGAGCAGAGAAGTCTCCACTTCTAGGTTCAGAAAACTGAACGTAGCCAGAACATCTTTGCCTATTACCTGTTCCACTAAAAAACTTAGGTCGGGTTTTAGGAACAGCATCGGAAAATTACGTTTGCAAATATTGAGTCCTTTTGATCATATTAAGAAGAAAAAAAGTATGTCTTTTTTTCCACAAGACTACACAGTTCCAATAATTTAATGGGTTTGTGATCAAACTTTTAATTACCTACAAAAGCCACAAACCATTAAAAATATTACAGGGTCGTCCCTGATTGCTATTAAGTTCTGAACATTTTCTTCTAATAGGTTTGATTGAAGTCATTGTGCTTAAGTCTGCAGATTTCTGATGACACAAAGTGGGAATATTCAAAGCTTATAAATAAATCAATAAATTGTATTAGCATAAAAAGTTTAAATCTAGTAGATTTTCGATTAATCTATACAATTCTGAAGCTCATGCTTTAATGTTACATTCAGCTTTTATTCATAGGCTGGCCAGTCTCATACCTTTTTTTGCATAAAATATAGAGTCTAATACTTTTGTTATTAAAATTTCTACAGCAATTCTACCAGAACAACTTAACGACCAACTACAAAACGTAGGCAAGCCATTATTTTACTCCTAAAAAGTAAAACCACGGTGGTGCTTCTAAGAAAGCAAAGCACGGCAGTAATCAACAGAGATTAGCTGAGGCAATCCCGCATAGAAAACGTACTATTTCTAAAAGCCCTAATGTGTAAACATCAACAAATCCCTTGCATAAAGTACCATCTCAAGTGTCCTCAAGTAATAAAGACGACACTGAGTTTCTATTTTGTCCTCAAGCATTTTCTGAAGATCGATTTCATTGTATATGAATTGTAGCCAGTTGAAAAATAACAGTTATCTGGAGTTTGCAGCTGGGGTTTTGGATAACGTGAGCACGGACAGCACTAATAAAGCTTCGAGCCGGGTCTTTATGAAACCATCACAGCCGCACGCAACTTTCCTTCAACCGAACGTTCGCGCTTCCAGAACCGGGGATACTGAAGGCGAGGGCGAGGGCAGCGGCCGAGGACCAGGGCGAGGGAGGCTCTGCGTGCCCAGGGTCCCGCACCCGGCGGACCCGGTCCCGCAGCGCTGCCAACGCCGCAACACTCGGGCACCGCGAGGAGGGCGGCGGGCTTCTGCTTCGGGTTCTAAGGCAGAGACAGTCCCGGGAACCGAAGGCAGAGCTTAAAAGATTTCTGCCGACCCTGTCCAACGCTGCCTTACTGCGAGAGGAGCGCGGATTTAAAGCATCCCCGTCCCTCCGCCCGGTAAGCAGCAGGGCAGGGCGCAGCGCCGGCGCTGCCTCGCACACAGCCGACGCACGCCGGGCGATTTCTACTATAAAATAAAAGCATTTCACTTAAATAGGTGTCCATGTGTGCACCGAGCCGCCCGACCCGCGCATGGCAGAGCACGGCAGCGGCTGCTCCAGCCCCGGCTCCGCTGACGGCCCTGCCGGGCACGGAGCGCAGCCGGTCCCGCTCCCCTCCCCTGCCTTCCCTTTCCCCCCCTTCCCGCTCCTACCTGCTGCCGTGCCCGCGGCGACCGCCCAGCACACGGCGAGGAGGAGCCGCCACCGCGGCGGGGCTCCCTGGAAAGCCATGTCTCCGGCCGTCCGGAGCAGCTCCCAACTCCCACTTCCCGTCGAGGGGCCGGGCCAGACGGGAAGAGCGGAGCTGCGGGACGACACGCCCAGGTAATCCGAGTCGGGGGGGAGCGGCGGACGCGGCTCGGTCCCACCACCTGGGCAGCGCTGAGCCCGGCCCGGGACCCCGGGGCTGAGCTGGCAGCGGAGCGTCCCACGGCACCATCCTCCCGGCCCGCGCTGCCCCCGTTCCCCTCCCTCTGTTGTCACCCCTTTGTCACCCCATGCGCCGTCCCTGCCTGCTCTCCGCTCCCTGCCTCCCGCACGCTCACTACAGAGACGTTTCGCACCCTCCGTGCCCCCTCGCAGCGCACCTCAGCGCGGCCAAAAACTCCTAAAGATCTCGTTTTCTGAGTCAAAGTCATTTTCCTTTAACAACCGCATTCACATTCAGCTACTACTGCTATTTCATATCCTCTCAAAAGGAAAGCAGCTACGTTAGCACGTCCCTGAACAGTTCTTTTGATCTTAGAGCTCGTTATTCACCCCCTGGCAGAACTCTTTTCAAAACCCCTCCTGAAAATTCAGGAAATTTCTAGAGTTGTCGTCTGTGCGTATTGTTCTTTTTGTTTGTTTGTTTGTGGTGGTTGGTTTTTTTTCTCCCCCATATGCTACTAGAGAGTCTTCTTTTTACAATCTTCCCCAAATGCCATTTGCTTCAGCCCCTTGCAAACACGATGTGGTCATTGAAGTTTTGCTCTCACTTTTATGGGTGTGATACAGCAAGTTTCCCAACATTTTCACAGAAATGGGAATATGACATAAGTGATATTTGGTACATTTCAGTAGAAGAAAACATTTGGGATAAGGCTTTTCCTCTGAACTAGATTTTTCTGGTAGCTAGCAAGCTTGCTCCTAGTTGCTACAAAATACAGGTATCATAAAAACAGTACAGATCCAGAACAGAGGAAATTTTGGCTATTTCGACGCAAACCAAAATTCTTTAGTGAAACTTACTTATTCCTAAGCCAACAGAATGTTTCCGTAATTACTCAGCTCTTCAAGGAGTTTTGCAAGAGTTCATCTGCTTTTTAGACACTCATTTTAGAAAAAGGGAAGTGTATCTTTTGATGATAGGGCGGGGAATATCCTGTGTTAATGTTGGGTATTTTTGCTTTTCTGCCTGTTTGTTTTCATACTCCTGTGAAAAGGATTTAGCAAATTTCCTAGTTGCTGTTTGTTAGAAAGTGCCCAAGGACCTGCAGTTATAATCAAATAAAAAATGTAGCTTAAAGTTCCAGGATGTGGAACATTTCAGCTGTGTGACTGAGATGAGATTGTGCAACTACCTGTAGCAAGCATGGACTGCGCCTGCTAGCGAGGACGTTTGTAGAGTAAAGCTGATCCAAGCAACCTCTCTCGCTTTCGGTTTCTCTGCTGATGTTTTCTTTCCTTCCTTCTTTCTGTTTTGTCCACTCTTTCTCCCAGGAGAGTCCGTGCCAAGCACACATCCAATGGTTCGCACGCTTTTGGCTGCCTGCCTGTCATCATCATTGTCGGCAGCTGAAACATTTTTCCCTGGCTCTCTCCCTGCTCCCCAAGCACCCGGCTTGTTATCACATTCCCATACTGATTCGTGGCAGTCAGAATGGCTGCCAGTCTTTGATCTCTGCCACCTACCCAAGACTTCCCATTTCTCAATTTCATTGAATCCTGTCCTGCATCTTTTTGTTGCAAATCTCATGCTCATTCATGTTCTTGTGAGCCAATACACCCGCGCAGCAGTGACTGGAACTTGTAGAGACACACCTGAGGTATTGTTAATATGATCTGTTGAATGACTACTTGGGGAATAGCTTCATCCTTGGTGTAAACTGACTTATGAATATGTTGCTGATCTGCCCTTGGCTGTGTGTTCCTGCTATTTTCACCCATGCAACCAAAGCCAGTGGTCATGGGACTGTGCAGCAAGTTTGCCGATGCATTAAAAAAACAAACAAAAAACAAACAACTAACCATTTTTTCCTGCACATGTTCCCCAACACAGATTAACAAATGGTGCTGATGAATGGTGTGGCTTCATAATTACTAGGTCTGACAAGCAGCAGCAGTAATTATCAGCACAAGGCTGTGGGGAATTGTCCCTTTGGGAGCAGAAGAGTCCTCAGTCACCCCACACCAGTGGTGAGATTCCTCCTTTTTGATTTTGGATTTTGCAGCAACTTCCATCAGTACTTTGGGTCTTAATTGACATAATGACAGACTCTTCAGAAGATGGCTGGGGTTGGTTCAAAAAAGGGCTCAAAAAGAATACAGCTGGATCTGAGGCACAAAAATCCAAAACTATGAGCTGAAAAAAACCCCCGTCTGACTCACAGGGCCTCTCCCTTTTCAACCTCAATGTTCTTTGGGGACAT
>JAWWLV010000158.1:8670393-8682941 GCA_035041135.1 Platyrinchus mystaceus | reverse complement strand
CAAAGAAGAAAATGTTTATACTTAGCTTACTCTATAAAAAAGCAAGTTCTTGTACATAAAATGCTGGCAGACCCTTTGTTGCTTTATATGTCCTATTTGCAAAGCATCTGGTTCTACCATGTACCATTATCCAAACCAGTCCTGATACTAAGATTAGCCAAGTGCTCTTAAACCTCATGGAGAGATACTTTATCCTGTTTCTTTGCCTTTTATGCAAAACTACCAATGCATCCATCCCAAAGGCTTGATGTGTTGTACAGCAGTTTTGCAGCAAAAGTTATTAGAGGCACATACATAAAATATGTAGATGTAGCCACATTGAGATATAGAAAGAGTGCATGGCAGGATGTAATGTGAGATATGTTCTGCTAATTCTTCCAGACCAAAAACCTTCCACCATTCCTCAGGCAGTATAAAAAAAATAAAAAAATAATGAACAATAGACGTTTCCATTGTTCCCAAAAAGGTAGCAAATAGGAAGTACACAGTGTGAGTACCAGCTACATAAAAGTGGCATAGATACAGTAGATTATCCAGATATATCTGTGAATTAAGCTATTTCAGCCAGAAATAAGAAAGAATCTGGAGGATTTCTTTTAACTGGGACAATTATGTGGGAAAAGTCTAGCTAGAGAAAATGTGATCATCCTCTTGGCACTATTGTCCAGATACAGCTGTATAATATCTAATGGCCACTGCCTAGATTCATGAGTACATAAAAGAAAAACAAGTTGCTTTGTTACCAATCTTTTTATAACCATCTAAAAAGGAGATTTTTCTGTAAAAATCCCAGAAAAATTATTTAGCTGCAGGACAGAAGGCCAATCCTTAGGGCATGATCATTTTTGTAATTCATTAAAACTGCATATAAGTGTGTATTCTGAAATGTAGTGACTGTATATATTCTAACTGGACTGGTATTAAACACATTTTTTTTGGCCAAATTACCAAGACAGCTTTCCAGTATATTACAGTGAAATGACAGGACAACTCCAATACCAACAACAACTTCAGAAGTTCAGACAAAAATGCATCTTGGAACATCGAAGACATCTGAAGATATGAATAAGAATTTCACTGGAATTCCAGTAAAAATAAGGAATAGAAATTGAAAATTCAGCCTCAGACAATGTTACCTCAGAACATTAAAGACATCAAAAAACATGCATATGAATGTTACTGCAAATCCAGGAAAACTACTGGGTTATCTGCAGTATTTAAAAGAGCTACAGTGCAAGAGCTTTTGAATGTCCATATCTCATCCTTGCTGACTGCAGTCAAGATATGCCTTTAGTACTGATGTTTAGAGGTCAACTAGCTCCTAAAGAATCTTGTATTGGATCAAGCTTCAAAAACCTTTTAGTAAAGAAATTTGGAAAACTCTCATTATCTGCCTTTAAATATTATTTGTTGAAAGATAACAATCAGTAAGGTGCTAACCATATTTAAACATACTAGTCTCTCTTCCTCTTTCTGTTATGCTAAATTTGGAGCTGCCTGGCATAAAAGCACATACAAGCAGAAATGTGGCCAGTTTGTTATATAGGCACATCTGTATTTTGCTTGCAACAGCTAATGGGTGAATTTATGGATCACAACATCATTTTCTCAGAAGACAATTAATTCTAGGTATTTAGAATCATGCATAACAAACATTTTGAAATGTGGTCCAGTTACTATTTGAAGATAATTTTTGTTACTAAGATTAGAAGCTTAACATTTTACAGACACTACAGCCAAGCTAAATACCCAGCTGGAGTCCTTTTATTATGGCATTTTGTTACACATCCTTAAAACCCCCTACTCTTCCCATATGAACTACTGGAACCATATTTACAATTGATGGGATTTTGAAAAAACATGGATGTTAAAAATGTTGCCAGATAAAAGGATTACTGCTCTGTGTTGTTCTTCCTGCATCCGAAGTGTCTTATTAAAAAGAGGCAGGGATAATATATTTTCTCCAACCACCTGTCAGACAAAAAAACCAAGCTTTCAGAAAACAGTTCTGTTTAATAGGAGGGAAAATGCATGTTTTATGGTGTTAAAAGGAATCCCCTCAATTTTGTATGAGTTATTTCAATGTGCATCTTTTTTTCTTTTAAACTACATCTCTCAGATTACTGAAATTTTTCTGAACGCTGTTAAAGCACTTTATAATTTCCAACTCTATTTAAGGTGTCCTCAGAGTTTATATTTGTGTGAGACCATGAGTGGTAAACAGGAAAACTCATATCAAATGACAAATTTCTCAGGTTGTCCTTAGTGAGTACAATCCATCCTCTCTTGCAGCTGCGAAAGGTTACCCAAAATTGAAATCAGTTACAGCAAGCTCAGCTTTCATGGAGGTTACTTTAGAAATATCTGTTCTGAGGATGTATGAAAATTATAATTTCTGACTTAGGTTTTTATTTATTCCAGACTGGGGCAAGCTTACTCTCATTGAGTGCAAGAGGGGTATCTGGACCCCAAGTCACTTTTTAGAAGAGGAAGGTCTCTTAGTAGTGACTACAATTTCTCCTTCATGTTCCCTGTTCAACAAAGCTTTTAGCAGCAAATATGATACAATGCTAATTTCTATATACTCTATACTCCTTCTATTTACAAAGTAGTTTTACATTTTATTATATTCCATTGTACAACTTTACATAGTACGTCATCATTTCAATTCATAGTTCAGCAATTCAGTACATATTTAGATAACTGCCTTTCCACGTTCTGTTATACATTTAGCTTAAAAACAATAGTAGAAAACAAGCACAGTGGTGCAATGTCCAGGCACTTTCAATGTTGCTCAGCAAAATAAGCAAGCACCCTGTTTGAAAGCATGGCAACTCCTTTTTGGGAAAAAAAACCCACCAAAAAACAACAAAACAAACGAACAAACAAAAAAATCCACAACTGAATCTTTGCTCATCATGGATGTTTCTAAGCATCCTTTGTACAGTTCCAAGAATTCCTGAGAAAGCTCTGTAAAATATGACTGATATGTTTATATTTCAGCAGTGGGTCTGAGTGAACAGTAACTTCCATCACCAGAGGTTCCGCTGATGGCACAGAAGACATGAAGGGAGTCGTGCATCCACGGTGAATGCATTGTATCTTCATGGTAGATCTAGACAAAACAAAATAATCACAAATTCAGTAAAGGTCTCTCAGTTCATTATTATAATCAAGCTGTTTAAAAAGGTATGCAAAAAAGAGATATCCAACCTTGTCTTCAAAGCTGTTTCGCAAAGGCAGCGTAACAAAGAAATGAGAAAGAAGAGTAATTTAGTGATTTCTGTAGCATTAATATATATGTTCTGCATATTGCTGGACCATTTTTAGTTACAACTATGCATCATAGGAAAGAAACAGTTCTCTGTATAGCAATTTTTTTATTATGTCTTAATAGTAACAGACTTGTAATAGGTTTTTTGGTAAACGCAAGGAGCACACGCAGCTAAATCCAGCACACACTCGCTAGCTCCGTGCCATTTGGCAAGATTTTATACTTTATAATCTGAAGGACAGTCTGAAAGCACAGGATCTAACTGGACTGGCAGAACTGTGCTAGAGCTGACTGTGTATGTTTTTCACTACGTGGTTCACCAGTCAACAAGTTAGTTAGCCTGAAGTTGTATTAGTGGAACTGAGATCACTGGCCATCATAAACAGATTCTGAACATCCAGCTTTCTGCCAGTATCTGAAGCTTCCAGGACCTGTTCAGCTGCAGTTTATCCATTTGTTCCCTAACTTAAAAGATCTGTAGATAGGTCACGGGCTGACCCAGTAAATTGCTCACCTGCCCTTCCACCTCAAACAAAGGTGTTGCTTTGGGACACTGGCAATATTTAGAAAAGTGTGTTATTTGCAATAAGAACCCCAATTAATGCAATATACTTTTTATGTTTACCTGAGTAATGCTGCAGAAGAGGAAAACATGTTCCATTAAGTTTAATTTGTTAGATACCTGGGTCATTTGCTGGCAATGCAAAGTTTAGGTCAGCAGTTGTACGTAATGTTGTACAGCTATAAAGAAGAGTGTTTTTAAACATGGTCTTTTAAACTGCCTTTTGAGCTAATACAAGAAAGTGAAAAGTATATCCTTCCCAGGGAGCCCTTCACTTGGACATTTCAGTCATATTTTGCCCATGTACCAACAACAACACAGCAGTGGATTTTTAAATGTACTGAGACATTAGGGAGTGTGCTTTAACAATGCTTCTTTATTCTAAGATAATCTTAACTATTGTACTGTGACAGTGCAGGACTGAGTGATTTGGTTTTGATTTGACTATTGCAGAATTCAGAAGCCACAAAAGTTCCAGCAGCTGCATGCAAATTAAATGTCTTGGAAAGGCTTACTGCAAACAGCTTAGAGTAAGCAGGTGGAAATCCTATGAACGAGCTTCTCTAAGCAAAGTTCAGTATGCAGGGCAGGTAATGCAAATGAAAAAAATTACTGTGGCACATGTGCAAAATAAGTAGTTTGCACCTTAAAAAAATGGTGGTGATGAGCAGAATAGAAGAAAAATCTAACAAAAGCAAGAGGAGTGCAGCAGTCACTCACAAACAGATCCACCCTTATGCTCCTATAACAAAATTCAGCCCCATCATGAGACTGTTTCCCTGAAATGACATTGTACTCTTCCATAACAAGATTCTGATTCCCAAAAGCATTATTGCATTGTAAATAAACCTAATTTACAAATAGCAGCCTGGTGCAGTTGTATTATTTTTTGTATTTGTGCATTTTTGCATTAGTGTGAACAACTGCTCAACTTAATGTGGAATTTGCCTAGCTGTTTTCAGTGACTTAAAATGTTCCATTTTTAATTCATAGTCACACATGGACTGTATATCAAGTAACTGGTAGTCCCTGAAAGCATTCTTCTAAACTTCAAGTTCTGTGAATCACAATGCAGTCTATACTGTTCATTTTATGTCTTTGATACTATAAATCTACAACAAGCTGTCTTTTGTCATAATGAAGGCAAAATTAAAGAGCAGAGGTATGGAGATTACTTCAGAAACTCAGTTTTCATCTAATTTCATAGCATGATGCCAGGTAGAAGCGCAACTGCTCTTTGAATCTCTTACCTCCCTGATGCTACTATTCAAACGTATTTTCCTAGAAAGATCCAAGAAAACATTAAAACATGGATCAGATAAATTAGAAGAAATATTTTAACTGTGCATATAAACGATGTGCTGGCATCAGGCAAAAATTATAAGAAAACATCTTTTAAGCAAAAATAACATATTAAAAAAAAAGTAACTTATGCCAGATATAACTGAGGAAATGGAAATTTTGCCAGAGAATTTTGACCTGTGACCTCTTGTAATGTATAAACCATGATGTAACACAGGGCATAGGATTTCTGATGACCATGTCAGCCAGGAAACTAGCATGTGTCAGCGAAGACTCCACCCTGAAGCACACTGAATACCAACACCAGGCTGAGACTTCCAGTGAACAGAAAGCAGTTTGAGGAATCCACCAAGTTTATTGCTTAATTTTCATGTTCACTCACTCGCCTTTTTATATTTAGCTATGTAACATGAAGAATGATTAAGTTTTCAATTAGTTCTCAGTTTTCAGTTTAGCTAATTTTCAAGCACAGAGAGCCACCTCTGTGGGCTCCTGCCATGCAGTACATGCCTGTTCGTGGATGATGTCAGAAAGCTCTTTCACCATATCCCGAAAGTTTGATTTTAACCCCTCATGGTACTCCACTTGGTCCTCCTTAATGAGACGCTCGTTGAGCTCCAGAGCAATTCCACAGGCTTGGATAAACTTCCTGGGGAGGAAAGGAATGAACTTGGGGCATTACAATATCTCAGTCTTCTACCAAAGCAAGCAACCAAATAGACAGGCACATCTCATTATTTCCCATCCCCCTTTTTTCTGCATGTTTGGGACAAGTTGCATTCTAGGAGCATCCCTGGCCCCGTGGATCAGGGAATGGGGAGGGACTGCAACACAGGTATGGGGCTTTTTGCTGGAGCTTCTTCAAGCCTGGATCCTCAGCAGATGGGACACTCTCCGACCTGCAGGACCACACACAACTCACAGGTACCAGATAAGCCCAACCAGCTGCACGTGGGGTCACAAAACAGGGAGGCTGTGGCCGGGCACAGAGGGGAAAACCAGTCGTACAGGGCTTGTCGGAGCTGTGTGTGTGACACAGCAGTGTGCTGGAGAGGGCGGGTTGCTAACAGCAGAGACACCCTCCAGAAGGAAGTTTGGATCATGGGGAGGTGTAATACTGTTTCTTGGTTACTGTTGTTCATTCTTTGCTTCATTTCACACACGTATTTTCCTTTTTTATAAGCCTCATTTGAACTCGAGTTTGTGTTTGTCCTGCTCGCTGCACTGCAAGGCTGGGAAGTAAAACTGCCTTCCCTCTAGTCTGCATCCATGCATGGCAGGTTTGCAGGGATTGCTCCCTTATTGTCAGGTTACTCAATACACAGAAGGAGAACTGGATTGGCCCAAAAGCTGCTTTCTCCATATAACTACTAATGAGTGAAATGGGAGTCACCAGCACAGAGTAACAAATGCAGGGGTTGGTAGACAACTGGTTGCACCTGAGAGGTCCAGAAAATAAAGTGGCAAAGACTTATCATCCTGAGGTGAAGCAGCAGTTGCCTAATTATATCTTGGAGGACACTTTCAAGTGGGAGGTAAAACTTACCCTAAGGGACAGAAGTTAGAAAAACACCTGTGCAAGTCACATTGTTTCAAAAATTAGCAGCAGAAACGAGAACAATGGTCTTCCATAAACTGGGAGAGGATTTGCTTTAAAAGATTTCAAGTTCATCATTATCTAGCAAAAAATCCCTTTGGAAAAACTGGGAAACAATGGACAATATGAAAGGTGCCTGAACACAGGACTGTCAGGTATCTGGTTTTCAAACATACTTCCTTCATGTGATAATCTCAAATACCCATACCAACTGTTGAAGCAGGTGTTCAAGTAAATCTCCCCATGAAGAGCACAGCCCTGAGCTTGGGAACTCTTGACAGATATAATTACACTAGCTTTTGTCATATGTCTGAGCACCCACAATCCTATGAGACTCGGATCTTTATAAGGCATATCAAACACACAGCATCTGCTGATTTTGGAGACAGACAAAAACATAATCAAAACAAGTACCATGTTCCTGCCAGCTATTACATTAGAAATCCTACCTGAACATTTCTTTTAACTCATTCACCTTCTTAGCAGGATATTTGCTGGACTGGCTGTCACTTAGGAAAGCTCTGGCATAGGCCAAGGGACCAGCATTAACCTAGAACCAAAGGAGAAATCATTTATGCTAGAAATACTGCTGAGTTGCTAAAGGCATTTGTGAAAAGAATAACAATTTTTTTAAAAATCCCATCCAACATTAGCTATTTGAATGCCATCAACTCTCCATTACTAATGTAACCAGAGACACTGGAAGTTTCAAAGGTTGAGTATTTTTCCATCTATGTTTTCTAAGATCAAAAGATAAGTGGAGATAAAAAGAGCGATTAAATTTCTTTCCTCATACTTTCCTCTTATTACCATTTGGAAAAGCAGTATGATCTGAGTCCTAAGGTCATTTATCCAGCTTGAGATGTCAGGCTTGCAAAAAAGGCTATTTGTGCCTGATACTTACAGTATACTTAACTCTTCAAGAGCAGTCACTCATGGCCAACTAATGTGCAATTACTTGGACGGGACACTGTGAACACCACTGGAGAAAGCGTTTATTGCCACAAGCCACCTGCTAATGCGGCACTGAACACTGCAGGGAAGCTGTGCTGGCAGGCTGATGGCTCAGCCCTGCAAGCCAGATAGTTAATGATTTCTGGAAAGTAAATGTGTTGTGTCGCGACTAGACGGCTCACCCTGAGTTGTGTACGTAAATACAGTTTGAACAGACATCAGACAGACTCACCTGCACAGAAACACAGCCTTGCAGTTTGAGCTGCAGCTGGATCATGTCAACGTCACCAGCAGAGCAGAGTTTCTGCAGCTCTGCTGTCTTGTCTTTTATTTCATCAGTAGCAACATCAATTGGTTTTAAATTAACCTGATGTTCATAATTGACTGGAATTCTCTTCTTAACGTATGGAAAGGAGTTGGAAGCTAGCAGAAACAGCAAAAGAAATTTACAGATTGAAAGTCATGCAGCATATAGTAGTACTCTTCACAGAATATATACAAGCAGATTCTTGCTCTTAGGGATTTATTTGGTGTGTGTGAAATCTCAAACAAGGCTATAATTTACCAGCACAGTTTATTAATTTGGAAAAAATGTGAACATAAAAACAAAAGGTAAATTCTCCCTCCCAACCCAGATATCATCTCTCAATTCTTATTAAGCTGAGAGAATTTCTGACTCTTCTGGGATATTTTTAAGAGCTAAAATAGTTTCAAAATAGTTGCTGATACTATCTCATGATCAGATGTTTGTACTTACTAGTTAGAATGGTCCTTTTTTTACACTGTTCTTCCACACTGCCATGCTTTTTACCAGATAAAGTGTAAGGAGTTTCAAATACAAATCTATTGATGTTATGATTTCTTTCAAATTCAGTCTTTCTTTCAGAGATTTCTTTGTCTTCAAAATAGGGCTTCACGTAAGTCACTTGAATATGAGCATACTTAGGATCAAGGTCTTTAATGTTGACCTGTGGGTTACTCACAAAGAGAGCATAGATTAATAATTTACAGTTGGCTAATTTATATACTGGTATATGATTTAAACTAATTTCCTGCTGATCTAGCCTTACTGCATGCAGGTTAGTGACACATCAAATGCTCCTTTTGACCTCAGCTGAGATGTCTGGACTACCAGAAGATACACAAGACAAGCAGGTGTGGCACAAGAAACACGTCATATGGTGCCAAACAAGCTGCTCCTGAACAGACAGTCATTCACCTTATCCACAAATGCAGCACATGCCTGAGCTACTTAGTCCTTCTAATATGGCCATAGAGTTTTCAGAGCACAAGCCACTGCTCATACAGTGCTGTGCTGGGGCAGGCAAATCTGCAGGCTTGCACTAAGCCACCTTTGGGATCACCTGTGCTGCCTTTGCTAACACAGATAAATCTGTGGTTGCAGCCTAAGGGTGTGAACAGCCCTTTCAGGAAGCATAAGTAAGTATTCCATATGAAAGAGAAGGAGCTATGGCTGCAAGGCCCAAAAAGATTTTTTTTAGACTTGGAGCGTCAAAGCAACAAGAAGTAACTCCACTTCCAGTCATCTTTGCTGGCTTCTAACACCTCCCAACAGCAAGACTCAGTGAGATTGGAATTTCAGTGAGATTGGGGATTGCAATTTCCCATTCATAATCCCCAATTCGTTTCCATCCACCCAGGAGCCAGAGCAGCACCAAAACTTGTCAAGCTGTGCCAACACGTCCACACTGGAGCGTAAGAATGCGAGGGGCCATTGGAAGCAAGGTGCTTGCAAGAGGGTGAAGGAGAGGGCTTGTTCCTCCCTTCCTGCTGGCAGAAGGAGGGAATGCTCTGTCAACTTCCTTCTTCAGCTCCACACAGCAAAGTTCACTCTAACAGCATTTCTGCTAGCAGCATTTCATTAGCTTGTTCATGCACTTTAACTCTACCTTATTAGAATCCTGGATAATCTTTACAGTCTCTGATCCAAATTTTTCTCCATAAAGCTTAAGAAGTCTGAAGGAGATCTCTGAGAGGCCTGTCAGTTTGGGTTCCTTATAGACGTATTCCTTCCCATCTTCTTCTTCAAAGAATGTCTTGCATTAAACACAAAAAAAAATAGTGAAGTAGTGAGGAATAGCTGTGTTTCTTCATTTGGAGAACTTTATCTTAGATTTGCTACTTGGAAAGTAAGTTTCTACTAACATTTCAGAAAGCCAAGAAGGTTTGTAAGGCTATGGCTCCCATAAAGTCTCTCTGAATTCAGCCTGTTTAATAGGTTCCTTCAAAAATTGTCTAAAAAACCAATAAAATTCCTTAACCAACCCAAACATAACATGTCATTGCTTGAGTATGACCAGTGAGAAATCTAAACAATGTGGAAGATGGTTCGGCCAGCACTTGACCTTTTGGAAGGTTGGAAAGAGACAAATGGGAAAAAACCCATAAAAACAAGGCACAGAGAAGGAGCTGAAAGATAAACAAGTTGAGAACAGCAGAGCCATAGGAAAAGTCTGAAACTAAGAAATCTGTGTAGACTGTGAGAGACTTTAAGCAAGAAAAAAAGAAATGGCTTTTCTCTGCTTTAATTCCTCTTGTATTCAAGGAAGTGGAACTTCGTGTATTTACTGTAAGTAAAGACAAAACTGCATCAAAGGTTTGCTTGCATCACCAGTCCTCCCAATAATGGAAATAGCACAAAACTTCACACTTTGGCAAGCTATTCCAGTCCAGTGTTTAATCTATTTGTGGGTAGCCGGAATAAAAAGCCAGCAAAGCTTTAAAGTACAAAACTGAGTCAAGTATTGATTGTCAGGGTGACATGTTACACAGCTTAATTTTAAGGGTCCACTTATTTCCACGGCTTCTGGAAAACTAACCTTGCAGTTGTTTTCTTTTATCTTTTGCTAACCTTATTTACTTTTTACATATCCAAAGTTGCAGATTAGATGAGGACAAATGTAAAATGTATGTTTGCTGCAGCAAATGCAGCATGGCAATGCTCCAATACCTTGTGTGTGCAGTAACAGTGGTGTTCAAAGGTACAAACCCATGATGGTTTCAGGGTTATTCATCATCTTCTCTAAAAGAAGGAATGAGGAAAAGCAAGGCTAATTTAATTTCTACAGTGTTTTCTAAAGAGGGGTCCTGTATGTCCCCCACAGTTATGGTCCACAAGCAGAAGTAGGTTGTTCAGAGACAAAAAGGACATGAGGGTACCATACTTTAGATTAACTTCTACAGGTGGAGAAAAAAAAAAAACAAACAAAACCACAACTGCTTTCAAGCTCAGAAGACTTAATCAGATATCATAAGATCATGCCCCTTCCTGGGACTCTAAGCCCCAGATCTTGTTCAGTTTTCCAACTACCTCAGCTAACAGAAATACTCTCTATCTCTACACATGAGTAACCATCAGTGATACATGTTTTGCCTCCAGCTAATATCTAGAAGGGAGCAGCAATTGTCTGCAGAAAAAAAATGTCTGTTACTACTCTTTATATACTATGGTTATATACTGTTAGCAGTTATATACTATACACACTAAGTCGTGTAACTTACAATAACTATAGTTACAAAAATACCCCAGTGTTTTCTGAACCCAATAAGCCATTTCCTAACTGCTGAGTTGTTTTATGAAAAGCCTACCAGCAGAATCATAAACTTGATAATAAATCAAGTGCTCCTGGAACAGATACAAACCCTCAAAATGCTCAGGTAGACACGCTGGTGGCTGCACCAGGGGAACTTTTCAGCTCCAGCTCTGACAGAACAGCAGCTTTTGGGGCCAGGATGCCTGGTGAGGGGTAGCTGACAAGCCAGTGTATGTACTTACTTGTCCATAAAAGGCCACTCTGAAAAAGGTTCCAAGGAGCCTCTTCCTTGAGTGCATTACTTCCAATATCTTGGCGTATGCTCCATGGAGCGTTCTGTACAGCTGAGTAAGTTTCTGGAAATAAGATTTTGACATTGTTAAAACAGGATTTTGCAAGCAGGACATTCTGGCTATCACCGGAAGCTACTGAGATATCTGAACACAATCCTTTGGAGAATTGAAACTTGAATCTCTTTGCAGTTTTGCCTGAAAAACCTGCCTTAAGTACATGCTTAGTGTCAGGTCTGCAAGGTACCACAGCCTGCAGTAAAGCCACTACCCTTGGAGAGAAGGCTGAGTGCACTATCCCAGCGTGTCCCCTGACTTGGCTTTTACGAGTAGAGCAGCTTGCAATATTTTACCCAGGAAGTATTTTTTTTATTAAAAACAGCTTTACAATGAAAAAAACCAGAGCAAGGCAAGGCTTCCCCTAGCTTCAGTTATATTTGGATGCTGTCTTGATGTGGAAGGGGTCATGGGAGAGGGAGGGAAAGGGTAAAACTACTCAGCAGCTGAGGCCCGGCATCACCAAAGCACAGGTCACAGCAGGTGCTGGGAAGCAGCAAGGCAGAGGGCTGGTAACAGCTTCCTTCCTTCCTCTCCACTTGCCACCGAATTACCTACAGGTCTAGTCCTTTCTTTGAACAGTTCTCACTCTGTTTTTAACCGTCAAGAACCTCAAGTCTCAAAAAGAATCCAGCTTTGATGAGCATATGGGATAAGTTTTATTTTAGGGGAAGGAAGGTGGGAATTATTCACTAAACATGAATCTCCCATAACTTTAGCTTTGATAATTACCTCTCAAACCACTGCTTTCACTAATTTCTTTAATGACCAGCAGTGAAACAATCTAGAAAATTACCTTCTATATGCAAACTATTCAAAATACCCACCTCAAATTCGCGCCGCTTTTCATAAATAGGAATGATCAGTTTGGAAACTTCAGAAATTGTTTCATAACGCTCTGCTTTCCACAGGCCATCTACACACTGCTCCAGCAGCTCCACCAGGACCTCCTACAAGA
>JAWWLV010000158.1:8606162-8670293 GCA_035041135.1 Platyrinchus mystaceus | reverse complement strand
TTTATTCAGGTGCCTCCTCTGGAGAATGCCAAACCGCTGGGAAAGTATAGAGATGACAGCACTGGAAGTCAGAGGTGTATGTCTAAGAAACACGTCCAAACAACACGTGTGTAACAGCAGTGGGATGTGATGCTAAGGATCCTCAAGCTTAGTCTTGAGCAGTGGGCAGCTGGGCTGCAGGGCCACCTCGCTCAGCCACGTGTGGCCCACCCGATGTAGTTACACAGCTACAGTGCAGAAGTTATTGTGAGACTTTATGACTCAAGGGTGGACATACCCACTTCCCCAGTGCCCTGCTATGGTTTCTGGATTGTTCTGCTAACATGCTGTCCTGCAGCACAGCCCTAACTCAAAGGGGAACCTAAGCTGACCTCTTGGGCAGCAGAGCTTCATTTGCATTCTATCCCTCCTTGAAAATACCACGCCCAGCTGGAAGTGCCCTGTGCTGGCAGAATCAGGATTTGCATAACAGAGGAGGCAAAGGTTGTGGTGCAGCTTTTTCAGTCTCGGTGCTAGAAAAACCTTTCATAGGAATCAAGAACTTACACCAGTTTTGCCTTTCTGAATTATACACAGATAATCCTTCAGTGCAGCTTTCTCTTGGGAAATTGCAGTGGAACAGTCTTCTTTATAGATGCCAGTGCATGCTATAATTTGGTAGAGCTCACATGAATGGTGTCTAAAACTTAATCCTAACCAACCATCAAATATCCTGTAGTCAGTAGTACAGGACCTCACCTCACTGTAATGTACATCCATCATCCCACCATCTTCTTTCATTGCACCTTCTTCATCAATGTTGGGAGTGATTTTCCTGAAGGCAGTGCATCCACTGGGGAAGAGTTCTGCAGCAGACAAAACCAAACAGGCAACACTAAGTACAGAAGTTGGAGGGACTCCAAGCCTCCTAAGCAGGGTACTGAAGACTTTCCCAACCAAGGCAGTGCATTTAACTAGCACTAACACTTTTACATAGCCTTAACTTTTTGAAAAGTTAAGAGTCCTCTTCAGCAATTACTCCCTTACATGAAAATGTGATATGGAGTCAATACATCAAGCGTGGAACAGATATTTAGAAGAAAATCTGCAATGTGGTGTAACTTGAGAACACACGAGTCTGTCCTTCCTTCCTGTTTTGCATTAGACCACAACACTCTCCTTTTTTTCTGATTGTTCTTTATATATGTGTATAGTTTGGCTATAGTCTCATTTTTTGACTGAATTTTGACTGCTTTATTCTAGAGTTTTCTGTACTGCCTATAGTAGTACTTCTGATGAACATATTGACAATCAGTTTTCAACACGGGCTTCCCCTGTGAGCCCATTTCCTAATGAAAAATATGAATGTAAAACTGAACTTTTAAACCAAGGCATGATGTGTCAGTTCTTATTTCACTCAGCACCATGCCAACATGGCTGTCTAAGTAGACCTGGCTAGCCTAGAAAATGCCTGAATATGAACAATTGGATTCCTTTCTTAAAAAATACTCATAATCTTCTAGTTTTATCCATTGCATTATTATTTTCCTTTTTAGCTTGTCTCTAAAATAATTATTTACCAAATTGAGAGAAAATTGTCTTTAAAAATATTCAAGTCCCCTCAAACCCCTTCACTGCATCATCGTCCTTGTGCATCCCAAAGAACAGACACTTACTTTTCCTGTGGAGAAACTCTGCAACGAGAGCTGCTACGTGAACATAACACATGGCTGCCTGCAAAGTACAAATGGAAATCATTAAAATGTCATCTGTAAATCTGTCTTTAATGTGCACCATGTTTTTAATTACATGAATTACCTCTGAAAAGTCTCCATTTTTCACGTGTATCTTTGCCATACTGTCCAGCCATGTTTTCCGGAGCTCTGGGGTACTTGCGTAAGACTTGGCTAAACTGTACTGCAGATCTATCAGCATTTCTGGATCCTTTTCATGTTCTTTCATTTGAGCAGTAGCCATAAGAACTGTGCGGATTCTCTTTGTCAAATCTTTGACTTCAGAAGGAAAAGCAGTTGCCTGACACAAAACAAATCTAATTAGAAGATAATACAGAAAATATAGGCTTTGCCAAGGAATGACTGTCACTAACCTTTTAGCCAACACTCCACATACTGCCAATCTGAAACTGCTGAGAACATGGGAGATAAGAGTAATTAACTGTTCCTTTTTGAACTCATACTGCATACAGTGTACAGTGTTTCATACACAAGTGGGGGCATTTCAGTCGTGGCACACACACGGCCAATCTCTCCAGGTCATGTGCAGGATGCCAGGCTGGCTGTTTCCATGATACAGTGAGTCTGGTACTTTGGCATCCTGAGGAACTGGCCTGAGAGCAACACAGAAGTGCTCCATGCATGCAAATGTCCCTGGATGGAACTGCAAACCATGCCTCCAGTATTTTTCATGTTATTCAACATCTGGCTTGTTAGGCTCTGATGTGGTCACTCTTTCATTTCCAAAGCACTGACAGCATCTGTAGAACTCCCCACCACAGGAATGCAATAGAGAAAGAAACACGGGCTCTCATTTGGTTCCGTGCTCAGAGCAGGGCCACCACTGAGCAAAAGCAAGGCTTGACCGGCCAAGTTTTACAATCTCCTACGACAGAAATCCCACTTCCTTTCTGAGCCCTGCTCCAGGGCTGTGCAACGTGCTTAGGAAATGCCCTTGCAGCAACATGCACATTTTTCTTGTCCTGCACTCCATACCTCTGAGAAGAGCTTGACCTTGTCTCTGTAACCTGCCTGCTGTGGAAAGCAGCAGTTAGGTCCCCCCTTGGCTTTCTCTCCTCCATGATGAGCCTGGTTTACATCCCCTTTCCTCAGCCTCCTGCTCCCTAGCTGTTGCTGTTGCTGTGCATACCACCCTCTCCAGTGTGTTGAAGTGACTCTTGCACTTACACAAATACATAAACTGGGTATAACGATCGTCTCACGATGTAAATTATGAGCAGCAAAGTATGGCTCAGTGAAACCCTTATCAACATCTGTGCACAGAAAAGAACTGAGGCTTTTACCAGGAATATCCTAACTATAACTTTTTTATATCACAATTAAACACCATTCTGCCTTTAGGTCATGGGATAATCATGGAACTGTAAATACACTTCCCATATTCCCCTATCCTACCTTGGCAGCTACGCTGTGTGCAATGGAGGAAGCTGCAATTGCTCAGTGGGTTGGGTACAAACTACTAATCTCAGTGCAAAGACAGACAATAATTTTCTGAAGAAATACAACCAGTAATCTCCATAAAAGATTGCTTTCTGAACATTACTGACACTAAGTCAATTAAAATTAATTCCTGCTAATTATTACCTTCAGGCAACAGAAGTATCAGACCCTCCCTCATCATTTTTCTCAAAGCTGGAAGTTCCTGGAAAGCTCTTTGGGCACCCTTGCAAGCAGCAAACTGCAAAATATAACCTGAGCTCCCTCCCCTTGGCGTGAGGCCTCATGGACAGAGTATGACCTGCCTGAGCAGCTGGCCCCGCTGTTGGCATAACACTTCGTGTACTGAGCAAATGCAGCCCATTATGAGCCTATAAATTACAGTTCCAATCAGTAGCCCTACCCTTAATCATGGCTTCCTGGAGTCTGCCCCCAGCCTTTGTAACAGCACATGATGGGATGTAACACCTTCAACTCACCTTCATAGGCCTGTCGCTGTTTGCAAAGTTGTTAATGATGAGCAAAGAGTCCTGAAATCTTGTCCCACCGCTGAGTGCCACATCTGCTATCAACTGGCTCACTGCAATTATTATCTGTTGGGACAGAGTAGGGGCTTTATTTAAATGAGCCCTAATGAGTTTTATTGTCACAGTTAATAAAATGCTCATAGGAAAACATCACATCCTTCCCACAATGTAAGCAGTGGATGGAGTGCCTTTGCTGTCATGTCTCCCAAGGACAAATACTCCCCAGAGGTCCAAACTGCTTTGCTGAACAGAACAATCCAACAATTGTAATACAAATCCCTGTGTTTATGTTAGCTACCTTCTTCTGTGATTCATTACAACCTGAGGGTATTCATCTGTCCCACTAGGTTATCTAAACTTGCTTCAGAAAGTACCGATGTCAAAAAAGCAGCTCCAGGGAATTCTCTTTTCCTGCCTCAAAGGCAGCTGTCCTTTCCACCCCATCCCAGTCAGCCTCTGGGGCAGAGATGTGTCTTGTGTCTGAGACTCTTAAAAACTCAACAGCTTGGAGTACTTTATGGCAGTATATTTTACCCAAAGCTGCCTGGGCCAGTCACTGGAAAGGGGAATTAGGTAAAGCCTGGAAAGCAAGAGGATTTTTGTCCATATGGCAACAGCAAGATTCTCTGCAGACATGAGGTGACAATTGCTATATCTGTTCATTAAATCCGAGGCGTTCTGCTCTCCAGCTTTTCTCAAGTCACTGACCTGAAGATGTGTTCTCAGGAATGTTCTCCTTTTGGTGAACTCAAAATTATTTCTCATCAGGAGATACAGAAGAGCGGAGGCTTCGTTCCTCGTGGAGGACACCTTGGAAGTGCAACACTTCAGGATCTCATAGCAGAGGGCAGCACACATGTTCACCCTTCCCTTGAAAAATGCTGAGGGAAACTTCACAAGAAACATGCAAATATTAGAAAATACACCACTAAATGGCACCCACAGGGCTCAGATGGGCAGGAGCACAGGGCAACACACTGAGCCTGGTCAGCCTCAGTAAAACTTCTGCCAGCATTCTGAGCCTGAAAGTATTTGTGGGAATGAATTTGGGGCCTATTTTTAACTATGTTTCCTAGAGCAATGTGAACTTTGCTGTCAGACTTCTTGGGGATGTGCTTGCATATGTCCATCTAACTCACCTGCTGATAATATTCGGGTTTTTGGAAAATTCTCACTGAATTGGACAGAAGTATTATGTTTTTACAAAAGCCATAAACATCAGTAGTGGGGCAGAGAGGAGAGGTCCCATGGACATTCCCACCAAAGGCTGCTGTGTGGAACATTAGAAAATCCATCAGAACCCATCCAGGAGTCTGACCTCTCTGGGAAACATGATGTGCGATGTTTGCACAGCTACTTCCATGTGAACCCCCCAAAAAGTCTAAAATCATGCCTGTGCACCCTCAGGAATGCAAACAAGAGACTGGCTTGTCCCTGAGAGCCTAAAATACAGTGACCTGCCCTGACCCCCCAGATGGAGCCTGCCCCAGGAAGCAGAAGGACCGAGCCAAACCACAGTGTGAGCTCCCTCGGTCAGCAGCAGGGTACAGACCTGAAGCACAAGTGGAAGACCCTGGTGGCACATTTATGCCCTCACCAAACTCCTGCTGCTGAGCACAGCTGTGGGGGCAACCTCAGCCATGCCTGGAAAGCAGATGGATGCAGTGCCTCAGTGGACAGCAGCCTCCAGGGCTCCTGGAGCTGGGGATGCCAGTGTGTGTCCCACTAGCTGCAGTCATGCGTGGTGGTTGGAGGGGAGGGAGCACCACACTCAGCTTCCTTTCACCCCAGCCACAGTGGTCTAGGTGCAGGGAAGCAGAACAGGGAAGGGTTTTGTGCTGCACGCAGCCGTCTCTGCAGGGACCTGCTGGAGAGGGGTGACGCCAACACTTCCTCAAGGCAGTGGAGGCTGTTTGGGCATTGCACAGCAATACTCTGCTCCTTCTGCACTCTGCTCCTTCCTGCTGCAGCTGGCAATGAGCCCCAAGGAATTCCTGGCACAAAGAGGCAACGGTGGTTTTACCTGTTCAGAGGAATGACGTGTCCAGTTTGTTCAAGACCCAGTGGTCCTCATGGGGTCACTTCTATCTGCTCCACTACCTTCTGCCCATGGGAGATGACAGTAAATGCTGTCATTCACTCACATCCTCCAGTCAGAGCCTGGAGCTGTTACTGTGGCCCTCCACTCCTTGCATTAAGTATATATGTCCCAGGAAAGCTTGTAGGGTACTGCCATGGCCACTACCATGGCATACTGGTGACAGGGTCTTAAAACAGGAATCTGGGAGCTGTGGCTAGCAAGACTGCTGTTGGGATCACACACAGGTTAAAAACCAGAATGAAGACATGAAATACGTGGATGTTCACTGCCTCTAGCCAAAAACATATTTGGAAGAAAAATGGGAGAAAGAAAAGAGGCAAATAAATATGATAGTAAGGCAGGGCCACAAGGATCTTGTGTGCACTCAGCAAAGGAGTTCCTAAGGAACTGCTGCCCATTGTAATGCAGTCCTTCCCCCACAGTGAGATGGGGCCATGCTCAGCACTGGGTTTAGCCCACAGCTGGCCACAGCAGTGGCTCCTAGTGCCAGGAGACCTGCTGGAGACTTGGTCAGGTGCTGCCTGTGGCTCTCTGGGCCAGAGAACACACTGGGAAGAGCACGAAATGGTCCGTGTGCGATGACTGTGAACACTGGCGGAGCCCATTTCTGATCCAGCCCTAAGATGATGGCCCAGAGCAGGAGTCAACGCAGCAACCAGCTCCCAGAGAGGTCTCAGCACAAAGGGGATGTGAGGGCAGGACAGCCACAGTGGCAGGCAGGACATGGGGTTTCCATCATTCACATCCATGTGTCTGAGGGGCTCTTTAAGGCAGACCCCTCCTCTGTGCATGTTTTCCTTTATAATCTTTAATTTAAAACCATTCCCAAGCATGTATGTATGTATTTATCTGTAAGAGATGCTCTGAACAGAAGGATTCAGTTGTTAAGAAAACCTAGAGCATGAAACCCGAACAGTCAAGCTTTTGTTGGTTCTTCCCAGCTGGTAAAACAGAGTCAGCTTTCTTCCTGAATTCCCAGCACACATGCATGCAAGCGGGATTCATTTTAAAACCAAAACTAAAGATGCAAACAATTATAGAACTTTTTTGTTCCTTGCTTTCTTGCAACATCTCTTATTTTTTTGTTTTTAAGGTCTTTTGCCTATCCAGTAACCGAATGTAATGCAGAAGGAAAGCTATTTCTAAGACAGGTTTTGGGATGCGGAATAAATGTCAGAAGGTTTTTTCCCTCCAGCAACCATTTGCTGTGACCCCAGATAAGAGGGGGGTTTTTCATTGTAATTATAGCTACCATAGAAGGCCATAAAAATGACAAATTGTCCATTCTAACCCTGTCAAAGGCATAACTCACTTTTGCTTTTCTTGGAGTTATAAAGCAGTGCAGTGTTCGTACTTCAAAACAAACTTGCAGGAACACGTGCCATCCTTGCACTTGTCATGAAATGCAGTGACCACCCACACTCAGCCCCCAGCCACTTTAGCCCTTAGAAGAACCCTTGAGAGGACTTAGAAGGAAGTCTGGGACTTGTGTGGTTATGGAGTTGGCAAAGAAAACACTTCCTTATAGATACTATCTGCTGGGCTCATATCTTGCTCTTACAGAACCAACATGTGTCCTGTTATAGGGGAAATGTGAGAAATCAGCTGAAAACAATCTTTCATATCTTTAAAGACCCATGATGCCAAATTGAGTGTGGATTCAGGCTGGCATAAATTCAAGAAAATAATCCCACTGCCCATCCTTGCAGTAGCCAAGCATGTAGCCTGCCTTGCTGTCATTGGCATTTTGGAAAGCAAGTGTGGAACCCCTGAGAGGCTCCAGGCTTTGAAGGATGACAGTGAGATCAAATTGAGCAGGTGTTCAGGTTTGGCTTCACATTTAAAAAAACTCCCGGAAAATGTGCCAGGAAGGCAAAGAATGTCTCTTATTTGCTATAGGCACAGAACAAATATTTCTGGATAAACAAACTTTTGACTATTAAGAGGAAAGGTGGGGTGTGTACAGATCTGCATCTGGATGGACCTTGAGGCTATGCAGATCACAGGCACACAGAAAACTCAACAGAAAGGTAGAGCAATAAACATGCACTGGACCCTGCAGAAAAACCGAGTGATCCGTGCCACTGTCATTACCAATCTAGCAGGCTTTAAGAAACCCCATGGAAAAACACCTTGCAGAAGACCACACTGCCTGGAGCCAGACAGGGAGCCACCAAGACTTCTGCATTTCTGCTTCTCACATGTTTGCTTAGCACAAGCCAATATTCAGCCCTAGACTCATACTAGCTCTTAGCTTTGCTGTGGGGTTATAGTAAAAAGTACATAGAACAGACTTTTTCCACCTCTGAAAAACAGTTTAGCAGCCTCTTCATTTAATCAGACTTTGCTCAGCAGCGAGTGCAAGAGCTCCTTTGGAAGTTACTGTTTGCTGCTTATCACTCACATACTGTGCTCTGCCTGGCTGTAATCTCCCACCACATGGATTTTCCTCATTAATGAAGTGTTGTGTCCACGGGATTTGAGAGGTTTTAATTAATTTTGTATTCATGATAACCGTGCAGCTGGGAAGGAATGGCATTTGCATGTACCTCGGGTCTTGAAAACGTACTTATGAGAAGTGGCAGGTTTTGACAAGCACATAGGGAAATGTCATCACTCACTGCTTATTTCATAGCATCAGTCACTGCTCTTCTGTAGTTTGCTGTGGCTTTATCACTGCTTGAGCTCGGGGGATAAAACAGCCTCACTGCCTACCAGGGCTCAGAAAAGCATGGAAAGAAGTTCAGCAAGTACCTTCTTTCAAATGCAGTGGGTGAGGAGCTGCCTGTCAGAGCAAGTATTATTCAAGCAATAGCACTGTCAGCTTAGTCAGTTTGGGGCAAAGATTCAAGCACAGATACTAATCTTTGTGACCAAGGCAAGTGGGGGAATTCCTCATGATTTCTCCTTTTGCTTCCTGATATCCACCAAATAATAAACAACTGGAAAACTTCACTAACTTAAAAAACAGCCCAGGTTAACTTGTTTTCTAAAACACATCTCCAAAATATTAGGAGTTTAGGCTTACTGGCCTCTTCTGCCATACCTATAACTTCTCCTACACCCTTATTGTCATGTATTACATACCTTGCTAATGAAAGCTCTCAGAGAGGCAAACACATGCTTAAGAGCTGCTTCTGACTGTCCATTTTTGAGAAAAGCCAGATGAATATCAAAAACCTTCTTCATAAGTGGATTGTGGCCATCATTGCTTAAAAGCTGGGTCTGTAAAGCAATGAGAGAATTTATTTCACAGAGATGTTGTGCCTGATGCTGGAAATAACAGAGATAATTTTGCATAACTAATCACATCAATTCTTAAGCCAGATAAGGAACAGGGCCTTCAGTAAAAGTACAACTAATAAAATGTGACAATCACTACAAACCTACAGGAGTTAGTCAGAGGCTATTTTTATAGCAGAGAATAAAACAAAAATATTTTATCACTTTTGCATCACTAATTCCAAAACCTAAGTCAATAACCTGTACAACTTTCACGGGTTGCCTAGTTATTTTAAATAAAACATGCTGTTAACAACATAACTATCACACTGCTTTTTTTCCATTTCTTTTTATTTGCCTTGAAAATTGTTTCATTTGCAGCCCAAAAGAGAGAGAGAAAAAAAAAGACCATCACATCTTTTCACTGGATAGATTCATAGCTGTAGGAAACCAGTACACTTCCCTTGTTCCCTGCAAATTTTGCCAGTTTTCATCTTCTGGAGATACGGTAAAATGGAGCTACTTGTCTTTTGACACCTTGTACAAACCTTGTCACAGGGTAAGTTTAGAATCCAGACTGTTAAACTGAGCTCATTTGCTCTGGCAGCAAGAACAGCACCAGCCCTGTTGCTGCAGCACAGGGCCCACGTCTGTGCAGGAACACCCTGTGACCATAAAAGTGAAGCAGAAGCCCATTGAAGCGGAAGGGAATCCAGTCTATCCTGCGGTTTGAAAATCACACTGTTCTGCAGTTCAGCCACATGCAAAAAGAGGCAACTGAGAAAGTCAAGCAAGTTTTAACCCTTGCCTCAAAATCCTTTTGCTGCTACCAAACTTCTAAGGAGTAATTTGGTGTATGCACCAGGATGGCTTTTTGGCTCTGCAACAGAAGCAGAGGCTGTTATGACGTTTCTCTGCATGTTGTTCAATCCATCTAAAAAGGAAATCTTTATTGTGCTTGCTCTGAAATCCAGAGTTGTTATTGTGACATTATGCAGACACATTGCTACATACAGGATTCCTCTGACTACACTTCGGGAAGAGCACTTCTTCAACAGTATTTCAGTATTTTGCTGCTAGTCTGGGATTCTCTTCACCACAGAGGCTTTGGTTTTTATAGATGGCAATGATGCAAGAACCGTGAATCACCATATGAAGGAAAAGACTTCTACCAGTGGTACTGGTCCTGTCTGCACTGGTAACCACAGCTGGAATGCCTCAGCCTCAGAGACATTAATGTGCAGGGATTCAAAGAAATTTGGGACTTGCTTCTAGGAATTTATGGCAGAAAAGAGTGACCATTCTAAAAATGCTGGACCTTCATTTCCCTTTCCTCTAGTCCTTTCTACATGATGTACATTTCCTCTTATTCTATTTTTGTAATGTTTACACTCATGGTATAACATCTTGCAGTTTTGAAGAAAAGGTAAGATTGCAAAAGGGCATAATTACTCTAAGACCCTGTGAAACACTCAGTGTTTTGGAAAATAAACAAGCTGCAAACGATTTGCTTTTGTAAAGCCTTCCATATTCTTCCACTCTAGGAGAACAGGTCATCAAAATCCACACACATCCAGAAATATAGCACTTTTCTACAATATTTTTTATTTCAGTGCTGACCTTGAAACTCTGAGTGAAAAAAGAGATGGTGTCCAGGACTGTCAGGCACACTTCGGTGGCAATATTGCCCTCCAGTAACGCCTGGTGCACAATATCTGCTTCTGAGGTGCCTGCATCTGTGAGCAGAGAGAAAATCAGGAGGAAACAGTGTTCAACACTCTAGCTCCCACAAGATCTAAATGCTGATATAGATAAGGTTCTTCCTTTGCACTTCACTGGGTTTGAGAGGTGAAGCAAGAATATCAAGATGCTGAATTTGCCACCTCCATTCAGAGAAGCTGCCTCAGCCTGATGCCAAAAGAGAAAACCAGTATCAGTATTACCCCTTAATATCACTGTCTTGAAAGCCAGACAGAGAATGAGGTGTCCAAGTTGTCTCCATGAAGGGGAAATTGCAAAGCGCTTCAACAGGACAAAATTCACCCATACAGAAAGGCTTAGAGCAGATCCCATCATAGGTCTGTGCAGGGCAGCTCTCCTGCCTGCCCTGCTCACTACCCAAACCAAGGTGTTGCCTGCACACACACTCAGCCAAGAAGCTGAGCCAAGATAAGCACGAGGAAAAAGTCCCAGAAGTCCTAAGTCCCAGAAGTGATTTTTAGGGGATTGGCTTAAACATCACCGCCACCCATCTAGGAATGTTGCAGGGAGGAGTGGTGACCTCTGTAACTCCACAGACTTTGAGTATCCTGAAGCAACAAGCAGCAAGTGGAAAATGGCTGCATGGAGTTTTCATCAGGCTAACGCCCCACGGACCCATCCCAGCCTGCTGTACGTACTGTGGTTGAGTGTGAAGGAAGTCTCCAAGCTGCCCAGATGCTGGAGCCGCACCCCGGCTCTGCTGCGGAGTGCTGGCATTGTCTGGGATTTCCTATCTGCTGCCGTGTGCTTGGATAACCAGGCATCGTGCACCCTGCAAGGGGAAGCAAACACTGCAGGTTTGGACCAGCAGCAGCAGCCACACCACAATAGGATTACATGAGGCACCAGGACGGAGACCTCCTCCCTCCAACACACTAATTTGGTTTATCCTGGACAATCCCAGTGGGACTGACCAGGCTACCCTGATGTTGCCTGCTCCAGATGGCCCTAGAGCTACTGCAAGAGCAGTGCTGCTGCTCAGGAAGCAGGGAGGGACCTGTGACTCGTGTCTCACCTGCAGCCGGCTGGGGGGGACACTGCCAACCTGCGCTCGCCTGGGCCTGGGGATCGCATGCAGGAGCTGGAGGGGAGGGAAGGGGCGGGGTGCTGAGATGTGGGGCCCCTGCTCACAGCACGGTGCTGAGCAGAGCCCCGGCCCCACAGGCGTCCTGCCAGCTGGGGTTTGCCCAGCGTGGGCGTGCACGAGCCCTTCCTGCCTCGGCTGTGGCAGGGAGCACCGGGACGGCCCCCACACCCTGGCAGCTGATGGAGGAACGCAGTACCTGGCAATATTCCTCTTTCCCACGTATCTGAAGTGAA
Source organism: Platyrinchus mystaceus (assembly GCA_035041135.1). Taxonomy (NCBI): domain Eukaryota; kingdom Metazoa; phylum Chordata; class Aves; order Passeriformes; family Tyrannidae; genus Platyrinchus; species Platyrinchus mystaceus. The sequence goes on along the minus strand of JAWWLV010000158.1, from coordinate 8,658,192 downwards.
ATAAACAAACCCTAAGGAGAAAGCAAAATAGGTATCTGTTAGAGATCCTGCAGATCAGGAATGATCCAGAACATTTAAAATCTACCCTGTCCTGGCCTGCAGACACACTCCTCTGTGCACAAGGGTTTGGGTCTCTATTTACAAGTCACTTGACCTCACACCCGTGGTTTCCAAACCCTATGGCACAGCCCTATCTTCTCACCCAACCCACTGCAATGTGGAGGCTGTGCTGTGAGCCCTGCTTGTTCACACATGGTGGGACACAGCCCAGACTGAGCACAGGGCACTGCCACTTCACTTCACTTGTGCCACTTTACTTCACTTGGTTCTCCTCAGAAGGAGGAAGAGCATTTCACTACAACTGGACAGACACCCCTAGTGTTGCACAGGGCAGTGAGTGAGTGCACTGTGGTCTCCTCATTAGCCAATACTGACCACATGAGGGTGAAGTGTTTGAATAGCCACCTCATCATACTCACTCCAGAAGCACAAGGACATTGATCAGCTCCTGGGGGGAGAATTTGTTCCAATAAGCTAAAAGAGTATCTGAAAGAAAAAGAAAAGCAATGCACTGAGATTTAAAATCTCAAAGAGGGACCTTACAGACCAAAACTGCCAGTGATGGTCCCTTGTGTTTCTGGCTGCTCCCAGCAAGCAGGAGTCACCAACCAACCTTCAGAGATCATCTTCACAATGTAGAGGTAGCACATCAGAAGCGTCCGGATCTCAAACTGGTCCAGCCGGCTGCAGTGTGACACGCTGCTCCTCATGGAACTTCTGCGGACCTATTGGGACACAGATGTGACAGGGAGGACCATGGCCCTGTGTCCCTGGGCTGTGCCCGAGCAGAGTGCAGGGCCAGACGCTGGGCAGCGTGGGCACAGCAAACCCGGCACATACCAGATGTGCTGCCATTCCTCCTGCCCCCCAACTTGAGCACCCCACAGCACCATGTTTTGGAGACAGCTCATCCTTTGATGTTGCTGCCAATCCCGCCTGGAAATCCTGGACACACGACTGAACGGTTCTCTGCCCAGAAAAACAAATGTCTGGGCAGGGAATGAGGTCTTATCCAACAAAACACACAACAGTCTGATTTCATGTTCCCTGCTCTCTGCATCATAAAAGAGTTCTTTGGCTTATCACAGTTTAAAGCAAGAATCTGACTTTCTGTTAACGACATACACTTCAACCCAAAATGTCAGTTATTAAAAAAGGAGGAAATTTCAGCCTTAGACTTTTTTTTCCCCCCTGATTTTTGGAAGTGTTTCGATTTTCCTCCCACTTAGTGATTTAGGCAAAATAAATGAAATCCTGTGGATGAGTCAATTTATGTGGGAAAGTCCTGGGCACTGTGTGGTGGGAAACAAGACTTTTAAGGTTATACCAATTTTATTTTGCGTTCTCTGTGCTCGCTTTAGCCGTATCAACCAACAAATGGATACAATTAAGGCCTAAGCAGGACGATTCTCCTAAAACTGTGCGTCACATGTTTGGAGAGCGATCCACAGATGTTATTTGCTGTTTATTCTGGGATAAGCTTTGGATGTGAGTCATAATAAAGCAGAAATAAACAATCATTTTAGAGTTGGAGATGTGTGCTATAGCCAGAGCTTTGCTATTGACCACACCAAACTATCGAGTTAGCACACAACTCACTCCAGGGCAACAAGCAATGAGTGACCTGTCTGCCTCTGCAGGGCAGCACTAAGCTGTGCCCCTTCACATGGCATTGCTTTTACGTGGTTTTGTGGATATTTCATTCCCTAACAGAAAGGCATTTTTCATCAACTCTGAAAAGTGTACCTTCAAGGGCACAGAGAAGGATGTCTGGCCGTGGGGGAAGAGCTGAGCTGCAAGTGATATTGCTTTCTGCAAACCCCCTGAGCAACACTGAAGCACATGCTCAGGGCTTTGCTGAACAGTTTGATAGTCAAGTGTTTGGCTATACTTGGTCTTGTAGCTCTGTGATTTATGAAGGAGAGCTGGAAAGGCCCCACCTCTGCTAAGCATGTCAGGACGCAGCCAGGAGCCCAGATAATCTTTGCCTTGCAAGGGCCAAACTTTTCAAAGATGCATCAATGATTCACGCCAACCCAGGCGTTCGGAAAGCACCTTGAGAAAAACCAGGGGCTGGATTGCACAAATACCTGATTTCCATGTGTGCAATCTGCCAAGAAAGAAAGTACACCCTGTCCAATTAGTGGGGTCAGAGCTCTTTGTGGAGTGACCGCACTCACCTTCTGCAAGTTTGGGCCTGTGGTTATTGGCCTGTGCTGTTTTTTCATCAAACAGCTCATTTTAAGTCAGTGGTCACTGGCAATCTCACACCACAGTGCTTCCCAGACATCCATGGAAAACAGCTCCCAGCACCAGACACTGGTCTCTGGCCAGGGTCATCCACACACAGGGAGCATGTCTGAGTATGGATAAATGCACCATGGGAGCAGAGATTTTCCACACACATTTTGCCTTTCATCTTTAACAAGTAATTTGTCAACAGTTCTATTTTTGGCTCAGGGAAGTTTGAAGAGGGAAAGCATACCAGACCAGTGACTGACCTCCTCTGTTAAACATCAATCTGTTTGTTTCCAAACAGAGATATCTATAAGCTGGCTTTGGAGAGCATTAACACAGGGGACTCCTTTCTCCTCCCCCTTATTTAACACATCCCACAGACTGCTGCAGTGAGCACTGTTATTTCCAGCTCCTGATACATTACGTTTTCACTCTGATCCGGGGAACTGGTTGCCCCCTCCGAGTTCAGGGATCCTTTCGAGTCCTCTCGCTTTATTGCATGGCCATTTGGAAGGGCTGCTCCACAGGCTGAAAAAAACCCCCAGACCCCAAAATTAAGCCCTTTGTACCAGCACTTGTCACTGCAGCACAGACAGAGAGTAGAGGACACAATTCAGGCAGCACTGATGGGGCTTGGCAAAGCCCCATGTCAAAAGCTGCAAAAAGGACAAATCTGGAAAAGACAGTCGGGGTGACACCACAGCCATGGAAAAGTATGCAGGCTGTGAGGTCTTTCAGGAGATGACTGTTTTGGGTTTGGGGTAATGGGGTTTGGGTTTTTTGGGCTGATAACAGCTGTGTTAAAATAAATGAGAATGCTAAAATTTAGAAAAATTAAATTTACCTGGATCTTTGTCTGCAATCAGGCTGGATCTATTTGAGGGGGATGGAAAACTGCATATGAATTCATCCCTGGATGCCTGTAAAGCAATATAAGGTTTTTGTGACCAACAGAAGGTAACACCTCTTATAGAAGAGAATAACACAATACAAAAAGGCAAATTAGAGCAGTGTTTAAAAACAACACAGTAGAAAACAAAAATCTATATCCTTTCTTCCATAACAAAGAAACGAAGACTTGAGGAGGAGTAGAAAGAATAGCAGAACATATTAAAGTCACAGCAGTGGTTTTTTCCCTTCTGTTTTTCATCTTTTGAGTTGAAATTTTGAATTGTTTTTCTCAACTGACGTACTTGTTTTATTTTTGCCCCAAACAAGGAGGCGAGTCGAGTCTGCAAGGCTCAGGCCACTTGGGAACCACACACAACTCTGATGCAACTCCCCATAACAGCTGCTGGAGTCCAAGGCTGAGTCCTGTGTCAACTTGTTGCACTTGGAGGGATTTACCCCAGGGCACTACACATACTGTATAGAAACATGTTAAACATGTTAAAAAAGGGAGAGACCTGGTACCCAGTTCTGCAGACAGAACTATGTCACAAAAAAGCCAAATTAAAAGAAACAAGCACCTTACAGGACTGGGGGAAGTGGAAAAACACACTTATTTCTAAAGCTGAGCCTGGCTGCAGGCAGTGGAAGTTGCACAGGGGGTGTGTGGGGACAGCAGGACAGAGAGGGAAGGCAAAGAGGCACCACTGGGCTTTACTCACAGGGCTGGAGGCAGATGCACAGGAATAAAGTGCCTCACGACTGGCCACGCGCTGGAGGTTCTCCAGGAGCACCCCAAAGAGTGGCAGGTACAGCTGGGCGATTTTTGCCTGCTGGTTCTGAAAACAGGGAGAAAAACATAGGTAAAAGCCCAGGTTTCCAAGGGAGTCAAAAAGGGAAACTCTTGAGCCAAAACACATGTACATAGATATGTGTATTTACATGCTGTATGTGGTGTCTTGAGGACATCTGTTGGTTTGGCTTCTCATCTCCAGCTCTAGAGCTGCCAAGGAGGTTTTATCCTTCTAGCAACAAGCTTGGGGCACTCAGGGATTTTGGAGGTTAAGTAACATTCCCAGTCGTACAGGATGTGTGACAAACTAAATCCCGGATTTCCTAACGCTTTAACTGCTACTTGACGTACATAGCTTGATTTTTAAGTACAACACCTAGGAGTAATGGAACAGAAACATTTGCTCCACGCCTGGTGCTGGCTATTGCTTCCAGCAGGGAATTCTCCACAGCAAATGCTTCTAGTGAAAACAGTTTGTAGGAACAGATTAATTTGGATTTAAGTGATACATATCAAAAATGGTCTGATTGATATTTTCTAAATGGAGGGCACTTTTACATCCAATTATTTTTTGTTACACATTTATTACTCTGGATTTGACAGAAAAGTTACAACAAAAAAAAAAAGGAAAGAAATTTAAGGCTTGCAAATTGAATGAAACATTTTGAATGACAAAAGAATCCATTTTTTTCTCGTGATTCAGTATGACAAAAGATAAAAGAAATCTTGAAAACACTCATGGGTTGAGAAAACCTTTTGGCCGTTGATAGAGACGGGGTCTCCTTGGCTGGAGTGAGACTGTGCCAATAGACTCTGCCACACTCAGCCTGTCCTGCCCATGATGTGATTTTTTGCTTTGGTGTCTCTGGACACCAGCTGAGCATCCTGCCCTGGCTCCAGACAGTTTCCTGGTCACACAGCCTGGAGCACAACACAGGTACAAATACCGCATGGGACAACTGTAAGACAGGTGGAGTTTCGGGGGAGTCAGGGAGAGTGCTGCACACTGAGAGGGCAAACAGCTCCTGAGTTAGTGTGAGGGGTTCCAGGCACCCAGAAGTGTAGGAACAGGCTGCTTCTCACCCAGCCTTGGCAGTGAGCTGGCAAATCTTTCCTGAAATATCAAGTCTTGCCAGCTGCCATGGGCTGCAGTTTTGTTACCAGGCTGTGTAATCACCATGGATCCTCACTGCAGAGAAAAGCAAGCCCACCTCCCACTCAGCCCTTCAATCAGGCAGAGAAGGGAGGGAAGAGGAGCTGGCTCTGGGCTCATTCGGGCCACTCCTCCCACCCTTCTTGCCAGGAAGCTATCCATGTCTCTGATAAAATTCAGCAATGCAGCACACTAGGAGCAATTTGAGGACCTAAACTCTGAACAGAGTCATGTTATCAGGCTAGAACAAGGACAGATAGTGTCTGCACAGGTAGACGGGCACTTTTGAGGGCCTTTGTGTCAGCAGGGAGCAGCACCAACATAAAACAAGCCCACCTCCAGGCTCTTTGAGCATTACTACACTCTGAGTCTCTGCCTGAAGAACGCTGACAGCTACCCAGCGGAAATCCAGCATCTCATGAGAACTGAGATCCTCTCCTCTGAGTCACTAATTAGGAAAACATGCAGCTGACTTGTAACAGAGATCAGTTCTGTTTCCTGATTATAGCATACTAATGCAGGATATGAATTTAAGCCCAAGACCAGAACATCATTGATGTTGCCTAATTTTGTTGAACAACCTCTTCGCTAATGACACTTTCAAGTTCCTTAATGGCTTAGGGCTTTATTACCTAAATACTCAGGATGAATCAGGGGGCTGCAGTTATCTGCATTATTTTTGTTCCTAGATGGTTTCTCAGAGCTATTACTGTTATACCATAACTATCAGTTATTTACAACAATTTCCTAAAAAGTAATGAGTTTACCCTTGGTGCACCACGCAATATCTAAAAGTCTGATGTGTGCGTTTTTTTCATAAAATTCAACAACATTATGTTAAAAAGACAACAAAGGAGTCCTGACCTTATGCTGGTATCTGTTGTCAAAGGCATGCTTGATCAAGAGGTTTTTTAAGACTGAGATGGCTGTATATCTGATATCATAGTTGTCCTGCAAGGCAACAGAGGCTTCTCTAAGAAGCATCCCCACTAGGAAATGGTGCCTGCAATACTCGTCAGTTAGACTGTACTCGAGATTTACATCTGAAAGAAACAGCAAGGCAACAATTAAGGGAAACGTTAGAGAAAAAGGTCACTTAACCTACTACAGTCCTCCAGAAGGGTTCATCACTCTCTCCTCCAGTGCACTGATCTTTCAATAACGCCTGAACTGAATATACAGTTTTCTTCACCACTGAGCTAAGTCATGTCAAATAACTTGGCATCTTCCAGTTCAGGATGTTCATTAATTGCAGCCCTCTCTGTTTCAGCAGCACCTGAAGGAAGGATTTCTGCAGTGTGTTGCTTTGCAAAGCTTACCTCTCCAGTGAGTAATTTGTAAAGTCAGAGATGGATGAAAAGGGGAAAAACAGGACAACTTAGTGCTTGGGGGATGCTTTGCTCTTGACTGGTGGTTATCCTGTAAATCCCCAAACTGTAAACCTGTAAACCCCCCAGGCTGAAGGAGTGCCAACCTCCACCAAGCATTTGTGAGTGTGGGAATGGGCAGTGGAGATGGTGGATTTAGGACACCCAACCCTAGCAATGCTGCTCTGTAGCTCATTCCACATGCACCATGAAATCTGCATTCCTTCTCTCCACATCAAGAGAGCAGAGCAAAGGCAAATAATCCTGCTGGGATAGGGATGCAAACAAGGAGCAGGTGCCAAGTGCTCAATACTGCATCCTCAAGCAGTCTGCACAGCTGGGCAGCTGCATGGGCTGGGGAACTGGGGTAGAGCTCCAGGCTTGTCAGAAACTGTGAGATTCCCTCAGCTTCCCACCAACAGATACTGGACACAGCTCCTTAGCAGCTGTGCTGACTCCTAGGAGAAAGGCAGCTCAATATCTAATTACCTTGGTTACCTTAACCTGTACCCTACATCTCATGTAGATTCAGGCTATATTCTGTAACCAAAGGAGTGGCTGCTAAGGCATCACTTCCATGGATGTGCCTGGACAGTGCAGCAGGGAAGCAACAGCGAGAGATTTCAGTGCAGGGTGCATGTGCACTTGGGCTGCTATGAATGACTTTGTCCTGACACCATTATCTCTGTCAGACAACCCATACACCAAACAGAGCTGTGCTCAGCTGAGACTTTTTTTTTTAAAACATGTGTGCAAGTTTTTCTGTGGTAAGGCAAGGTGCAATACACACAGCTTTGAAAATTCCAGCCAGAAGGTTACAACAGCTCTGTGGCTGCAAAAAGTATTTTTGGGTTCATTGATTCATAAGTAGCATTTATTGAATTGTGAAACTGTGATTCAGAGGAAAGAGAAAGCCATCTGGAACATTATCTAACTTTCATTGTTAGTCATGTTAGCAAATGCCTAATTGTCACACAAACATGGTTATTTCATTAGTTGAACGCAAGCTAATTGATTCGCAGGTGCATATTTAATTTGACATTAGAGGATTTGATCATTCCAGTTGGACCTACCTACTGAAGTGAACCGTTCCACAGCAAATGAAAAAAAATCTAATTCATGTGTAAAAAGAAAAGGGACAAATAAAAAGACAGTAAAAATAAACAGGAATAAGTAATGCTCTAAATCTTGGAGAAACAAGACTGTATGTCATGTTTTAATATTAGTTGTAAGGCTATTGCTTAACTCCCAGCTTCTGTCAATCCCTTGGCGTTTTTCCTATCACAAGATTGCGAAACAAATTGCATGTAGCTGGCTGTGAGGCCAAGCTCGGGGCTTGCTTTGGCTGATGTCCCCAGGTACAGCAGAAGGGACACACACCGCCAACACAGAGTTAGCTGAGATGTTTCAGAGAAACTCCAACATGCAACTCTCCAACTCAATGGGATGTGGTTGCTGGAATGTGCTCTGTCATCATGCCTGTCTGCAGTGACTGAAGCTGCAGAAACCCTCTTTATCCACCTCACTGGGGGCTGTTCCTTCTTCTCCCAGAAACAAAGCAGTAAGGGTTTGGCCATGACCCCTCTCTTCATCCAAACAGGCTGATAAAGAGGTGAGGCATGCCAGCAGGGTATCTCCTTGGTGATGTGCACTTTGCACCTCTCCATCTCTGAGCCCGCAGTCCCCTGTAACCACAGGTCTGTCCATAAAACCAGACAAGCCTGCAATGGAGATGCATCACTATATCCCTCTACCACGGCAGGCAGAGCTCAGGAACCACTGCAAAGGCACTTCAGTTACCTGAGGGAGGGCTGCTGTACTGGCAAGAGCTGTGTGTAAATCTCAGCTGGTAGATCTCAGTCAAAATAAAACACAGGAGGAAGGATGAGCTGCCCTCACAGCTACTCAGTTTAACCACCTCAGATGCAAAGGTGAATGTTAACCAAGAAAGAGCATCCCTATGTTATCATGCCACTAACAAGCATCAGGGAGGCACTATGGATGTATTTTTCTCAGCCATTTCCAGCAAAACTTTTTGTTAAATAATGCCAGGCAAGTAGTCAAATTGCTGTAAGACATTAGCAGCTGGTCCAGAAAGCTCTGAGAGGTCACTCACACACACACACACACACACACACACACACATATATATATATATATAATCAAAATAAGGGATACTTCACAGTTACTATTGCTTCTGCCATCTGGATGTTTGTGGAACCACTTTAGGACTTGTATAGCTACACCCTGAGGCACAAACAAACATCCCCTTTCCTCCATCAGAATAAATCATACAATCATAAACCCACTGGGCTTTCACATGGGGGAATCCCAAACCTCACTCTCCTCTCCCATACTTATATTGGCCAAGCTATTAGCATCCAAACCTGGCAATATTTACTGTATTTATCTTGACTCTTGGGAAAGTGGGACCCAGGGAGAATGAGGATATCTCTATAGCACTCTTGGGAAGCTGCTGATGTCCACACTGCCATCGGTGGCAGAGCTCCAGCCACCCACACTTGCTCCGTGCCTCAGCTCAACCCATTGTAAACACCATCTGAGCTGCTGAGCAGCTTCAGGACCCAAGGGGGGACAGTGTGACAGCAAAAGCAGTGTGGATATGTGGTGGTGCACAGCACTTATGCCCTTGGAATGCACTAAGGACTGGAATGGGCTCAAGCTCTCTGCTGGCTGCCTTCAGCCCAGGTTTGAGTACAAGCTCAAACGCACTGTCCCCTGCTGTGTTCTTGTTCACAGTGAAAGGAGAAGGTAACCTAGGTCACCTTTTGGTGGCCACAAAGAGAGCTGGCTTTCTATCAGTGAGTTCAATCTGTTCTCCTATATTTCCATTCCCTACAGCACCCATTGATGAGACACCCACTTCTCAGGGGATGCTGACACTCGTGAGAACAAAGGACTACACTTGCACAATTTCTGTATTTACTGAAACACGGGCAGTTTCTTTTGGATATTGTTAGTCCCATGCAAACTTAAATATAGGAAATACTGAGGAGACTGACTGCATACAATTCTGGAGCAAAATTAGGTAAACCTGACAGAACAGCATCTTGTCCTGAGGTTAATGTAAATCAGGCTAATGAGGACATACATTTCCTTCACACCAAACCAAAGTCCATGTGGTCAGAAGCCATCAAGACTAATAAATTATAGCTCTTTAGCCAGTGTCTTGAGAAAGGACATACCTTGAACTCTTTGCAGCTTGGGTTTGGAAAAGGTCATTGGCAAGTTCAGAGGAATGTAGTGCTCATGATTGCAAATGGTTTGAAGAAATTCAAACTTGTATTCAACCAGCAGCTGGGATAAAAAAAGACAAATACAAACTATGTTTTCAGTTTGACTCGTTTGCTTCCAGTTCAATGTGCTTGTTGCACAAGAATTGAGGAATCTAAAGAGCATGTGGTGAAACTCACTAATAAGTGGCAAATTTCTGTGTTGTTCCCACCAAGTGTCAGTGCATGCAGCTGTCACTTGGGACTTCTTCACCTTTTTCATCCAGACTATTAACCAATCTCTCCTTCACTTCTGACTCTTTACATTACTTGGAAACTTATCTGGATACAGGCTCTTGGCCCAGACAAAGAGGTCTCTGCCTCCAAAAGACTGCAGGAACAGAGTCTAAAAGGTCTCCAGGAGTTGTATAAAATAATCACTACAGAGCTTTGACTGATGTAGATATCTACAACTGCAAACCACCTTTCAAGAAACCTACTGCTTACCTTAGGGTCTTTTGGGCTGAATCCAGAAATGTAATCATTTATCAAGTTAAAAACAAATCCTCTGTCCATAAAGGTCAGACAACGCTGGAGAAAAAATAGCAAGATGTGAGCAATGATTAAAAATTAAAGCAATGAACCTAAATCTTCTCCATACTACTGTCCTGCCAGCAGCCAGATTTGATCCTCCAGGCTGCTGCCCACTTTCAAAACATACTTGATCCTGTTTCTCTGAAACTATTTGGATGATCTCACTTAAATCTCCCGTGGACAACAGAAATATTTAAAATGAGATTCCACATATTTCAGGTTCCAAACAGCTGCTAGGCATGACTGACAACCTGAGGTAACATGTAGAGTTAGTGCTCCTCAGAAAGAGAAAGTTTCTTTCCTAGGAAAGCTTATCTCCTCGAGGGTTTTGACAACTGAAAAAAACCCCAAAGGCAAGATAAAGTAAAACCATAATTGCTTGCTTCTTATTTCTCATTATCTGTCTTTTTGTTTTTCTGATAAAAGCCTTGGGAGAAGGAAAGAAGCTGCTGACCTTCAGGAAGTTAGCCAAGCTGAAGTTGACGTTCCTGGACTCTTCGGGGATCTCGTTATAGCGGATGGTCACGTGAGGAATGATGGCCAGCAGCAGCGAATGCAGGGCGTGCTGGTAGGACTCGGGGAATCGCTGGCCTCTGGGCAGCTGAAACCAAAAGTACACCCAAACTCAGTGCTGCAAGCCAGCAGCTGGGGAGAACCGAGTCCAGGCACAAGTTCTTTAGCATTTGTTTTAGTTGTTTGCTAATAGAACACTGGCCAAAGAAAGCACTGGCTGCAACTGCAGTAGGTAGTAACAGAAAAGGAGGCTGCACAAGGCATAAGGAGGTCTGGAATTTTTAAATTACAATTGGGAGTGAAAAGGAGAAAAAGGGAAAAATAAAGCAAAAAGAAAAAGGCTAGATGTTCAGCTTGGCACATTTGGTTTGTTTTTTTTTAAATAAAGAGTTACAAAGCTTTTCAGAAAGACTTTTGGAGGAGAGTTAGTTTGTGACAGTTCTGTAATGCAGCATCGACCAAATTTATTTTTACCTTGATTTTGTTCTCTTCCAGTAAGTACATTGCCATGGACTTAGCCAGTGCTTCAAAGAAAAACCACGAGTACTAGAATGAACAAAGAATACTATTAGTTTTCTCAGCAGGATTGACATTCCCTGACTGTGTGGAGAAGCACCTATTTGTGAGGAAGAGCTCACACTCAAATGGCATTTTGTTAGCACAGTTGTGCTTGGCATGGGTGCTTTTGCTACTCAGAGATGTCCTGCCAGTCTCAGGGTGGGAATCCCCACTGCATCCCCTCTGCATCCCAATGCACCCTGCCAAGAGCCAGCAGAGTTTGGGGTGCAAGCCCTACAAAGGCCTGGAGGCAGAAACTCAGTCTGCCTCTTGTGAGTCACCCCTCATGTATGACTTGAGGAAAATAGGTAAAACTGGCAAGATGAACAGCCCTTTGCTGTGTTCTGCCATGAGCCTAACCACAGCCAGGTTCCCTGCAAGAATTCATCTCTGTTGTAAGGGGAGAACCTCAAGGATGTGGATGTGAGAAGCTGCCTTGGTAGCTTTGCCCTGGCAGTGGGTTTAGATGGGTGTAAGTGTTGGGCTTTATACCAGACACCCTTTTACTCCCCTCCATCCTTGATAGCCCAGTACAGCCAATACTTCACCTTGAGTAGCTTATTGATGGCTAGAAAATCTGCTGACTGCTTCAAGATCGTGGCCATGGAAAGGACCAGGATTTCATGGGTCATCTTCGCCTGTTTGACACTTGGTTTCTCAGCTCGAAAGACATACTGAGGCAAGAACAAGAGTGTCAGTGGTGTGCCTGCTCCCAGCAGGGAGTTTGGAGAAATGTTATGTCATGACTGACCTTTATGAAGGAGCGCAAGTAGTGGTCTAGACCTTCCTCATGGCACTTGGACACGATGTGCAGAAGAACCCTGAGGAGAAAGGTGGTTTGTGTTCAGCACGCAACACGAGGTACAAGTTCCTTCAGTTTACAGAAGTAGAAACCATGTGTGGCCTATGCTGCTCAACCTCAAAGCCCGCTGGCACAGCCTGATTTGCAGAGAGCCAGTACCTGCAGGCTAACACCCCTCACAGCTCCTGTGCCTGCACCATCCTTGCACAAAGCACTCAGACACGAGGTGGCCAAAGCCTCTTCTTCACTTTTGTGCTGGACCAGGTATCACCCAGACCAGCTGACTTCAACACTCAAGACTCCTTGCATGATGAGATAAGACAAAGCAGTCTCCATCATTTTTATAATCTGACACCTTCCTGCATCCCCTGAATTCATTAATTCTGGAAGCCTCCTTTTTTACTGAACTTGCCTCATATGCTTCTTGTTACATGCACTGGACTATTTTGGGTTGTCACCTTGTAGTTCAGGAGGGTCAAGCAGACCCTGGGGAATATGCCAGCCCTCTGGAAGTGCTCCCAGGCAGCTAATGAAGGCAGCAAGAGCCCAGTTTCCCCAGCCAGCACTGAGGATTTACATTTCAGTCCCAGCCAGAGGAAACAACAAACTATTGCATGTTTTCTCAAACCCCACAGGCCAAACCACAAGGAGGAGTTTACAAGCCATTTATCAGATAAAATGGGTTTTAAATTCCACTATGAAAGTCTGATGAAAAAACAGTTGTCATTAAACAGAAAGCTACTGACAGCTTTCAGTACTGGAGAGCAAAACTGGAGAGCATCAGGCCAAGCTTTGAAAAAATCTCTGGAAATTAAGGTGGGAGCTGGTCACCTGATCCCCTGTCCTTGCCCCCTGGTGATTCAAACAGAGTGGAATTACAGTGTTCCACACAGAAATCCTCACAACATGAAACGTATGGCACAGGGCTGTGACTGCAATAGGCACTGCATCCCTGGGGGAGCAGGGCTCAAGTCCCACATCCCTGGGGAACCAGGGCTCAGCCTCCAACCTCCAGTTTCATGGTAGCAGGATGCTTCTGGTACATGGATGCACGGTATGTACTAGAACCAGAGGAGGATCTCCATGGAGTGGCATCCAGCATTCCCTTTTGCCCTGGCAGAACTTCACTGAGGAAAAACCCCGTGAGGAAGATGGATGTTTCAGCGCATCCCTCAGTTTCAGGGAGTCATGGCCAGCGCTAAGCAGGGAAGGTGCTTTTGCACCTTGAGCTCCCTCTGGTCCCTCGCCTGCCCTGGCTTCGTGGGCCTGGGCCGGTGCCGCCCTCTCGGGGCCGCCGGAGCAGCACTGGGGGATTCAAGCAGGCACAGCTGGAGCAGCTGCTCCTGCTGCTCCTGCTGCAGCACAACATGCCCAGCTCCGGGCACCTTGTAGCAATCCTGACACAGGGGACTGGTGTGCTGGGATCAGACCCGGGCATTGCTCCCCACATCGGCTGCCTGCAGCTGGGATGCACCTGGATACTCTGGTGCCTATAGATACTCAATAACTCAGCTCCCAGAGCCATCTCTGCCAGCAAACCCTTTTGAAAAACAAACCAGGGGTTTTTTTAGGTACCACATTTTTCTCCATGCTTCTCCCAGGACCAGGACCCCACAAAGCCCCATGACGCCCAAATGTGTCAGGGGAAGAGAGCAGCAGGGGACAGCCAGTGCTGTCACTTAGCACCCTGCAATGGGAAACCAGACCCTGCTTTGCACTGTCATTTGCGGCTTAGCGTTACTAACTGAAGACTGGGTGGTTTGCCCAACACTCACATGGTGCAGTTGACGGCTACTTCATCCTCCTGGGTCACGTTTGTGAGGACTCTAAATAGTTGCATAAGAATTACAGGTAGAAACTGAATCATTACTTGGATCTCCATGGCGTGCAAACACTAAAACAAATGTTCAAAACACAGACACTTTTAGTTCAACGTTTTGCAGATGTTAGACACTTACAGTCCACAGACATTTCTGTGGCAATAGGACAGGCATTAGCAAATGCTTCAGGGTGTGGGCTTCAGCCCACTGGAAGATGGGGGAACTTGGACCCATAGCAGCACTAACTGCCTCCTTCCAGCTGACAGACTCCAGCTGCACGCCTTTGGGGAGCAGCATGAATCACTCATGGCAGGTATTAATCCTTGTCTCAGATGTGCCCTGGTAGCTATGACTTAATTACAGGTCACATGCTATGATTTGACTGGAAACCCCCAGATTTAAGGCTGAAGTTTTGCTCCCAAGTCTTCTCATCACTTTGCGCCAGTTTTTTGAAATGCCATTTTCACAAGTGCCTTTGGAGCACGAAAACCTGCTGCCCAGTGACTTGCACTAGTACTTTTCACCAAAAAGCCTAGCTTGCTACCAGAAATGGGATTTAAGGGACTTGGTGAAGGTCAAGATAATCTGGTGCATATGCTCTCTACCCATCTCATAAAGCTCTTGTGCCTGAATCTCATGATACGAGTCTAGGAAAGACAGTGCATTTAAAATTCAGTTTTCAAACCTGCAAATCTAATGAAGTGGTTTTAAATCTCTATCTAGTTATTTAAATAACTGAAATTATTGAGGTGTTGGTGATTAGGAATCCCTCACTTGTGGTTAGCACATACACGTCTCCCTGTCTGTAGGCTGCAGTGAGGGCGCTGGGGCTGGGCAGGGCTGGAACCTGACGAAATGCTCACAACAAATTTAGTGTGATTTTAGTGCTTGGCTTCAAAACCTGCCATTATTTCTATTTCTTAAAATATTTGTACATTATCTGACACACACACAGTAACTTTGTCGTGATATATCCCCACCACTGAAAGTGGAGCTGTTGCTACAGCAGCACTCTCAAAACCAGGCAGTGATGGAAGGAAACAAGGACAGTAAACAGCAAATATATAATATTCCTGGCAGAAGCCTTTGGTGGACCTGCTCCAAAGTCCTTACTCATGCTGCAGAAATTGCCAAAAAGCTGGGTCTAGGTCACAGGTCACCTCTGGTCAAATTTAACTGGCTGATAATCCCATATACCTTTTTCAGCCTAAAAAAAAAAATATCCTGTTTTGAATGGGCTTCCAGAAAACAAGGAATTTTGCTACAGTTTAACGGTTGGAATCAGTGCTAGGGCAGCAGGGGAGGAATGTGAGTCCACCAGGAGGAAGGTTTGCCATGAACACGTCAGAGTCATGCTTGTTTTATCTGCTGTGGAAGGCAGAGGGGAGCAGCACACAGACAGCTGTGCCAGTGAGCAAAGGTAAAAATACTGCACAGTGCACAGGGCCCCAGTGCTGCAGTGGGGGCCTGTTCCTACAGGACAGGGGTCTGGGTATTTGCTGATGGTCTGTAAAAACACAAACAAAGCCCACCAACAGGCATTGTTCACCTTTAGGCATTTAACAAGTTCTCCTGGGACTTCCTTAGCTCCCGCCTGAACCAGCTGGCAGTACTGGAAGAATTTGTGCAAGTGTATGTCCTGGAAGAGACAAACAAGTTCAATTCAGCAGCCTCAACATTTGTCAACCCCTTCTCTGCAGCTTACATTCAAAAATCTGCTGTTTCACCTACAGCAGAGGGCCATGTCCCTACCAGTGGCTCTCTTGATCTGCAGCTGCCATCTCCTAGGACTGCAGTACTGCTCCTTGTCTTTTCCAACATACCCATCCACTGCCCATCTCCTGGCTCCCGACCAAACTCAAGGTTAAGCACAAAATTTCCAGCAGTGTTAAAATTCTCCTGTGGTTGCACTACCCTGAGTCCCAATCCCCATCCAACACTGGCCTGGAAAAACAGAAGCCTTCCTCTCACAACTGCAACTCTTAAGAGACTGCCTTACCTTCTGCATCACCGACATCCCACCATCCCTCCGAGGTAGGCTCTCCTTCCCATTACTTTCCCTCCTCCTCCAAGGATAAATTTAATTACTGGGTTATTTAACCCTGGAAAGCATCTGGGAATGTAATTTGGTGGGAAGTGGAACTACTGTGCTGCTTTCAGTGCTGTACAGAATCAGTAAGGCACTAAAGCAGATTCAGATGCTGAAAGCGAATTTCTGTGAATGTACATGCAGCTGATGACATTCAGCATGTACAAGTCTTGCCAAGGGCATTTTCCTATCAGCAGTGCTGAAAGGAGGTGCCCCAGAGCATGTACTGAGAATCTTTGCTGCACATCATGTGAAACCTGGGAAAGTTCATCACTACCATAAGATGGCAGAATGCACAAGCACTTGGTAAAACAGCTTGAACAAGTTTCAAAGGGAAATCAGGACTCTTGTTTTCTTGTGTGTGCTGTTGTCAGAGAATTTCTTTTCAAAAAAACTTAATAAGCAGTCTAATATTAACTCATTAACTAATATTAACTCATTGATCTTAGAGGTCTTTGCCAACCTTAACTATTCTATGATTTGTGGAAACCTCTCATATCCACCAGTTCTCTCTTTTTTGTCATTGAAGCAGCTCATTTGCTCAGGTGTTTCCTTTGTCCTGCCAGTTACAGTGCAATCGACTAAGAAAACATCAGCCTCTCCCCTGGGCTCATTCACTCACACAACCGTTTTATCACATCCAGACAAGGAGCAGATCCCTGCAAGTAATCCCAGCTCTGCTGCTACAGAAGTATCTCAGTGCTGCTCTGCAAACCAGGTACCTCTTTCCCACCCCACCTATGGTTTAGCAGCCTTAGAGACACAGCAATTGCTTCCTCTGCATTTGTGCTGGAAGTCTTCAAGCGTGAGGTGCTTCACTTACCTGGGTGTAAATGGTTGAGTCCAAGTGCATTCTGATTTTAAATAGTGGCTTTGCTCCATCCACCCACTTTGCATCCACGCTGGGCTGCTGTGAACAGACAACATTCAAGTAGTTGGTTTCAGACTGGTGAGAAGGTGGCTCTGTGCAGACACGCAGAGCCCACGTGCTCACTGTCCTGCACTTGCCATCTGCAACAGCCTAGTCCAGCCTGCCACAGAAATATTCTCTACAACCTGTATAACCAGGAAAAGTGCAATTAAAGGTGTCCCGTTTCCCATCCTTAAGAACCTTAAGCTTTGGGATTGCCCTGCAGTACAAACCTTTTCAGCTCAGCAGAGCACCAAGAGGAGCCCAGAACTTACAGTGGCAAGAAAAGCTCAACTTTCCTCTTCCTTTTACATTTCGGCCCATTTTAAATGGCTTTCCTACCTTTCGTGACTCTGTGTCTCCAAGACCCAGGTAGCCAGGTGGGAGGCTGGACGAAACCGGCAACTGCCGCTCCAGGGTGACAATCCGCCCATCCTTCAGCAAGGGGACCCAGGCGTATCCCACTGTGGAGGCAACCAGAGGGGCAGAGTTAGCAGGCACACAGTGACACATGTGCAGCTCAAACAGAGCTCTCTCTCACCCTGGGAAGTCTGAACTTGCAGTTGTGCAAGCGGCTTCAGCGAGGCTGTGATCGACCATGTCAGTGTTGTTAAAGCACCTTTTACCTGGTGACTTGGTGAATGAAATTCAGACACAGCACAACCAAGACCAGGAGTGGGTTTGAGGGGCAGAAACAGTGTGTGAGCCATGGCTGTGCACCATGATGAGGGTTCTTTGAGGACTGGATGAATGGAGAGGCATCCCAACCAGTGGGACTTGGGTGTGCACATGTCTCGTGTGGGCAGGATCAGCCCCTGAGGCCCTGATCGACATCAGGTTTTTGTTGGTGTCTTGCCTGACAACAGCCCATTTGTGCAAGTCAAGTCAGGAACATGCAGAAAGAGCTGTCAGATTGCAGCAAAAATCTGAGCTTTGGTATACACCAAAAACATTGAGTTTATTACAGTTTAGACCTACAAATTTGCATTAGGTTGCTTTTAGAAAAGAAAATTCGGATAGGATAGTATTTTGATCAAATATTTTTTTCGTGACCCTACATTCATTTTATCTTGGCCTTTTACACTCCAACAAAAATAATTTAAGCATGAACATACCTTGAGTTTCAACGGTGTCCTGTTTTTTCGATGTTGCCTTTGTATTAATTTCACAGCTGACATGATAGAAGGTGAAAAGCAAATGATGCTTTTGATGGAGGTGAATTGGAAGCTCAATTTTAATCTAAAATGATATCATGATAGATCAGACTGTATTTTTGTGGAGTAATATTTTAGTTCTATTTTATTTCACAAACACTATGTTGTACGCAGTTACACAAGACACACTCTTACCCATTTTAAGTAACTCCTGGCTAACATTTTCATCACATTTGCAACATTACTTATTAATGGGGGTGTGTGATTGGAGGCACAAAGCGTGACAGTAAAGACACCAGAAAACAAACCGACATTAAAAATTGACAAAGGCTTTGGCTTTGCTGAGCCCTTCTGGTGAGGCAAAGGGCTGGTGATTATCTTTACCCATATTTCACCCAGCCCTGCAAAGAGAGGCATCCCTGAAAAGCCCCTTGGCATTGTAGCATCCAGGAAAACCTGCTATTTCCCACATTTTGTTTTTACCTCATCATAGAACTCTGGGCTCTGGTTGTGATGCAGCACAGCAGCATATGCATTTGTGGTCAGGAGAGGGCCTCCAGGTTTGCCATATATACACTGGAAACACAAATGAAGAGCTGAATTCAGGGTTGCTACCAACCTAAATTAGCCAGTCAAATTAAAACAGTGATGGAAATTCAGTGTTTTCCTATTGCCTTGCCCAGACTGGCTGGCACAGCAGTGAGCAAAGGGCAGCCCCATTAATAGGTACCCACCTTTAGTGCTCTGGCATCAGCTTCATCTGAATCCCTGAACTCAACACAGACAGCAATATTCCTTGCCTGAAATGGGGGAGAACAGGAGGATGAGCCATTGCTGCAGGCCAGCAGCATCACCCCAGCCCTTGCTCCAGGTCACTCACCTTTGCAAACACCTTCTGGTTCTCATACTTCAAATGCAAGGGGTAGACATAGAGGTGGTTTTTGTAGATAGTGAAGGGGTAACAGTATTTTGCAACTTCTGGGACAAGCTCCTCCACTTCCACTGCAATGTCCTCACAGCTCTTCTCAAAAGGCTTTATAGGAATGTAAGAAGCTGTGACACAATCTGGAAGAAAATAAGAACAGAAAAATTTAAGTCCACTAGAAAAGCCTTTTGGACAGAAGATTAGCCTACAAGAGCTGCCAAAAGCCCATGGAGTGACACTGAACACATCACAAGTCCTTTCTTTGCCTCAGTTTCTTTAAATGCAAAGTAAAGAATCACACTGACCACGTTTGTGAAGCCCTCCAGTGTTATGGATCAAAAACGTCATATGAGATTGATGTAATAACACCAGCAAAAGCAGGCAGGTGGCTTCCTTTAGAGTTAGAATGTGATGGCCAAACTGCAAAGCACATGAACCCCTCAGGTAAACCTCTGCACTTGGCTCACATCCCTCCAGAGAATCCATCAGAAAGACTTATAAGTCAGTGGTTGTGCTGAATTACTCATTTCTCATTGCACCCCCAAGATACTCTTGTTAATGAAACAGCAAAATTCCCCATAGAAGCATCAACTCCTGAGGCTCGAGCCATCAGCACTTATTTTAAGATCCAAGATCCTTACTTGTGAAGTCTAGCGGGATGTCTTTGATGATGATATTTAACTGGGCTGGAATAACTTGTAGTTTTGTCTTCTCTGGTCTGCATTAAAAAGAAAGGAACAAGAGTGTGAACCTTGAAACCTCAGGTGCTGAACACATCAGCAGCACTTCTTGCTACCCTCTGAGTGTTTTAGAAATTGTCATCTGATGCTTACATTTAACTGTTTAAAAATGTATGTTAAAATGCCTGCCCAGCCCCTACACCAGTCTCTCAAACTTACTTCTTATACTCTGCTAAAAGCTTCAGCATATCTTCATTTGAGAGTTTGCTGCTGTCTTGCTTGTACAGGGGTGAGAATTTTCCTTCAGCATCAAGAGTGCCCTGGGAGTCTTTGAAAACTGGTCTGCAGAAAAAAAAAGAAAAAAAAAGAGGTAAGTTTCCTAAACGTTGGTAAATACACAGATGCTGAGGTCTTTGACATGTCTGAGAGGCAGTTTTCAGGTGAGAGGTTCACTGGCCTGTGACTGCTCTGCACACCACCAGACCTGACTGCTCGGCTGTCCTCACATGGTGCTTAGACCCTACACAGCCTGCAATCCAGCGTGGCACACTGAATCCCAAGGGACATCACCCACTTCCCTTCTCTTCAGCCAGGTCAGGAGGACACATCCAGCCCATTTCCAAGCCTGGTCCACAATCATGAACACCCTTCCATCCCCTCCCACTAACATGTGGTCAGAGCACAGAAATCCTCCTAGGAAAGGAGTGCACAGTAAAAACCAGTTTTGCGACATACATCAGCTTCCTCCTAAAGCAGAGCAGGAGACAGGACTCTGCCCTTGGAAATAAAGGGTGTTTGTGTACAGTAAGAACATTAAAGCATCTGCACTCCCTTTCTGTGCAAATAGCTTCCTCTGAGACCCAGAGGGAAACTGTTCCAGGGATGCAGAGCAACACAGTTCCCTGCACCAGGCCACTCAGCTCCTTGCTGTCCAAAGGCAGCTCTTTACCCAGCAGGAATAAATCTGAAACCAAAGTCAATGCCCATACAGAGCCCACCAATAGGTTGAGGCAACACTTGAAAGAGCGCTGAGTGCTGGCTCCCAGGATTCAGATGCATCCCACAAACACCATTTCGAAGATGAGCAGCCAGTGTCCCAGGAAAATCCAGCTCAAGAGTACACACTGCAAGCAATATACCATCAAATTCCATCCCACTGTGACAGTTTTCTGTGTTCCCATGTCATTACCATCCCCTTTGTCAGCACCAAAATGCAATTCAGCACTAGGAGGCAGTGGATGATCTTGCCTTCAGGCCTTCCTCTGATTGAGATTCAAGAGAGTTAGCAGTGACATACTTTATCAGTCCCAGTAAAAGAACAGAAAGGGAATGGGATCACCAGTCATTCTCAATAACCTCCAGTCATTCTCAATAACATTAATTAAAGCAGAATTTAAGATGGAAAAGAAGCCCCAGCTGACTGCCACCTCCAGGCTGGGAGGTCTTCTACTCTCATCCTGTCCCTGGCTGGTGGCAGAAGGGAATTCCTGCACTGATTCCCATCATAGCATGGGACGGTGTAATTTGTCCCCAGGAATGTTCTTCCCTGACAGCAGTAGCTACAGGTCATCAGGAAGGTTACTGCCTTCCCAGCACTGTTTACTTTCTAATATTTTGTTTCTAATTCTAGATAGAGCACTTCAGGCTGATTCCAATTCTGTTTTGGGAGTCAGAGCCAAACTCTGCCCCCGGCTGCAAATTCACTGACTTCAGTCACTTGGCCCTTTGCCCACTCGGCCGAATCGTGCCTTGGGTAACTCACAGCAGCAGCAGCTCCTGCCGTGGGCAAAGCCCAGTCTGAGGAGACTAACCTGGCAGCCCACCCGAAGGGCATCCGGTACTGCCCCAGACGGCTGCACACCTGCTTGGCCACCTTATGGACTTTCTGGGCAGTCTGCAAAACACAAGAGAGGTGGTTAGTGTGTGTCAGGACTTCCCTGCTGCCCTGGGAAAGGAGTGAAGGGGGTGCTGCACTCTCCAGGAAGAAGCATCTCTCCATGAGGCACAGCTCCCCAGGCACACAGCACAACAGTTGCTGCAGGAGCTGATAGACATCCCTGTTTGCCACCTCACACCATCCACAGTTATTACTTTGAAAAGCAATAGCAAACATTGAGGGTACAGTCATATTAAACCTATTATTTTCCAAAATTAACTGCAACTGGCTCATCTTCTACAGACTTAGGAAGTGTGCTGAGGGAATGCCATCATCACTGGGTGTTCTATAATTGACTTTTCAGGAACTAATTTTGAGTGGCTGCAACAAGGCAGCATGAGTTCCACTTGGCATGCAGAGAATGATACTGGCTGCAGCAGGGTTGTCTCACTTGCATATTAGGAAAAATTTCTTCACTGAAAGCATTATCAAGCACTAGAACAGGCTGCCCAGAGAAGTGGTGGAGTCACCATCCCTGAAGGTATTTAAAAGACATGTAGAAGTGGTGCTTAGGGACATGGTTTAGTGTTAGACTTGGCAGTGCTGGTTTAATGGTTGGACTCAATGATCTTTTCCAACCTAAAGGATTCTATGTAGACACTTCATTCTGGGGATGAAGTGTGCCACTTTTTGCTACCAGCCCAGTCTTTGCCTTGTCAAAGTGCAATGGGGAAAGGTCCCCCTGCCCCAAGTGCTTGGTTCTTTTTAATAATCCTCTGCCCCTTTCCAAGGGAAGGAATCAAATCTCCCAGGACAGCCCAGCTGAAGCCAGACTGGGAACAGTACAAATAAAACAGATGAAGACTGTATTTGCCAGAAACAAACTAAAGAGAAGCAGAAACAACCTGTGTTTCAGACCACACTACTCCCTGCAGCAGAAGAGAGCATCACTAAAGAGATACTCTCATGGCCCCACCCAATACCTTTCCAGGGTCTGAGTTCTTCATGTAGGGCTCTACACAGTGTGCAATGCTGCCCTGCAGCACCTTCTCCACACGGGCCACCAGGAAGATCTCTGCATGTGGGTCGGTCACGGAGAAAACCCCCTGCAACAGAAAGGCAGCAGCTGTCAGACAGCAGGACACCCAACGTGCACCCCAGTCATCAAACCATCCCTTTCTACAGCCCACACACAGCCTGCCCTGACTGCTGCTGTGGATAGGCCAGAAGGGCTCACCAGGCTTGAGCATGGTCATGTCTTGAAAAACTCTACCTGGTGCTCTGCCTGTCACTGCCAGTGAGCCCCAAGTGGCACCTTCGACACTGACCAAACCCCCACAGCTCAAGAGAAAAGCTGACTTCTGGTTCCCCCTACTGTGGGTAAACACCACACTGCAAGGCTGCTGAACAGCCACAGCCTCAGCAGGGGCACAGAACGAGCAGAAGGTCAGATATTCACCCGTTTTATGTAGCGCAGGCAGGACTCAGGGACCCCGTGCATGAGGCTCTCGCCCGGCGAGCATCCCTTGGCTCCCTCCGCTCCGGACACGGAGCTGTCCAGCAGCATGTCACGGACAGGCGGGGGGTTCAAGTCCACATGGAAGTCAGCTGAAATCTTGCAATTATTTTTCAGGTCGAACAATGCCAAGCTTAGGAAAAAGGGCTCAACCTGGAAATTTGATTAGATGTATGTGTCAAAAAAAAAAGCATGGCACGGGCTCAAGGGTATCAGCATTGCCTTCCCTGCTAAGGAAACCAGGAAACTTCTGCATGTGTTTTGCCTTTAGCTTTGTACACCAGCATTCTACAGAATTCTTACAGATAATCCATTTCTTTTGCTTTAGAAAAATATACAAATCCATTTTTAACCTGCACCTTCTTGCATTTTGATCTAGCCAATTTGAAAAAAAAACTACTTTAAAACCATCAATAAAATATAGAGAATGAAATCTATGTGTTTTTTACATAAGTGGCAAACTATGAAGTCAGGAAGAAACTATGAACTCAGCTCATCAGAGCTGTTTATCCTTTGCAATGAGAAAGAAATCAGCTTAAAAATGTTTATGATCACATGCTGAAGACCACTACTCATTTTCCAAAGTCCATCAGCTCTGGATGGCTCAACTGTGACACTCAAAAAGTTCCTCAGATGCTCTCCCAGCCAGGAGAGCTCAAATACAAGGCTAACACTGCTGAGGAACTGCATGTGCAAAATCTGTCCACTCCTTTGTAGCTACTGACCTTGACAACACAAGACAAGTGGCAATAATTCATGTATTTTTAATTCAAAGATTGCAGTAGGTGTGCATCCATGTAAAGATAAAAACTAAGGCCTGAAGATAAGACTGTAGAGTGCCTGAGACATTCCAGCATGACTCAAGGCATTACATCAGTGCTGAAAATGTGCTGATTAGTTCTCAATCTGGACCTGATTAAGGATGAATAATAAGAATCTTTGCTATTAGCGATGCGTCCATCTGCTGGGAGTTACTGAGGAGAACAAGCTTGGTGTTGTGTAAGGAGCCTGCTGTCCTGGATTGGAGCTGGGAGCTGCCAATATGAAAACATCACAATGAAGCCTTTGAGATTCTAACAGGCATCAGACAGGGCATCATCAGTAGAGATCGGGCAGTGCCAGGGCTGCTGCCTCCCCTGTGACGCTGCTTGCTGCTCTGGCACCCACAGAAAGGGGTGATCCAGAGCGAGTGCAGGACAGGACAGGGATTATGTTTTGGGAAGAAAGACTGGAGGAGACTGGTCTGCTCAGCCCAGCAGAACGAAGGCTGAGGTGAGATGTAATAGCTGTCTACAGACATCAGAGGCTCAGAAGATACAGTAAAGAGATTTTTAGGCTAAGGCACAACTTTGGCACACTAACAAATGCATGTAATAAAGCAGCTGCAAATACAGTTAGGCTGGGAGTCAGAAGAAGGTTCCAGAACAGGGAAATCCCTTGCCATTAGGGGAAATGAAATAAAACACAGCCATGAGTGGTTTGGAGATGGAGCTTAATCATTTACCAACAGGACTTTCACAGGGACCCAGAATTTTAGCAGACACATGCTCCCCATTCCCTCTACTTCTGAACTGCTGGTTTCCCAGCAGTCCCAGTTACTGCAAGCTGAGGCATGTCAGGACAGACCCTGTCTCCAAACACATTTTTGGAACACCAAAATACCAAGGCAGACAAATCCTGCAATGACCCTGGGCCAGCAGTCACTGCCTGACAGGTCTCATCAGAGCTCATGGCAAAATGGGATGTATCCACTCAGAATTATTTGCCAAGGGTTTTCCTTGCTGGTGAGGAGAAAGAAGACAAAGCAGGACATGCTGGAGCTCCCCTTACATTGGTGGGTCCTCCTTCTGCCCTGTCACTGAGCTGAGCGAGGAGGTTGAGGGAGAAGTCCTGGCAGCACACCACAAAGCGCCTGCTGCACTTTTCCTCAAATGGCTTCACGTCTGGCTCAATCCCCGAGAAGTCTAGTCTCTAGACAGCAAACAAACAAATCTGGTCTCATTAAAAAAGAAAATAAACCCCTGAATAATGTTAAGGGATCACATTAGGACCAATACTATCTTAAAGTGGTAAAAAAGGTACGGGACATTCACAAATGAGTGCAATTTGGTGATGTTACACAAACACAAGACATGAATTCATAGGGATGTATCAATTTTTAGCAATCTGTTTTGTAGAGCACAGCAAACTAAACCTCAGTATGATTTCAGTTCCTTCCTGCTTTGCTGTAACTCTGGGGATCTTCCCAGAACATCATTTAGAGCTTGGGGAAAAAAGCAGAACATGAGGCAATAAAAAAGTATCTTCTACCATGAAGATATGGCTAGTTTAGGAGATGGTTCCTGTGCCTGAAACAAACCTTTGCCATACCCACCGTGTTGGCACTGGGGATACAGAGCTACCAAACACCCCTAAATACCAGCAGGTCTCTCAGTGACAGTCTGGCACAGTCCTGTTCGCTTTTCCCCCTCAAACCCTGCAGAAACCTGCATGCCAAACATAAGGTGCTGATATCTCAATTCAATCAACTGATTTCAGAAAAAACAGGCTGCAATTGTTAATCCAGTTTTAAGGAACTCTTTCCATTGTTTACCTTATTTCCATTCCATGAGGAAAGTACTTTGCAGGTGTATGTTCCTGCTCCCAGTTTCCTTAGCACCCGGCACACACGTGTGCATGTACACACCAGCACTGACAAGGGCAACAATTTTGAATGCCTGGTGTGATAGCAGATCCGAATGACCCACATCAGAATGAAGAGCTCTTTGTATAAAAAGAGAGCAGTGAATTCAGCCTAACCATTTGGTTAGGTAAAAAAAAGTTATCTGTCATGGGTTGGCACTGGCAAACCCACAACATTATCTTAGATGCTCTGCACTGAACAATATTTCCATTTTTATCTGACTAGAATATAAGAAACTTCCCAAAGCTTCTCTAAAAAAAAAAAAAAAAAAAAAAAGCAAAAAGCCCCCTGGATGCTTATCTTCCTTCTGTTAAAGACCTTAAAGAAGTGCCAAGAGAAAAACTCATTTTGCACAACTAAACCTTTAAAAGACTAATTACATTTCCTTGTTAAACCAGAATGTTCCATTTCACAGGTGTGAACAAGCCAAAGCATGCCAGAAGGAGAACCAGAAACTGTGAAATAACCTGGAACAATTCTCTAAAACTGTTAACAACTGCAGCTCATTTCACTGAAATCCCACACCTGGACCTTGGCAGAGAACTCAGCAAAGTTCAAAGCCAAGAAGAAAACAGGCCAATAGACAATGACCCTCTACTCCAATGAATCAGACCAGCACAGGGTGTTTTTTATGTTTGTATGTTCCTACATCTGAAAACTGTCTGAAGACTGAGGCTCTCCCTGTACACCCCTATCATGGCCTTTACCACCACTGCTCCCTACTCCAGATGTGCTGAGCCCATGCAGCATTGCAGGTATTCTTGCAATAACACTTCTACTGCTTCTTCTGCAACCATGAGAACCTCCCAGAGGCGCAGACAACGGGTTTGAAATCCAGCAACATCAAAATGCATCACACAAAAGCCAGCACAGCTGGAAGGAGGCCATGTGTGGGGCTGCTGCGAGTCTTCCCTGTGTTTGAGCGATCACCTGAGCACTGACATCTCATTCCACTCTCACTGGTAGGGTATGGGCTGCACTTCTGTTCTCCAGTCCACTGAAAAACATCCTGCCCCTGCAGGCAAATACTGTGGCCATGCAAGGGGACAAGGGAGGCAGACACAGTGAACAAAGCCTCACAATTGTGAAAATGGGGATGTTTACCTGGACTTCTGGGTCGAAAGAAAAGATGTTTTGTCTTCCGTCATTTCTGCTAAGTTTGTTCAGCTGATCCGTTTCTCTTCCATACTAGGACAAAGGAAGGCATTGACATTACTGCCTGGCCACACAGAGGCAAACATTCGTTATTGTGAAAGAAAGGAATCATAAGAAAATAATTATTTTTCAGGTTCCCTTTGTGATATGTGAGATGATGCAAAGCACCTCAGCTGCAGCCACCAACACGGTGCAACGACAGTACTGTGACGTGGCTGTGCCAAATGAGAAAGCAGGCAGGAGCAGGCAACCAAACCACACTCTGGACATAAACATGAGGCAGCTGCTGCCTAACTGCCCCTCTGCTCCCACAGCCAGGATGGTCACCCCAGATGAGCCCAAATGAGCAGTGCTGACCACAAGAGTCCTTCATTCACTCTAAACCTGGTTCTTCCTCCGGGGTCCCACACTCGGAGGTGAAGAACATGAGGCCTCAAACCATGGAGCTCCATCCATGAGACAGGCAGGTGGGATAACAGACCCCACCAGCACTTGGTGCCTGCCCAGCTCCCCCAGAGCTGAAGACACAGAAAGTAGAAAACACCTTTCAAAGACAAGGTGGACAGAATTAGCTATGGGTGGGGAGAGTGATCTCTGCAAACACGGTACCTTCATCAGCTCTGGATGCATGCTTCTCTCCAGGCTCTCCAGGATGTTCTCTGATTTACCCTGTGTGCTTGATTCATCATCTGCAAGGACACGAGAAACAGATGTTCAAAACAACTGCAGCAGCATCGCTCTGCCAGAAAGCATCCTGCAGTATTTGCTAACAATAGCACAAAAACAGTTTACGGAGACTTTTCCATTCCTCGGGAGTAAGATTTTTCCATACATTACTAGTATCAAAGTGTACTATTACAGTCTGCTAGGTCTTTCCAAAGCAAAACTTCAGCACAGAGCCAATTTTCCAGGAGCCTTGAAACTCTGCCATGGATTTCCCTTCCAGAAGAAGGGTCACATTTCCCTCTACTTTTATTCCTCAGACTATCGTCTGTGTTATAATAAGCCCCTTTGCATGATATTATGTGTCAGCCACAATTCTTGCTATTTATACAGCACAGCACACACTTCTCCAGGCACACTGCTTGCATCCTGCTGGAGAAGGGAGAAGGTAGGCGTTCATTTACAAACTGACCTTGCACAGATTCCACAGTATCTTTCTTCTCTTGCACCAAACTCTCTGTATTGCTCTGAATGATCTTTCTCAGGGTCACCAGCCATTCTTCCATCTCCTGCTCAGTTTCAGCTGCAAGGTAGTGGCTGTACTTGTCTATTGTCTTCAGTTCAAATGCATAACGGCGCATCTTGGGACACTGAACAAACAGAGAGACTTGTTCCTCAACAACTCAGCACACTACCTGCCCCCAGGCTCCTCTCTGGGAAAGCATCCTGAGCTGAAATACCACAAGATACAATGCAGCATGCTCTCTGACACAGCAATCCAGCAGCAATCACAAGGGGCTTCACTGCTGTGACCAATGGCTGTCAGCTATTCTGAGAGTGAAAGCAAGCCAGACTGAATGAACCACAGGTACTGCATGGAGGAGCAGGAGCAAGCTCCTTCTGACGTCCTCAGAGACCTTTAGTATTACACTTAGAGGCATCTATCTTAAAAGAAAGCAGTTCAATGTAACATTTTGGAGCTGTGCTGGCCTTTAAACAGCATTTTCCAACCAGAAGCCAAAGCAAATCTGATGCAACTTGGGAAGTACATCCCGTACATCACTGAGGCGTGTGCATTACTGCTTTTACTGTGTTCAGGAAGATAAATGGAAACTCACAGCTCTGACTCATCCATGCTAAAGCAAACCACTGGGGTAATTTAAGCTGCCCTGTACCAGCTCCACCACACTCAGTGCTTGAAGCTTGTGCAGAGACAACAAGGGCAGAAGGCACAGCAGCAATCCACTGCTGCCCCTCACCCTCGCACAACTAAGCAAACCCAGGTTTTAGATCTGTACAAATCCCTGCTCCTAAAACCTTACAAGCCCTGAGCACGTCCTAAGTTCCAAAGAACTGCATGTTTGCACAGACTTATCAGGATGTGACTTAAGAAACAAGAAGCTGGTGCAAGCAGCAAAAAGAGGAGGAAGGTGCTCAAGACAAAATCACACCAATAACTAACTAGTTTCAACCTTCAAGGTCTTGAAAGGCACCTGACCTACAATAACAGGTAAAGGAGATGGACAGAGCAGGGATGCAACAGATGAGGTAATGATGAAATGCTTCCATTTTACTCTTGACAGCAGCTCTTCCACTCGCCATCATCCTGGCCAAAAGTATGGCTGGCACCTTTGTGAAATGCCTTGGCTGCCTTTTGATCAGTTTAGCTGACCAGCTCTGGATTAGTTTGCAAATCCATCCCTTCAGACCTCGAGAGAGCACATGTATCTCAGAGCCAGCAATGCGTAAGCCCATGTGCAGCCACACAGAAAGCACACCTACCTGAACAACGTCATTGCAAGCGTCCAAGAAAATGCAGCCTTTGGATTCTTTTGAAATTTTCTCATCTTTATAGGAATTCAGAATATAGGAGCCATCTGTGAGTTGCGACAAGTAAAAATACCTCCTCTTGAATACCTGCAAAAGTACAAGGTCTTGCTGAGACAAGTATTCACTGTGTTGTAGATCACAAACCATGGCCCTGGTTTCTGTATCTGCCCTTCCTGCTACTGAGAAAATACTGTAACAAAAACCACTGCTGACTCTATAGTGTTGCACATTCACCTATTTCACTATGATTTGCTTCTATAAAGAGAGATTTCCATCATCTTCTTTAATTTTAATGTCCTTTGTTATTACAAGTTTCCCCAACTAAAGCAAAGCCCCAGGGCTTTCAGCTCGTCTCTCAGCTGGCTCCAGCCTCATTTATCTTTAAAAAGTAATGCTGCACAGTAAATTCAGATCAGCACATCACTTGAAGATTCATTCCACCTCAGAGCAGGTATTTCCAGAGCCTTTTTGATATAGGCCTCAGCTAGAATTACAAAGGAATTGTCTGTAAGACTTTGGAACAGACATATGGAAATTCCTAGCACTCAAATGCAAGCCAAAGGATGCTGCAATCCAATAAACTGCTTGGTTTTTTGTGACTTTGGGTTTGTTTTCCTTATACAAATCTATTTTCAAGAACTGGCTTTGGCTTAGTGTTCAATTCCCACATGAAAAAGCAATAACTTTGGGAGAAGTATTCCTTTGTTTGAACTCCTGATTTTTACGAAGAAAAAGAAGCCCTCCAGTATCTCAGAACATCTTCCTTCATGCTTGTCAGCCAAAAGACACTGGACTATAATTCAAGAGCACATTTTGGCAGCAATTGGGGTAGCACCATATGCTGTCAAGCCCGTAAGGAGCAGGGTGCATTTCACAGTTGCTGGGTATCGGTGTTAGAAGAATCACAAAGGAAGCTGGGACAAGCAGCACTGCAAGTATTTCTACAGTTCTGTGTATCTGGAAGATCTACAAATAAACACAGCATTTTTCATCCCACATGGGAGATTACAAGTAATTTCCTGCTCCCATCACTACAGACACGAGCACATGTTCAATAAACCCACTCACTTGCACAGAACTAGGAGGGAGTTTCATGCTCTGAACCATAACATAACTCTTCTGAAAAGTAACCTCTGGCTTCATTTGGATGACTAATTAGCTATAGAAAAGCTCCAAGGTCGCTGAGCTTTAAATTTTATAAGATCTAACTAAACTTTCAGTTCAACAGAGCATAAAAATACATGAAAAGCTAAGGATGCAAAGTGTTAAGCCAGCTTAAACACTGATTTAGCACTTCACTGAATCAGTCTCAGGAATTTTGGCAGTGGATGCTACAGAAACCCATGATAGATCTCTGTCTAGATATTACAGGGTTGATATCCCTTGTGGGCATGGGATTTCACGCTAAACCATTTGCATCTGATGAGTTCTGTTCAAAAGCAAATGCAGAATCAAACAGCAAACACTATTCCTATGATCTTCCCCCTTGTAAGCACTGCTGTCAGAAATCATTGTCAGAAGACAATGTTTATTTGAAATTAATACTATAAACCTAGGAGCAGAGAGAAAATCCCCTCTGCTCAGGGTAGAGGTGCTGCTGTTGAGCACTGTGAGTGCAGAGGGATGTTGAGAACTGGGGAAGTCCATTTGGGCAGAGAAAGACAGAAGGAAAATCTGGACACCATGGTTGCAGTACAGCACAACACACGCTGCAAAACAGACAGGGAGAGCTGGGCCAAACCAGGGCACTTCTCTGTAAAGGAAAGGTTGCTCTGAAATAAAGGTTGGCAGCTGTAGCCTAATGACAGTTTGCTCATGGGGTGACTTTCCACAAAACACACTCTGCTCACGCTTAGCAACAGTGTGAGGTACAAGCAGCTCAGCACAGCACAGCAATGAAAGAACCAGCACTCACAACTGAACACAGCACAGCAGCCTCTCCAGGTGGTGATAAGGCTGAAGGTGTTCAAAGTCCTCAGCCTTCGTATATGTGCCTTAGGAGGTGTTTTGTAAGACACAGAAGCAACCAGGACCAGCTCAGAGAATGGCTACTGATTTTCAGTGTTTTGACATCAGAGTTTCACTGGAGGCTCTGGATCTTGCTAATGGAACTGAAGCCACTGCAGTTCTGACAACTTCTCAGAAAGGTGGGTCTGAGGTGCTGCGCACTGAGACTAATTACCACAAGAGGCTCAGACCGGAACAGACCCAACTGACAGCTTTGAGCATGTATCATACCTCCTCCAGAAGTTACAGGTTAAAAAGTTGCTTCAACCTTGCTTGCAAAAGCAGAGGATCAGAAAATCCTGTTCTGTCTGACACCTTCAAGCCCATTTCAAAACTCAAATTAAAATTAGCCCTATGAACAGTCCTGTTCTGCTTCTCCAGAAAGCATAACTCACTGAATTGAGATTTGGAACAGCCAGGCTATTTGAGATTTTTTTAATATACCCTTGCAAAGCAGCCTCACTGCAGCCATCCTTCAGCTGCACCATTGAGCATAACTCCTTAACACTCTCTCTGTGCTGTAACAAGGCAGCTGCATGGTGGGACAGCAGATGGGCTCATTGCCACAGCAAAAACCTATGGTGGAACTATTAAAAATCTCTGCACAATCTAAGCAATGTCATGCCAGATTACGTAGAGCAGAGAACAGGAGACAAGGCAGCTGTTGCTTTTAGGTCAGCAATGCTGTCTCTGCAGTGATATCACCCCTGTTTTTAAAGCAAAGATCTGTCATTTCAATTTAAAGCTGGCTTCCCTGCATATTTCCTACCAGCAAGGAAACCATCAATTCAGAAGGCTGTCTTTTCAAGGCAGCTGTTTCAGTTATTCAAGCCACCTTCCTTTCCTGGGCCTCAGCTGCTCATTCAGAAAACAATCCTTCTTTACCAGAATGTGCTTCACCTTTTTGCTCAGCTTGCCCATCATGATCTGAAGTGCATCAGTCTTACATTCTGGTCAGGGGAGGGTCAAAGACTGTTGCCAGACTGGGTTTTCCAGTCCACCATGGGATACTCTACAAGAGGGATGGATGCCCATCCAAAACCAAACACACTCACTGAGCTCCTGGAGCTTTAGAGATGTGGTCTGAACTTCAGCTCGTGCCTTGTTCACAAGTCACAGGATCAAACTCACCTTCATGGTAACAGTGATGGTGCTATTTACATTTGCTTTGTGCAGCCAGCCCTGCTTTATCACACCACCCTTCTGGGAGCACAGGGATGAAGAATCCTGAAAGACAGGAAAATATTAGAAGAAGAGGAGGTCAGGTGAACTCTATCACACAGAAAATTCCCCCTGGGCACAGGGATTTGTCCATCCTGAAAAGCAATACCATTTTAACTACAGCAATACAGTGAAATGAAGAATGCATGTGTAACAGGTACAGCTACATACACAGTGTTATCACAAAAATTTCCAGGGATATCTCTTTCCAACAAAGAGGCAAAACAGGCTAATTTGGGTCACCTTTAAAAAAAGAAAGATAACATCTATGCTGATAGGCACAGCAATTTTGCAATGAGGAAATGCATGTTGGTTCTTATGCAGTATTTCAAAAACCTGGGGAAGAAGGAAATTTTCAGAAAGGTCTGTTTAGGAAGTTGCAAAATGCAAAACTCAGGACTTATTTTGTCATTTTCTTTTGTCATTCCTCCATTTTAAATTTAGGCAAAACCATCAAACCCCGATAACTGAATTGTCTGGTTTCACATTTATCAAAACAAAGTTTCAAGTGACCCAACCAGGCTGCTCTTGGCACACCCAGATGGGGTTTCCATCTGCTCCTGTCTCGTCATCTGAGAAAGGGAGACTGGCTCTCCATCCATACCTAACCGTGACCTCCACTGGGGAGGGAAATAAGAACACAGAGTTAAGAAACTCTGGGATTTCCAGTGAATCAGCAGCAGAGGCAGCCCTGGCCTGTCTGATGATGAGCCATGAAGGGACTGGTTTATATTGCCTGCTGCATCCCAAGGGGCAGGTTTTCACTCTTTTCATGTTGAACTTCCAAAGTAAATTCTCTGATACTTTATTTCCCTGGGTAAAACAACCCCTGATTTCTCCTTTATAATGCTTCACCTTTTTTTCACCAAGAGATTTCTTTTATTTGAATTTCCATTACACAATTCTAATGCAAATGCTCTGTCAGGAAACTGTAACAGAATCCTTTAGATATGACCATGCCAAAAGATATAAACATCCAGACATCTGCCAAAGCACTTGGAATACTCTTCTACAACAAACCTCAGTAACTTCTCTTGTTTGAGTATTTGGGACACTGTCCAGAAGAAAAAAATCTCCAAATTGTGATTCTTGTCATTTTGCTTTTTCAGAAGCATGCTGATAACGTAGTGCACAGCAATGACTCCAGCCCAGATTAGACATTATTAAAGAGGGAACACCTCAACTTAATGATGTAAAGCAAACAAGAACACAGCCACAAAAAGATTAAGGCCAAACTTGACAAAACATTTCCATTTATAAAGGAGCCATCCCAGTCCAGACCTGAGGTGTGCTGGGACATACACACTGATTGTGAGAAATGTGCATGAAACAGCCCCTCCGAATCTTCAGCTCTGCAAGAAACTTCCTTTGTCCTCTGTAAGAATCTCAGCAGCAGCATCTTGGTGCCATGTGACCTTTAAACATCTGGGCTAAACCTTTCCCCCTGTAAACAAAAACTTCTTAATGTCACGATCGTGGATTAAGCTCCACATGGTACATGAGACAGAAAAATGCCTATCTATGTCCCTCATTTCTGTAGCAAACATGACACTGCACCATCCAAAATAACCATCAGGTCTGAGATGTCCCAATTGTCAGAGCCCTCAGGTCACTCCCATTCCCATTCAGGGCTGCAAATCTTCCCTGCAACCAACAGAGCGCAAACATGTCAACTTCCAGAGGAAGCAGATGCCTCGCAACATTGCAAAGTGGTACAGAGGACTGACACGTGAATATGTTGGGGAGAAGTGACTGATTAAGAATAGCAATGTCATGTGGAAAAGCACAGAACTTTTTAGAGGAGGACCCCAGTATTGCAGTGTCTTTGAAAAACAGATTTCCTACTTTTAGTTCTGGACATGAGGAGTGTTCCTTAGTAAGTACTTGGCTTCCTGTTTTTCCTCTTCTACTGAATGCTCTGCTTCAAGTGAAAAAGCCATGAGAATTATGGCTAATTCTCCAGATAATTTAGGAAACCCTTGGCTCCAAGAAGTTATCTTGTCATACTTTGAAATAAATTACTGTCTCACTTTTGATCCCACCTTCACAGCACTAAGTATCTCATCGGAAAACCATTCATAGGAACCGAATTCTGCCTTTGCCTTGTGAAATCTGCTTGTTAACAGATCTTAGGGTGGTATATGTAAAAAAAACCCCAAACTTCTCCTTACCTCATCCTTTTCAAAGTCTTCATCAATTTCAAACACATGGCTTGGAATCTTGTCCGGCCTAAAGGATTTGCTGAAATCACAACACATTTTCATGTTTAATAACTGGAACACAAGGGTTCTCCGAGCCAGAAGCTGATGCTGGATCCAGAAGCAACAGCCAAATTGCAGACTATAGAGTACAGAAGATAGATTTCAAGAGACCTACAGCCCCTTACAGCTGGGAAAAGCTAACTTCAGAGTGCATTTCATGGAAATTAAGCACAAGCAGTCTGTAATTAGCTTTCTCTTGTAAGTTGTCTGATTCTGCAGAGGTTTTGCTGACTTGCATTTATGCAACAAAGAGATACAGCAGGCCAATTTATCTTCCATCTTGCTAAAAAAGAAGCAAGATCAGACTGCAGATTATTCATAAATCTTAACACAGTTTGATCAACTGTGTTACCCCCATGGCTGCTTCACATCCCTGTGAGACCATCAGAACAGAGCCACTTCAGCCAATTAGGAAGAAAAAGAATTTAACAAGCTGCCAGCACACGAGCAGCCTGGACAGGGGTCCAGACATGCCCAGAGTACGGGCAGTGAGAGCAGGGCAGGCGCCAACATGGAGAAAATAAGAATCCAGCAGAAATCCAAGATGTATGTGCCTGTCTGAGAAACCCAATTAGCTTTGGAGCTGGAATCACTGGCGCAGCCCAGCATTTCCAAGCACGTAACTTCCCAGCACTGCCAGCATTAGCAGCAATACCATATCACTGGACTGAAGTTGTCCAGCAACTTCTCTGTACTGAAAGTACAAGGAAAATCTGCTAGACATGGGAACACCGTGTGTAGCACACAGGGAACATTAGCCCAGAGGGACAATGAGGCTCCTGATTCGGTCTGAGCAGACACTGCCAACACTATTTACCCTGCCATGAGTCTGGACTGCAGTCCATCCTCATCCCAAGTGGAGGGGGTGTTTATACACTGGTGGATGGGATGTGAAGCAATGACCCACACTGACAATACTGTGGGCATCTCCCTGACAGAGCTGAGTGACAATGGCATGATAACACAAGCCACCTCTGGCTCTCTAACCTTCAGAGTGACATAACTCTGGAGAAGAGGCTGCTTGTGGGACAGGCATCAGGAAAA
Source organism: Platyrinchus mystaceus (assembly GCA_035041135.1). Lineage (NCBI taxonomy): Eukaryota > Metazoa > Chordata > Aves > Passeriformes > Tyrannidae > Platyrinchus > Platyrinchus mystaceus. The sequence goes on along the minus strand of JAWWLV010000158.1, from coordinate 8,622,159 downwards.
GGGCAGACTGCTTCTGCTAAACCCTATCAAACCCCAGCCCTGTGACCACACATTAGTATTCCAAGGGAGCACGACACTTACCATGGCAACATCCGAAAGTCTCCAGAGTATTCCTCATACTTGTAGTTTACCACGTGCCAGTCGGAGCTGTAGGTTTTAATGCACTGAAAGGAAAACAATACAGCTCTTTGAAAACTACATGAAGCAAAACAAAACCAGGCACAAGTCTGAAGGGTTACACACTGCTGGGTGAGGGAAGCACATGTGGAAAGGGTCTGAACAAGGCTGCTTTGCTTGTTTTATGTTGCAATACAGAATTTCATAAGGAAGCTTTTCAGCACAGAGACAAAAATCACACAGCATCTGGCCTGCCACACAGCTACAGGTTTTGTATTTATGTCGCTCCAAGGCTCTAAAAAAGGAGTAGTGATTTGGGAAGAGACTTTTTTCCAGAAAGCACTAATTTTCTGCCCTTGGAAATGTAAGCATCATTTTGCATTTAGTTCCACTGCACTTGGAGGGAGCAGTCCTAGAGAGCAGCGCTTTACAAAACAAACCTGAAGCCCTCTGGATGCTCCAGGGAGGTTCAGTATCCCCCTTGCCCTGCTGCACTCCTGCACCTTGAAGCTCAGGCAGGTGGTGCAAAGCCACACACCTTGTTTGTGAACAAAACCCACTGGAAAGATGCACTGCACAAGAGATGCACGTGAGAACCCTCCCATGCAGCCACCCTGCCAGCAATCAGCGCTTCCCACAAAGGAAAAACCGAGTGATCTGCAACCCTGCAGATCAGGAGCTACACCTGAGCATCTTGCCCAAGGGACAAAGTGCTGAAGGCAGGTGTCACATGGACTTTGCCCCCACCTCTTTGACAAAGAGACTCTGAGCTTTCTTTAGAGCATCTTCTGGCACTGTCGACTGGACAGTCCTTCTCTGCCGGCCGATGACTGAGATCTGCACAAAAAAGGAGAAGATGTTGTCAGTGCAAACTGGGTCTTCAGGGCTTGACACAAGCTTTAAATGAATGTGGTGGGCCTAAATCACCAGTGGGTCATTTTGGTTTTATGTGTCAGTAATGCAGCCAAAATTAACATGTGGTTAATGGTGGAAATTTTCCAAGGTACACAGGACCGGAGACGAGTGAGCCTCAAACATGGGAAACAGCCAGTGCAAACTCACAGATACATCCTCGATCGGAAATATCAGCAGGTCCCGGAGGGGATCACTGTAGATCTGAACTCTGCGTTGAAGGATCACGTTCTCATAGTCCAAGGGTTCCACCACTTTGGTTTTTTCCTGCAGGAAAAATAGGAGACAAGAAAAAAATTACATATATATAATATCTAAGATAACCAGTAACAAATATCTTGTGCTTAATTAGCCTGATGATTTCAAATTGTGTGACCACTGGACTGCCTGTTACCTCAGCACTCTGACGCTCCTGTGCTGCAGGTAACCCACCTTCGATCATGTTTTGCAGGAGGGAAATGAAGGGTTAAGTTATTTGTGTCTGGTAATAAGCTATGGGAAGAAAAAAAAGCACTGTGCTGCTCTCCTCTCAGCACAGTCTTTAATTTCTTAATGGAGCAAGAAATCCTCCTGGACAGGTCACAGCTTTAACAGCTGCAAGATCCAGCATCTTTGTGTTTGAGCAGCTCATCTGTAAGGCTCAGAAGAAATATGGGCTCCTATGCTGGCTCTGCTCAGCTCAGAGCTGGTTTTGCTTGAGGAGGGGATGAGAGTTGTGCTCCCTCTGGAAATGTGCCACAGGCAGGATGAGAGCAAGCCTGCTGCTACAACTGCCAGAGCAGGAATCTCACCCCATGGAAGGAAGAACAGCATCCCTCTGGAAAGACAGGAAAGCCCTCTCCATAAATTGCGACTCAGACACAGCCAAAGGCTGGAAAAATCTGGAGCCTAGTATTGTTCTCACTCATATTTCTGGGAAGCAAGAGGAACCTCTCCAAAATCCCAGGAGTCACAAGAAAATCTAGGAGAGCTCCATTACATTCATTATTACACTAATTTTGTATGTGTTACAAGTCTAAAAAAATAAACTTAAAAAATTAGAACAACACAATTTCTGAAGTAGGCAAGTGCCATCTCAGCTGCCCAGACTAACTTCAGATTTCATGAGCAAGAGTCAGGCCCTCAGCATTGCACTGTGAAAAATCAAACATCACACCAAAAGCCAAATCGTGACTCTGTATAGAAAGGGACACAAGAAAACAGGAAGCAAATTTTGACACATCAGCTTTGCCTTGTTTTGAATCTTGCCCAAAATCCTGATGCCTGGCCCTGCCACAGACAGTGTTTATGAAACCCCTCCCAGCAGCACATGATGCCATGTGCCTCTGGAGATGACATTCTTGCAGAATGGCATTTTTGGGCTCTCCACCCTCATAGGAGGAACACTGGATGTTTCCCCATGGGCAGCAAACTTTACCTGCCAGTTGAATGGCTTTGCTGGGATGAACTGTTCACATAGACCAGAGCTAAAGACAAGACCAATACAAGGTCTCTTGCTGATTCAGCACAACCTGCAGCCTAAGAAAATGAGTCCAAAATGAGGACAAAAGGCTCAGCATCATCTAACACCCCTGAGTAAACAGACACACCACCAAGAGTACAAACAACTCAATATTTTCTGTAATATGTGAGATAAACCAAGAAATCAAGGTTGTTCTTCCAAAACCATTTCTAGCCAGAGGTTTCTGTCCTGTGCCTTTGGCTCCTCAGGCTCTGGGATGCAGTAATGAATGTCTTCAAGGCCTTTGCAGCAAATGTGACCCAGGGTTTTGCTTTAATGACAACTGAGCATCTCCTGTGTTGAAGCGAAGCTGGTGGTGGGACTTTGGGGAGGCAGTTGTCACGTGAGAGGGTAATGGCCCCAGGCAGGAGCTATTTAGGGATAGTCATATTTTAATCTTGTTTTAACCTTTTTCTGAAATGTTGCAGAAAATCTTTGTACAGTAATATCTTCTCATATACGAGTACCTCTAAAAAAATTTTAAAAAAAAAAATCAAAGAATTGTAGAAAAAAATTCTTTCCGTTTTTGCCATATCTGGTACATGCTAAAAAGAGAATAAAAATCCAGGACCTGCAGCAAACCTGAACAGTCCACTGGGTTGGAGCAGCAAAGGCTGCCTCTAGTTTTTCCTCACCAAAACAACCAGCCCCACTGAGCAGAGGCTGTCCTTCTGTCCCAGGTGCATGACTGGTGCTTTTAGTAATTCCAAAAAGCAAAACCAAAATGAAAGCTTTTCCCCACAGCACTTCAGAAATGCAAGGCAGGTACCTTTCAAGCTGTGTTTCCCAGCACTGCATCCCAGCATCTCTCTGATGAGGGACAGCACAGAGCCTATGTGCAATTAAGGCCAGTTTTACTAATGTAAAGGATGCCTGGGCCCCGTGTGAGACTCCAGGCAGAGCAATTTCTGCATAGCCTTCCACCGAGCACCTGCTCTGTCCTGCTGTCATAGAATCATTAAGGTTAGGAAAGACCTCACTGAGTCCAACCATTAACCCAGCACTGCCAGGTCCACCACTAAACCATGTCCCCAAGTGCCACATCTACACATTTTTTGAACACGTCCAGGTATGGTGATTCCACCACTTCCCTGGGCAGCCTGTTCCAGTGCTTGACTACCTTTCCAATGAAGAAATTTTTCCTAATATCAAATCTAAACATCCCCTGCCACAACTTAAGGCTGTTTCCTCTTGTCCTATTGTTTGTTACCTGGGAGAAGAGACCAACCAGACCAACCCTCATCTTCCACAGAGAAGCTTTTGTTCTTCGCTGGGGAAATTACACCTCCTGCCTCAGACAGTTTTGCATTCAAAATGTCTTTTTTCCATGCTACAGAAATCCAGCATGGATTAGCTTAGATACCTGAAACAAAGTTCCCTTTAGTTGCCCTCTGAAAATTTTGCTTCACTGCTTGCACAGTCCTGAAAAGAACCTCACACGCCTCAGATTACCCACGAGAAAGGCAAAGGTCCGTCGGCAGAGAGCCCACGCTCAGTGCCAGAGCACCCAGGGACTGCTGCCTGCTCCCTCAGCCATGAGGGATTTGGGAATGGGGTGGCAAATGCTGCCAGCCACAATGCACACAGAGCACTTCTTGCTCCTGCATCCAAGACTTGAGCTGCATGGGAATTTAATAAGAAAAGAAAAAACCCATCTGAAAAATAGGAGTCTGAAAAACCCAACAGGTAGACAAAGAAAAGGAACTCATTTACTCTCAGTTAGTCTCATGCTCATTAAATGCTTAATTGAATTTGGTTAATCATCTGAAACACTGGTCTTAATGCAGGACAGCACAATGTCCTTTTGAAAGTTTGCCAAGCTTTGCAAATTAACGTGAAATAACAGGACATCTATTTGAAAGTCTGAGGCCAGGCATCCCCAAGGCTCGTCTTCCCCACAAGACCAGGCAGAACCCCATGGAGTCCATACACCCACTGGGTGCATGGCTCTGCTGACCTCTCAAATTTACCTCTCTTGCTGCTGACCACTGCAGCAATACTGGCAAAACTCAGCAGCATCAATGGGTTAAAGCAGTGCTATGACCCTGAGCACTCGCATCAACTTCCCTCTCAACTTCTTCCCCACAGCAGCTGTAACAGTGAATAAGATTCCCTCTAACAGTCTAACACAGTGCTGTGGCTTAGGGTACACTGAACTCAGGCCTTCTGATCACACAGTATTTTTAGTCCTTTTTTTATTTTGCAACATGGTCCTGGAACTAGGACTGTGTTTCTAAAGATGTTCTTTTTAAAACTGGGGCTTTGAATAACATTTCTTTTCTAGCTTTGACACCAGCAAGACAAAGTCGTGGCCGTCATCCTCATGGGACTCAATGACAACTAAAGGATAAGGACTGAAAAGGATCCCACATGAGAGGTTCCAAAACCCATACAGCACTGCCCACCACAGATTCAAAAAAAATCCTTAAAACTCATTACAGCCCTTCCAGTCTTGTGAATTTAATAACCGTTAGAAACACAGCCCCTAGAGCTCTCCTTACCCAAGGTGTGCTGATTCCCCATCTCAGCACACAGCAGCCCTCCATCACCTGCAGCTCAGTGTCACACACCCAGCACAACACCCAGTGTGTCACAGGCCACAACAGGAACCACAGCAATGTCTCTGAAGAGAAGCCAAAAGATGCAGGTCAAGCTGTTTGTTAGCAAAGACATTGCTCATGGAAGGACGTGGCCTGTGTCCTGCCTGCCATCAAGGAAGCAAACTCCTCCATCCATCCTGAACTGTGCAGGCTTGCCCAGCAGGACCAGGCATGCTCCTGTCCCTGCAAACAGACCTGTGGAGTAAGGAGAGAGCCACCCCAAATATTTTTTGCCTTTTGGCCCAGAGGGGCTGGCAATAAAGCTTTAAATGCTGAAAATCAGATTTCAAAATAGTTTTCCTGAAGAGCTTGATTGAAGCACACACCTCCTAACATCCCAGGCTCAACTCATGCTGCCCAGTGCTGTCACAACAGCAGATGGCACCCACCAAAGTCATTATGAAAGCAGAGGAAAAACTATTACACTAAAGTAATTAGAGTCTTAGAAACCACAAAATCCTCCACAGGGGAAGCCAATACCAAGTACAAAGAAATGCTGCCAGTCCAGCAACAAAATCAATCCATTTCTGCAGGAGAAAACGTGCAGCGCTGTCAAAGGCATCCTGTGCTCTCTGGCACACACACAGCAGATATTCAACCAGGGCAGGCACTGTGATGCTCCTCAGGCTCCTCTGACCTCCTGTGGAACAGCAGCACTGGCAGGTTGGAGTGAGCTGCTCTCTCCTGTGGTTCCTGTGGATGCAGCACCCAAGCACACCCAGCAGCAGCTCCAGCCCAAAGCACCACAGCCCACTGTGCTGGGATTAAAACCAAGACCCGTGGGAAATACCTCACATAAAACATAAACATGATTTTAAACAAGGATAACAGGAGAGCAGTTCACCTTCCCACATCAGTCTCTCTTCAAAAAACCACTGGTCTGAGCCCAACACACCAACATGGAGCCATGTGGAGCACATAGAAGAGGATCATCTGCTGTGCTGGAGACTCCTTCCATGATGGGTCACAGGGCTGCACTTGGACAACAGCACAGGCAGAACAACAGCCTGTCTGTTGGAGTATCGACTCCCCACCACAAGCAACTTGGCTGGCATTTTAACAGGAAATTCAATGAAATTACTTCAACAGAAACATGCCCACAAACACCAACACAAGGCTCTGCCTTTGGCCAAGCACGAGCACAAGGGAAACCCCCAGTGAGGTCCTCAGTGTCCTGCTTGTCCCTGCTTGTCCCGCTGCCCTCTGACAGCCCGATCCCAAAACCCTCTGGACAGAAACGACCAGAGAGAGAGCAAAGGAAAAGTTTAGCAAAGGGAATTACCCATTAACAAAGAGGGGGGAAACTTCAGAAGTCAGATTGAATTGTCACCTTTCTGTATCCATTTGCAAAGCCTATAAAATTCCTCATATTTGCTTTATAAACAAAGGCTCATGATGACAGCTGGGGATGTTCATGTGGGGAGGTATAGGAAATAACATTTCTATTTTAAACTTTTAGTGCCTGAAAAACAGTAGCCACCTGTCTTCTAGTGTTCTACATTTGAATACCATACAAACACACCATTTTGTTATATGACTAATTTTTTTCTGAGATCCTTTTTTCCCAGAATTACAACAGGTATAAAACCAGGTGATGTGAACGTTCAGAGAGTGAAAGAAAAATGTTTTGTTTTTTTTTTTTAAACAGCAGCCAAAGGAAAAGTATGAGAAAGCTTTTGTATTTTCAGTCCTTTCTGTCTGGCACTCATTTAAAGCAATATCCAGAGAGGAAAATGGCAAACCCAGCTTGTTTGGCTCCACTGTAACTGGTTTGATGGTCACTTTGCAGTGACATAAGCCCTGCGGTGGCTGCCAGCACACGTTATCTGTTGCACAGCGGAAGCCCAGCCCAAGAGCTGCACCAGGCTCGACTTTCACTTCTCATGGCACTAAAGGCCAGCACAAACACACACACAGCCCTGCAACGCTTCCTCCTGCCTCCCACTGAAAAACTTGTGGGTTCGGCAGCACCCGACACGTGGTGTTTCCTCACAACCTCAGAAGTGAAGCCCTACCCAGTGTGTGCATCCACACTCCAAAGCAGCTAGAGAGACAACTGAGATGAATATTAACAGTGCTGGTTCTTTAGAGTAGCTAAAGAGATAAGAGGAAATAGCACAGGCCACACATACATCTAAATGTACACATAAATACATGTATATATATTGTCTCAGAGTGCACAACTGTTTTAGCGACCAAATTTTAGTGACCATTCTACAGCCTATTTGCTGCCTCAGCTCTTGCAAACCTGTAGTGCACTTACATGGAAAGCCAGGTAAAGCCCAAATTTAAAAAAAAATCCCAAAGGGCCAAGTAGGTGAAATACAAAACAAGAGGAAAAGTCAATATGGGGAATTAAAAGCTAAAAAGGGAGGGGAAACAGAAGCATACAAATACCCTTTGGATACACTTATAACAGTCACTTCACTTCTGAGACAGTAAACAGCCCTGGGCAGAGGGACCACTTCCCACTGCAATGTGCAATCTGGAGATGTGAGGATACCTCAAAAACAGGAGAGAGAACTCCCTATTTTCTTATTTTCCTTGTGAAACCTTACAGTACATGGGGGAATTTAAGTGATGCCTGGGAACTGAGCAAATTCACTTGGCAAACTGTATGGGTATATGGAATTGAGCAATTTCTATACATAGAAAAACTCTTCCACAGCCAGGGATTTAAAGATCAGGTCAAGGCAAACTTAGATTGTGTGGCCTTTAACAGCTTTTTTTTTTTAATATCACATTTGTGACTGTTCACTTTTTCCACCTTCAATTCCCGCACTGCCATCTGATCCCATTAACACAACTCTCACTCAAGCTTGCAGGAAGGCTGTGGAGCTTCATTTACAAAATCTGAGACTCACACATAACTCATCATTCCAGGATCCTGGGCATAAGAAAGAACAGTGAAAAGTGGCAAAAGCTGGGTTTGGCCATCCAGCGCCCAGAACCACCAAAACCCTGTGGAAAGCCAGAATAAAGTCTGTGCCCCAAAAACTTTGCATTCAAATGCACAGGAGAAAGGGAGGAGATGGAAACAGACATCAGGGGAGGAAGGGCAAGCAGGGAGACTGTGAGTCAGCACATATGGCAGCAGTCGCAACACGACGCAGCCCTGCTGCTGCCAAGAGGTTTGTGGGCTTCTCAGCAAAGCCACATTTTGGGAAGAAATCAGCAGGGAGACAATGAGGCAGCTCTCAGCAGGTGATGGGGAGCTTGTGTCCACGAGCCTGCTGCAAACCCAGCACGCAGCTGGATGTAGCAGATGCGCAGAGATGGGATACGGCAAAGACACAAGGATGAAAAATAGTTGATAAAGCTGGGTATGAGCAGACCAAAACTATTTTTACACTGGTCAGAGAGAAGGAAGTTTAAAAAGACAAAAGAAATGTCCAGACATGAATCCTGGCTCTGCTGAAGACACCAAAATGCTGAGAGATCACAAGGGAAACATCTGCACCTGGGACAGGGAAGAGGGATGGGCTGTAAGGTGGGCATGCAAACACACAGAGCATCTTGGGAAACAGCAAGGGAGGAAAACCTCACCAGAAGGAGGAGGAGAAGGGGAAGCAGGGAGAAAGAAGGATGTCAGGAGCTGGTCCAAGGCAGTACAGGGGTGGGTGGGATGGAGAATTTGGTGGTACAGGGGTGGGTGGGTGGGTTTTTCTCACTGGGGGATGAAGCTGTGTAGGGGCCACATCATGGGAAGCAAGACTTGTGTGAAGGCTGGGGCTGTGTAGCTGGGAGAAGCAGGAGATGGAGTCAGGGAGACCAAGAGGGCATGGTGGAGAAGGTGTGTGCTGCAGACAGGAGAGGAGCCCCATGGGTAATCAGGAAGGGAAGAGGTGAGAAGAAGGGGCCTGACAGGGAGTGATCAGGTGCCAACATAGCTCAGAGCAATGCTCTGCACAGCCCTCCATGGACAGCAGGTGAGCAGCCTCTGAAGCAACTCCTGACAGCTCTGATGTGCCACTGCCAGGGCCTCAGCTGCCCCACGGGCACTGCTTGCTGCAGAGCAGGCTGTGCTGCACCCCATTCCCTGCTCACCCAGGTCCTGCATCCCAGAGCAAAGCCGGCAGAACTGACTTGCCAGGATGCTCACAGCACATGAATGCACATGGATGTTTTGTGGCCCTGAGCAGCAAGAGGAAAGCAGGACACCGACTTGCACAGGCTGGACTAATGGACAGGAGCAGATCAGTGGCACGCCAGGCCTCCAAGGGCTCTCCGCAGCCTGAAGCAAACAGATCCTCCCTCAGGCAGTGTGGGCTTCCCAGAAGCCGTTAGGTGATGCCTTCAGCCAGATACCTCAGCACCTCTTTCTGTCCTTGCAGTACTCATCCTACCCTGGAAACAAATGCTTCACCAGCTGTGGCCCAGGAAAGCAGACTCTCCCTTGCCTGGTTCTCAGCACCCCCAGAGCAAACTTCAGGGCTCACTTTGTCTCTCTTACACCCCAAAATGGGTACATGTGGCAGAGGAATCCCAGCAGGTGGACAGCAGGAGACACAGCTGCAAGTGCATAATTTCCAAGGGTCTCATGAGACAGGGGTCTGGGTGAGAGTCCCCATGCTCCCATCTCCATATAAGAGTTATGTGCCAGACTGTGCCACACTCCAGCTCTAAATGCAGTGCCGGCAGCTCAAGGCTGCTGTACCCCACTCTCTCCCTGCTCTGTATTACATGGAGACAGGCTGTGTCTGACAGGAGCTCAGAGAGAAATAAAAAGCCATGTGGCAGGGAAGGGGAGGATGGGTACACAGTTCTGGCACCCTGCAAGAAAACACTTGCAGTGGAAATGACTCACTCTTTCCACCCAAAAGCACGGAGCAAAAGCCAGCCCCCTCTCCTATGCTTCCCTCCCCTCCTGCACCGATGGTCCTGGGTGGCAGCAGAACCTCACTTTAGCTCTGCAAATGGCAGACTGGGTTCTGGCAGCCTGGATGTCTCCTTTTTCACTGTAATGCCCAGTTCCCTAGTGGCAAAGTGCCTGCAGTTATCAGCACTGTCTCCGAGAGCGGCATAGCATCAGTGTGAGACACCAGCTTGGAGAAGGCTTGAAGAACCAATCAAAAAGTTGATGTCAGTGTAGACATTTACTTGTCATTATTAGGCTTATCAAATAAAACAAATTCAGCCCTTGAAGTGTCTTCAGATTGGCTTAGAAAATTACAGGAAGTCAGGATAATCAACATCTGACTTTTCATTTCCCTTCCACTTACTCAGAAGTGGACTCCACACTTCACAGCCTTTAGCAGATCCCATTTTGAAGCGGAGTTCTGCAGCCACAAGGGCCAAGAACACTGTTTTCTTCCTGAAAGCTTGAGATTCTTGCATAATCACTTAAGCAAAGGAAACAGAAAGCAGCTGCATTGCAATGAAGCAGTGAGTTCACAGCCCAATTGTGAGTGGCTCAGCCTAGAAGGCAGTGCTGCCACTCCAGCCCACCTGCCCTTCAACTTCACACATCACCTCTGAAAAATGATGCCTTGAACAAGTGCAGAGTCAGCAGAAAAGCACTGTTGGAGGCGAGTGGCAGCTGGGGGCAAGGCCCATCTCTGGCATGAGCACACATTTGAGGTGATCCAGCACTGTTCTTGCACGGGGCTGTGGCTTAGGACAAGCATCTCAGATGGCTTTCAGTACCCTATACTCCTGTGCTTGACCTTCCTCAGGACCTCTGAGTGCTTCTGTGACACACACCAGTGTCAGCTCAGTACAGACTCCTACAGTCCCCAGGCACAGCACCTGAAGTCCTGTGAGTCCCTGCCTGCACAGGTACATCCTGGCACACATCCAGCCCTTCTCCTCGAGGAGCAGAGGGAGGGATCAGAGCAGCTCTACGTCAGCCAAACTGCACCTGCATCCAGCTGAGCATCTGCCGCAGAGCATGAGATGTGAAAACACGTCACAGCTTTGATTTTCTCCTCCAAAAATAATAGCGTTGATAAAAACTGGCAAAAGGGTACTGGTTTCTATGGGATAGCTGAAGTTCTGCCAGATAGGACTCCTCAAAACATTCTGTAAGCACAGGCATGCTAAAAAAGGAAAATAGTAATTACGACGACAACAATAAATGTTATTTATTTAAATTCTTAACTGGAACATCCCAAAGTGCTTTTCAGATGTCACTTGTATTTCATCATTTATTTATGTAGTATCAGTTTTATATTTAGCATCCAGTTCCAGAATAGCCAGCTTCAGAACATCTTAAAGCAATTAATGGCACATAAGCAGAACCCCTCCCTTTCCTGTCTGTCTTAAACTCTTGTTTTTCACTAAGAAACCACTCGCACATGGGGCCAAGCCAACTGCGCAGCTGCTGCCCGATGGCGAGGAGGCAGAACACTCCTCACCGAGCTGGGACGGGGTGAAGAGACTTGTTCAAGCCCACAGAGCAACACTGGGGAAAAATGGAGTAGGAAGTCACAAGATAGTTTTGGGTTGCCTCAGCAACACAGCAAACACCCCAGCAGTGCAGTCAAACCCAAAGATGTCAGTGGTGGTTTAAGCAGCTCAGGAAGTTGTTTGTCTCAGCCTCAGCTATGCTCCATTTTCTGGCTGCAGGCACTGGATACAGGTGCAAACAGCTGCAGCAGCTGCAGAGTTAAACTGTTCTCCCCAGCAAATGCAGGAGGGGCTGTGGATGGGCTCTGCGAGGCTTTAACCCACCCATAGACAAAATGCTGCCGTCAACAGAAACACCTCAATGTTTCCCCAGACAGAGACATCCATACAAGCTCCAGCATCATGCAACAGGATAAGGGAGTGCTCAGGGCTTCCCAGATACAGAGAGAAAGGTAGAATTGTGAGGAAAACCTGGCTGAGTCCAGTGCAACTTTCCTGGAGCCCCAGACTGCCATGGAAAGTGGTTGTCTGTTGGCAGCTGGGTTTGCCTCCCTGAACCCCAGCTTTGCAGGCATTCAGCCCACCCCAGCCAGTGCCATCATCTCCCTCCAAGAGATGGAGACTTCCTTTTCCTCTCCCAAGTGTATCTCTTCTACCTGCCCCTATCATAAACCCAGCTCCTGCCAAGCCTCTCATGTCCCCGTGCCCCTCCATCCCTTTCTGGCTGGCACAACGCTTCCCTCGAGTCCCTGCTCCAGCTACCCCCATGTCCCCAAGGGCTGAGCCACAGAGCCATGGACTTGGCAGGCTGACAGAGCCCTGCAGACATGGAGTCAGCTGCCATCCTGAGCTGTGGCTTCCTCCAGACCTCTGGGAGATGTGCCCCACTCAGCCCACACCCCAGAATCCTGACTGCTGCCAAAACAGGTACATGTATGGCTGTTACGGATCAATGTACGGCACTCTGACATCACCAGGTCCTAATACTGCACAGGGGAGATTTTTCCAGCTGCACCCACGCAGTGTCCTCACTGTGGGGACAGAGGGACCAGGCTGCACAGGGGATGTCACCCAGCATGGAGCCAGGAACAGGATGAGGGAGTGGGGAGCACTGTGGACCAAAACACACAGAGTCTCCTTCCAGACACAACCACTCCCCAGGAACAGCCCTGTGACAGGGGATATTAATAGGGAGAGAAGAAACTGCATTTCAGCAAGAAAGTAGAGAGGGGTGAGAAAGGGGTCAGGAACAAGCAGCCCTGACCACATTAGAGAAGCAGCAGGAGGCAGGGAAAAACTGTAAAGATAAGTGAGAGCTGTGTTGAAGGAAAGAGGAGCCAGCAAAGGGAGAGCTTTGATTTGTACTTTTTAAGGGAATGAAAGAGATAAAAAAAGTTGGTGGCAGGGAAACATATTCCAGCATTTTTAAGATGACAGCAATGGTCACAAAGGTATATGAAACTACTTTTTTCTTCCTTGGACAAAGCAGGAGTGAGGAGGCCAATTAACCGGGCATGCTGAAGCACACATGTGTGCCCCATGCCTGGCTGCTGTTCAGCTGCTGTGTGTGACTGTGACTTGCATTCTCAGGCCACAGAAATGTCAAGAGCTTTGTGCAATTTTGCATCATTAGATACAATAAATCAGCATGCAAAGGGCTAAGTGAAATGATGAAAGAGCCACCCAGCTGCATATAGAAAAGGACACGACACTATACACTACAGCAGGTAGTCCTGGTTCAAATGCTCGTGGTCCTTGGGGAGATATCTGCAAATATCTCCAGATAAAAGAGGCTGAAACAAAGCCATCCCTCTCACTGGATTCTGAGTGCACCAAATCCCCACTGCATTGCTGGCATTAGCTGCAGGCACCACCACCAACCATCTGTTCCAGGCGTTTCACTGCATTGACGGTGGTGGGTTGGGGCAGATGCTGTCAATGCAGGGACACCTGCATTTCCATGATACTGTCCTTGGCACACAACAAACCACTCTCAGCCTTGCCCAGCAAGAGCTAAAACTCCAGCTAACAAAACGTGATAAGAGGTACACACAGGTAAGGCCTGGATGCTTTGTTCTCCTCCTAGTGCTTTTCCTATAATGGGTAGGACGACACACATTTAAATGATGCCTTAGGAAGGATAAGATTTAGTGCCCATCAAAAGCTTGTCATCAACTCCAAAAACCTCAAGAAATGGACACACTGACTGCAGCTCATCCTATAGCAGCCATTCCTCATCACACAGGCATTCATGGGGGGAGCAATGGATTGCCCCATCTCTTCTGGACTGAGTATCAGTAGGAGATATGCCAGAGATTTGGACACAAATAGCTGCAGAGGTCACTTGGAGCCTTGCTCTTCTCCATCAACCCATGCCCTTCATCCACTCCACAAGTGGCGTGTGCTCAGGAAAGAGCAAACCCGGCCTCTTCCCTGGCACGCGTTGCCCAGGGCCGTGCCACGGCACTCAGCCAGCACTGGGCTAAATCCAGCCCCTTACAGCACACGAGCCCCAAGTCAGGAAAGCATGTGATTAATTTCAAGAATGCGTTTAAGTGTTTTCTTGAATAAGCCCCTGTGAACAACATTCTCTCCACAAACAGTTCCACAGAAGCCACCCCAGCGAGCTGTGGTGATCTGCTCTGGAGGCACCTGGACACAGTAGGCAAATCCTGCCCCGGCTGAACCAACTGCAAAGCTCCCACCCACTTACACAGGGGCAGAGTTTCCTCCCATGCCTCATATATGTCTCTTTTTCTGTGTAAATTTTGCAAACACAGCATGTTGACAACCCCCAGGGAGAACATGCACATATTCCGTGAGCGCCAAGATCACTACAAACGCTGCATATAAAGAGGCTTCACATTGATCAAAGTGAATTTAGCTTATTAAAAGAGGGCTGTATGCAGAAAGCTGATTTCCTCAGCATGAGCATAAATTGAGACACTAATAATATAGTTTAAGCTGAAAAAAAAAACCCCACAGAAAGAACAAAATGCCTTTTTGCCTCCAGTCAAAACCTTTTCAGTATCACTATTAAGGCGCTTTTTATCTCCTTTTTGTAACTGACTGAAACTGAGCCACCCATATGAGCCCAGCCCAGCCAGGATCAAACAAAACCCATCTCCTCCTGGCACACTGCCCACCGTCTCACAGTGAGGTTTCAGGGAGCAAATCCCACAGCACCACATAACACAGAGAGCAGACACTCGCTTTGGATACCTCTGGATGGCAGGGATCGATTCAGCTGTTTGCAAGGAGAGGTTCTCCCACACTGCAAGTGCTGGGAGTTCCCGTGCTGCCAGAGGTGGGGCCAAGAGCTGAGTGTGCCTGGGTGCCACCGATCTGTGCCCTGGGGTGCCTGGAGATACTCCACTGGGCTGGCTGACACTCAGTGTGGGCAAATCCTTTGCAGCTGCTCCTTCTCAGATAAGATGCTCTGGCTCTGCACCCTTCGTAAATCTTTATGGCAAAGCAGTAAATGCATCTTTAGCTAATCTGTATAGAAATGATCAAAAGAAAATCAGAGTAATTGTGCGAGATTTAAAATTGCCACCAGATGAGTAGGTTTGGCAGCACTGTGGGAAAATGCATCATCTGGGTTTAGTCAGGTGCTTGCTGCTCTGACCTCGTGTCTCCCACACATTTTATTTCTCTGTCACGACACAGAGAATGACACCTCTGGAAAACCTGCAACTGGCTGGAGACGCAGCCCCCTCCTTGCAGGGGCTGAGCCACTGCTGAACACCACTCCCAAAGAGAGAGGGGAGGCACAGAAAGACTTTGTCTCAGTTTTGGCCTTACATCCACACGGAAGCAAGTGATCTGGATCCTGAGGCAGAAAGAAGAGCCTTTGCTATTGCCCTGTCAGTGCCACAAGACTCAAGACCTCATTCACACACGGCTCAACTCTACCATGCTCCACTGCATTTCATGGAGTGAAGGAGAGGTGCACCGGCACTTCCCTCAGAACGAGGACCACACCCCTGGGCACACACGTGCATCCTGCTGGCAAATGTCTGAGCTCTCTGACTGCCAAGGTCCCACATCAGCCAGTGACTCGGAGCAGGGTTCTCCTGCCCTGCTGCTCAACTTTCCCATTATTACTCAGCAGCATCCTCAGTGTGGAGAGCATGGGAGGAGGGAGACTGCACTGAAAGTCTGAGCCAAGATCACCTATGTCCCTCCACTGCCAAAGGTCCCTGGCTGCTCTCCTTGAGCTCTAGCCCAGGTGCCTCTCCCAGGTATCATCAGCACTTCAGCTCTGAAGTTGCACTTCTAACACAGTATTGTACTGTTGGTGCCCCAAAGTTTGAGTTGCAGGTAATCTCTTGGTTAAGAATGGTTTAAGTTATCCCACTTGGGCTTTGACTGCTCCATTCTTTAACCTAATCTTAAAATTTTTGTTTATCTTTTAGCCTGTCATTTATCCCACCTGCCAACTAATGCTTTCACTAAATTTGTTTGTTTAAACAGTGACCTTGTTTGTCAATTAGTCTGCCAAAACTCCATCCCCAGT
>JAWWLV010000158.1:8546561-8606062 GCA_035041135.1 Platyrinchus mystaceus | reverse complement strand
TTAGACCATGGCAAGAACAGCTCTGACTGCATCCTAGCAGCTGGTCCAAAGGGCAGTGGGTGGACACAGGTACTCCAGGACACTTTGGAAAGGGACAACTTCCCCCCGCTGCTGATGTCCAGCCACCACCATATCCAACGCTTCCCTTCACAAGCACAAAGGAGCAAAGCCCTGCCAAAGTCAACAACCAAACTCCCACCAACTTCAGTCCAGCTCTGCAAACCAAAGAGAAGCATAAATACTCTCCTCGCACTTGAGAATCACAAATGGAAAACCAGGAGCAGAAATAAGATGACATGGGTTTCACTGCACGTGCAGGGCAGCACTTCTGGAAACGCAGTGTAGCAGACATCACAGTGGCTCAGGCTGGCCATGCAGGAGCACAGCATTCCTGGCTGGAGATGTATCTCTTTAATGGACAAATTGTGGCTCTGTACAGATTGACCACTTCCATGATGTTAAAAGCTTTCTTCACTGAGATGTTTTCATTTATGAGTATTCCATTCACTGACTACAAATGTCTTCTTACTCCAGACAGTTCCTTGTCTCGAGGAGTGCCCTGAATGCCCAAAATGTTGAGCTCAACCAACACACTGAAAAAGCCCTACAGTGCCCACTCCTCCTGTGGATGAAGGTGTGTTCTCTGGTACCTGCAGCATTAGCTCTGCTCTCCATTTCTTCATCTCATCCATGCTCACCACTACAAATCCCCACACTTTCAGCTAGACTGCCCCAAGGCAAGCAGACAGACAAGGCACCTGACAGGATCACAGAGGGACAGGCAGGGTGTCCCCCAGGGCCTCAAGTGCATTAAACTACTCACACGCTTTTATTGACTTTTTATTGACCTGCTGTGTCCAGGCTGCAGGAAGGGGATGGGATCCTGCCAGGCAAAGTCTCTGGTGCAACTCCAGTCTGCTTCAGAAAGTCTCAGCTCATGGGACATGCAGCACCACATGCTGCCAGCCTGCTCCATCCAGTTACTAAGCACCAGCCCCTGCTCCCCACATATCCATGGACCATTGGTGAGCTCAGCACTGCCTCAGGGTGAGGCACAGCTGGGATCACAGCCTGCTGGCACACTCCTGATGCTGGGCCCTTCGATCTCCCCCACACTGCCCACGGCAAGGAGGGGGCAGATGGGTAGGGGATGTGCACCATCAGCACCAAGACTGAGCCTCACCTTGGGAGCAGGATCAGAAATTATAACCTTTCAGTCTCCCCCTCTCTCCACCACTCCCCATCATCATTTCCCGGGATCCTCTCTGCACCTTCCCAATAGCCAGCACACCAGTGCATAGACATCCCTTCTTCATAGGACAATGCACTAACAGATAGAGAGGAACCACTTTTTTCTTGGAATAACCTGAAAAGCATGAACCTTATCCTTAATTAACGAGAGTGGCAAAAATGCCATCTGAGACAGTCCTATAAGCTTGTGCCACCTCCTTCCCCACTCCTTGATCACTGCAGTGTCTTACAGCTCTTCCCAGTGATGCAGAAGTGCTGGGATTTATCCATTGCTATTGAACTGCCAAAAGCAGGAAAGTCTGCCAAGACCTAGGGATCAGAGACACCTGCCCTCATCCTCCTCTGGCACTTGGCTGCCAACACACCAGGCAGCACAGCAGCTCTGGGGATTTGCCTGCCAGAAAGAGACAGAAGTTGGCAGGGACAGTGTGGGCAATGAAACCCTATAGAGGATCAGAAAGAGAGCGGCTGCTGATGGATGCTGGACTCTGACAGCTTCTTTGGGTTCCTGTCAAGGTTTTATTTATCTTCATCTGCAGTCCCACCCATCCCTTCCCTTTCTGACAGTCCGACTCACCCCTTGCCTCCCTGAGCTTCCTGGCACAGGTGCCAAGTAACCATTTGCCTGAAGGATACCAAAGCTCTTCTGGTCCTATACACACAATTTCATTTTTAATCAGAAGTTCCATCAGCTTGTACAAAACATTTGTCTCTGTGTATTGTTGATGAAAGAGGGAAAGCAAATCACATGGGAGCCCTTAAGGATCCCTGAACAACTGCACACTGGAAACAAAACTAGCACTAGGAAGTCAGACTAGATTATCACCATGGCTTTTTTTGAGCTTTAGAAATCAGTAAATTTACAAGAAAACTCTGTTTTTAAAAGGTTTGTTCAAACCCCTCAATTTGTTTAACAGCACATGTCATTTAATCTAATAGTAGAGAACTAATAGGAATTATTCCCTGAACTTGTACTGCACTTTCTGCATATCCCATTGACTAACCTTCCTTCCATCACAGTCAAGGTCAAAGTTGATTACACGCTAGAGTAATTCAATGAGCACCAGTGCAATCCATCCAACAAAGCCCTGGGAAGCTGTGAGCTGACCCCGGCATCCTCCCAAGGCACAGCGGTAACATTTGCACAGCTGTGAGCACAACAAAGACAACCTGCTGCAGCATCCCACATGCGGGGATGAAACCCATCTGATAACGCACGTGACTTTCACCCCAGACATTCGAGCGCGATTCCCGGGATTTTGCGGGCTCCTGACTTACACCAATGCCCGTGCCTCTCTCTCACCTTGCCAGGCCGTGCCCTTCAGTCCTGCCCTCTCTATGTGCCAGTTTCACGCTGTCTGCACCCTGTGCAAGGTGGGCTCTATTACCTGTTTGCTCAGTGCCCTGCACCGACAGATTCCCGTTAATTCTTGCTCCCACCACCCAGGCACTAACTCACGCCAGGTGGATAATGTGCCGCTTCCCTGCGCTCCTCTCAGCTCTGAGCGGTGCTGAGGGGCGCGGTGACGGCAGGTGGGATGGCACGGCACAAACACACGGAGAGGATCCCAAAGAGGGATCCCTTCCCCATCCCCTGCCTTTCCCAGCCGCGCCCGCCCCCCTCTCGCACAGCGCTTCCCAAACCCTGCCCCGCCGCGCCCTGAGCATCCCCCGCTCTGCCCCTTCTCCAGCCCCTGCCCAGCCCTTTCCTCTTCCTCTCCCCGCGCTCGGCGCTTCCCCTGCCCAGCTCTGCCCCTTCCCCCGGCGCCGAGCGGTACCCGCGGCCCCGCCCGGGCTGTGCCCGCGCTCACCAGCACGAAGGAGCTGCGCACCGCCTCGGACACGCTCTGCCGCAGCTCGGCCGCCGTGCCCGGCTTGCTGAGCCGCTTCGTGAACTTCCTCACTTCCGACATGGCGACATGGTCCGAGCCGAGCTAAACGCAGGCGAGCCGATCCGATCCGATCCGCGGGCTGCTCCCTCCTCGCTTCCCTCTCTCGCTGCCGGCGGGGCGGGCGGGCGCGGCCGGGCCGGGGCGGGCGGAGCCGCGGGGCGGGCCCGGGAGGGTCCCTGCTCGCCCCGCCCCGCCCGGACCCGCTCTGTCCCCGCCGCAGGTGCCCCCGGGCCGGCCGCCCCCTCCGCCGGACCCCCGGCACACGCACAGCCCCGTCCGGGGCGGTGCCTCGGCCCCCACGGCCAGACCGTGCCCCGCTCACCGCAGGGGATGCTCCCGGTGGGGCTCCGCGGACGCAGCACCGGCTTGCCCAGGCAAGGGCACAGGTGCCGGGGCTCACCCGAGGGCAGCAGCCTCCGGCTGAAGTGGCTGGACACTGAGAACAATACCTCGCAGAGGGTCAGTGCCGAATGGGACACCGGGCCGTTTGGGCTGGTGGTCTCCGTGTGGCCTCTGCCCAAGGTGTGTCCTTGCTCTACCGGCTGTTCCTGCAAGGCTAAGCTGGATCCAGGGCAAGATCTTTTTACTGAGCATCTCTCTTCTGGTTGTGGCTGGGATAGAGTTAATTTTCTCCACGGTACTTGGTATGGGGCTGTGTTGATAATTAAGATGTTTTCGTTACTGCTGAGCAGCCCTTACAGAGTCAAGGGCTTTTCTGCTCCTCACTCCAGCCCACCAGTGCAACAAGGAGTTGGGAGAGGACACAGCCAGAACAGCTGACCCCAGCTGGCTGAAGGGATATCCCAGACCACATGGCATCATATTCCTGGTATAAAGCTTGAGAAGGAGGAGGAAGTGGGGACTTTCAGGGTGGCTTCCTAAGTCACCCTTGCTAGAGCCCTCCTTTCCTAGGGATGGCTGAACACTTGCCTGCCCATGGGAAGTGGTGAGTTAGTTCCTTGTTTTGCTTTGCCTCTGAGTGGGGCTTTTGCTTTACCTATTGAACTGTCTTTATTTCAACCCATGAGTTTTATCATTTTACCCTTCCAATTCTCCCACCCCCATCCTACTAGGGGGAAGGGATGGAACAGCTGGGGCTGAGTTGCCATCAGGGATTAAAACAGAAAATCTCCAACCTATGGGGTTTGCTACAGAAAAGTGCTTTGATGAGAGAGGCCACAATCCCCTGTGCCTGCCCAGCTGCAAATGCAAGAAGTAATGATTTAAGAGAAGGTTCCAAAAGACTTAATTCCTAGTCCTTGTTACTTTGTCATTGTACACTGCTTTTAAGGATGGTGATTTTGAAATCACAACAGAGAGCCACTGATTCTTTGTTTTGTACATTAAAGCCTTATACTATTTTAATTATTTTTTTGTGTTGTATCTTCACAGCAAGAATAGAGTTGCCATATAGTCATACACTTGAGAAATTTACACACATTGTGCCATATGGCTGATTAAGTACTATCTACAAGGATCTCACTGGAATTATAAGCACGCTGTAAGTCACGCAACATATAGAGAAATTGTTTTGATTATGAGAGCCAATCTGTAGGGGGTAATGAATACAGCTATTATGATCCAAGCCATTCAAAATGTTATTTGTGACTTCTAAAGCATGCAAGCCAGTTATTGTTCTGGTTTTTAGCAGTTCACTGAAGGGGCAGCAGACACCATTTCGTATGAAACATTGCTCTGATTTTTTACACCAGAGGCAAAACAAATCTGAAAGCTTATTGTTAATTATCAAATATCTGTGAAATGAGGGACAGGAAAAAAAAAAGAGTTGATGAGCTGGAGAATTTGCATTTTCACAAAGCTTTTCCAAACCTAAGTTAAGAAGCTAAAACCTTTGTGACGCACAATTCCATCAGCAGTGCACTGAGGTTCACTTTCTTATCCCCACACCCATCATCTTGCTTGGAGAGATTTTACCAGCCACTTCAGATCATCACAGTGCACAGCTCCAGAGACTGCAACGCAATGAACTGGCAAATAAAATTGTTAGGTCTCATTCACGTGGCCTCAAGAGGACAGGTAGCACAATGTTTGTCACAGAAGGGGGTAGCCCTGTTTACCCTGGCTGCTGGGGAGAACCCCTGGCCCCTGTGGCTCCTCAGAGCAGGCTGGGCACTGCAGGAGGGCACAAGCCAGCAGAGCATCAATGATTGGAGTCAACACTTGTGGCAGAGCCATTTCCAGACATTTAGGAACAGCTCTGAGAACCAGAGTGTTTGTCCAGGGGCTGAGGAGAAGAGAGCTGTGACAAGTCACTTGACAAGAAATAAAATCCTCCCTAAAGCACCCACCCCTGTTTTTATCCTTTCAGAAGCAAAGGGTTCCCACTAAGATTACAAGCTTGGTTTGGTGCCAGCAAGGGGCTGCATCTGATCAGCTGCCCATCAGCATCCTACTCAACTGAGCTTTGCAGCCAGGGAAGACCAGTGAACAGTGAGGCTGTTTTTTGAAGCAAAGCATGAAAACAAAAGGAAAATAGAAGCAATGGGAAGGACATGTCACATGAAAACAACTTGCAGAAAGCTGTGACTCCCTCTCGGGAACATCAGAAACATCAGAATAAGAGTCTCAAGCACAAGGAGTGTTAAGGCAGAACGATGGCAACCAGAGCACTGCTGTGAGAGACAAGCCCAAAGTAGCAAGGATTGTAGTTTTCATCTCCTTTTTTTACAGGGAAGAAAGGCCAGTAATGGTTTATCAGCATAAGAAAGACAGCCAAGAACACACAGGGTCACTCTGGAGGTGCTGAGAAGTTACACTGCCTCAGATGACCAAACTTTCTTGAACTCAGCCTGCCATGGGGAACTCACAGACTCAACCATGCTAACATTTCTACCTCTTAATTGAGACTACAGCCTTGAGGTCCCCGACGTCATTTTGATCCCACACCTCCCTGACTGATCAGAGGGTGAGCAGCAGCACCAGCTTGTAGTGCTCAGTGAGGATATGCACTGGAAGGTACAGCCAACCTGGCTGAAACAGCTCTTCTGCCACCTCCTCCCCAGATGTGCTGGACAGCACCGACTATAAGAAAAGAAAGTTTGCAGAGGACACTGTATTAGACTGATAGTGGAATCCTTCCCACTTACCAGAAGATGCATCAAGGAAAAATATCAGGTGGGTTTTTTTTACTAACATCTGTCAGTGCAGCTCACACAGATATAAGGTCTGGAACCATGTATAAGGGACTCCAGGACCATCTCTGCAAACCTCCCAAAGGTGCTGAAGGGTTAGTGGCAGGCTTAGGATTTAATTTCTCACAAGCCATCCAAGATAAAAGGCACTTAATATTATTAGCCAATAATCCCATTTTTCACTGCCTCCACTGGTTATCTATGGGCCTTTTAATCACCTGCAAATGGCCTGTCCCAGAAAAGCACTTACCTATGTGATCAGCCTTAAGCAGGTAATTAACCAAGTGCTTTACTTGCATTGGAGAGGGAACCACGGGACTCAGTAATCCAGATCCAGATGTGCTTTTTTGCTGGGCAGGGAGAGGATTATTAATGCCACTAACATCTTCCATTTCCCAGCTTCAGAATTCTTTTTGAGATACAGCTGTGATATTTTAATGTATTTCAAATACTTCAAAATTAAAAAAAAAAACACCACACACCAAAAAGTAGCCTTATTAATGACATCTGCACACTTACCTCTCTTGACAGCAAAGCCAAGACACAGACTGCCCCAAGTCCACACGTGAAGAACTCCTTAAGCAATGCTTTTTGTGCAGCTCGTGCCTCCTTGCCAAAAGAAGGGAAAAACAATGTGCTTGGGCAGCTCCTCAGCTGCACAGGCCGCCAGCCAGCACTCCTGGTGTGCTCAGGGGACATCCAGGTGTGGCACCAGCACAGGTATAAACACCGTGCAAGGCTGGGCATGGTAAGAGCAGCTGGTTGGACCCCACAGCTACAGCTGCTCTTCCCTCTGTGCCACTTGTCCTGTCCATGGATGAGTGTCACCCCCCTGGATGACTGTCACCCATCGCTGGAGGTGCCAATGGGACTGTCGGTCAGCAGCCACTTGTTGGCTTCTCAGGCCTGTGAAGGGAGGATGCTCCAGCTGTGCGGCAGGAAACTGGTCCTTAGTCCAGCGTTTCCAAGTCCTGGCGTTGAAGGGCTGCCCTCTGCTGACTCACCCTGGATCGCGGGTGAGGGCTGCAGGAACCCACTGCACTCACTGTAGAAAAGGAGAGTGCCGACAGCTACTGCAAAGCTGCTGCACCAGCACGTCACCAACAGGGTCACACAGAGCAGCAACAACACTGCCTCAACTGTCTCACTGCCCATGCAGGCTCCACCCCTAATCCTAGGGAGCACGGCATGGCAAAGACACACTTTCCCTGGTGCAAGAGCAACTTTGTTAAATTGGGAACACTTCAAGGGACAGATGTTTGGGTCTGTTCTAGTGTTTGACCACTCTGACAGAAAAAAACCCCACAAACAAACAACACTTTTAAAATGTTTTTTTAAATATATAAATTTCCTATATTTCATTTGTGCCCACTGCCTCTTGTGCTTCCACTGGATACCGCCAAGAAGTCTGTATCAGTCTTTTTTACCCCATCAGGAATTCATACACATGGGTAAGATCCCCCTGAGCCATCTCTTCTCCAGGCTGAACAGCCCCAGCTCTCTCAGGCTCTCCCCATGTGTCAGAGGCTCCAAGCTCTTCATCATCCCAGCAGTCTTTTGCTGGACTCTCTCCACTGTATCCCTGTCTCTCTGTACTGGGGAACCCAGCATTGCACACTGAGCTTCTGCCCCTCTCTCCTGCACCCTGGATCACACCAAAGCAGATGGGAGTGACGGCAGGAAAGCACAGGGTTTGGTTTAAGCAGCAGAGCTGTACTGTAATGAAGCAAAATCCAGCTTTTGAGAACTCCCCTATTTATCTTCCTCTGCTTGAAGGCTTTAAAGATCACTTACAGTAACTGCCATACATGAGAGGATTACTAAGATCTCACACAACTCCCATGAGCACCTCTCTTCTCGGACAAAGAATGCAGCAATTAAGAGGAGGATACACACTACTGCTGGACATCCCCCTTGAGGTCTAAATGCCATTGCTGCCTGGTCTCAGTCCAGTATTTTTCAGGCAGCACAAGTGAAAAGGCAGGAAAAAAAAGTGATAAAACCTCCTTGATGTTTGTTTCCTTGTGTATAGACATGTGAGGCCAACTGGAAAACAATATGAGGGGATCACCATGGCTCAAATAAATCTATTTCACAATATGCTCTACAGAGTCAAGTACTGCACTTAAATCAGGCCAATAAAATAACCTCTCACCTTTTCAAAATTTCTTAGCAGTGTTACTGCTCTTGAATATCTGTTTTCAGACAGCAAAACAAAGCAGTTAGTTCAATAAAACCAGAGTCTGTTGAAGACCATAGATACAAACTGACCTAAGCAAATCCCAGTAGGTCTAAAAAGACTAAAATGACATTGGGACATTTAGATATACAACCAGAAGAAGTAAGTGGAAAAAGAATGCAAGACATGAGGAAACGCCCTGTGAGGCTGGTGAAATATGACAGGTTACTTAGGGAAACTGTGGAGTATCCATCCCTGGAGACACTAAAAGCTCTGTGCAACTTGCTCTGACCTGGGTGAGCAGCGGGGATTGGACTAGAGCTCCAGAGGACCTCGAGTAATGTGTGATTCTCTAACACCATTCTCTTAATCACCATGATATAGTATCAGCCTTTATTCAGGAGGGTATTAAAGGATAGGTTTAAATTTATTCATGAACACTCTAAAAAAATCAAAGGAGTTACGGTTATTGGAAGAACAAACTTACTGGCACATCTCTAAGCATGTGCTCATCACTAACTGCAGTTAAAGACAAATTTACCCACAGGCTTAAAGGAATACTCGTGTCCCTTTCTGAATGGCCCTGTGAGTGTTGTTCTGCGTGTAGCACTTGGCTTCACTCATTTTTCGTGCTCCATTTGCTTAACATTACAGTCTGAGCAGAATTCCACACAGAAGCCTGAAGCACTGTCATTAAAGCACATACAGGAAAAAAATGACCAGTTTCTAACCACGTGAACTGAAAAGCCTCTGCTACATCTTGGCAGGAGACCAACACTATTAGCAAAATACTAGGAAAACAAAAGTAGCAGCTATGGGTATCAGCATAAAGAACCCAGAATCACAACTCCAGTACCACGTCCTCATAACTAGTCAACAGTTCCCTACAGCCTTCCAGTTTGTTCCCACATTCACAAAATACTTATAAGCACTTCTCAAACAAACAAGATATCTATACTATATGTAACTAGAGAAAGCACGTAGAAAAAAGACATGGACAAAATACAAATAAATTTGCATTGATGATATTCCAGCCAGAAGCAGCAGGCAAGTTTGCCTCAGAAGACAGCAGCTTAGCATTCCTCACACTCACAGGTTCACTTTGGACCATTTTCCAACATTTTCCTGAACATGTGTTCAGCAAATTGCTAATGACAGGCAAAAAAAAGGATGCAGCAGCTTTCTGTGACCGATAAAATCGATTCTGCCATGTCTATAGCTAATGCTCTTATATTCAAGTATTATCATCGTGCCACTGGCCGACTTCAGCATTGCTTTCAGTTAAAAAAAAACCCCAAAACCAAAAAAAATCTCACCAACCAAAAGAAACAAAGACTCCCTCCCCTTTTTAACTTGCAAAAACAAGCAGCATTTAAAGATCAAATTTTAGCATTATTCATCTGCTTGAACTGCTGTTTTTGTCCCTCTGCACGTGCACTGGGCTTGGTGCCAGCACTGGAAGAGACAAAGGTAGCAGAGACACAGCTTTGTTTCCACCCACAGCCCCTCGCTGCCAGAACCAGCTGCCAGGAGCCAGCCACAGCAGAAATGAGGTGCTGAAGATCTATGACACTCCAGTCAGCTCATTTTATTGATTCTTGGGAAGTGACTGGGTTAATTCAGACATTTCCTGCACCAAGGTTCCTCTGCAATGGCAATTCCTCATTTTGCCTCCTGGGAATTCTCAATCACCTTTGTAAGCGAAATTTTGATTACATGGATGTCGACCTTTTGTTCTTTAACAGAACTTGTTAAGTAGGCCCCAAAAAAAAAAAACAAAAACAGGGAGTCCAGAGAGAAAGCCTTCAGCACACAAAGGAAAGTGTTTCATTTCTACAGATCTCCACCCATGCTTTGCTTGTGCTCCCAGAACATCACTGCACTACCTGAGGGACAGTGAAGGCACCTGACTGAACCAAACAGGCTCAGCAGAGTAACTGACATTTACCTGCAACTTAACATTTACCTGCAAGGAGAAGCTGGAGGCTCTACACAAAAGCAGAACACAGCTGTGTAAGGTACCAGACGAGCCCTCAGACCCAGCAGTGGACAAGATTAGACTGGACACAGCACCACTCAGACTGGAATAGCACTTAACTGACGAAACTCTTGGAAGGAGAGGGAGAGAGGCACTGGTTTCTGAACCATTAAAAATGTGCAGCACAGTTCACTGGGGAAAGAGCATTGAGAATACTAGGAACTGTGAGTGCTAAAAAGCTAAATATCGAGGTAAAAGGAAATCAAACATCTTCCTCAAGATCACCTTTGTTTACTGCCTGGATCATGAAAACAATAACCTCTTTTTATGATCACCTTAGTACTTGACAGGTCCAACACAACTTAATGGAGCTTCTGGCAGCTACAACGCAAAACTACATTTCAACTTATGTCTCCAAATGCAGTCATGTTTACATCTTTAAAAAAACCCCAGACTATTCAGATCATTAAGAGGTGACAGAGGAGACTGTTTGCACAGAACATGTAAAACAACCTGCCAAAATGCAGGCCATTAATGTTGCAGGAATCCCTCCTGAAGCCCACTTAAATCCCAAATGTCAAACACTGCAGGTTGGCAGGAGCCACATCTTGGACCCATCCTCTTCTGGGCATTTCTTACCAGCTAATAAGTGCTCCCTCCTCCTGTTACTCATTACTAATTTTTGCAATTGCTATTTTAACTATAACATGGGAAAAGCAGGAATGGAACAGCAGCATGTCTAAATAAGCATATCCAGAAAACCCCAGTGGTAAGCCTATACACCTCTTCTTCCAGACTGGACTTCTCGTTCCAGAGCCAGGAAGGCCATATGTGCCAAGACACTGGAATTAAGGTACCTGTAAGCAAAGTGATGGTGTTTGTACTGCACAAAGCAGCTTCTTAACTGGTATTAGTCAATAAATATGTAGAACATCTAAGCAAACTCTGGAAGTGTCTGGGCTCAGCTCACAGGAATCACAGTCAATTAGAACCTTCTACACATATATTGCATCTATTACAGAAACTCATTTTTGGAGTCACAAACCAAATGTCTTCTTGTGCCACCTCCTCACTTCTGTCAATTCAGTGGAGCTCAAAGTAACAAAAAAATCTTTAGCTTGTCTCATCCATGCAGGTATTTTCAGCTCTGCATCAAACCTACCTGAGTGCGTCAACTGAAGATAATTTTACATAGTGTGTACCACTTTTGCATTTATTTTGCCTGATGATAAACCCCTTGCAACTGTCTTTCTTGTCTAAGACAATTCTACACAAAGTCATAGTCAAATTTACTGGAGTAGGAAAGAATTAAAAGAGTGAGACTCATTTCCTGCCTTTCCATGTCTCCATCCTCACACTAATGGGAAGGAGAGGATTCTGTACACTTTTGAAGTCTCCTCCTCATACTAAACTGCCATATAACTACTATTAATTCTGCTTAATATCCAACTGCAGTACTCCATTCCCCATTACTTCAGAAAAAAAGCTGTAACAAAATCTGGAAAAGTAGAACTCAGAAGGTAGTAAGTTCATGCAGGATCAATGATCTCAAAACTACTTGAACAAAATGCAAATTAATAAATCAAAATGGGAAAGAAGCAACAATTTCCAAGTGTGTGACCAAGTTTAATGATACATCTGTTCTCTGAAACATTTGACCATCAATAACATTTCATGGGTTATGACACCCAGAATGTTACTTCATAGGTGTTTTATATGAATATTTACAAAGACTTTCAAAATTCAGTGGCACTAAACAAACAAGAAAAACTTAAAACTTTAAGCTACAATGCTTAAAAAATGTAAACAGTTTATTTTACATAGTTGTAAAATATAAGAACTTTCTAATGCAGCTTAATTTCATCTGGAAGGTGAATATATCCTGGTGCCCGTGAACAAGGAATGAGAGAATTCTTTACACAAGTATTGTGCTCCAGTGTGCAAAAAATTATATATAAGAAAGGAATCTAAAGTCCACAACAATTAAGAGACAACAAAAAAATTTTCACGTCCTGAAGTTGAGAAATTTATAAAAACATTTACACATGGTTGCTGACCCACCAAAAACTTGCATAACTTAAAATTCTGAACAAAAGCTACTACAAATTCGAGATCTTTCTCAAAATGGAATTTTGTGCAAAGACCTGACTAGATTATTCAGCATTTTTCCAGCCTTCCCTTCCCATCCCCATTCCTGACATCTAGTGGCCACAAGCACCACTAAAATCCTTTTGATGGATGCATGTGCACATAGCCAAAAGGCACACACATGTGTGAGTACTTTTCGTGCAGAAACCTGTGCAGTTTCACAGTAACGTTGCAAAACAACTGTTTGTAGAAAGTTTAGAGTCCAATGTTTGGCAGGATTATTCTTACACATTCCTTTCTGTCCTACAAGCCCAGGTGTTAACAGGCACACTGCTTTCCGAGGATCCAGTATTTGAGTAGCCTTAAAATAAAGATTTAAAAATAAATCAGCCTGTAACATTATTATATTAGATACTTTGCTTTTGCCTGCATTATTTATGGAATTTTAATCCCACAGTACCATAGCTTTATGCTGTCAGTTGCAAAACAACTAAGATACATATTTCTTTTTGTTAATGAAGACTTTAATTGCTCCAGTAAAGTCAGCTGATAAAAGCACTTCTGTGTGATCTGTCTTCAGAGCTCCTGAACAGGAAAGAGAATAAACTGTTAGTTCATTAAAAATAGATAAAAATCAAGCTGTTATTAAAATATAAGATATCACTGTGATGTTCTTCTTCCTCTATCATATTCCAGTTACCTAGTCAGTACTTTAAGAACCATCTGCACTTCTAGGAAAAGGAACACTTTTATTGACTTTTGATAGAGCTCTACCTCCTAACAGCTCCAGTGTAAAATGAATAACCCTAAAATACACAGGAGAACAGCTCTGCCCCTCACTTCACATTCTCTCGGGTTTCAAGCATGCACCAGTTGCAGAGCTCACCATAAACACTTACCAGAGGGTATAGTGTCTGATGTCTCACAATCTTCTCCCTTACTTTCAGCTTCTTGCTTTTCAGAAGTTTCCAGTGACACCATCAAACCAGGATTTGGAGCAAAAATCGCAGAGGTGACGACTGCATTGTGCGCTTCAGAAAGACAATCCAATTTTCATTACCTTGTTTCAAGGAATTGTTAATTTTACAAGAACAGCAGGCATAAATTCTAGCAACTATCCAAGAACCTCAGTGCTACTGGCATGTGGCAAGCTCAGCATTCAAGGAGCAATTGTCATTGTTCTATAAGCTTGGAGATTTCAGAGGCTGTTGTAAGTGCTCAAAACTAACTGGCAAGAGATCCAAAAAACATTTGATATAAACATGGCCCCAGATCTCCCAAAAACTGGGTGAGTGTGGTGGAGATAATAGAGCTGCTTTGTTTTCCCCCTTTTTTTTTAATCCTGCCATGAAAGAGAAAAAACTTGGACTTATTTTCAAAGTCACTTTTTCATAAAGGATCTAAGGGGTGATTATTTTGATTTTTACACTTCTACAATCAAGTTCTGCCAGGAAAATATTACATTCATTCAGAAACTCTTAGTGAAGCTGCACAAACTCTAAGCTAGTCTGTCTCTTGCCATCCCAATCATGCACCTGAAGAGAGACTCCTGTGAACAAGGATTTCTGATAGTCCACTAATTACAATGCCTCTTGCTAAGAATTTGTTCACACTAAATTCATAACAAATAAAACA
Organism: Platyrinchus mystaceus; assembly: GCA_035041135.1. NCBI lineage: Eukaryota > Metazoa > Chordata > Aves > Passeriformes > Tyrannidae > Platyrinchus > Platyrinchus mystaceus. The sequence goes on along the minus strand of JAWWLV010000158.1, from coordinate 8,591,887 downwards.
ATGTTTCAATTTGCAAATCATATAAACTTCAATAAAACAAAGATCAAAAGCTGGTTTTTACCTTTAATGCCTTCCCAGAAGTCATTTCGGTCTCTTCTTACAGATGTAAACTTGCTCAGGTCGTGGTATGTACTCCAAATATAGACATATTTATCTTCTGAACCACTTACAATGTAGGTAAAGTCATGGCTAAGGATTCAGAGGAGGAAAAACATTACTTTTCTTAGCTGTTCAAGCATCCATTAGAGTAGCTCTGCAGACGACTTGCAACTCTACAAGTGCATTCAGACTGAGTTCACAGTTCAAACTGATCCTTTATTATAGTGACCACAGCTCAAAAAAAATGCACAGCCCTTAAATGACTATGTGTGCAAGCTTCCCAATGCTCTCCCTCTGGAACAGAACTGGTTCTCATGGATAGTTCTCCTGCAGCTTCTGACGCAGAGGAGTGTGGGTCTAACAGTTATACTCAGCAACAAGAGAATGGCATCATCTTTAAGTGTAATTTTCATCTGTTTGAGCCTGGAACCTGTGTGAACATCTGAGCCTGTGTAACAGGAACTGTTTACAATACAAACACAGGCTAGAAAAGTCCATACAGGTGGAAGATGAAAAGCATTCAACAAGATTGTAACCAGATGACTGTATAATGCACACTGACAGACAGTACCTGCAAATCCAATTCAGGTATTTACTTTTTACAGCTGGGTGACCAACATATATATACCTGACAACAATACCTGGCAAATTAAAGAAATAAAACTTATTTACCATGAGGGAGAGAAAAGATGCAGACTTCCAGCTCCAGCAGTTCTAGCACAGTTCCTGAACTTACAGGAATACTAATGGACACATATCATCCTGTTTAACAGGATTCACTCATTCACAGAAGCTCCCAGCTCACAGGCAGCTTCATCACTCTTGACCAGAGCCTTTAGTTACCTTTGTATTCCAAGCCAAGTGACATTTGAGAGGCTCAGTTTCATACCAAAGTAGATGATTTAAACAAAAGCCTCTGTACATCAGCCACAACATTTCCCAAATCCAACAACTCTGTTGTTAAAATACTGTCTTACCTAAAGCTGGCTTTGATTTGGCTGCTGCTGTTGACATAACCTTTGTACTTCATAGACAGAGACAGATCTCTTAGGTCATACAACCTGATTCTGGAATCATTTGATGTCACTAGTATCTAGAAAAGAAATAAATAAATTTAGAACTGAAAACAATTAGTATGCCAAAAAGAGGGAAGTAGAGTTAATTCCAACTGTCAATATTGCAGTTCTTTTGCTTAAAAAAGTGTCAAGGACAAAGAATAGGCCCAAAGAAGTAGAATAAGATTCAGGACAATGACATTTTTCTCTCTCACCTTCTGTCAATGGACAGAACAACTTCACTGTCAAGATCAGCCTGACTAGTCTGAACCAGAACAGCTGCTCTTTATTGAAGTAAAATGTGGGCCCAAAGAACACTCACCCATTTGCAAAGGATATTTTGGAACACATTCCACAGTAATATAGCAGACCAGATGAGGTAAATTTCCATCAATCATGAAGCACAGATCAGAGGCCATTATCTGCTATATAAACAAACTGGGCTCTTCTTGGTTAATGTGGGTTTGCTTTCTTTTCACATTTTTCAGGTCAGAAGCTTGGAAACATTTATAAGGAACAGAAAGGGTTCTCAAAATGCATAAGGGCACTCAGCTGATTAGCCCTTCTATGGAACCTCAGAAGCAGACTGCAGGTTAGCCAGGCAGAGTAGCAGGCAAATACTGACCCCTACTTATCTAATCATTTATGCAACGAAGTTGTGACAACTCTTGGAACACCATCAGATTACAGAACTTCCTATTTATTTTCAAAAGTTCACACTAAGCTCTGATTTATTACATAGTTACAAGTCAGAGCATCTGATGGAAACCCATAGGCACTATTGATTCCTGAATCTTCTGCATGTCTTTGAAATTAAGTAATTTCTGTGTCACTGTGTGATACAGGGTGTAACAGCTGGTGATCTGCTATTCTAATAGAGCCAGCTGTTGACCCCACATCCCCCCTGAAATTTCATATACCAGTGAGACACTCTCCAGCTTTAGACAGTGACTTTAATATTCAATAGCATGTTCTTTGCCTGGGGAGAATTTGACCCTTTTGCAACATAAGACTTGGGTTTAGACTGAAACAAGATGACTGATTCTGGAGAATCAAGTGCACTTGTCTGGATAACAGCTTCTGAGCTTTCAACATTTTTTCAGCTTCTGTATAAAATACATTTTGAAATGAGTATTAAATTTGAGAGCGGTTATTTTTGCCAAAGAGGTTTTCCCTGAAAACCATCTGTAACCATTTTCTCACCTGTACATTAATCAGAGCATAATGTCATTAAAAACATATATATTCTATTCTATTATTTATAGCATAAATCAGCAAACAGTAGGGCTCATCTTAGTAGTGTTAAAAGACTTAGCACAAACTTACTAAGCATTAAATATCAAACTTCAGTACTGAGCCAAAGGTGCACTGCAAGACAGTACCTTATTTTCTCCAGGCAGGGGTTCAATGCCAGTAATTTTTCTTCCAACTCTGTTTCGACCTCTGGTAGAACGCACATGTATTTGTGTGTGGTACTTCAAGTGCTGAAAAGATATTAAAGCACATCCTGATTTGAAATAATGGTGTAAAAACTTAAGTTTGCTTCAAGCAAGGTATGTTTCTTGATATTTAAGTAACCATGACTTCTAAATCTGTTTATTATTTAACATCAGAAAAACAAATACAGTCTCAAAAAGTTTTTACCTCTGTGTCATAGAAGATGCATCTCCCATCGTAGGTGCCTATCACTGCGTATTTGCCATTCTGACAGAAGTTGGCAGCTGTAATCAATTTTGTCTGCCCATCTACTTCATTCCATAATGCCACTTTTTTGTCAGGAATGTTCCAGAGTCGAAGTTTTCCATCCAATGAACCACTTAAGAAGTACCTGTCATCCTGAGAGGACACATGTTTAATCTCTGCTTGTGCTATGAGTATGTCCCTGACTTCCTTAAAACCTTCCCACCCCATTACCAAGCAGCTTCTCTCCTTTTCTCCCAAATAAGAACTCTCATGTGAGCTGATTATACTGTTTAAGAATGGAGCTCAAATTCTTACAGATTTTTGACAAGATTACACACATACATTATACCTCAGGTTAGAAAACTGCTCACTGTTAGCATAGGTACTTTCTACCCTCTCAACATAAGCTGGAAAAACAGTAACCTTGTCAGGAGCTGAAAGCTCCTTTCAGAGTCTCCAATACATCTACTAGTTCTGTATGTTCAGGGAACATGGACAAATGCTTTATCTCCACTTGAGTTTTACTAACATTAGGAAGCTTTATTACAGTACTTTTTAAAATTTATAAAAAATAAGATAGGTTGGAAGGGATCTCTGGAGGTCTCTGATCCACCTCCCCTGCTCATAGCAAGGACAGCCTCAAAAGTTTGGTCAGGCTGTAGTGGGTTACATCCAGTCAAGTTTTAAACACCCTCAAGGATTCTGTGGTCTCTGGACAATCTGTTCCATTTCATTATTCCACTAATATTTTATTGCAACGTCCCTCATTGGAAATTCTGATCTTTCGCAAAGTCACTCTAAACTACACCAGTGATATTACAGCCAACAGACAATTCACTTTCCACATCACACTACAAACAGTTAAACCACATGGACACTCTTGGTGAAGTTCAGTGATGAACATATAGTTCTGGAATATTATGCATTTTTTTTAAATGCACAAACTCTATTATTCCATTATATCTTTTAAAATTTGAAAATACAGGGAAAGGACTGTTATAATTTTAGATTCTGCCTCTCTAGAAGTAAGAGGGCAGTTACACTCACCCTTGGATGGAAAGCTATAGCAGTGACAAAGTCTATATGCTGGAAACAGCAAAGACACTCTCTTCTTGATATGTGCCATAATCGGACAGTTTTATCCATAGAAGAAGAAAGCAAGAAGTAATTCTGTGAAAGAAGAGAATTCCATGGTTATTAACAGACACAAAAGTAACTGAAAATACAGAAGCAATCTGATTGGTAAAGCCTTAACAATTTCTCTGTTGCCATGAAATTCAACATTTAATCCTTTCAGATTAAAAGGTTTATTCAAATTATCATTACTGATCGGTGCTTTCCTTAAGACCAGTACATTGACCCTCAGTCACTGAAAATTTTCTGGAAGAATCTCAATGAAAATGGATACTTGGACTGCAGTTAAAGTATTCAGAGAAGAAACAGCACAACAGGTTTCAGAGATGCCTAAGATCCTTCTTCCACAGTCTATGTCCTTATAACTGCATTGCCATGAGGAAAATTAAGTGAATAAGTTTTATGTGAAGTTAAGCACAAGGTAATTCTCTCATTTTAAGATCCATGTATATATTCAGCAACTTAAGAACAAGCACACTTTGCATAAAACCAGTGAAATACGTGGAAGACAAGAAAAGCAGTAACATCATAAAAGAGAAACCACACAGCTCAGTGGAAAGTCCTCCCACTCTAAACAATTTACCTTCACTATTGAATACACAACTGTAATTGTTACTACCTTGACATTTTTAAAGACAGCTTTTAATTAGACAAGTCCAGGAAGGTTACTCATTTTATTCCAGCTATTCAGCTGGAATATGTGTTGCCTTTACAAAACTTTTCTGTTAACTTCAATGACTGTTTCACATTGTTTAAATGTACGGTTCCAATGGCAACTGACAAGGGAAAACAAGGAAAACACAGGAGAACTGTGTAGACTGTATTAAAGTGCCTTACTTTAGACCAGGAAAGATCAAGAAGATCTGCTGTATGGCCTTTGTATTTGCAAAATGGTCGTTGACGAAACGGGGCATTTTTATCATCTGGGTCTTCATCAACTCCACTGCAAATCTATCAGAGAAATGTATAGAAACATTACCAAATATTAGCTGGAAAAACGAACAATAAATAACAACTCTTACTACTTTAAAATAAACAATATTGCATTAATAAACGAACAAAGTAAATTTCAAGTACACTGGGTTGTGAAACACCACCCTGACATTGCAAAATTAAGAAGTTCTGAATTTTCCATTCATACAGCTCCTATTCCATGGGATCAGCTTGACAACAATTGAAGCAAACATCCAAAGATAAGCTTTTGGAACAGAGTATATCAACCTTGAAAACTGCATTCCACTTCAGAATATAAACTGTGAGTTCAAGTTTCCATGTTTGTAGTGCATATAAAGAATCATAACTTCCTAGTAAGAGATCATTTCAGAATAAAAGGTGCAAAGTGAAAAAAGCCCTAGAAGTTCCTATACAAAACCTCTCCAGAAACAAAAAAGCAAACCCAAACAAAAAACCACCAGCACTCAAAACAGCATCCCTGATGTGTGTGGCTAGGCAAGCCTACTCACTTACCCGAGTTAAAGAAGGATTGCTGGTTTCCCAGCTTCCCCCCTCCACCAAGGCAATGCACACTAAATAAAGCTACTGTTAAGATCTTCGCTTAAACCCTGATTTTGTCATCTGTCTCTTACACTACTGGAAACCAAAAATAGAAAAAACCCCACCTTAAATACATTAATTTTAATGGCAAGGTTTACTACAGTATCTGAAAACTCTACAAGTTAGTGTATCCAAGTACTTTTTGTTAGTTGTGTCCCATTTATTCTACAGTTATGTGAAAAATTTAAATGTGTCAGGTTTTATTCTGCTTTTGAGCATCCCACTGGTCAGTTTGGCCTTCCTTAGAAAAGACATCAAGTCAGATTTTAACCACAAGTAATGCTCAGAGATAAAACACTAAAACAGGAAATTCAACAGGGTAGGTCTTTTCCCCTTTTCACTCAGCCATCTCCTCTGGCAGGAGGTCACAGCACAGCTATGCAGATTTTGAAATGCATTAAGTTCAGTGACAGACTTTCCTTTTTACACATGGGATTAACAGTAGCTGAAGATGTCTACTGATATGACAGTTTCTGCTTCAAGGACACCACCCAAGAACTCCTTAATGTGTGTTTGGATAAAGCAACAATGAAGATCTGGCATTACAGAACAATGTGACGCCCCCAGCTCTTTCCCCTCCCAATACCTCGTGCACCTACCCCTGCATCAGTGTCAGACTTGGAAGAATTCAGACTCTCTTGAGATGGGGAGGGAGAGACACGGCCTGGAACACAGACAAAACACCATGGTCAACATTAAGTTCCCAAATAACGAGAATTGATAGTGTTTTAGAGCGATGCATAGAGAAATACCTTCTGTGTTGTACTTCATGCGCATGTTATTGAAATAGTCAAAAGCATTCTTCAAAACCCATATCCTCACTACATTGTCCTGTCCTGCAGATGCCAGTAATCGACCACAGTGAGAAAATTTCATTGTCCACACAGCACCCTGTCAATATAAAGGGATGATTGTTTAAGTTACATAAAGTGCTTTTTATCCATACCAAAAAGCGTTTCCTGTAATGTCAACTGACAAGGTTTAGGACACACACAAGATACCTCAAGAAAAATAAACTGTAGATCAAAACACTGGTAAGTAATTGTTGAGATTTGTGGACTGTGCAACACACGTCCAAAAACAATTTGAAAGAAAGTGCCCACAGGGCAGAGGACTGTAGGAGAGGAGTTACAGGAGGTCAGCACTACCACAAAACTCCATATAAAACTGGCACAGTTGGTAACAGCCAGCCAGTGGTTCTGAATGAGCTGAAGTTAGCATCCTGCTATTGAATAAACAGCCACTAGGCAAGTGACACCACCAAACTCCACGAGTTTTGGTTGGTTTAAACAGTCAGATATTGGCATGATGGAAACTAACATACATAAATTACCAGTAGGACTGAAAACTTCAGTTGTAGATGACAAGCTTGATATCTCCAGTCCCTTACTGCTGTAGGTCATTACCCTTGGCTTAACACTTAAAGATGTGGGACTGCTTCAGTTGTCAGACAGTTGCTGTCAGCAGAATAATCTGGGAAGTCAGTGTATTCCAGACTCCACAGGGAAGCACGCACACCTCCAACAGTGATGAATAGGTAGCTTTTCTGCCTCATTCTCCACAGGCACCTCTGCAAATATCATATCCTGGCTTCTCCCCTCCTTATCATTCTGATCCACATACTCCATTAACCTCTCTCTACTTTTGCCTCCAGAACCCATCAAGTATTTCTTCCAATACTTGTGTTCAACTCTCTAATAGACAGACTAATTTATTTGCTGCTGATGAGGTCAAGCTTGCTGCTTTGTGCTCAGTTCAGGTAGTGGAAAATAGCCTCTTTTAGTCTAAATTTGTAATTACAGGAAACAAGAAACCAAGTACCACTCCAAGCCATAACTCTTCAAGAGAAAGCTTTGGAGAATCCCTGATGCCTGAGTATTTATATACTCTTTTCCCCCTGAATATCTGGTCAAACCAGAAAAATTTTCATTTTCTTGCCAGACTATTATTTCCCAGAATGAAGCTGTTCTTCAGGAAGAGTAAACCTGACAATCATTTCTGGCGGTCGCCAAGTAGATGAAAACGAAAAGTTTAATCTCACGCTGAACAGATTCAGCAAAAGCACAGACAGATGGAATTTGGGACCTACCATATGCTCTCCACTGAGATCCTGAACAACTTTAATTTGTTCAAAATCGTAAGGTCCCTTGAAGCCATGAGCTGCTTTGAACTTAACTGGTCTTGTATACGGCATCCCTTCATCATCACTGGAAGAGGGATCATCTTGATCTGTATGGAAGACTAAGAGGAACACAGGTTCAGCAGTACATATTGCAGCACACATTTAATCTGTTAGTAAACATTTGCCAATACTTTTTGGTAGCAGATTAGTCTTGAATTAGCAAATTTCTATAGGCAATTTTAAGATCTTAGAGCAAAATGAGTACTGTTGCATCGAGGTCTAAAAATACATCTACACTAGTTTTAGGCTGCAGTGAATCCAAACACTGAACACTGAAAGTAAGAACTGCTATCAATGTTTGTTCTGCCCCTTTCTTTGCACGTCTCTTGCATTCAGCAGATCCGGCACTAAGTGATTTCTGTCAGTTTAATGTGTGATGAAAATTATTCTGACTGAATACACTGCAGTGGCCTGATGACGTGCCCACGAAGCATAAGAATTGCAAAAGAGCTGTCGCCAACAGCCAGTGGCAACACAAGATGCTGAAGTGCAGCAGTTCCATGGCACTTATCTCAGGCTGTGGTTAGACCAGCTTGCTGCAGTACTAGATGTCTGTCTGAAAGAAACACTGACGAAACAAGAAGGGGAGAATTCAGTTGTAGTTGGGAAGTCTAGCAGGAGTTCAAGCTATATGAGAATTTTAATGGTGGCACTGGTTGCCCAGAAAACAATCTAATTTATCAAAGTAATGAAGATAACCCCCACTTCTACATTTGGTGGTATAACTTTTGTTTATATTTTGATATCCAGACAGGTTTCTAACATCACAGCAAATAGAGTATTCAACTGGTTTAGCTGATAAGGTCTCTCAACTACTACTTTACAAGAATTTAGCCTTGTAACCTGGTACCCTCAAAACGCCTACTAAGCTGCAAGCTTTAACTCTAATAAGTCATATAATCAACTGCAGGACAGTGGTAGAATGCAGCAGTATATGTTCCTCTGCCAGCTTTGGTTCCTAAAAGCACAAGGATAATCAGACTATCCTATTAAAAAGAAAAAAAAAGAAATGTCACTTACCTTCGTCTCGAACACTCTTGACCTTATTTACAGCACGTTCACCATATTCTTCAGCAAGGTGCTTTGCTTTCTTTACAGATTTACCAAGGAACTTTTTCAGTTGAGTCCTTAAAAAGAAAGGGCAATTTTTCAACATATTACCATGCTAAATTCTCATTTTTTGCTATTATGAATCAATAGTTTTGATTTGAAATGCAATCTTATCTCTTTTCATTACTGCTTCTTAAAATAAGCATTTAATTTGACAGCAGTCATGCAATGTTCAGTTCAACTGCAGAGCTACAGGATTATGTAAAATCAGGTATCACTTGTAAAGGGATTACTTAAAGGGTAACTTGTTCAGTAGTCAAATGGGAACCTTCAGCTTAGAAAAACAAAACCTGCATTTTCTTTCTAGGGAAAGTAAAAACCATGAAAGAGCATCTTACGTCTTTTGTTTTAACCTCCCTCCATCAGTATCAGTTTGCTGTGCCTGCATTTTGTCTTCATCATCAGACTGTGCTGCATCGTTACTAGGAAATACAGAAGTGATTGTTTAATGTGAAATCATAATGAAACTAAATTGAATTAAACATTAGTAAAGTAGGATCTGCATTTTAGGATCTATCTATATTCCTCTATGTAACACATTAGAAAAACATGGACACTGTTATTCATATAATGAACAGATCTTTCAGTTCTTAGGCATCTTGATACTAAAGCTGCACACACTTTCTAAGTGCCCAAGATATATTATTCCCATCCACAAATTTCAAACTTAAGCTTATTTTGATGCTTTGAAATCTAAGAGCAGACAAAATACATTATATTATTAGGAACTGGTAACATGCCAATTTGTTCTCATATCTTGCATTCCACAGATCAAATAAACCAAAAGTGGTTAGTTCTGAAACAAAAGTTTGTACACAGAAGAGTTCAGTTCTAGAAAAGTGAGCTTTTCAATGGTAATACATCAATGTAAAAAGCCTAAATATTGTCTAATATATAAATTCATACAGGCCTTTGAAAGGAACATCTAGACTGACACTATTTCCTGATCACTAAGAAACTGTCTTTTTCTATCAATGTTTACAAACAGACTCAGTTTTACACATTAGAAGGGTCTAAAGCTCTATTAAGAACAGGCAAACCTCAAGGCAGTCACTATACTGATGACAACAGATCTTCAGAGGACCAAAGCCTACTAAATGAAACACTGAAAAAGCTACAGGAGGTGGTGGCATGAACAACATACAGTACTTGAACATAAACTGTGTTTAATGCAGTGTAGAAATTACAACATCTAGCACATCAAGGGCTGAGAATTAGCACTCAGATTAGTCAGACTGACGGATTGGGGCTCTCTTTACTTGCATAAAAGCAGCCTCCATGTATGCAAAAACTACAAGAGCAACAGCATCATGATTCATACCTGACATATTCTTTAGTTCTCCTCATGATATGCAAAGTTAGGGGATTAATGCCTGTTGGCAACTTTTCTTCTGCCAGACTCAGGGGTATTTCTTCACCTGTATCAAGGTTTTTTATCATTACACTTGCTAGAATTTCCTATAGAAAAAAATGTGAAATCAAGAGTACACGATTAGACTTCAAAACCTAGAGCAAAACAGAAATCACAGATTATTTATCTTAATGGGAAATTCTGTAGCTCACTATATATTTATTTTGCAAACTGTAAATCGGCACACTAGTGCAAACGTTATCAACCACTAAACACAGATGAACAATTAGATGTCATCACAAGCTTCAATTTCAGAAATCAAAAATGCAGCTGTAGAGACAGATGCTGCCTGACACCTTTCATGCTAACACCAAACATATTATGTAATTAAAAGACATCGCAGTCTTCCCCTTTCAGATATTCTAACTGCCATAACTTAGGTTTAGTCAAAGACAAACTTAACATACAGAGAAAAAGCATTTAGACCTAACTAGCACTAAAAACGAAAAGGTTCATTTGGAGCATCTCATGAACACTTACATAGCTTCAGCAATGGTTAAAAAGGCTATACACTGATGGACACAAAAACTTACAGAAGCCCAATATCATCAGGACTAATGGAAGTATTAACTGAAACAACTATTTTAGCACTAGGAAGATTATTCTTCTATTGCCGACTCCTTCCCCTTCCAGACACATGACAAAATGCCACGTTTGCTGGTGTTCCCTCACATGGAAATCCTGTGAAGTGTTTGCATACCCACATTGCTAGGACTGCTGGCACAGTGGCTTTGCCCACCTAAAGCACTTTGTGGTCCCTGAGTCATTGGCCCTTCAGAGTGTGAGCTGTAACAGACCTGAAATGCTTGTGTATGTAACCATGCAAAGCAATGCACCATGCACACACCACATCCATTAATACCTCATCTGTGAGCTCTCTTCCAGAATTAGACCTGGGTCTTTGTGGTCCAAGTACTTCATTTGTTGTTTGGCCATCAGCTGCTTTCCCATTTTCCTGAAATTTTGCAGACACACAATACATTATCTCTACTGTAACACTAAAGTAATGGAAAATGTTACAGTTATCAAACTTAAAACCATTTCCCAATACCTGTGCAGTGACGATTTTGTCTCCACTAGTTGCACTGGCCAAATCCAAAGAAGGCTGAGAATCTTTGGGCACACCCTCTGTCACTGTACTTGAGGTTAAAAGACCACCCGCTGTGAAGGTGTCTCGAGAAACTGAAAAGGGATTTATGAGAAAGAAGAGTGTAACACTTGCCATAGACCAGCATTGAATCCTAACATCAGTTACATTTTGAACATCATTTCTGACAAATTTGATATTTTTTAAAGATCAACTGCCACCAAATTTAAGTTGCAATTATGTATTTCATATACAGTTGGATGTTTAGGCACAACTTCACACCTTGGCCTTTAAATTTTATTAACTTTTTTTTAATAGTCATATCCCTAGTAACCCAGGACTACTCATTTTAATGAGACCTCAGTCCACATCCTGACTTGCATTTCTATGCAAATACAGACTGCACACATTTTATTTGAAGTAACTTTTTGTAGTTTATGTATTGATGAGTCAATTTCTCCTTGCTACAGTAGCAGCTATTTTAGTAGGAGTGTTAGTTTACAAGAAAGTCTATAAATTAGGAACACTTCTAATGCCAAAGGGTATTACCTCATTGTAAGAAGCTAAGATTGTTGAAGGATTATTTACACATCAACTAAACTAAAATCGGAAGACTGAATGATCCTTCACTAAAAACAAAAATAGTAACCATGTAGATAACTAAACCCATCTAAAATAGAATACTTGCCTTCTAAGACAGGTTTCTGCATGTCAAAGTCCAGTTCACTCTTCTTCTTCCGTGGCGGTGGCGCCGGCCGAGCAGGGGGTGGAGGTCTTGGGGGAGGGACATTTGTTGGAGGTGGGGGCCGAGCTGGGACTGGTTTCTTTGTGCTCGCAACTATGTCAGGTTCTACAGTGAGCTGCCTCGGGGGCTTTGCTGGGGGCATTTCTTCTGTTGTAGAAAGGTCTTTGGTAGATAAATCTGAAGCTGCTTTTTCTAAAGTATTTGCCTCTTTCTTGTCTGTTATGTCCTCATTTTTTGATGTTTCTCCTTGTGCTTCAGTTTCGTTTGTTTTATGGTCAGTTGCATTTGTTACTTTTGTTAGTTTATGAGTTTCCTCCTGCTCAGAAGTAAACAAAAGCTTCCCAGACTCCAGTTCAATGTCCTTACTCGTACTCTGATACTCTGGTTCTCTAGTGTCTTCTGGTAATGGTATTTTAGCAGCTAATACTTCTGGGACATCACTAATGATACCAGCTCCAGAAATCCAAGCATTTGCATCTGAAGTTGGAACAGTCAATTCTTTTCCTCTAGAAGCTAAAGAATCATCCTCTAGTTGTTGTGCCTTCTGGCTTTCTTCTATAATACTGTCAATGATCTAGAGAAACAAAACAAAACCGTTCTACCAGTCACCAGCAGGCACTTCCGGGGTACACTTACCAGTCAACCCCTACAACACCCACGAGAAATCTTTCACTGAAGAGTTGCTTTATACTCAAAACATATTTTGTTTAAATAAAGTTGAGAAACAAAAGCTGTTCGCTCTTTAGAGTTCTCATGCACAGCTAAATATGATCCTGTAAATTACACAAATAATTCAATACTGGTGCATCCTAAATACGTTTTTAGAAAGCTAAATTTGGTTTATGCCTTTAGATGAACATTCTTACTAATATGAATGACAAATTCTAACCTATGGCGGTTTCAGAATGAATACTGATCATTCAATTATTTAATATTTCTAGTTTGATGCTGGAAGCTCAAAGCAAGATTTAACTAACCTCTTTTGAATCATCTTGCTTCATTTCTTGTGCAAAAACTTCATTTCCAGATTTGATGAATTTGCTATCCATATCCTACAGAAAAAAAAGTCATAAGATGATAGTAGTTTAGTTCTTCAGGAAGATGGTCTAGCAAAAAATACAGCTACTACAAATTAAATAGCATAAAGAACAAATATTCTGCTACATTTTCACACATTACTGCTGTCACAGTACATGAGAAGTATTTCACACCACCAAACACAGAAAGCCTGCACACTATGACACAAAAAAGGCAGTTATTTTTAAGAGGTTTCAGCCTCAGCTAAAATCAAATTGAAGGTAGCATGAAGTTTAGAGAAACACAGACAGCAAGGATTCCATTTTAAGTATTTTTTTCCTTCATGAGCTTGTGGAATAGGATGCAAGAACTGTATTAGAGCAACATATAGTAACTATTTAGAAATTTCCAGGCTAAGTCAGGCAGCTCTATCAAGTAGTCTCAAATATGCTTTTGAGGTTCTAAGATTACATCCTACAATTATTCCTAGTGCACACTGTCTTTTTAGCCATCAGTTATCTTCATGGAGATCCTTCCAAAATCTAAACAAACTGAACCGAAAATACTCCATTTGTAAGTGAACATATTAATCAATTCCTGAAAAATCTTAGGTTCAGAAATGCAAGTAGTTTATACAACAGGATACTGCTTTAACCTAAGTTGATACAGCGTAGGAAGAACTTCATCTTATGCCTTCTGGCCCTGCTAAAAAGCTTGTTCCCATCTTTCTTATAAGCCTCCTTGAAGTATTGAAAGGCCACAACATCACATTGCCTGTAATTATATATATCAGCAATATCTAAAGGAGAACCTGATGAAATCCCTGGCAATGACCTGTGGAGATCCCATAGGCCTCAAAGCAGAGTCAGCTACAACAGGGTATTTTCAAACATTTATATTTTTGAACCTTGACAAGATTTAGTGTGACTGTCAAGTACAGATATCTGAGAAATTTCTCTCCAGACTTTTTTTAGACTCTCAGACAGTTGAATAAAATCTTTAGAGCATCCTAACGTATTATGGTCGAAAAACCCCCACACAAGTCTTGCAGACATCCATCTTGGAGAGTTCTGACCTGAAGAAATGGCATATCGTGCAGAGACAGCTACAATTATAGAAAAATTCTTCCTCCTCTTCCTTCCACAAAGTTTTTCTAATCTAAATGCAAGCTCTACTTTGCTTTATCACTAAGATTCATCTTCAAAGGTATGATGACTTAAATACTTAAGTGTAATCAGTGCCTACAGAAGCCCATTATATTAATTTCTAATTCTGTTGACATTAAACTCACACACCTGTTAAACTTTGGACTCAGGAAATATTTCTTATCCGTTCCAAGACAAACCATACCATTAGTCACACATTCACTGAACTGATACAATACCAAGCAGAGAAGCCACTACTTTTCCACCTTCAGAAACTTGGCTCTGAACAAGTGATTTAGGAAGATACATAAAAAATAAAAAATCTACAAGCAACACAGAGAACTTCGTAGCTAATAATTCATGAAGGCATTAAAGTTAGTTTTGAAGTTTATTGATTGCACTGGGTTTAGTGAGAATGATAAAACAACATTTGTTAAAAGGCTTACACATGTAATACTTAACCATTAAAGGGACATGAAACAGAACACAAAATGGGGGGTAAGGCTCTGTGCCACAAGAGCTATAGCAAGATATGGCATCACTGTAAAAATACTATTGATTCAGAGCAAAGTGCTGCTGACAAATCAGGAACAGCAGCTTCAGTATGGATTTCCCAGCACTTTCTGTGCAAAACAACAAGCCTTCTTTACGTCAAAGTATTGTATAGCATCACCTTTGGCCCTTCTGAGACCAGGAAATGAGTGTTATTTGCACAAGGTTCCAACTCCTCACCTATTCAATGTGTGCTGGATTCAGCCACACTGTCACTATGCACAGATGCAGCATAACAATTACCTGTGTGGGAAGTGGCAATGCTGTCTCATTAAGCTAAATATAGTGTTTTATCTTCACATAACCTAGAGGGAGGCTTCTGAACTACAAACATTAACATTTTTCTTATTTTGGAGACAGAAGAGAGAAAAATCAAATATTTCATATAAATTGAGACCAAAACCCAAGTGCCGCAGAGACTTGTTTAACGCTCACAAATCAGTTGAAAGAGGGTGGTTAGTTTAGTAGTCAACTACAGATTAGTTAAATCACACATACACATTTCAGAATAAAATGAGCTTCACGACACTGTAACATACCCTAAATAAAAGTAAAGCTGGAATTTCAAGAGACAAGCACAATTGCTACCTACAACAAGGAAAGCCTATAATTTCTTTTGTATGTAGATGTCAGGGCTACTGCAGCACATCTGCTTTAGGTGGAATACTGAACACTGTGTTCCTCGACATGCACTTGATTGATTTTATGAAGAAACTCACCTTTAATACATTGATTCCAACTTTTGTTGGTGACCTGTTAGAAAGAGAAGACAGACTTAGGTAGAGTTCACATCACTAAGTTACTATTTAACAGCCTACAACACAGCCTTCTTTACAGGGAATGTACTTGATGCTCTAGACAAGCAACAAAGTGAATGTTTCTCATACCATTTGTTTACAAATAAAGTGCCCAACTGTACACAGTGCACAGATCCACAGCTTCTACAAACCCTGAGAGTCTATCAGCAGAATCTTCTAGAAATCACCTTTCTGTCATCCTTCTCTAATAAATGGATGCTATTCCAAGTACACACTTAAAAACCTTGTGCATTACAGATATTTTAAAATTAGCATGTACACCAAGCACTGGGTGGGCCTTAAAGAAATCCAAACTCTCAGAAAGGAGAATCACAAATACTCCAGCTCTGCAAATGAGATGCCTGAATCCTGATCCGTACAGTTGGCACTATCACAGCCATTCTGCTCCTCAGACTCTCTAGCAAACCTAAGGTCTTGTTTCTAATCAGGACATTTGCTATAAATAGAAATAAAATACATTGTAACAGGAGGGAACTAGTTTTGCACTACTTTCCAAAATACACACTGTGCAACAGTGATGTGCATTAGCAGCCACTCACACCCCACCTCTCCTTTCACTAATTACATGAAAGAACAAGCTATCTTAGGGGAATGGTATCAAATAATTACTTCTCATCAAGTCAATTCAATTAGTGGATGGTCAACTCCTATTAAATCCTGAACTTACATCTTCCACAAGGCTTTCAGAGTTCTAGAAGATGTTTAAATACTGAGTCACACTGCTTATTCTGACTGCAGAATCTTGCTGATACATAAAGCAAAGGTTCAGCCAGGTGATTTTTCCAGGTTCCTTCTACACTGGGCTGTTCTATGACTCTATTGGTTTGTCAGCCACAGGCAGAGACAAAGATCAAGGTAAATTCCCTAAAAGCCTCCTGCCAAATGACCTCCCTGGATCTCACAGGCATCCCAGCTGGCTACCAAGGTCAGTGACACTGAACAACTCTATCACCTTGTACCAAGCCATACAGACAAACACAGAGATCTCAGACTCATCTGCCTCTCCTGCCTCCAAAATGATGGTTTGAAGGGACAGTATTTTCTGAAAAATAAAACTATTTCCTTTTAATTTTTAGGAATTTCAGTTCTCTTTACTGTCTGAAAGCATTTAATCACAGAAAGCAAAGATCACATTTATACAGCAGAGCTAAATAAACAAGAAAGTACAGTGGATTCATACATGGGCACTGTATCCTTGTAACTAATTTAACACCTTCAACCAAGATGCTTCTGTCCAGATACTGACACTTAAGGTGCACAATATCTGTAACACAGTTTTGCGGCATGATCCTCCTAGAAGGCACTAATGCCAATGTGCAAAAAAAAGGCAAAATTAATGTTTTGACCTGAAAAACAAGAACATCTTTTGTCTCTCGAAATACACTGCTGGGAAAGGCCTCTGCCTGTGTGGAATTGCTGGTTACTGAAACTTTTTCAGTTCCACTATCAACTCCTGGATTTTCTTAGAAGTAGTGGCAGAAATGTGTCACAGTTCATTAAATCCATGAGATGACTCTAACAATTAAATATACTTATAACTGCAATATAATTGCCTAGGCTTCAGCAAGGGTCCTATTGTACAAGGCACTGCTTAGACTTCACCACCTAAATAAAACACAAATCCCTCAACTGCAAATAGAAGAAAACTTCAGTTTTCCTCTGTGACGCTTCCCACCAATTACCCCATCACTTCTGGTACAGAAGTGCACTGGTTATGCAAAATAGGAGGCTCAAAAGACACTGCTACCCTTTTAGACATAGTCAGCTAATTAGTTTTGCAGGAAATCTTCACTCAAACAAAACCAGATGTTATTTCCCACTTTCAGGCTTTAGTCAACAACCTTGAGAAAAAGCTGCTTGAGTGACAAGGGTTACAGAGCCAGCAGGTGTAGAATATAACATGGTGCTGACAGCTTGACAGAGCACACGTACACAAGTTAAGGTGAAGCTTTACCATGGAAATTACATGCTTTTAAAACACTGCAAAGCTTACACAACTGTTTGGCAAAAGCACAACTTTCAAATCAGTTTATAATACAGCCAGACAAGTTCAGTGGCTTCCCTGAGATGACTTGAGCTGTATGTCTGAAAGCACCATCGTTCTCTTAGTTGAGAAGAGTTGCTGCTCATGTGCTACTACATTTGGACAAAGTCAGTCACACGGTCACTTTGGTAACTGAAGTCTTTTGTAGTTCAGCATGACTCTGGAATGGCCTTGTCTTCCCAACCACCCAAACTTACCAGCTTTCTCCACTCCCCAGTTTTACTTTAAGGCCACTATTTATGTGGATGCAGTATCTGAAATCCTTGAATTTTTAAGAAGTATTATCTAGTGGCAAAAGTGTCTGAAAAGATTCACATGAAGGTCAATCCAATGATCAAATACTGATTTTGCTTTGAAAGGTCTGTACTTTACAGGGTTATCAGGCAGAACATGAAAGCTGACATGTGCCACAGAAAGCATAAGGCAAAAGCTTAATTTAGCATGATTATTTACTAAATAGTGGGACTTAAAAATTGATAGCAACAGATCTTCTAGACTGTATTTCACATAACAAACTTCTAAGTTATCTTACATGATACCAGTTTTACACCTGTTTAACAAAGGGGGAGTTCAAGGTTTATCTACAAAAGTTAAACAAAATTCAAAGAAAGATCCCATTTCACCTGCACAAACAGATGCCTGAATAGTCTCAAAGTCAAATAAACTCATGAAGAGCTGCTTTTTTATTTATCCAGCTGTCCAATTCATCCTCATAGTGACCAGACTACAGGAAGCTCCCATTCTCACTATCAGGCAGCTCCAGCCCAGCACCTATTTGAACTAAGCTTCACATTGTTGTTAAGTTTTGTGACAGAAAACAAAACATCTAGCCCTTCAAACAAAAAACAATTATGTGAATGACTGGCCTTGGGCAAATCCCAGACTGACAGTGCCTGCCTTCCTGGGAGGATGTCCATTGTCACACAGCAGGTGTGCTAACAGGCAGGGAAGACGTTTACAGTGCATGTGTAGCAGCTGTGCCCTGCACAGAACATACAGGTTCAACAACCAGCCCAGGAACTGCATCTACCCCTGTCCTGCACGTTATGTTCTTCCCTGTAACCCGTGGCTGGCCTGCAAGCTGTAATTACTCCTGCTGCAGCTCTCCCTGGCACTCCACACCTCCAAACCCACAGATATTCATTGCTGCAGTGCTCTGTTTGGACTGCCCTGGGAAAGCATTTGGGAGCTTCAGCAAACTCAGAGCAAACAGTCTGCAGCGCTGCAATAACGACCACTTCACACTCCATCTGTTTGCTGCCAAGATCAGCTTTGCTGTTGGCTAAAATACACACACACACACACACACACAGACGTTGTACTAAATATCTCCCACATGTCAACAGGGCACAACTTAATCTTACCTAGCTTCCTACAAAGAAGAAAACTAGATTCTTCAGGAAAAGGATTGAGGGAACTTCAAAAAGACAGGACTACTGAAGTTATAATTCAAGAATTTTAATTAAGGTCCCAGACATTTCTCATTATCTGCATCATCTCTTTTGTTTGGTTTCCTAAAACAATTTTTAGGATACAAGTACACCAGAAACAAACTTGGCCTCTTCTGTTAGGCATATGATATCTATTAGGTTTGCAGTTGATTTCAGAACAGACAGATCACTTTTCTTATAAATAAAATATAGAGGGTCTGTCACATGTCTGCATCGAATCAGGTGTGCCTTACTTCATACTTTCCTTCTCTCACACTGACATGCTCCTGCACGGGACTGCTCATGCCTCCAAATTTCAGCTCTTTTTCTGAAACCTTCCATGGTTATAGTGTTTTTAAAGCAGAGCAACAGAGGTGAAATAATTCTGGCACAGTGCCTCTCCCCCTCTCCATCTGTTGGATAACTAAGTCCAGAGTACACTCTCCACACATCCTGTCAAAAGCAGAATTACATATAGAAGGCAAGATCTAGAGCAGAAGTGAAGCACACAGGCCTGGCCCGGGGGAGTTCAGTACTCTCCAAACATCTGGTTTGACACACTTCACCTTAGAGGAGTCATCAACCCAGGAGCGCCACCTCAGACCATTATCATCTGAAAGAAACACTTCCTAACGAGTTCTGTAATTTCTGCTAATTAATTCTATGTACTTGAGGATGGAGATATGGTGCTGTCCTTGAGAGAGGGGCTTAAGCATCAGTATCTATTGACTTAGAGTGGGAATTGGGAGCTTACATCCAACTTGAAAATTCCACTCTTACACACCAGGCAATTAATAAATAGCAAATAAGTCAGTAAGTCAACATGAACACTTGGCACCACTTTCAGAGTTTCTTTATCAGCAGTTATTAAACTTACCCACACAGAACTCAGGACTGGGGGGAGGAAGATACAAACCCCACATTTTTAATGAGGGCAAATATATCTACACTGCTTTGCTAAAAACTGGCTATACCACGTGCTGCCAAAAAGGATTCCCAACTGCTTTTACTGATCATCAGAACACTGAATGCACAAGGAAATGTCTCAAACTGCAGAGGGCAACATGCACTTGTTTTCAGTTGCCCTTCTGCCTCAAGAAGGTTTTGATTTTTTTTTTTGTGGTCACAAGTCAACACCATTACATATGCAAAAAAATCCAATCTGCAAGCCTGCTGCCAAGAAGTTTCCAGTGTAAATGTGAAATCAGCTCTTAAGAAATCTCAAAGAGAAAATACTGTCCATATTATCAACACAGATTCGGTAGCAGACTGAATTATAAATCAGTCTGTATTGCAAACTAAGCCCTCTGAGATCACCTCTTTATTTGACTCAGGCTCACAGAATTCTATTAACTCGAGTCTATGATGTATTCTTAAAATGTAAGGAAGAGCAATGGAGAAATTAAAAGCATTCTTCACTTTAATATCTAGTGAGTGACTTTGTCTATATCAAGTTCTGCATAGATACAGGTGTTGGAAACCTGCGAAGTCAGGACACGTGGCATTATCTGTTCCAAGTAAAAGGTAGATGTACAGTTGGGCAGATTTAATGGCTCAGTTCTACCAAAAGGTCTGTTTCCCCTTTTCCACCTGTGGCCTCAAGCCACACAAATCCCACACCTTCACGCTCTCCTGTCCCCACCCTGACAGGTTCCAGCTGCTTTCACTTATTAAATAGTTTTTACTTTTTCTAGTTTTCATCTGCTTTCAGTTACTTTGAGTTAAAGCAACTCCGAGAAGAGTGTGATGATCACTAGCCCCAGAGGAAGGTAAGCAGTTGCATTAAAACCTCATTTCAGCAAAAGCACTGTTAATCTGGCTTATCACATCTTGCAGAACTGTACACCAAGATGTGCTTTTCACCAGGCTACGGAAGAAGTTAAGTTCAGAAAAGCTTTGATACAGGATGTGCAGGTGAGGAAAAAAGATCTAGCCTTTCCTTTGTTCCAGGCATTCAGTGACCACTGACACACAGATTAAAACAAGCTCCTTGGTCAATTATGCAAATGCATGGATCCCACAATCCATACCTTACTGGTCTTTGAACAAGCTACCTGAAACCTCATCCCACCAAGGGAAAGAATGCAGAGGTTTGGTCCAGGCTACACAAACCCCAGAACTGACACAAGCCATAACCTTTTCCAGCACGCAGCTAAAGAGAGCTTTTTACAAAAAGAGGGAGCACATTTGGCTGACACCAACAGCACAATGCCACGGTTAGTTCTGAGGCAGCAGTACTGGGATCTACATTATAAAGAGCTGTTAAAACTTCACTACACAGAACCATACGCTGGCTAAACGCAAGCAGCATCAAAACGACAGAGAATCACAGAATTGCCGTGGGTTGGAAGGGACCGCTGGAGATCATCTAGCCCAATCCCCGTGAGAAACAGCGAAAGTATTAGAGGCACCATTAAAAACAGACGACAGAGCACACCAGAAGTTGCTCTACGTGCAGCAACAGCTGCCTGTTGCTGACAAAGCTCGCTCTCTTCTCCCTTCTCGGAAAATCTGTTACTTTTATTTTTTTCAGGGATTACTACTGCCGGTCCCATCTCCGCACGCCTCTTCCCAACACCGCACACAGGCATGTACGATCACACAGGTCTGATCTCATCACCCCACGGCCACCGCCGTCCCCGCCATCCCGGGACTCCCCCCGAGCCCCGCTGGGCTCCCGCACCCCCCGCACCCCGCGCCGGCAGGAGGGGCCGCGGCCACGGCGCCGACCCCGCTCCCCCCCCCCTCCCCTGGGCTCCCCGAGGAGCGCGGGGCCGCGCTGAGGGACGGCGGGCGGGCGGACTCACGGCGCGGGGGAGCCGCCGGCGGGGTGCACGTCCTCGGGGGCATCGTAGAACTCCTCGGTGTCGCTGTCGGACGCCATGGCCGCGCCGGGCCGGGCCGCCGCCTCCGCGCACCGCGCGCCTATCGCGAGAGCGGCCCGGCCCCGCCCCCGCCCGGGCGGAGCTGCGAGAGCGCCGGGGAGGCGGGAGGGGCGCCCGCGCTGCGGCGCCCCCTGGCGGCGGCGGGAGGCGCGCGCGGGGCGGGGAGCGGGAGCTGCTCGGCCCGTCACAAAAGCGCCGAGCGCCTGAGGCACAGACTGGGTTAGGCTGGGAACGACCTCGGAGATCACCGAGCCCAACCTCTGACCCATCGCCACTGCATCAGCTAGACCATGGCACTGAGTGCCACGTCCAGTCTTGCCTTAGACACCTCCAGGGACGGTGACTCTGCCACCTCCCTGGGCAGCCCAACCCAATGTCAAATCATCTTTTCTGTGAAGAGATGCCTCCTAATGTGCAACCTAAACCTCCCTTTTGCCACTATGTCCCCTTGTCCTGTCTCTGGTTGCCTGGGAGAAGAGCCCGACCCCCACCTGGCTACACCCTCCCGTCAGGGAGTTGTAGGGAGCCATGAGGTGCCCCTTGAGCCTCCTCCAGGCTAAACACCCCCAGCTCTCTCGGCCGCTCCTCATCACACTTGTGCTTCAGCCCCTTCCCCTGCTCTGTTGCCCTTCTCTGGACCCACTCCAGCACCTCAATGTCCTTCCCAAACTGAGGGGCCCAGAACTGAACACAGCACTCGAGGTGTGGCCTCATCAGTGCCAAATACAAGGGGAGAATCACTTCCCTGGTCCCACTGGTGGTGCCCAAGAACTCTCGGGTTCTTGTATCTCGCTGTTCAGCCAAACCACACTGGCTGTGACTTCCAGGTACTGTGCAAACATGGTAGCCATGTGCCAGTGTTTGTCCCCACTGTCGAGCACCGCCAGAATGCCAGGGGAATTGAGAGAAGCAGATACACAGTGGGAAAAAAGAAAGGAGAGAGCCTGGTGTACCCCTACCTGGCTGTGGAGTGAATTCAGAACAAAAGTTTCCCTCCACAGAAAGGGTGATTAGACATCGGAATGGGCTGCCCAGCGTGGAGTCACCGTCCCTGGAGGTGTCTAAGGAAAGACTGAATGTGGCACTCAGTGCCATAGTCTAGTTGACATGATGGTGTTGGGTCAAAGGTTGGACTTGATGATCTCAGAGGTCTTTTCCAAGACTCTTTTCCAAGATTTTGTGGTTCTGTGATTAAATCAGGTAATAGAGAATTAAGATAGTCTATTAGATGAATTGGCAAGAATTTTTTAAACTATTTTTTCTCATTAACTTCTGTAATGAATGTTTGAAACCAGTAGCAGGAATTAAATCAATTCCTTATTTGTTTTGTTTAAGGAAACAAATTCCTTATTTGTTTTTCCTTATATTTTCCTTCCATAAATTTTCATCTGATCTTCCCATCAGTTTTCATCTCCTATCTAATTACAAGTGATCAACAGTAACTCCCAGAGGAAAGAGGCTTCCCTTGAAACCTGCACTGCTTTTAATATTTGCTCGGCAATAATTGCCTGTTCCTGAGCCAAAGCACTTAATCCTGCATCAATACGTGTGACTCTGGCAGGCTGAGCATAAGTTTAGACTTCCCTCCACATTCTCTGTACTGACCTCCCGTCTCTTTGGCACTCTTAGCTGGGTTGCAGCTCTTTTTCTGATCTTTTTTCTGAGTCTTTTCTGACTTCTAACAAGCACAGAGCTACCCAAAGCAGCAACACAAACTGGAGTCCTCTGTCTATGCACTTATTTTTGTAAAATGAGTACAAGCTTAATATATTTGAGACAGCTAGTGTTGTCAAATGGTCAACATAGAGGTGATTGTGCACATGCAGGCATGCACACACACACACACACACACACACCTGTCCTTGCACATGCAGGTGGGATGGGGTCGGGTCCTTCTACTCCCTTAAAAAATCATGGTGCTTCTCAGCTGAACCAGCAGAACTGCTGGGACAGGAAGGGGACAAATTGGAAATGCATGAGCAATTCTTCTGATTCCCCTTAAAAATAAATAAGCATGAGCCCAGCGTACACCTTAAGCCCTCAATGTTGAAGAACTTGGGCAAAGAAGTAGTACAGAAAATTACTGACTTGTTATTCATTGCTCACCGTTCCTGCTCTAACTGACAGCAAAACACGGTGATTGCATTAGAGTAAGTAGGATGGTCTCTAAATTATTAAAGTCAACAATGATGTAACTTTAGCCGGGAAGGCAGATGGCTCTGGAAACTGGGGGAAAATGCTATTGAAAAGCATTTTAATTGTTTATCAGTTTGTCAGTAACTGACGGCAGCTGCAAGACTTCATGTTTTATTAGGAAGAGGAAATTACATAGTTGCAGAATTAAGGAACGTTTAGTCAAGTTTTACATGATGGTTGAAAGTCAGCTTAACTGCAGTGATCTTGACCTTCCCATTCATTCCAAACCCACTCGCTTTTTGCATCGGAGTGGCTTCTCAGAGGCTGACAGAGCCGCTAGGTCAGGATTATAACCACAGCTCCACCGTGACACAGCCCAGCCTGACTTGTCCATGGAGACAAACGTAATTGTGGCTACGAAGGTGTTTTCCAGGCCTTAGGAAACCCACTGGCCAAGACAGAACCTGAACAAGGCGTTGTTGCAGGCAGGATTGTGCTGGCTCTTGCCTCTGCAGGGTGTTGCTGGGACTGTGCAGAGCATTGCCAGGCTGACTGCTGTTATCTCTGCTGCTTGTAGACATCAGCAAGACGACAATCATGTGTAACAGGGACAAAGTTTCCCGAGATGGAAGATAAAGGACATAATTAGTATTTACAAGTGACCCAGGTGTTTTCTCCCCAAGACTGGCACAGCCCTTTCTCAGGCTGCAGGCAGGGGCAAGCACCGAGATGGCAGAGAGCACCAGCGAGGGCTCATCTTGCCTTGCCATACAAGTGGCCTGCGTTGGCTTGGAGGGACTGCAATGGCCAGCCCTGTAAGGAGCTCTTAAATCCTCAGACTAACATTCAATATCACCTCTGGGTCAGTTTTCCCAAAGCCAAACCCATGTGAGGAAGAAAAAGAGATCATGGGTAAAAATGCTTGTGAATGGAAAACTCTTTGGCATAGCAGATAGTACATTTGCCAGGATATTCTACCATAAAATCATACACATTTGAATTACTTGAATTGCTTTTTGACTTCTACGTGCTGCCCAACAGTTAGTCTATGCATTTTACGCCTGAATAAGCACAGACTGGTCCCAGTGATTCCCCAGTACCCTGTGGCTGAGCCCAGTGCCCACTCTGCTCCTGACCAGGTGATGAGAGTTTTTATCTTCTTTGGCTTAGACATGGACTTCCCCCAAAGACTCCCATGAATCAGAGCTCACATCCTAGCTTGTCCTGAGCACTCTGTGGTGTCAGCAGGACCACCCTACCAAAATCACTGCTGACGTGGAAATTTCCTGATCTTTTGCCACTGCAAGGCTGACTTCAAGCATAAAGAGTTGTGTTCTCTTAAGTGAGTGTGCTGCTGCTTCTTTTGTGGTTCAGAGGCCCAGAAAGCACAGGAGCCCCTCTCTGTTGTTTCCTAGCTCATTTGCTAGCACTGCTGATGTTGGCAGAAAGGTCTTGCTCCCACTAAATCTTAATATACTCACTACAGACAGATACAGGGTAGATTTGCAGCCTCTGCAAAACATCACCAGTCTCCTGATTAATCTGGTCACTTAGGGACATAAGGTTTTAAAGCAAAATTGTCCTTTATAATTGCATTAAAAAAACAAGGGGCAAAAAGTATTTTTAGAGAGAACTTGGAGCTGGTTCCCTCCTGCAGCATAGCCAGTGGGTGATCTTCTGTGTGTCCCCTGGGCATAGGGAGAAGCAAGGGGGTGAAGTACTGGAAGAACTGCTGTTCCCAGGTCTCCCATGGGGAGAGGACAGTCAAAGTCAAACCCCAAACATGTGGCTGAGCCAAGAATTATACTGAGGTTTCCTGCATGGCATCTCACGGCTTGGAGGTGCTTCTCTGTGTGACCTTGCTCCCCTGGGATACAGAATTTGTGGAGAGTAGGACAGACCAAGATGACCAGAGGTGACAACTATGTGGAGCAGTGAATGACATCAATGGTCAGATAAAAGAGGGTGATTCTCTTTGATTTAAAGTCCTGAGAATCAAGCCTGTGCTGGTCTGAGAGAAGCAGAAAAACAGGAAGGGCTGCATACCTTGAGCACCATGTAGGAGCATCTATCTTTGCCAACTTGTTTGACAAGCCATTGATGTAAACCATGATTTCTGGTTGTCTTTGTGAGAACTGCTCCTTCCCAGTGCTGCAAACCACTGTTGACTCACCACTGCCACTTGGGCAGCTTTCCCTGGCACCTGACACTGCAGTTGTCACACAGTGTCACCTCAGCCCCTGCGCTGTCCCAGGGAGAGGTACCTGAGAGGTTTGATGTGGTCACAACTACCTTGCACAGGCAGCTTTGTGCAAAGGGTGGTCACACAAGATGAAGTGTGCACTGAGCTTACAGCAGCCTGTGTGTGTGCACATGCACAGGGGCAGGCACAGACATGTGGGTACACAGACACACAGCTGGTATAGCTGACATGACTGGAACACGTGCCAGGGAGGAAGGCAGCAGGATGCTGGGTCCAGCAGAGGCTGAGAAGAACATGAGGAGCTGTGCCCCAGCTTCAACCATCCAACTGCTGCTTGAGCAGCTGGACAGAGCTCCTGCTTAGAGGTGCTAGTGTGGTTTGGTCATGATTTCCATCACTTGTATCTCTTTTTGCTTTTGCTTTCTCCCCCTGATGAAGGCCCAGCAGATAAGCTACTCCCTGGTATTACCTAGTGCACTGATACACCCTATTGCTGCAGGCTGTTACAGAGCCTTCAGAAATTGCTACCACCCAAAATGGTGCAGAAGTGCCAGGAGGGTCACAGGAGGATGAGGAGGGTCGAGCAGCTTTGGGAGACTTATCAGCAGTGAGAGGAACCAGAGCAAACTGAAAGAGGGAGAGAGGGAGGATCCCAGCTAATCTATGCTGCAGGGGAGCTCAAATCGTCCAGCAAGGGGATGAAGAAATGTACTGAGAAATGCAAACACAAGGATAACTGGTGGAATGTGATTCAACACCCACCTCCAAGCACAGGGGAGGGGAAAACCTGTGCTGGGAAATTCTCCATAGCTGGCTAATGGCTCTGATAAAAATGCCATAAATACCAAATCAGATCACAGCAAACACACTGACAAAAATATATCAAGCAAAATGTTTCCTGAAGAAGGTGTGGCAGAGGAGAGAGACGTGGCAATGTTGGCTATGGCTGTATGCGGCAGGTGTGGAAACAGAGACAGTGGCATTTGCCAGCTGCTGATCACTAAGTCACACTTCAAGACCCGTGCCTGGGCTGTTTACACCAGCAGCTATGAAACAGGTTTCTATTCATGCAGGTTATAAGGCTGACAGGGAGCACGTGGTGGTATAACGTGCCTTTCCTTTCTGGGAGCATAGGAGGTGCCCAGCACCAGGAGTGCTATAAGAAAGAAAATATCCCACATAGCTGTGAAAAGCTGATTTGGAAAATATTTTCTCTGAATGGACTGGGTAGTCTTTTCCTGTAGTGATTAAGAGGAAAAGGTCTTCTGACTTTTTTTTTCTGAAGGTTCTCTTCATAAGGAACTCTAGTGACAGGAAAAAGAATAATGATTTTGAACCGAAAGAGAGGAAATTTAGGTTAGATATATGGAAGACATTCTTTACTGTGAGGTGGTGAGGCACAGGAACAGGTTGTCCAGGGAGGTTGTGGATGTCCCATCCCTGTCAGCATCAAGGCCAGGTTGAACAACCTGATCTAGTGGGAAGTGTCCCTGCCTATGGCAGAGGGGTTGGAACTAGATGGCCCCTTCCAACCCAAACCATTCCATGATTCTGTGATTCTATTACTCAGAGAGACTTTGCTGAGTTGGTTATTTTGGAGGGTTCAGGCTCTCTGAACTGTATGAGGAACACAGGCTGCAGCATCCTTCTTTAGAGCTGTTTTTCTTTGGTTTGCAGCCTTGATGAAGCAGTAGGTGTTCAGGAAAGGCAGATTTCCCTTTATTCCTGAGATGACAAGCTGGAGGAGTCATGTCCCAGAAGCAGATAACCTGAGGCATAGGTGACTCCAGATGAGTGGTGAGACTTTCCCATAATACAACTTTCTTGGCCCTTCAGCAGCCCCAGTGCAGCCCTGCAGCCACTTCACTGCACTCCACTGAGAGGAGCAGTCAGTATGTCTGCAGCCTCCTTCCTTACAGGGCTGTGCTTCCCATCCCTGGAGGTGCTCAGTGGGGTGTGCTTTATGCAGCTGAAATTGTTGGTTTGGTTTTTCTCTGCAAAGGCCAGTTTCACCCTGGGAAAATCCAGCAGTGAGGCTCTTTCTTGTAAAGGAGAGGGTTTAATGTCCACTGGGATGTTGGTACCCTTTTGCTCCCAGCACAGGGTAAGCCCAGACTGGATCCTGCCTCCATCCCTCAGGTGCAGGGACGTGGTACCTGGAACTGAGCAGAGACAACTGGTCCCTGGCAAGGAGGAGCCAGGATGGGCTGAGAAAGACTGGCAATGCCTCTTTTTTTTTCCCTGCTTCCAGAAGCAGAGCATCAAACTTTTTTGTTGGAAGTGAAAAAAACTTGTTATTTTTATGGGCAGTTACACAAAGCATGAAGCAGGGTGAAGTGCAGCTACTAAATCAAAAGTGAGGTGCAGACTCGATGCCTGCTGAATGGAATAAGGAATGACTGGAGTAAGGAAAGCCCTGTCTGTCTCTTGAGATGCCCTCCTGAAACTCAGACTGCACGTGGATTTCTATTCAAAGAATTTTCATGCTGCTCTGACTTGTACTGCATCATCTTCTCTCACAAACAAACCAATTTAACTACACAGACGTGCTCTTTAATCGCTCTTCTTGGCATGCTGACAATTCCTGCATGTGCAGATGAGTTGTGTCTCAGCTTTGCCAATGCAAATGCTCTGTCCTCCAAATTTCCATGTTTTATTTTTGTCTGAAGATGCCCAGTGGATGTGTATGTGTTCATACATGGTTGTTACATTTTTGTTTCCTCTGTGCTCTGTCTCTGCACCCAAAAGCCTACTGCTGGTTTATGAATCAGAGCTGGTGTATCCCTGTGTACTGGAGCCGGGAGTTATGCTTTCCTCTGGAGCTCTTCTTTTGTTCTTCATTGCAGCTCACCAGAAGTCAGGATCAAAGCAGTGCTTGCTGGCATGCACACTGCAAGAGGGTGCATTGGCTGTTCCTGTAGGGAAGAATCGTGAACAGCTTGCTTTGAAGTGAATTTTGTCAGAGTTGAAAAGGTAATTTGCCATTTGTGAAGATTAAAACCATACAAAACTAACCTAAGTGTTGCATGAGAAACAAATACATAGCTTTTACTAACATGAGTCTAAAGAACACTTATATTGAAAGGGAAGAAGAAAAAGATAAGCTAATAAGTTTGCAGTACAGGAATTATGTTGCATACATTTTCCTTATTGCAAAATCAGTCAGATTTCTAAAGACATAATAACACCACAAAGTACTGTGGTGTCTGGAAGTTGTAACTTTACATATACCATTAACATGAAGCCAGTCAGTGCTAAGAAAACTTCTTCTCCAGCTGCTGGTCAGCATGACTATGATCAATAACCCGTAGCTGCTTGCCTGGTTGCTGCTTCTCTGATACGGTACAGGGAGAACCCAGATTTTCTTGGGCTACAACCAGCAGGTCAAACTGTTTTTAACTGAGATTTTATCAGCTGTTGGTCTCTGGTTTAGACTCAGTTCCTCCACAGAACCATTGTAAATGAGACTCAGTTGCATGAAGGGACATATATGACTCTAAGAAATTTTACCTGGAGAAAAGTGAATCCGTTTTGTTGCACAGAGGTACCTGCTGGGCAGAGCAGGAGCTGGAAGTTATAGCCCTGTAGAGAGGATCAATGCTGGAACTGGCTCTGATTTGTGATTTGCAGATAGTATTTCAGAATTCCACATTTTCTTACTGAAACTTTTGCTTTCCTGACTAGCTTCTCACAGTCCCATGGCTTGCTGGGGCTGTGGGCCCAGGAGATCGTTTGTGACCTCACCTGTGAGCCCAGATTTACTGGTGCCTATATTTGCACCCTCTAGGATTGGGTTTCCAGATCTTCCCTCAAAACTTGCATCCTCTTCCACAAATGCACCAGATTCTTTCTCCAGCAGCTCCATTACCTGTCCACAGAATGCCCATAAAAGGCAGAGCAAACATCAGCACTTGCCGGGAGGTCCCAGGGAGATGCTGCAATGCCCAACAACCTCGGCATGAATCAGGGTTGCCATGGCAGCCCCAGCTTTGAATTCTCTTGCTTTCATGGTTTTCTGCCTCAACCTTAGCATTAATTTAACCCTAGTTTATATATATATCTATGCTTTTGATGATAATTACTATTTAGTCTTAGAGCCTTGTTCTGCTGCCTTTTCTCTTGAAGGACCCTGGGTCCCACAGGAAATTAAAGTCCATTGCTCTTCTCTTTAGTGTCCAGGAAGAACACATGGTGAATATTTGTGAACCTGGCTGACCAGATGTGGGAGAACAGTCTGAAATGGGCCTTCTGAGCTTTTGTGGTAAGAATCTACAAAAAAAAAAGAAAAAAAAGAAAAAAAAAGAAAAAACACACCAAAAAACCCCAACCAACCAAAAAAAACCTCCACTCATTGAACCACCTACTCCATTCCTGGGGATGAGCTGTACTCTGTGGTGCAAGAAGTGGTGGTGACAGAGGACAGAGGCAGGCACAGAAAATCAGGTGGTAACAGAGAGGTGTCTGTGTAGGGCGGCAGTAAAAGCTGGAATAATGGCAGTGGAAAGCAGAGGTGCTGGGGTCAAATGAGCCCTCCCAGACCAGTGAAGTACTTTGTGTGGTAACCCCAGGTCACCCCAGAGACTGCACTGCAGCTCATCATTGTTTAAACTCATTCTCTTTTCTGCTTTTCTCTTGCCAGCAGGGAGTGTGTCTTATTCTGCCATTGTGCTCTATCTGAAGGATAATTCAGGGTGCAGCAATTTCCTGATGTTCACTTCCATCTGTGGCCTTTGCTGCTGAGTGTATTTCTTTAATTGTAGGCAGCAGAAGTAATTTATTTGTTTAATAGTGTCCGGGAAACATACCCGAGGGAGATCTCTGAGCATGACCACAAAGCTGATAAGGATTAATGTTAGGTGATAGAATTGGATAAGGCTATTCCCACATTTGGATCAATATCTGCTATTCATAGCATGAGCATTAAGTAAATTAATATTAGGGGTTTATGTGTTATTATATTTAATAAGCTTCAGTATTTACCTCTAAAGACTACGGAGGACCACATTACTATCACTGTATGCTCTGGCAGACAGGAGAGCACCCTGCCTGTCTCAGTGGCAGTGAGTTTAGCACAACATCAGAGCTTTCAAAGGGCACTATGTGGCCTATATATTTTATTGTGAGGCAACGCTAATTTGACTTAATGTCCATTGCTAGCAGAGAATTCATTATTAGTGGGTATAAATCTCTTTCCTTCTCCAGGTGTTGATATCTGCTGTGGAAGCTAATAGAGGCGCCAATAGTAATTTTTAAAAGCAGCACCAGGACTCTATCAACACTTGATATTGTTGTGTCTTATCCAGCAGCTCTGGGACCCTGCTGTGCTCTGTGTCAGAAATAATGAAGCAGGTCCTTTGCTGACAGCTGCACTTTCATTCTCGCCTCCAATAATTTCCTGCATTGATTAAAAAGTAATAATAATAATCCCAGAAATATTTGGGAAGTGCAGAAACCCAGCTGCATCGTGCTTGTGGTGGGTCAGTGCCTGCGTGTAAGCCCAGGCCAGGAAGCTCCTCACTCCCCTGAACAGCTGCCTCCACAGGTCTGCTTCCAAATTCCTTTATTCCTTTGCTGTTCATCATCCCTCCCCTGCTTGCTCACTGCTTCAGCCCACCTGGCACACATTCTGTGGGCTCTCCAGAACCAGGACTGTCTCTCTCCTTCCCCTGCAATGCCCTGCTCTGAGTGAATAATCTTCAGATCTTCAGGATTGATCACCAAAACCAAACCATATCCAGCAATAACTTCTGTGTAGAAACAGGGATTTACTGGAAAAGTCTGGTTTTCTGTTCACTGCATTGAGTCATGCTGTGGCTCTGGAGGAGCTGAAACTGCACCGGGAATTCTTGAGGCTGTGCTAAAAAGAGCCTGATTTATTGTGCTGAGGAACGAAACTCTCTCTGGCCATGGGCAACAAACAACCATCTATGGGGATGCAGAAAGCAGCAATGTTAAAGAATATAAAATTGAATATATTTCTTAGTGGCAGAGTTATTCAAGAAAGCCAAGTCATGGAGTGCTTCACGTACTGCAGCAGGGAATTCCCAAGCTCTGGAACAAGCTGGACCAGCATCTGCACCAGTATGGGACAATGAGAAACATCCTGCCCGAGGGAAGTCACAGCCCGACTCTAGACTAAGAGAGGACCTATAGATACCAGAAGATAAAGCCAAAGCAGCGAGCAGCAAGCCTATGTTCTTTCTTGATAAACAAAACTACCAGTGTGTTGTTTCTCCCATTATTTTATTGAAGGTTAGGCTGAAAACCAGCACACCTGGCCTTGGCAGCGATGGGAACCAACCCGAGTGGTTTCCTGTCTCACCGAACTGAACCCCTGTGGATGAGGGACATCTGCGTGCTCCAGAATAGGACCAGTGTCCTGCAGAAATGGTCTTCCCATCTCAGGGAAAATTTCAATATTTTAGACTTTCTGTCTCTTATCTGTCCAAAAATTCAAAGTAAGTAGAAATGGAAATCTCAGACATTACATTTTGAACAGAAGTCCCTAAATTATGTGGCCTAACAGCCAAAAGGGGTTACTTATAAGGTCTTTGTTTAGATCTTTGTTCTAAATTTACAGCTTCAACTGGCTTTAAATAAAATCCTTGTAGTTGCTTACATACAATATTTTTCCTTCTCTTGGTTTAATTTTGGGTGTGTTAAATATGTATTACTAAGTAATTGAGATGTCATAGTCCTAGATTAAACTCCTCTAGTGGAATTAAATTAAAGGTTTCTGCTCCTGGTTTAGAAGAACCCGGTGTGAATGTTTTATAGCAGCAGCAAAGCCAGAATTACAGGTTAGGCTCCCCATCTGTGTGCATGACTAACACCAGGAAAACAGAAACAGTTTGAACTTTTAGAGGCCAGAACCAAGAAAAAATGGAGATGTAACTTATTTTAGATCCAGTGTTCTCCTGGAAAGAATCAGCTCATGGTGCTGGACTTGGTGGGACTGGCCAAGGCTCGCAGCAAGGCAGCTGAAGCTGTGCAATCTCCTCTCTATTTCTTGCTGTAAGTGATTTAGGAGCTCACACCCACAGCAATCACTGTCCTGCCAATGATTCTACTGCACTGCAGGATCAGAGTTCCGGCAAATGTTCACTGGGTATAGGGAAAGAAACCCCACATAAGTCTCTGGTTGTGACAGTGCACCATGTCCTCTGCACAGAGCCAGCCCGGACTCAGGGCATCCACTCAGGTAGGCATTTGGAAGAAGCAGTGGGGTATTAAAAGCCAGCCCTTCCCATTGCACTGGCTTTGGCTCTGTCAGCAGTGGGAGGGAAGCAGTCAGGAGCAGAGGCTAAGGAAAAGTCTCCTCCAGAATTTTCTGTGCCCCAGATGACTGCAGGAAGAACAAGAGGGCTACTTATGTCTTCTCCCATATTTAGTACAGGAGGGAAATTCCCTCTTCAGCTGGAAGGCAGTGTGCTTAACCCTCCTTTCTGTGTGTCCCAGCATGCAGAACAGCAGTGACCTTCACCAGAGTGGGGAGGGACACGTCACTGCTGACTTTTGGGGAGAACATGGCACATTTGTCACCGTTGGTCTGAGGCAATTGTGAGCCTGTCACCCTCTTCAGCTCCACATCCGAGCTTCTGACAGGGCAGGAGTTGGTGGTTATGGGTGGAAGAAGTAAAAATGCTCCCTGCTGTGATTTGATTTTAAACTTTCATCTGAGGGATGCTGAGTCAAAGCTGCCTCGCTCCTCACATGGACCAAAACCACCCCGCAGGGTTTGGCTGCAAGGTGCTGTTCTCAGCTGGCCTCCGTTTCATTTCCTCCTCAGCATCTCAGCCAGCTTCATGACATGCCAGTGAGTACAATTTCCCTTTTCCTTCCTCAGCTAATCCTGAGAGACAATAAATAACAATAGGACTCTTTTATAAGCAGATATAAAGTACTCACATCCGCAACATGTTAGTAAAGTTATACTGTAATTTGTTCTCAGAGTACCTGTTGGTACGAGCAGCACTTGAGTAGGCCTGTGCTACAGAATGTCTCACTTCTCCTTGAAGCTTTCCTACAGCAGTGTCCTTCCTCCTGGAGGTAATTCCCTTGAGCTGGGGCTGATCTGGAAACCAACCAACCAACCAACCAACCAACCAACCAACCAACCCACCCACCCATTTTACGTGAAGAGATCAAGCAAAATAAAATTACAGAGTTTTTCAGAAAAAGCCTGAAAAAGGTTGAGATTCTTTACCTTATTATTCTTTTAAATACGCCTTTTTTTAACAGCTGGGTCTGCAATGACCAATAAACATCCTCTTTCCACAGCTGAAAAGGGAGCACAAAAGCGCAGTGGCTCAATCCCACAGCTGGGGGGAGCAGGAGCTGCTTGTGGAAGCACGGGACATGAGTTGGGAGAGTCCACTCAAATTTACACTCCCTGCCCCGGTGTAGTAGCCCCGCTGCAGGGTCTGAGTGGATGTCGCAGGGGTGCTCTGAATTACACTGAAGCAGTTTATGCCCGCTGCTATCAATGCCATATTCTGGAAAAGTGTCTGCATCCCACTCTCACGGAGCCCTGCTTATCCAGACTGGGAAATCAGGGTGCAAACCGAAGTCCCATATTGCTGGTGCAGCTCCTGGAGTAGAAGGGAAACCAGCCTTGCATTTGCTCGTGGGCACGGTCTCGCTCCATCAAATGAGGGATATAACCTGTTTACAGTATTTTACTGACCACACAGGACTGCATAGCAGTCAGTTAAGTTTTTCCAGACTAAATGCTGTATATACTGGTCGACAGTGTTCCTCTTGCTGCGGCTGGAGTGAGTCAGGACAGGCTGTTGGTCTGCCCGGCAGCGTCAGCAGTAGAAACAGCTGCGAGTGATGGCCAGTGCCCGGGCTCACGGGCTACACTGGCACACTTGGTGTGTGTTGGCAGCCTCAGCGTGGCAGAACACGGGCAGCCCGACCCGGCTCTGCTCTGGCAAACCTGGGCGTTTTCCGCAGGGCAAAGGGCGAGCTGGGAGCCAGCGCTGCCGGGAAACAGGAGCCCCACCCGGCACATCCACAGCCCCTGATGCTCCGCACGGGCTGAACCCCAAAACAGAGCTGAGGGGCTCTAGAAAGGGAAGCAAAAGCCCGTCTGGCAGGAGGAAGCAGACGCCGGGAGGGCAGCCGGGGCCGCGCAGCTCCGGCCGCGTCCCCAGAGGGTGGCGCTGGGGCCCCGCCGTGCGCAGCCGGCACTGCCCGGGCCGATGTCACCGGCAGAGACAGGGCTGCGGGACGGTGTCACCTGGCACTGCCTGGGCCGATGTCACCGGCAGAGACAGGGCTGCGGGACGGTGTCACCTGGCACTGCCCGGGCCCGGGCCGATGTCACCGGCAGCGAAGGGCTCCTCTGGGTGCGCCTCTGCTCAGGATATCTGCAGAGCCCGGAACTCTTGATGCTCAGCGGCTGCGAGAGAGTCCCCAGAGCAACGACAGCTCGGTGAACCAGTAAATTGACTGGGTTGTAGTGAAAAAGCAGAAGGGCATAGCTATAGATGTAAAAAATATGGGAAAAGTGTTTTGCCTGGCTTTGTTTTTGACCTTGGTTTTGCTGCTGACGCGCTGCACTGGTGCCACAGGCTCCGCATGAGAGCTGAGCTTGAGCATGCTCACTCCTTTGGGAGCTTTCCACTTGCTTGTCTTTGCAGCAATTCTCAGGGGGTATTTTGGTGTTCTCTGCAAGAATAAAGGCTCTTGTGGCTTTTCCCAGCTCCTTTCCAACAGTTTGGTTCTTGGGTACCAGTTGAAATACTGGATGCAGCATGTCTGCAATAAAGGAAGGTGAGGTCTGCTCTGTACATGGTTTGGCTTGGCTGGTCTCTTTCCTGATTGAGAAATGCAGAAAGCCCACAGGCTCTCCTGCACAGATATTCACAAAGGCTGAGAAGTAAAATCAATTTAAAATGGATTAACTCTTATGAGTGCACCTCTGTTTTCTTGAATATATATCACAGGGCAATTTAAATAGATTAAGTCCTACAAGTTTAGCTCTGTATCCTGAATACCATGGAATTAAGAAAATCTTGTTCTGTAAGATCTCTGGGAAGGACTCTGATTTCATTGCACAAAGCAGAGGTCTAGTGCAGACCAGTAGGTATTCGAAAGAGCTTGCTGTGTTGCTTAGGTTGCTATTTGGTGCTTATCTCCTCTCACAGTGTCTTAAAGCAGAGCAAACAACATTTCACTACCCTCTTCCTAAGGCAGGAGTGAAAGGGAATTCTGGTATAACAGAAAAGCACTATTGCTTCTGTGGTAATGACTTGGAAAAACTCACTGCTGTGGGGAAATAAGAGCAGTTTGGTGCAGTGGAAACAGGGTCCTGCTCATTCAGTGCTTGCAAACACAAGACAGGAACTTCTTGCCTTGCTGATTTTAACCCCTCATTTGTTTTTACAACAGCAAAATAAGCAGCTGCCTCTACCAAGGCCATAAAGAAGGACTTGCCTGTTCTGTTTTGAGTATATGTCCCATGCAGAGAAGCTCCATGCACACAGCACAAAGAAATATGTCAAGGAACAGAAGAAAACCCTTTAAGATATAATATCTGTGTATAAAAAGTGCAATGTGTAACTACTAGTGTGAACTTCGAAATAAAGAAGCCAGACCCTTCCTGGGGAGCCACAGCTGGATGTGCAGGGGGCAGCTCCACAGGGCACGAGACTCTTCTGGGGGCTCAGAAACACTGTCTGGTCACTGAGCACATGCAGTTTGCAGTGCTATCCAGCAGTAAGTGTGATGTGTCCTGCCAGCTTGGAGGATAAGCAAATATTGACATTTTGGTGAAGAGGGAAGAGAAAATTGTAAATAGCATCTGGGATAAAACTTTATTTAAGCAGACAGGACCTTTATGCTCACAAGCAATGTATGATGCAGCAAAGACCAAATGTCAGACTGCAGCCTTTAAATAACAAGACAAATGACCACAGTAAAGGACACATTACAATAAGTAAAGCTGAAATTGTCAGCAGCCCTCAGAGCACTTGGAGGAAATAGAAGCTGATCCAGTACCAACATCTCCCCCCTCCATGATGCGAGGTGCAGGACGTGCAACAGAAGCCAATTTAGGTGCTCATGCTACTGAGGATGACTCTGAACCAAAGGCAGTGATTCCTCCCCCTTCTCCAGTCTGTGGTGATGCTGTCAAAGTGCTGTCTCCCAGCACAGACCAGCTGCACCAGGGGCATTTTCCACTGAGCTGTTCCAATGAAGAAAAGTCGTGTTCCCCAGGGGGAAAACCACGGGCCTCACACACCAGCACCCCAGTGCTGAACACAGCAGTGTTAACCCCTGGCACAGGGAAAGCAAGACAGGCACTCACACCTACCCAAGGAGGGTCTGAGCTGGAAGGAGCCTCTCTGTGTGAAACAGGTATTGCAAAGCATACTTTAAATAAGGGGGGCAAGGCAGAACATGGCATTGAGGCTCTTGGCATCCTTTGTGCCTGCGTGGTGCAGGTCCCGGCTGGATGCACTGGCAGGGCAGGGAAATGCACTCCATGCTTTGCCAGCCTTTCACTTGTGCCTCTAGCTAGCACTAAAAATAGTTCACTTTCATCAGCCTCAAGTTCATCACCAAAAGAGAGCAAGCAGATTTAATTCATTTGAACACAGCTTTGTCTAGTCTTCAAGGGGAAAATTCAAGTCTGGCTTTTGTGTTTATTATTTATACAGGATGGAAACCTTTGGGGTGCAGTGGCAGGGCCAGATGGGGACTTCTGATGGCAACTGTGACAATCTGTTCTTATTCCTGATAATAAGAGTCAGGCCAGATCCAGACCTGTCTGTGGCAGCAGTTCTGCTGAACCTAGGGGTTACACCAACACTCAAATTACTTCCCATTGGTCAAGGGCTGAATAAAGGCAGCTCAGTGAGGCTTAAAGCCCATGCAAAACCCCTTCACAGCACACCAAACTGTGCACACTCCAGGCAGAAATGATTGTTCACCTCTGTGTAGGTGATGGCCAAGTCAGAGACTTTCACAGACGGTGGCTGTTCCCAGAGCCGTGGTCTCAGGGCATGGAAGAAAGCTCAGCTCAATCAGTGTTTCAGAGAGTTTAACTCAGGTGCTGGGAAGAACAGCCTGTCAGGAAACACAGTGTTGGTACTCTTGTTGGATGCATCTGGCCCTCAGCATATTGAAATTCAGGCTCCAGTGTTATTTCAGCCACTTGCATTTGATTTACTCCTCAGCGAGGAATGATTTCTGTATTTCTGCCTATTGTAGTTCATTGTATCTCAAGAAAACCATCTTGCTTCAACCTGAGGGCTCATCCAATTTTTTATGCTGATGTAAACTGACACAAGGTCAGTCAGGAATGTGAAACTATGGCAATATTTGCTTTGAGCCCACTAATCTGAAGTGCTCTGGGATGGAACTGTGCTTGGCTGCCCAATCCGGTGCTCTCCAGTGCAGCAGTGTCATGATGTGCCAGGCACAGGCATTCCTGGTACAGCACCATGGCCCTTATCAAAGGGAACACCAGGGCTCTGGATCAGGGACTGGTTGCTGCTCTGATGCAGATAACACCACAGTCCTGGCTCAAAAGGAGACTATTGTGGGAAAACTCTAATGTGACTTTTGCTGTTTGTTTGCTGTGGGTCAACCCTAGCAATAAGAAACCACAAATTACATCTGGCCGTAGAAAAGACAAAGGCAGCTCTGCAGAGTGACTTCAGAAATCAAGAACCATGACCCACAGACTTTCTGAAATGTATCAGTGTACAAATGCACCCATACCCTCTGCCAAATATCCTTCCAAATATCCTGGTGAGCTGACACCCATTCATCCCTGCTGCCACCTACTCGGGGCCACATTGTCCATCATAAAACCTCAAGCCCCACTTTGTAATTTCAGCCTAAGCAGACACATGGGAGCTGAAAGCTGCCTCAAGACATGAAACTTGGGCAGCACTTTGCTCAGCAGAAGTCAACAGGGATGGGGAGAGGCCTGGAGAGAGGCCAAAAGCTTGATACCTTATTGTGTCCTGGGGCAGGTCACTGTGTGCGTGTCATGCTTTTGTTAAATGTAAAATTAAAGAGAGAGAAAGAGTAAACTGGGAAATGCCAAAACATTTCAGCACTGCTCTGGGACTGCCTACCTTGCCATGGTGCCCAGGAAAGCATTTCAAATCAACTTCCAACTCTCCAGGTGTCAGGCACCTCCTCAGGCATCAGTCACTCTAAAAGCATATCCTTGCTCCACACATTTGCTTAGTGATTACCTGATAAGGGTATCAGGTGATTGCTTAGTGTGTCACATACCTGCTCTTGATCATGAAGAGGCAGTTCAGGGTCTCCTGCCTGCATCCTCCTCATGGAAGACAGTCTCTGACTGGGGTCAGGACCATCTTGACACAATGGTGGCTTAACCGAAGGGAGGATGAAAAGGTTTTCGACTTGATGCTGCAGAGTGACAGACATCAGACCTCAAAGAACTGGCTCAAAAACATGTCATTTTTGGTGGGACAGAAGCATTTCAGCACAACCAGAATGTTTCAGTGGAAAACACTGAGTTAGTAGATACCACATTATCTTCTAAGAGAGTTCAACTAGAAGGTCCTGAGCAGAGTTCTGCTGGCAATGCACAGACACTGTGGTTTCCTAGGGCTCATTCAGAGCAAAGTTGCACCACCTGCTCACATGTGTGTAGATTAATTTTGTGCTCTCGCAATTGCACAAGTTAAAATCAAGCAAAAATCTCAACATCAACTGAAACAAAAAACCAGCAACAAACAAACAAACAAACAAACAAACAAAAACAACAAAACCCAACAAAAACAAACAAACAAAAAAACAAACAAAAAAAAATCCTGTCTGCCTGGTAGCTTGAAAGCTGCTGATGTGGAGGGCAGTGACTCATCTTTATCTACAGAGCAACAGTTCACTCCAGCCCTTGCTGTGGGGATTACAGATGCTCTGGTGATGCTCAGGGTGAATTAGCCTGCCCTTCTGGGTGGGAATTGAAGGGGAGGGTATGTGTGTGTGTGTGTGTGTGTCCCAGAGTGCACCAGGAGTAGGTCAGTCCTGGGCCTCCTTCCCAGTTTGGTCTGCTTGTACATCCCTGTGCCCCTGCCTGCAAGGCTCTCAGGTACCATCAGCAACCCTGACACCTTTTTTTCCCATGCACAGCCTTAGTTCACAGCCATGTCAGGAGGCTGTGGTGCTCACCCCATGGGGCTTGGGGCAGGAAAATCTCTGGGTCGAGCTGCTTTCCCCAAGCCACACACCCGGCATGCAGGAGGCATTGCTGCAGGGAGGACCTTGCATACTGGTGCCTGAACCCTCCCATTCCCAGGGGTAACACTGGCGCTGATAAAAGACAATTTCCCACACATTCTGCAGTTTACATCGTGATTAGCTTCTATGCTAATTCCCAGGGGGAGGTAGCTGAATTATAACTGGATATATGACGTAGCAAGGGTGTAACTTAACTCCTCAGAAGCCTTTTCTGAAGCAGATGAGTATCTTTATGCTGTCTGCATTTCTAGCCAAATGTTTGTTGAACGAGGCATGTTTGTTATCTAGATCCAGTGCACCCCCTCCTGCTGCGGGTGCTGAGGCAGCATCTCTGAGCGCTGGGAGAAACCAGGTAGGTGCAGATGGATCCAGGAGCCAACCTCAGGCATGCTGCTTGTGGGCACAGGGAAAGCACTGGAACACACACAGGCACAGCTCTGCTCCATGTCACAAGCATGGAGGTTTGAAATACTGACAGCTATTTGGGGGTTTTTAATGTGTCTTCCTAAAAATCTCACACAATACTGTGGAGTTTTTAATTGACATTTTTCTGATACCCTTATCAGGTAATTAATTTTTTTTTTAAACCTTGTATATAATTTCAATCATCCTTTGCATATGTTCTGAAGGGAAAAAATGTAGGAAAAAGAGGAAAGGAAAGATCTGGATTCATTTTCCCAGCAGCTGCAGAGCTGTTTGGCCAGTGAGTGATGTTGGGGGCACAACTGAAAAGCAGGCACAAAGCAAGGGCAGTCTGTGAACATCCCTGTAGTTCCCCTGACCTGCACTGGCTTCCTTCAGGCCCAAGAAGACCTGGAAGGCCATTCCAGACAGCTCATCCCTATCCAGAGGAGACATCTCTCAAAACAAATCCCATAGAAGGCAGCGTGGTGGTTATGCTCAAAGCACAACTCGACCTGCCCAGAGCGTTTGGGGCAGTATCTCCCTGCAGTCAGAGAGAGATTAATGTGGGGTGGAGCACTCAGCTGTGGAGAAGCCCTTTCAAAGTGCTGGGTTACATGATTAAAGCTTTAATCGTTGAAGAAAACAGAGAGGAATAAAAATAGCACAGTGTGTGTAACACACTGTGGCACATCTGGTTACATGAGTTGCTTTTAAGCACAGACTTCTTTTTTGAAGGAGTGGGACCTCTAATGTTGTTTCTGAAACTTTAGCAGACAGGCTTATAACAAGGGAAACAATTAGAAAATCATTTGAATACAAGTTGGCACAAGGAACTATATATATGCTACAAATACATCTATTTTGGCAGTGGAGATTTAAGGGAGTAGCATCTACATCTGATTTCTAAAGAATTACTAAGTACTTATTTTTGTCAGCCAGAATCTCCTCAGGGAATTGTTAAGAGAAAAACATCCAAGTGGCAGCAAAGCAGTATCTCAACAAACTCCTGAGAAGACAAGCTGCGATTTCAAAGTTAGAGGAAACATTTAAAAAGGCACAATAAGTACCTGCCAAGTACTCAGATGTGTCTGGATTTCCACCGGCCTCTTTTCCCTTTGCTCCCATGGGAATCCCTCCCCAGCAAGTAGGCTCAGACATGTCCAACCCCCAGTGGCCACGCACAGGGAGAGCTGGAATAAAGGAAGAGCTGGGTGTGATCTGCCCGGTGCTGGCTCTGATTTCCCCAGCATTTAGAGCCTCTTAAATGGTTTGTTGTCACTGGGCTCTCAGATGTTAGCATGTCTATTGCTGAATGTGGGACGGATGTCCCCAAAGACATGGACTCCTTTTGCTTTGAATTAAACTGAAATAAACAGAATTAAAGACCATCTGGCTGAGGGATTGTAGGGGAGGAATCCAGCAGAGAAAACAAAAGTGAGGTGCAAACGTTAGTGACAGCTTTTGAGCAGAAAGGCCCCGAAGGTTATGTCTTTGTCCTAATTTTACACTCTTGGTTTCATACCTTTTCTTGTATCCTGAGGAGCATTATTACAAGATAAAAATAGCTGTGACTGAGAACAGAGCAATAGCTTTGTCTCTTCTGCAGCAGAGACAATAGCTATGGAGCATTAAGCTGTGGTGATTTGAGAATGGAAGTGGGACAAATTTCATGAAGGCAGGGCTTTTTCTGTGACATTGATAGAGCTGGAAGAACCAACACAGTTTTGCACACACAACCCACACCAAGTCTGAAACAGCAGATGCAGCCTTCCAATGCAAATGGAGAAGAAGTCTACTGGGTTAACTAATGGTGAGGGGCAGTTAAACTGTCTGGAAAAACAAAGGTCAGTCCCCATGGAGCAGCAGCCATGGATGGCCCAGGATATGACATGGGCAGCTGTGCTGCATTGTGGTGTTGCACCCACACTCAGAATTTCATATGGACAAGTGACATAAACAAGGGCTGGTCAGAGGGGGACATTCCTGCTCTGCAGATGGTTTCAAAGCTTTGTGAAAAAAACTCGTCTTTTTCCACAGGGAAATGTGACAGTTCCTCCCAGGCCATGAGCAGAGCTGCCAGAGCCCTTCCTTCTCCTCCTCCAGCAGGGAGCTGAGGATCCCACTGTGGATCATGGGAACTAGAATGGAGCAGGGATACACATGGAGTGGAGACTGCAATTACACCTTATGGGAAGCAGCTTTTGCAGAAGCCAAAGTCTCCTGTTGCTCCTGGCAAGCAGCAGGTTCACATCAGCTGGGAAGTGTGATGCTGACCTCTACTCTCAAATACTAGAGGAATCTTCTGGTAACAGGATGCTCTCTTTTTGAAAAACAAAAGCTAGAGACTAATTTTAGCATTTTGATTTCAGAGGTCAGTATATTAAAATATTTATTGGATCTCCACTCTTTCAAGGGTGTGTCTGTTTATAGCTGCTTTGTGTTTCTGATTGTGTTTTTTCTTGTTCTTTCGTTGTTCCAAATAAAACAGCAACTTTTAGAACCCTCCTCTGCACATTTTCCATGTTCATGTTACACACAGAGTAACTGAGAGCAACAGCACTCACGGTGAGAACTAAATCACGCCTGGACCAGCGGATGCAGTTCCTGGAGCAGGAGGAGATTGTATTAAATTGCTACTCAGGAGGGACCAGGTCCTCCACTGACTCCCACAGTCACCTCCTCCAGCACCTCTCATGTATCAGCAAGATATCAGGGATGCTCCAGGGACACGGGTTACCAATAAAACATTGCCCTTACAGTTATCCTCATTAAAATATGGTTTGCATAGAAAATGCATGTGGTCCAGCACTGTCAGCATCCGGCAGGGGTTTGAACAAGTGTCACTGGGACAAGGTCCATGTGTCTGTCACTGCCTGGGAAGCTGTACCAGGCTGCTGGCAAGGTCTCACAGAGCCATGGGTGAAGACAGAGACAATGGAGAGAGTTGATCAGTTATTTTAGAGGTATGGTAGAACATCAACTAAAGAGTGAAACACTGAAGTTTCATTTTAATGTCTTTCCACTTAGCTAGAGGCTACAATTCAGTTAAAATTCAGATGCACTGTATTGAAGTGTGATTCCTCATCACCCCTCAGGAGCTGCATAATAAAAAGCAGGCAGCATCCAGGACACTTGCTGCATTTCTGAGCATCAGCAGCACCACAGGCAAGTAGGAAGGATGCAGTGAGGCAAGAGCAGTAATTTTTTTACAGACATCCTCAGTGATAATGTGGTGGGATTAAGGAAAGTTTCTGCAGTCAGAAATGTGCACTTTTAACACCAAGTCTCTTAATGAAAAAAATAATCTCTGGAAGTACTTAAATGTCTTTTCCCCTCCTGAAAAGCCCATGCTCTTTGGGATCTGCCTCTGGGGTACCACATACAAATAACTCATGCAAGGAGACTAACGACGGGGCTAAGCAGCTCAGCAATGGTGCCTTGAGACAGAGCAGCTCTGAGGATGGACATGATTTTTCTCATTTAATGAGAATCCTCACTTCATTTTTTAA
The DNA here is from genome assembly GCA_035041135.1 of Platyrinchus mystaceus. NCBI lineage: Eukaryota > Metazoa > Chordata > Aves > Passeriformes > Tyrannidae > Platyrinchus > Platyrinchus mystaceus. The sequence goes on along the minus strand of JAWWLV010000158.1, from coordinate 8,547,448 downwards.
TAAACTGACTCTCTGCCAGGAGGAGTCACAGAGAAGGCACATCCCCCCACCAGGGCATATGGGCTGGCCAGGAAATGAATCTAAAAAATGTAACATGTATACTAAAAATAATTTTAAAAGATTCTCTAAATTCCTTCCTGAATTAAAAGAAAAAAAAGAGAAGAAGACGAAACAAATTACTCAGGCATCTCTGCATGGCCCAGTGTGGCTCTGAGCATCCCAGCAGTATGGAAACTGTGCACTGAAGTGGCTGTTCCCACCCTGGGTGCACATCTGCCCATGCAAGGAAAATTGACTGCCATTGGCATGCCCAGGGTGTGCAGGTGGACAGGAACAGCAAGAGTCCCTCTGCCAGGTAGTAGAAGTGTGCCAAGGTACGGAATGGAGGCAGAGGGTGTTCAGTGTCTTTGGGAAGGCACCCTGACATCAAGTGATCCTGCTTGGCTGTGAAATGGCAAAGGACCATTAGGTGCATATTTAATTGTGCACTAGACAGGACTGCATGGACAACCTCTGCTCCTGAAGAGAAATGTAGAACTGGTTTTCTTTTACCCTCTCTGCCCTATCTCCTGGATTAGAGTTTCCCTAAGGATCTCTCCCTGGCACTGAAGGGATTGCTAGACAGCAGATATCTGAAAGAAAATGGAGTATCTGCGTCATAAAGCTCCACAAATTCCTGGCTGTGCAGGCTCCAGTTATCACATAAAAACCACTGTCACAGAGCCCAGACAACAAAATGATCAAGAAAAGACACTCATGGCTCACTCCTGAGCCTCTGGTTTTACTGGCACAAGGAGGAACACTTGCTGTGCTGGCTTGTCAGACACTCACAACTATTACCAGGAGCCTTTCAAGGGTATTTTGAAAACAGTTGCTGAATAGTTTCA
>JAWWLV010000158.1:8496845-8537160 GCA_035041135.1 Platyrinchus mystaceus | reverse complement strand
GACGCGGGGCCGGGCGGGGCGGGCGCGGGCAGCGGGGCCGCGCGCGCCACTTGGGGGACGCTCCGGAGCGGGGCCCGCGCCGGGGCCGGGCCGGGGCCGCGCCGCCGCTCCCGCAGGTGAGGACGGTCAGCGGGGACACCTCCCCAGGCTCTGCCCGGCTCGGGCTTCCGGGCTGGCTGCGTCCGACGGGGGCCTCTGTGCGGCCGCGGGGAGAGCGGGGCCGCGCTCGGGGAGCGGTGCGGGGTGGGCGCGTGTCGCCGCGGGGGCTGCCCCGGGCGTGGAGGGGCAGCGCTGCGGGCGGCGGGAGCTCCCTGCGTGCGGGACGGAGCGGAGCGTCCCGGCTGCGCTGTGGCGGGGTAACCGCGGTGCGAGGGGTGTTGCGGTGGGGCAGACCCTGCTTGTTGGGGCGGAAGAAGGGGTGCCCCCGCTGGAGTCGGGGTGCCCTGCTAGGGGCTGCGCTGGCGCGGGGGGAGAGCGGGAGTGCCCGTGCCCCGGGGGTTGAGGTGGTTGGAAAGGGGGAGGCTGACTGAGGTCCGGCAGACGGGGCTCCAGGCTGGGAATGGCCGGGAGCGGAGCGGGGGTGCCCCGGCGTTGTGTGCGGACCGCGCTGCTCGGCTTGTGCCACTCGGGAAAAGTGTCTTTAACTCCCCTTTTCCAGGCTTTGTTGTGCAGCCATTGTAATCGCTCTCTTCCTTCCCCCGTCCCGTTCTGCTCGTCACGGTTTATTGTTCCCTTTAAATAGGCTGGATGAGGTCTGGGTGCGGGAAGGAGTTTTGGGGGTTAGTTTTGAGATACGGCCATTAGAAATGGGGATGTACGTTGTAATTAACTTGCCAGTTTCCTCTTCTCCCTGTTCGCGTAAAATATAGGCCAAGCTCTGTTTTTAGTAGGTACTGTTCAGAACTTTTCGCCTCCGTAAGAAAAGTGCGATGTTAACTTGAGAACCCTCGGAGTCTTGGCTCGAGTGCTTTGTATAATTGAGGAGATGCAAGGTGCACATCTTTTTCAGTTTTGTATGGCAAAGGGCTCTTCAGCCTGAGTGTTAATGAAACTGATGCTGACTTGGACCTTCTGTGAAGTCTGCATCAGAAATATCTCCTTTACCCATTTAAATATGCCTCATACATTTGAATAGAATGCCATGGAGGAGTCTTCCTTATTCTTTCCCCAGTGAGCTACACATAGAGATAATGCTAATGAATAACCTTCAGGGCACTCTTCCCACTTCTCTGATTTCATGGTAAAGCCTGTTCTGCAGTCCTGTTTAATACTGGAATATGCTGCAGAGTGTTGATAGTAAGAAAAGTTTGGGTAGTAACTAGGATTAAGTGCCATCCTGAATGCACTTCTTGTGATCTCTTTGATTCTGTGATTTCAAAAATTGTGCTTCTATAAACATTTTCCTTCACTTCTGAAGTTCAAAAAATTGTAGTGAGCTGCCAGCACAAATTAGCATGCTGCTCTGCTTCAAAGAAGCAAGACTGCTTGTAGTGAGCCTTGGCTTGACACTAGGTGTCAAAAATGAATTAAAGTGACTTTGCTCCAGCCAGCATTTTTTTTTTTATTATTACTTTAAAGAATTTCTTCTGCTCTTCTGTAAAAGATTCACTAAACTGAAAGTCATCTGAGGCCGTAGTTCAACTGTACCTAATCTGTAGCAGTAACAGTGGCTTGGAGACTTCTGCAATTTATGGTATCATTGGCACAACTTCTGGTGATGCATGAAGCAGATCAGCAAATGTACCCAGCCAGAAAAAAAAGGGTCATGCCCAGATTCCCTGATCTAGTTTGCACTGGAGTCCCACGAATTAGAACAGAGCTTGTCTGTGGAGTGGTGAAGAGCACGGGGATCATCTCAAAGAGCCTGTGAGGATTTGGCTTGCACCAGACAGGGCTGAGTGGGGTGAAGCTGAGAAAGGGCGTATGTTCAGCTGGACACACTACCCAGGCAGTGTGTGAGGCTCAGGGGGGAAGTGAGATGTAGCTGCTGCAGGAGGAGTTCTTGTGTCCAGAAGCAGGGTGGGATTGAGCGTACAAAGTAAAGCCTCACCTTTTCTGCCTGAATTCAAGGCCAGGTTGGATGGGACATTGAGCAACCTGGTCTGCTGGGAGGTGTCCCTGCTCATGGCAGGGGGATTGGAATTAGATGATCTTTAAGGTCTCTTCCAACCTAAACCCTTCTATGGTTCTATAAAGTCTTAGTAACAAGTGTGTTTTTTTCTTTTTTTTGTCTTCCAACAGGCTGAGAAAAATGTTGGAGTTCTTAAAAAAAAATAAAAAAAGCTATCTCGTATTGAGTGTATCTCAGTATAATACAGTACTTGTATATGTTTCTGTGACAGTGGAGATCAAACCCAGGATGTCTGGATCTAAAAGTGTAACCTCTCTTGCCTGAAATAAGAGATTAATGATCTTACCTCCAGGGCTATATGTTCTAGGTGTGGTCCAGCTGTTGGAAAGAGATAATTAGTCCAGACTACAAAGAAATGTGTTGGTAGAGACTCCAAAGGAATCCACAATGTGTTCTGCTAGAAGTGTTTCTGCTAGCACTACTCTTTCACCTCCACAAACACCACAAGCAAAACTGTCAAAAATGCTTGGCTTTTTGATGGTTGTTATGTTGCTGAAGTAACTGTGATGCTTAGTATATGTTTTGGGTTTGTTGTTTTTTTTTTTCTTCACTCTTTTAGATGATGTGTCTGTGCTGGCAAAACTTTCTGTGAAACTGCACTATGACAGAAATTGAACAATTATGAAGCGTTTGTTTTAAAAGAAACAGCCTCAGAACATATTTGGTGTTGGGCTGTTTCACTGTATCAATAGTGCAAAACTTTTCTAATTACTCTTAATAGCTTATCAAAGTTGATTTTGGCAGCCTGGGGCTGGGTTCACAGGGATAGATGCCTTTATCACAGATCTGGCATAATGTGTATGGGTGTCAGTGTGAGTGGGAGGTAAAAGCTTAAATAGATGGGGCAACATATGTTCTGCTTTCCTTTCAAGGTTCTCTCAGCTTTAATTCTCACAGATGTATTGTCAGAATACTGTCTGGAAACTTTTTTTTTCCTGTTTTCTTTTTAACTGTTTGTGATGGAACAGGTTTATTAAAATCGGGAGATAAGAGCTTTGTGGATAAATTAAAAACACTACTGGGGAAGAAACTTGCCTCAGTATATTTCTTATCCCTAAGCAAAGTGTCTTTGAGAAACTGTGAAGTAATTAAACAGTATTAGATTGTAGTCTCTGGAAGCAAAGCCATGCTTTCAGTGGGCACGCAGGGAAATTGATAAATTTTCCAGTTTCATCTGAATTATTTTCATAAAGCTTTATCTCTGAGGGCTTTACATGGTAGTAGATGGTTTGGGGGAAAAGTGTGCCTATGTCATATAGTGTAGACAGCCTGTGTCCTGCATCAGGAGGTTCTGTCTGCCAAGGGAACCAGGCTGTAAGAGCGTTGGGATGGGAGATACAGGGAACTGGAATGTGTGACTTGGTATTGGTGACAAGACTGTTTCAGAAGTGGATTTCCTGAAGATGTCTTTTGAATTATGGGGTAGGAAGGGATCTGTTCAAAGCCAAGAGGAGCTTGAAAATTTAAACCTGACTTCTTTAATTGGCCTGTGTATCTCAGAACACTAACAGTCAGGAAATTTCAGTGATTTTTCAATGTTTAGTGTCCTGTAATGAATTTGATGTCTTCAATGCCTGTTTTGAGAAGCTGTGTTAAAGTGACTTGGCTGTACTACTTTTTGAAGAATGGACCAGCTACTGATTTGTGTTATCAATGTTTTTGTTTTAAACTTGCTGTAGGAAATATATAATTTTGTTTCCTTTTGTGGAAATGGTGCTTTGTTAATACTAATGGCAATGGTCATATGATTCCTTGGGGCTTTTGTTTTAACTTCTTTGTGATTGATGCAGCTGCTTGGTGGTGTGTTCTGTAGTTGTGAAATGTGAGATCTGTTTGGCAAGGCCAACACACTCTCCATTTTTGAAGCTATTCTGCTCTGTTTCTTTGCCATGAAATATTTTAAAACGTGACAAAGCTTATGTACAGGTGAAAGTAGAAATGAAAACAGATTGTGAACAGAAGTTTTGCTTTCAAAGAAGTTCTCAGAGTCTTTGCCCTGACTTCTAGTTACTTAAATTTTGGGGAAAATTTAAAACCTTCTCCATTTCCATATTCAAGAGCATCAGGCTTACCAGGTGCCCCATGCCTGCTTGAACTGTCAGGTTGTGCGTTTTGCTCTCTCTTTTGAAGGGCCCCTGTGCTGGAGGGTGCCCGGACAGTGATCCACAGGCAAAACTGCTGATGTTTTTTGTGCAGGTGTGGATGGGACCAGAAGCAGAACTGGTTGTCAGTAGGCAAAGCAGCAGGACTATTTACCTGTGATGTCAGGCACCTTGCTTTGGCTCCTGCCTGCTGGTGTATGTACTTGTTTGTCTTGCCTCCTGGAAGTCTCTTTATTTGCCTGAAAGTGGGAGGTGTAAGCTGCTTTAGGACAGAGGTCCTGTCTAAGCTGTTCCACCAGCCAAGAAGAAAAACAGTTGGCACAAAGCTTATGGGAATGTGTTTCATGGGTCTCCTGGTTAAAACCTGGGGTGGGATGATTTGGGTGCCTGTCCTTGCTCGGAGGACTTACATATTTTAACAAATAATGCAGTGCTCAGCCTCTCACCATGTTAGTTCCATTATGAATGTGAATTTCCATCTTTGCAGGAAAGCAAGGGAAGAACTTAGTTCCTTTATTCTTGGTGAGGAAAATAAACTGATTTTATCAGTCTGTTACTCAGAAATCACAAACCAGGATTTAGCATCATGGCAAATGAAAACCACATTATGTGGTAAATGAGCTTGATTAACACCTCTGTCTGGTCAAGTGCAAACTGTTGTTAGGAGAAAAGTGAGGTGCCATGTAACAAAAAAAATTTGGCAGAATTTTTCAGGTATATGAGTAATAATGATTAACTATTAGAATCCTATAGGTTGAAAAAAGCAAGGATAAACATGTGAATTTCAACCCAATTCCTTTTTCCTGGTTGTTCTTTGGGATCTCCATGTGAGTGGTCTGTTCTAGTTTAGTTGAATGTGTTCCACATGCATTTAATTTAGCATTGTGGGAACTTTGATTCTTTGGAATAACTGACCTTATCTGATAATGCTAATGTGATATATCCAGCAGTATGCTGAGATGATGATCTGAAATATCCAGCAGGTTTTTACTGTACTGGCACAAACCACGGCTCTTTAGAGTTGAAGCTCCATTTCTGTCATACATGATTGTAGTATGTTTTCTACATATTTAAATAATTCTGTGAGAAATAAATGTGAAATGTTTCCTTTAAATTTTAAACTTCTTCATAAACTTGTTATGGATTGAAAATTAACCAGAAGATTCACACTTGGAGGGCAGAGTCTGATGCTGGAGGCTTTGGAGGCAGTTTGGTGCTGCAGGTACTTCCTCAGAAGCACCTCTGGGTGGTCCTGCCTTGTCCCCCGATCTGTTGCAGCTCAATTGGCAGAGCTCATTCTTGTGTGATTGCAGGGTGATTTCTTTCATGCTACTTATCTCATGGGAAACTTACCCACTCAGTGATGTAGTTATCAGTTTGCTAACTCACCCTGTGGCTACACCTTGCAGGAACGAAGGGAAAGCAGCACAGCTTCTCCCAGCACATGCTGGGGGTGAAGCCTCTTTCACCTCAGCAAGGGCAGCACTCCCACTTCAAACTAGTCATGTTTCCAGATGCCTTTAAAGAGCTGTTCCTGGGACTGCTGTTTTCCAGCTAGTTTTCCATCTGTGAAGGAGCTGAATTATCCACATAATGCATAAATTTGTGTTTTCAGGTAAATGTTTACATTAAAGTGTGCATTCTTAATCTACATTAAGGTGGGGGGGAGACTTTTTTCTCTGCTCTGAAGAATTCAAACACTGCCCTGCATCCTGCTCACAAATGTTATCTGGCTCTTGAAGGGAGAGGGAGAAATGGGGTTGCTCTTCTGCCTTGTCAACTTCTGGCTTCTCAGTGCCTGACTCTCAAGCAGCCTCAGTGTTATGAAACACACGTGGTTCTGGGCAAGTTTATGGCTGCCCACAGATTTTGAATAGAACAGAGGAAGTGAGTAGCACATCCGTTATTTAAAGAAAGCCATGAGTGGCACTAGAATCCTACAGACGCTGGCATGTAATCTGTGTATGTATATATATATATATATTTTTTTTTTTTAGAAGCTGATTCTCCACCACAGTGCCAAAGTTGTAGGAAACTTGTGTTAATAATTAATCATCAGCTCAATGTTAGTGAGAAACTTTTTATATCTTAAAACTTGTAGCAACTACAAGTTACAAAATACACCTGAGGTTGTACTGAGGTTGTATTGCTGACACTTATTAACAGCTATATTTCATCGCCTGTTTATGTTGGAAGCTTTTAACAGGAGCATAGTGTTACCAGTTTTGTTTTCTTTATTGTTGAATTTATAATATAGCAATGATTTTACAGCTAGAAACTTAATCTGGGCTGTTGTGTTTGCTGTTGTAAGCTTGTTTTTATACAGCGGAATTAAAGTATTTCCGTCAGGGTGTATGTCCTGTCAGAGATATAAACGAAAGAGTTTGCAAGCTTATACATTCAAACTGGAAGTTAGGACAAAACAATCGAAGGACAAATCTAAATAATTCAGCAATATTGAATTTACTAGATTGCTTGAGCTGCCTCGCTCCTCTCCCTTGGGGCTGTTCAAATCTGACTGGTGTCTTGTGCTCACATTTGTCATGGGGGAGGAACAGCATTCACTGTCACTGTTCTTCTTTAGGCTTGGACAGTACCAAACACTGACATCTTTAGTGGCAGAAGGACCAGTGTGGGGAGTTTTGTGATCCATATTTTACCCCTGAGTCTTAAAATCATGTCCTTAATGTCCAGATGGGGAGCTTTTTTATTTAAAGGATAAGAGAAATGAGATGACCATGTTATCACCTGTCTTGGAGTTGGTGGAACTGCCAACTCAGTTACTTATCTCAGTGATGCTGGTGGTATCATTTGATACAAGAAAGCCTGGCCAGTATCTTTGCTAATCTTTTTTAGGGATGGTTTAGTATTTTCTTTTACTGTAAATCGGAATGTTTGGAGAAGTTTGCCATGAGGCTCTAAGTGGACCATGGTACAACTCCCCTGGCATCTCTTTTTTGCAAGAAGATAGGGACCCTGACATTTTGTGTTCCTACCATGATTCTTTATTTTTGTTTTTCTTAATATTCTAGCTTATATGTATACCTGATTGTATTTAGGAGCCACAGTAATGCACCAAGACCTCAGTATGATAGTGCCTCACATGTGCTGAACAAAAAAGGAGTTTCTGTTCCCAAACCATGCTATGCTACTGTAGACTTTCTTCCAATGTTTTTTTTTTTTTTCTGGGGTTTATAGGATGAGTACAACTGAATAAAAGAATAGTTAACATTGTTGGTAACATCTCAGTAAGCATGTAGTCTAGCCTGTGGTGGTAGCATTTTTCTCTTTCAAAACTTGTAGCCTTAAGGCAACTTGATGGACTTTACCAGCATCTTCCTTCCTTTGCCAGCCTTCCTCCAAGGGCAGAGGCTCGTGTGCAGTGTTATTACAGGTGCTCACATGGCTGTACCTGCTCATGGAGCTGAGAGTTATGTGTCCTCTGAGAGCCTGGTGAAATTACTTCCCTGGAAGGGGCTGAGCAGATGTAAGCTAGACTTGCCCTCATCTTAAAATTGATTTCTTGGGTGAAGATGAGTGTGCCAGCAGCCCTAGTTTCTTTTGGGATGATGGCTGGGATTTCTTGTCTGCTGTTGGCTTTCTTTGGTGTTGGTTATTGTTCCCAGTTTGTAGAAGGAGAAAATATTTCAGTAAGAGGGTTGTAAACCTTACCTCTGTCAGCTCAGACATTTATGTGAGCTCTTGTGCAGAATGCCAACCAAAATAAGCTGGAGTGGTTTAAACAGCCTAAATAATCACTCTTTGTATCGCTTGATCCTGAGTAAATAGGTTAGAAAGTACTTAAGAGCCGCTCAGCTGGAGCCTTCTGGCAGAGAGCAGGGACAAGCAGATGAAGGTGCTGAGCTCTTCCCTGGCACAGCTGTACCCAGAGGAGGAGATCCAAACCCAGGGCAGAGGTTCACAAGTTAAAGGGCTGCTCGGCAGGCAGGAACGTGGCTTCTCCCTGCAAATAACCCTGTGATTACGGCTGAAGTAAGAAAATCTCAATTCATCATCCTCTTAGGGAATGAGTGTATTTTCTGGTTAATCTGTAGTGATCTCCTGGTGTGGAGTGAAAGAAGTGGTTAAATTTAGACATGTTTCATGGGGATGCAGGGGATGGCAGAGCTGCCAGGTGCTGTGGCACGTGGGGTGGTGCTGCTCTGCAGCACTGTCCTGTGTTCCCCACGTGCTCACAGAAGAGTCCATGTTATGGTTGTAACCAGCTCCCACTACTAGTTCAGACTGTTTATTCATTAGTAAAATTAATGGTAGGAGGGAGTTGGGCCGAAAAATGCAAATGTGCAAGATAAGAGGTTGCATGGCAACGCTTTACGGTCCCAAACAAGGAGTCAAGAATAAATAATGGTGGAAAAAGAAATGGGAGGAGGAAAAAATGAGTGGGTTGGAGGAAAAAATGCTATCTTTGTATTGGCTTTATTGTTTCAGTGCCATCCCAGATGTGTCTAACAAGTCTGACATTGTTTGAGATTTTCATTACTGAGGGCCTTTCATAAGGCCCTCCACTGTAACGCTTGTGTGTGTCACTGGGGCAGCCTGACACGGCCTTGCCGAGACACAGGTTATGCAAAATGCTTTCAGGGGATGGTGGGAAGCCTGGATCCTGCTCCCTATTTCAGAAGGCTTCTTGCCACCAGAAACTACTTTCTAACTTGTCTTTCTGGCTTCCTTCACCAAAACAACCTGTGTTAAGAGGCTTCCTGATAAATTGTGTGTGTCATTCCTGACACAGTAATATTTTAATTCCTGAGCATAGGTCTTTCTGATCACTGCCATGCATAGATGTGTATATATAAAAAGCATAATTTGACACAATTTAAGCAGGAATATCAAAAGGAAGAAAGCTTCATGAAGACAGCAAAAGCCTTCATCTTCAGGTAAACCCCTTGTTTTGGTTAAGAAGTTTGAATGTCTCATAGTGCTTCTAACTGTTGGTTAACCTGTGCTTTCCTACGTCATTTTGTTGTTAGTATTGTTATATTGTTGTAAGTATTGTTTTATTGTTGTAACTGAATTAATAACTTCAGATTGGCAAGGGCTTTTAATGGAAAATATATGGTTTGTTCATTGAATTAGAGAAGTGACCCTCACTTATTGGTAGTAACTGAATGTGCGAATATGAGTTGCCAAGTGTAATGTTTCAGTTTTTTTCTTTTCTGAGAGGAAATGCAGAGGAAACAAAAGCTGGCAGCGTTATTGCCAGTATTTCCTTACTCTGCTTTATGTTAGAATGAATTAAAACGACTGCCATTGCAAATGACTCCTTGTGGTTTGGGGTAACTGCTTGCTGTTTTCCTTTGCAATTGGACATGCTATCTTTCCAGCATTAAAAGGAAATGCAGTGCCTCCTCCTAAATCCTTCTGTCACATTGTTCATGGCTGGTAAGATGACTTTTCGCTGTAACTTTGTGCTCTTTCAACTTCACTGTGATTGGTGCTCCTTTTACAAGTCCAGCCAGAGCTTCCTGCTGTGGTAGCAGCTGTGGGGGGAATTTATGAAAAGCATGCTTGGCTTAGGATCATGATGCAGGGTATTAATTCTGTACCTCCTGTGACTTGTATGCATTTAGTGATTTACATAAAATGGTGGCTGTACTTCTGAGAGAGTGACTGCCTGAGTAGCTTCAAAGCAAAAATTAGCTCTGACTGTTTTTCTTCTGCACGGTTGTTGAAATTGGTTTTTATTTGGAGTTGTGATCTTGCAGAATTCTGTATGAAATACTCCATGTATGTGGAAAAGAGCAGGATGCCACAGATTTTTAGTAAGTTAAGTGAACTTTCCCTTCAGGCAAGAAGTGGGGCTATCCAATTTTCTGCTCATGCTGGAGATAGAGCTCAGAGCTTCAGAAGCCAACAGTTAACTCTGTTGGAGATGCTCTACCCTGCAGTTCTTTAAAATAACATCTACAGTGAATAATAGTGTGCAAACGTGTGTGACAATTTTTTTTCTCTTCCCAAACCTTGTTCTAGATGTCAAAATTTACCTGGACTACTTGGGAATGGCGAAACATAGCCCTGGGATCCTGCCATGAACAGTAAGAAAGTTGAGATGCTTTGTGTATGCAAATAATAATTTTCTTTTAACGACTAAATCCCAGTGAAACTGTTCCTGTTCAATTAACACAACTTGGCAACACATTGTGTAGCTCAGTGTGGAGGTGCTCCCAGCTTTTCCTGCAGTAAAAGGCAGTACAGTAGGTCAGAGGGGTGGATCAGCAGGGGAGCATTCTTTAGGAAACAATAGTGGGGAAGTCGCTGCAGTCGCTATGGCACTGGAGGTGGGAAGCTGCTGTGGGTGGGGCATTAGGAAATTATTGAGGTAGTATCTGAAGGATGCTTTCCTGTAATGTGTAATTATATTATGAGACTCCATTGTTACCTTCTGTATAATTACATCGAGACTGCACTGTCATGGGGTATCTTGAATGCAAATTAGATTGAAATGTGATTAGACAAATTAGTGGAAGAAAAAAGTGAATTGTGAAGTACTAAAGCCTGAATTCCGGATGCAGTTTGAGGGAGGAAGTCCCTAAAACGCTGGCTGAGGGAAGCTGTGTCATTTCTCTCACTGCTCCTGAATTGAGTGCTGTTAGACAGGGAGCTTGGCTCGTTAGGTCTTCAGTCTGAGCTTTCGTGTCCGACTTCTGTGTGGTGCTTTTCTTCTATGAATCTTAGTGTTTAATAGATGTTGATTGAACAGTTTATGAAGCCAAGACAGCAGACACCTTTAAAGCTATTCTTGAGTGTTGATTAGAATATTCAGATATTTTTGTGTTGTTGTTAGCCTGAGACTTTCTAGTTTGAAGGATACATAAATATGTATGTACTTGCTCTGTATTCTTTAAATAGCCTTTTCCAGATGTTGCGGTAGAGATCCTTAAATTGATGCATTGAAAATTACTCTGATTAATTTTCTCAGTACAAAATAGATGACTTACGAGAGACTGTGTGGGTGAGTAGCATGTTTGTAAAGTGTCAACAGTGTCTACTGAAAATTTACACTATTTGTCAGCCTTCACTGGGACAGAAATTAGAAGGCTTTTGTATTGTTACAAATAATGATTTGAATATAGTTGGTGGGAAATGTACATCTCTTAAACTCTTGTAACTAAACTCTTCACAGCAGTTTACATACTTAACATGCAAATGTTCAAATGAAAAAATACTTCATTTTCTTTTGCAGAACTCTGACCATGTCATGTTTAACTCCTCCTTGGAAGCAGTTTTCCTCCCAGGGCTTTCAAAAGCTGGTTTATATACTTGAGATGTTAGGCACTGCTAATATCTTGAAAATCTCAGAACTCTCCTTTGATGAAAATAATTGTTAAGTTGTTGTAGATCAAATTACAGAGCCCTCTGTCAGTTATTAGAACAACTAATAAAGACACTTAGTTCTTTGTACAAAGTAGTGATGTAATGCAAGGCCATTCTGGTAAGACTGATTGCTTTTGGCTTTTTGAGAAGTTTGTTCAGCTTACCTGGAAAAGATAAATGTGTGTATTTGTAGATTATTAAATAGCGTTGAAATCTTACCAGAATGCAGCTAAAGCTTCAGTTTACTTTTTCTGATCATGGATTGACTGAGCTAACGATTTAAGCTGTGCTGCTGGAGGTAAAACGTTCCCATTTTGAACTTTATGTTCAATTTAGCAAATTCAGTCTTTGAAAGGTAAGACAAAGAACTTTGCTTTTCACAGATTTGCTCTGACAAAACCTTGTAATTTCTTTCTGGAGTTGAGAACAAATATAGGTAATGTCAGAGAATAATCACTTATTAAGGACTATTAAGAAACAAATTTTAAAGTTGGAAATAATTCTCATTACAAACTGGACATCTAGAATGATCTCGGGCTTTTTGTTCCCTGCCAATCATTTATCTAAAAGTTGTGTGGCATCTTGTCTGGCTTTTCTTTTGAGGTGGTTATTGGAGCCAAAAAAGCTGGAGTGTTGCTGTACTGGTGTTCAAGATCTTTGTGTTTGAGAGGTTCTTAATGTCCATTTGTAGGTCAAGTCGCATCAGAAATCCAAATCTCATTTTGCTATTAAAGCTGTCATGTTAGAAAACATCTACATGCTATTAACTAAAGGTAAATGACCAATATGTAAATTGCATCTTATTCATATCTCATGTAATTTGTGTGGCTTATGATAAGGCAGTGAGAGGTGTGAGCTGTGTTGTGCTCTGGATACATTTCTGACCGAGAGTTCAGTGATTGTGTCTTTTTAAGATCTGCTCAAAATAACTTCAGAAAATAAAGGAAAACTAATGCCCTTAAGTTGACCTGCAGCGTGGTGTTCCCCTAGCTTCCACCTTCACCCATAACAGCACTCCAGAATTAGTAAGCTTGCTGACAGTGATTGGTGTTCAAAATCATGCTGACTAACTTGATCTAGAAGCATTTTTCCAGGCCTTTATTTGCATATGTAGATTTTTCATCTCCCAAGGTTGTGGTTTAGGTGATGCCTGAAGGTAAAGGACATTTTTGATGAAAGTAACAGCAGGAGGGAATGCTTGAAGTTTAGTGGAAAGTGATTCCAAGGTGGCTTGTCACATGGATATTTGAATGGTAGCAATAAGGAAATACCAAGGATTCAGTTTCTCAGTGACACAGGTGGTTTTGATCCCCGGGTGGTGTGTGATACTGGAGAGGGTACCAAAAGGTTTTACAGCAGAAAATGAGAACGTGGGCTTTAACATTTTAAGCTTTTTTGCTTTTATTGTCAGACAGTGTATGCTGGCTATCCAGGAGTCACTTCTGAAGAGTGGAAGATCCCAGTCTGTTGAAGTGTACATTGTTTTACTAGGAAGCTTCATGGGATTTTACCTCCTGTTTTTATCACTTCAGTCTGATGTGAACTGACCTTTTCACTAACTCTAGTCTAGAGCAGCAGTTAGTTGATGCCTCTAGATCTCTGGCAGACACTCCCCAGAATGGAGCTCCTGGCAAAGGGAAGCAATCCGTGTAGGCTAAGAGCTATAACTTCGGACTTTCAGTACTTTTAGTCGGAACCACAGAGGCAGAAGCCCACGTTGCCTTTAGTGGAGGAGTGGCATGGAAGATACTTTGTCGCCTGGATACAGACAAACAGGAATACGGGTGTTGCCATTGCAAGGGGCCTGCTCTGGATTGTGGCTGAAGGAGTGGCAGTAAGAGGACAACAGCAGCTGCCACTGCCAGACCATCTGGGTGCTGTGCACAGCTCTGAATGGTGCTTGGAGCTGCAGCTGGGGATGATGAGATGGTGCAGATGTTTGGGCCAAGGGCAGAAGAGATTGTGCTGCTGTCCAAGGAATGGAGCTGATATGAACCCAGGAGAGTTACTAACCTGTCAGGTCTTTGTGGCTCTGGCAGGGAGCTGGCTTGTCTCACTTGTGCTTTCCTGTATTTTGGGACACTGGTCCCTGCTGGATCCTTGTCCCCTCCCTGTGCTGACATCTTAAACCCACTGTCACTGTGGTGTGTCATCTGCAGCCTCTTCCTTGTCCCCCCCTCCTTTGGTCCCTGACAGGGATCACTGTGTGTGGAGATGGTCTTTTTAGGGCTCAACCTAATGGTAGAGAAGTCCATTCATTCCTTGGAGTTGGATTATGCTATACTGCAATTACTGAAGCTCCCAATGTTGAGAGCATAATATAGGGGCGTCCAATCTAGGATTGTTAGGTTTAGCACAGCTATCCAACATAGCATTTTCCTCTTGCCTTTGGTACCATTTTAAACTGCAGGTGTTTTACTTGGGTGTGATTTATACATGGTGTATTAATGGCTCAGTCTGCTTCAGGGAATTGTTTTCTCTTGCTGTGTGAGTGAAATACTATACCAAGAAGCTGGGTTTTTATACATAATATTCCTGAAGACTTCTAAGGTTATTCGAACATGCTGAGCTTGTTTTATTTTGTGTTCCTAAAACAGGTTGAATAAAATTTTTATCAAACATATTTTAAAAGTACATTAGCAAAGGCCATTCTGTAATTGCAGTTAATGAGCACTGCTTTTGGTGCGTAAAACTTAATACAATTGCTAAATTTCCATTAGGATAAGATCTGTTCTACTACCTAGAGTATAATTTCAACAGTTTGTTGGCTTCCTTTATGATACTGAGTTTTTCAAAATGCAGTACCTTGGCTGACTGATGTAAATTGTAGCTTAAGTTGTGTTTTCTATAGACTATAATATGGGATTTCTTTTGTGTCTGGACTTGATTTTTGTTGAATATGTTTAAGTACTTATATACCTCGTGTGTGTGTGGAATTAGTCATGATTCTACTTGTTAATTATTGATTATCAGGTGATATTTGATATAGGTTAATGCTGCTCTTGGGTAATGCAACCCTGATGCCTGTTATAAAAACTGGGAGGCTGTGCTGACCTCCAGAAATGTGTACAAAGTTCACACTGAAAACTGCCTACATCAGGCTAGGCTACATACAACTTTTAATACTAATGCTTTTTTAGGCACATACTTCTCAGTATTTCGAGGGAAATTTTCTTATTATTACTTTTGTAGAGCTTAAAGCAGTTCTTTAAGGGTATGGTTTGTCAGAATTGAGCGGCTGCTGCTGAAAGGGGCAGCGCTGCTCCCCTCTACCCCTTGCACAGTGGGTGCTGGGGACATGCGGCCGCTGCCAGGACAGTGGGATCTCCTTGCTCCTCTGATGGGAGGCAGCGCTGGCTCTGCTGGGCTCTGCTTGCCCTCTGACAGCTGTTTGCTGTTGGACTGTGCAGCTGGATGGTTTGTGGGGTTCAGCACAAGGTAGGCAAGTGATAGGTCAGACTAAGTGTAACATGGGACTGTGTCCTTCATTGGTGTTCCCAGGCTAGAATTCAGCCTCTTGCTCCCTGTGGATTTAGTGACCAGTCTGTTTTTCAGCAGTTGTGTTTTGTTATGTTTTTGATTCACGTTGACTGCTGTGCTGGAGGAAGGACCATGTTACCATCGTAGGTCAGGCTCAATCCCAGCATCTGCCAGCTTTGTGATTTCTGAGCATTGTGTTGAAACAACTTCCCTGCTGTAGGCATGATGTGTTTGCTGAGGTCTGACGAGTGTTTCTCGTGTTCCCTGTGTGCTCATCTTGGCCCCTGAGGATGTGTGGGCTTGTTCATTTAATGTCTTCCTAGACTGTGCCCTGCACACTTTATTCTGCACTCTTTGGCATGTCTTGTCACTAATTTGCTGTTGTTTCTGAAGAGCTGACTGTAACTGATACAAGTAACCTACATAAGCTGTGTTCACTATCAACCCTGAATAATCTAGAACTTTCCGACAGAGGAAACATAGACATAAAAATGTTTCCACAGGGCATGGAACTCCACTATGTGAGTTGTGTTCAGTGTCATGTAGCCAACGGATGTAGTGTTTTCACTTATGTTATGAAGTTGGAATTAGAAGTAATTTAACTTCCCTGAAATGCTCAACAATTTTACATGGGTTTTAACCATACCCCCTTCAAATTGTCTTCCTGAATTCAGGCTGAAGATTGTTAAAACAAATGCAATGGTTTATATAGGAAATGAATCATTATTCATAAATATATATACTTCTCTTTGCATTTCCAAAAGAATGATGGCAAAATATAACAGCAGCAGCTACAGGAGCAAACACTGCAAACCAGAGATCTGAGGAACTTGCATGGCAATGTGAAATTCAGCCCCCAGCTCCTGGCAGGAGAATGCAAGTTCCTGCTGGTGATCAGATTTGTCCTGTCTGTGGCCACAGTGAGCAGCTGTAGAGTTGTAAGTGGAGGTGTGAATTTCTCATATTTGTTTGCTGGGACTGTAGAATCAGTGGTGAGGATGATAGAAGCTCTGTTGATAAAGGTGAAAGTTTAGCAAAACTTTTCCAAATATGAAAAATTCTATTTTAACATGGAATTTTTTGGTCCCTTTATACTGTTGTGTAATGTATTGGCCTCATTAGAGGAGCCTTTGCAATGCCTACAGGATGATAAAATAAGGACTGAGACTGCAGTATCCATCCTAACTGCTTTAACCACTCTGCACATCCCGTAGGACTTCACAAATCACTGAGTATGATGGTAGGAAAGCAATTCATGTGTATGTGGTACTTTTTGAACACGTCAGTTTTATGATGGAGGACAGAGAAAATGTGTTCTATTTACTCAGGAGACTTCTTTAACAGAGGAAAACCTGAAGTTTATTTGAAATGAGGATGTCCTGAGGTGCAGCAATGCCAGGAGTTAAAAACCACCTTATTCTATCAGCTGCTGTAGCATCAGTGGGAGGGAGTGGGCAAGTTAGATGCTGCTAAACAATTCTGTTTGATGCTGTCTCAGTTGTGGCATGTCTAAAGTATTGCAAAGCAAACGTTGAATTTATAATTCATGCTTACAAATTCCATGTGTGATTTCTTTCCACTAAATGTCTAAATTTGCTTTAGCAAAATAAGACTTCAGACAGGTTCTTAAATTAGGAGTGCTTGTGTCTTACTCTCTGAAGTCAGTATTTTATTTTTCATGGTACAAAGCAACTAGAGGGGAGAGGATGATTTGCCGAAGCCTCTGTTTTCTGTTGTCTATAAAATGACCTGTGATTTCAAATCTGTTACATGGATTTACTCTTTTGTGACTGTATCTAAAAATACAAGCTTTCTTTTGTATGTAAAAGGTATTAACTAAGAAATAGGAATTTCTGCTTTGATCTGTGAATTAATAGCAAATTACTTTAAAGAAATATCCAATTCATACAGCTACAAAATTTTGGTTATTCACTTATGTTTATAAATGTAAAATATAAGACTAAAAATCTGAAGTGTGGCTGTTTTCAAGGGTATTGCATACTTTATATTTTTCAATGGTTGCTGACAAATAATGTCAGCAAATGGAAATGTTACAACTTTTTCACTGCCCCTTCGATTGGAAGTAGGAGTTCATGAACCAGAATATAGTCTGTAGTCTTTCATTCTGGTTAAAGGCTGTAGGATATACTCTTGGGACAGAAAAAATAAACAAGGAGTTTGTTTATCAACTTTATTAGATCTTAAAAATGGAACTCATTAAGATTTTGGCCTCTTCTGTGCAAATTAATGTCATTACATCTTGCACATAAATATTTTGAGCTGTTTTTCTCCCTCTTAAAAGGTGGCTTTAATGAGTCACAGCTTCCATTTTAGTAAATTGTTCATGGGATAGGCAGGCTCAGGAACAACTGGGTTAAACCAAGAGATTATTTGAAAAATCTAGGGCATGTGCTCTCTCTGTTCACTTGATTAGTTTTCATAATTCATCCTTGTTTCCACAGCAAAGAGCAGCATAAGGCATGTAAACAAGAAGCAGTTTTCTTGCTTTTGTGTTCCTTTATCTCTGTATTTTTACCAGAGACAGTTAGTGAAGTGTGGAAAAAGATATATTGTGTGTGAATGTTTGGAACAAATCTTGGTTTGTTTTGTGAAAACCTGTGGGATCTGAGAGCCAGATGCTATTTGGGGATGTCTGTCTTTGACTCTGCTTCAGTTCTTTTCTGTTTGACTACAGGTGCATGAAGAACAGAGGAGGTATTTCCGCTTATCAGAGATGATGTGGAGAGACACTTTGTGAGTAACTGACATGTGTTTTCTAAAACGCCCAAAATGCTAATGTGGAAATTATTTTTTTTAAAAAATTCTGTAATGTAGAATAACTGTGCTATTTGTCTAATAGTTTCCTTTGGGTCTGGAAAGCTGTGAATAGGGAGCTCTTCCTGGAACCCATAGACAAAGCTGATTGTGGAAATGAGGAGCTGGAAAACAGAGCAATGGGATATTTTTTTTTTTCATGAATGATTAACCATGATGTCCAACTTGTCTGTAGTGATCAGTCTACCAAAGACTTCTATTGTTGACTGCTGGAAGTGTTCTAGATAGCAGTAAAAACCCCTGATATTGCGTATATGGGGAACCTTCAGTAGCGTTAACTTGGTACTTGTAGAAGCTTATTCTGCATGTCAGGTTATTAACACTGTTTTGTCCTTGTCCAATTTTGACTTCAAGTCTGATATATTTGCCATAAAGATGATGGGAATAGTAGCAGTGAATAGAAGCTTTCCTGAAAGTTTTCAGTTCTTGTCTGCTGGAACACAACAATATTCTGGGATCATAAAGGTAAACTATGCTCCTAAAATATTACAGGAAAGGAAGAACCTCTGTGACGGAATATAACTGTACCTAAATAAGTAGTTAAAGGATTTGCTTTTGTGGAAACAAGGTCGTTTTTAGAGATCACAATTAGGTAATGCAATGTCTTACTTTTCAAACGGATTCCATAAATATTCTGTGTTTCTAGTGCTGTAGACTCATCAGTCAGCTCATTCTGTTGGGGTAATTAATCCCAGTGTTTCCTTTTTTTTGCCAGATTTCCAGTAACAGTTATGAATTAAAGCAGCATGTTATTTTATGATTTTCCATCATGGTCTTTGTGCCTTTTTTTTTTTTTTTTTAATGTAAGTAAAATATGAGTTATGTGGTCTTGAGAGCTTTCTTTTAAACCATAAGCTGTGATATTCTGGAGTTACTGCTTTGTTCTAATGATAATTATCTTAGGAGAATGGTGCCTTTGTGGACAAGTTCAGTGCTTCTCTTGGCACAGAAGAGCTCAAGTTAGAAGAACTGCTCTTACCTCAGGCACCTTGATTTCTAAGTTTTTCTGCATTTGTAGCATTAAAGCTACGCAATGAAATTTTTTTTTCTTAAATTAAAAAAAAGTCTTTTTATTATAATAGACCAGTAATTGCTTAAACTCCTAGGTAGGGAAACAGTTTAGGTTTTTACATGGGATTTGCCTTTTTTGTAACCTATATCTAAGAAGAAGATTGTTGAATGATTTTTAGGCTTTCCTCATCCTGGAGCCCTTTGCAGATTTTCATAGATATGGTTTTGTGATTTGTTTAGTAACTACGTTTTACAAAATTATCATTAATGCTTAATTTACTCATTCTGGTTTAGTGTCTGTAAATAGTGCCTGATTTGAAAGTCTGTCTTGCTTTCAATCTAAAGAAAATCCGCTTCAAGATAGTGTTGGCTTGCAGTCATCTTTCCCTTGGCTTCTTTCAGGCTCTGCTTGCAGTTCAGGGAGGCTGCGTGAGGATTTCTTTCTAACAGTCTCCTGGCCAGATGCTGGATTCTTTATGAAGCAGCAGGAGAAATCCTTGTGCTGATCCAGCTGACTTAGCCAGGAGATAGTGTTGATTTGATTTACTCTATGATGTTGAGATCACTTTTTTTGTGGACTAAGTCCATGAAGACTTTGCTGCAGCTGGCTGAGTAGCAACAATATTATGGAATATTATTTATTTCATTATTTTTAAATTAAGATATCTATATAATTATCAGCTTAATAAAATGGACATTGATTTTTTTGTTTATTTGTTTTAAACAAGAAGTATAGTTCAGGTATAAATGTTCCAAGTATCAATCTACATACCTTGAAATATTCTCGTAGTGATACCAGTGTTACTGGTAATACATGCATTTTTCTTTGAGCTTACTTACAGCTGTTGAGTATATTTTAGTGTGGTAATTTTCAGAAAAGGCTCTGTGTAAAATAGGCAGCAGTTACTTTGTGGGCTTAGCATGAATTTGTACAGATGGTTGCTGTTAAGGATCTTTTAGTTGCATAGCAGTCAGCTTTTTCAGTCTTCAGCATATGGCTGGGTCAGGTTGTGCTCTGATACTTAAGAGAGCGGATAAGGCTCTCAGCCAATGACACCCACTGTGGACGGTGTTTTGGGATTTGCCTACATTAAGACTCGTCTCTGTCAGCATTAGTAGCTGCAATAACAGGTAGTATCTATCTGGCCAGTTCCATGAGTTCTTATGGGATTATTCCAAGGGTGAATGTGTGTAAGATATACTGGAAGAAGTTGTGAATAGAATAGAATTTAGTCCTTGTTGGAGGGTGGATGTGCAGGAACTGGTTCCTTTTCCCAGTCTTACTTGATCATAACCTTAACTTTAACCTCTATGCTGTAGTATCTTTCTCTTTGAGGGGTATTTGTAAAGTTTGTGGGCTGTATAAAGGAAATTGCTATTTGCCTGTTGCTGTTCTTTTTGTGGTTATTACTATGCACTTGATGTGTAGTATTTCTGGTGAAAAATGGAAAAACATTTTGACTTTTGAATGTTCAAGCAGTGAGCTTTAAAGGGCTTGAAATATACACTGCAGCTTAGTCCATTAAGTTAAAAAGTAGCTTTGCTAATAAAGAGCAGTTGTACAATAAAAGCTTTTTCATTTTCATGGAGTGTTGGCTCCTACATTCATAAACTTCATAAAATATTAATTCCTAAGTATACTGGATAATATTTAACTTAAAATTCCACCAAAACAGAGAGATGGACACCCATTCCCAATGCTGAATTTTTTTTTTCCAGACAGGCTGAATGAGGGTGCCTTGTTCTACTTAACATCCGCCCATGTCTGAGTAAGTCTGATTTGTACAATAGTAATAGGTACTTGAGCTGTGCCCTTGGTAGTCAGTAGATTAGGGGTGTATGTGACAAGTTGGACACTGAAGGGACATGCTGTATCTAAGCTATTCAGTTTCCTCATGAATGGACTAATATTTTCTGTTGGCCTTCACTGATCTCAGTAACCACATAAAGCTATATGCTCTTAAAATAACTGACAGTCAGCAGCTGTTTTTTTATCAGGATTTTTTTCCCCTTAATAGTGATGAGAAAGTGGGATCCAAATGTCACGAGTCCTGTTGTCTTTGTGAAACAATACTGGTTTTTCTTGTATTGGCTGTTTTGCTTCTGTGTGCCTTTTTTCTTACATGCAATGCTTATATAATCAACCTTGTGTCAGCAGAGTCCATTTCACCAGTGTGGATTTATTAAGTATAGGTGGTGATGAATGAGCTTTAATATGCTGAAGTTGTAGCCATAGGTGACTTATATTGGCGAAAGGCTTTATGAGGGATGGAAACTGCAGGTGAAATGCAAGTCCTTCACAGAACACTGAAGAGATAGTAAATCTGTAAGGACATAAACATTTTAAGAACAATTCTACATCAAGTCGATTAGATACTTTAGAGCCAACTAATAAGCTTCATAGTATTTTGATTTATCTCAAGATAGATATGTGAGTTTACGTTTGGTTCATTATGCAAATTCAGACATGAAACAGTGGATCATCTGACTTAAAATTCAGAAGACTATTTTATTTAAAGCAATGTTTTGATACACACACCTCAGCATTGTAAAAATTTTGCTTTCTGCTATGTTATGTTCGGTGCAGTGGGTTAAGGCTGTCCTTGTGCAGTGTCCTGACCTGGGATCGTGAGCATCTGCGTGTGGAAATGGGCTAGTTTTGGGTCCCTGCCCCATTTGAGGAAAGATGTGAGGCTGTGCAACAAGGCAGTTTTTTCATCCATGGAAATATTTAGGTAAAAGCTGACTTTGGCAGTAAAATAAGGGCTTTGAGGAATGGAAGGGAAGTGGACAATAGAGGACTCTTCTACCATCTGTAAGGCACGTGAGGTGCATGGGACTCACTAGCCTGGTTCTTTGCACCCTGCAGCTGGACAGTCATGTCCGTGGGGTTGACTGCAGGTGAAGTGTTGCTGGGGAAGGGCTCTTTGTCCCTGCTTTGGGTGAGGCTGTTGGCTACAAATTGCAGCAGACAGACTAAGCTGTTTAGACACAAGGTAGAGGTTGGAGGCAGTGTTGTCCTCAAGGTCATTGGTATGGACAGAGAGGCTCATTTGGAACAGATAAACCTTAGAAATAATGTATAAAGAGAGGAGGGACCTCTGATGGCTTGTGGCAGACACAAAGGAGTGGATTAGAGCTTCAGTAAGAGAGTGTGCTCCAGCTGTGTGTTGTCCTACATCTCACACTTGTCACTCTTGGAGTTCAATTTAGGAAGCCCATAACTGCCAGAAGACGGATTGACTTGAGAGCCAAGATCTGTTAGGGCACAGATGCCCGTGTGCTTAGGCAGTGAAATAATCCTATTTTAACTTGGGAACACAGAAGCACAATTGTGTTCCTGCAAATGTTATGCAGAGGTTGAAGTTGCTGAATGATTTTGAGATTATAAGTTTGATTGCATTAAGACTGTATAAAGATTTTCCTTTCTCAGTGTAACAGCAAAAGAGGTTTATATTGCTGCTGTACAATGTCTTAATTAAAGGTTGCAGTGGCTGTGCAGTGAAGCAGTTGGTATTCTGGTTTGGTACAGCCATCATTCTGGGCCCTTTTAGGGATGTTTTAGGATGGTGAGAGCAAAGCAATAGATCTTTTGGAGCTTTAAACTCTGCACATGGATAATGTATCCATGGCCAGGTTGCATCCTGCATGTTAGAGTATATTTTTCATAAGCCAGATGTTTGCATTGCTTTAATAGTACTCTGTGTGCTGTACAAGCTAGCTTTGCAGTAGAATGGTTTACATAAAACAAGAATTACTTGCACTGATTTAAAATATGGTTTTGTATCATGGAGTTCAGTGTAGTGGATCCTGTTCTATCAAATAGTCTCACTTCCTTTTTAGTGTATGTGGCTTACCTGAAATTGCACTGCTTGTAAATGGCATTTCAGGAAGTCTGAACTGATCCAACATATGCCTATGGCTGAATTTTGATGACCTCCTATGTGCACTATAAAGTGTGTTGGTTTTTTATTAACAAAGCTTCCTTAAAATTTTGTCTTTGGACTGATTTTGCACAATTTTTAATAATTGTTTTTGCTTCAAGGTGCCAAACTGAATAGTTTGCTGATTTTTTTTTTTTTTTTTTAAAGAGCTCATGGATATCTGGGGATCTGTGGAAAATCAAACTGAGTGCCTAAAAAGTGATAGTTGCCATATATCATCACTCTGACTGCCAAGTGCCAGGGCCACTGCTGACTTGGTGATTTTTTTTTTTTTTTAAGAAATTATTGCTGCTTCTTTTTAAGGCACCTTTGTGTGTAAGGGGTCACATGGAAGACAACACAGAGGTGCTTGTTGGATGGTTTGCCAAAGGTTGATCTGATTGAAGGGAACAAATGTTGCAAAAACAGTAAAGCTGAACCCTGAAGGGCATTAGAAAGCAGCTTTTCATGCTTGATGGGGTGAGAGAAGCGGGAGTATTGGATGGATGCGCTGTAGTAAATTAATGTGGCTGGAGGGACACTGCAGGAAGACATTTCAGTAGTTTCAAAGGTTATGAAATGTGGGGCTTGTCTGAAGCCAGAATTATTTAATTTTGCGAAAGATGGGTTTTACCCGAGTAGATAACAAGGGAGAAAAGGTTGCATTTTGAAGGTGGTGTGGAAATAGTTCTGGAAAAATGTGTTGCCTATTTGCCAGTAACTCTTTATACAGGCAGCATACACTTGTGGAAGATGGCTTCTTCCCAATTATTCTAATTGATGACATAAATTGATAAAAGCCATTTAGCAGTATAACTGCTTTTTCCTAAGGCTCTTGCTGGTCTGAACGTGTAAGTTTTCTTGAGAAACAGCACCCTTCGTGTTTCCTATGTCTTTTCCCTCTTGCCAAGGGAAAAGATCCTGCAAACAAAACACTCTTTCTTTACTCCCCCCCCCCGGCAAACAAATTACCAGTCAGGCAAAACTGCACGTCCCTAATGATGTACTACTGCAGGCAAGATGAAAAGCATAAATGTAGATCTGTCCAAAATTCGATGTAGTATGTGGGTAGAAAAGAAGAAATGAAAAGATTACTCTGATATAAATATTGTCATGTTCACCCAAGGTTTTATAATATTAAAATGTCTCAGGACCTAGTTAAACTTTTGAATTTCTTTTTAATTCTTGATGCTTTGTTGTCAAAGAGAACAACTAATAAAGGTCAGTGTTTTTTTTGTAATACAGAATATTTTGATTATCTGGGATTTTTTGTGGTGACAAAAGTGATAATATTGGTTTTCATCGGAAAGTAATTCAGTTTAACACATTTTGAAGAGAGATTTTTGTTGAAAAAAAATGCAAGTGTATCCTTGTGTAAGGAGCAACTCCCATCTTCTCTGCGTTTTAGAAATTGGAAACTTGTGATTAGATCCTTCTGAACCTTTTCCTCTACAAAGAGTAATTAGGTAAGAGAACAATTTAGTTTTCTCACTTCATTTACTGTTTGTGTTTCAAGTTAGACCCAGTTCTGCTGTCATTGTCAGTTTTTTAGCAGGTAAGCAGCAGAGCTTTGGTGCACTGAGGCTTTGGGCCTTGCACTGAAATGGAACACTATTATTATATTTCCTTCTAGACAGAGGATAAATCTGCTCCCCTGTGGGCCCCCTTGGGCTGCAGGGGCACAGCTGCCTCACCATGGGCTGCACCACAGGCTGCAGGGGCATCTCTGCTTCTGGAGCACCTCCTGCCCCTCCTTCTGCACTGACCTTGGTGTCTGTGGAGTTGTTTCTCGCACATATTCTCACTTCTCTCTTTGGCTGCAAGTTTCTTCTCCCCCTCCTCTGCCTCCCATCCTTCTTAAATACATTATCCCAGAGGTGCTGCCACTGTTGCTGGTGGGCTTGGTGTTGGCCAGCTGTGGGTCTGTCTTGGAGCCAGCTGGCATTGGCTCCCTTGGACATGGAAGGAGCCCCCCTGCTACCAAAACCTTGCCATGCAAACCCAATACAAGAAGTTAATTAGAAATTAGCATCCTGGTTTAGCTCCTGCCTTTGCAAGCTGAAAGAAGACTAATTGAAGTTTATGGTAGCCAAGGGAGCAGCAGCAACAGGCAACACAGCTGAGCAGTAGGGAGGAAATTAATGCAGAACGGGTTTGTGTACACGAGCTGTGGGGAAGATTGGGATAAAAGCTTTTCATTGAAATTGGCTCTTTTTATAATGTCACATTTTTTGTTCTTTTTTGACTTCAGACTTTTGAGTTGATGGGATTTATTCTTGAGTCGATTTTCTCTCTGCCACTGTTAATAGTGTTGACATATTTCTGTAAAAACCTCCAGAGTCAGTTGGGAGATGGACAGATGCAGATGCTCTGGTGCCGGAATATGTTTTAGAATGTGTCTTGTCTGCTTTGTGGCTTTCTGTGGTTTAGTTTTTACTTCAAACCACAAGATTCATTTTCTTACAGAAAACAGAAAGTGGACTCCACAGATCTTCAGCAGTCATTTAAAGCAGCTTCCTTTGTCCTGCCCTGCTGAGCACAGTTCAGTGTGGCCACTGTCATCTAGAATTATGTTTTACCTCCTTTGGTGAACAGTGGAGTTACCAACCCCAGTGGCACTGGATCATTCTGTGCTCAGAGGGGAGATGGCAGCAGTGCTGCATGACAGGTGTGTTGCAAGTGCCTGAATTCCTGCAGAGATCTAAGTGGGGTTTTTTTCAGGTTGGCAGCCTGGAACCCCTTTTTTTTTCCCCATCTGGAAAACTGAGAAATTCTGGACAAGCTAATGAAAAAGTGACTTAAGAAATGAAAGGACCCAGTTAGTGAGTTATAAGCTAATTTGTTCCTCACGTAATGGACTATGTGATTTTTAAAATCAAGCACAAAGAACACCCAGGCTTAGTCTTTAACAGTTCTCTAATCCCAGATTGCTGTGTGTTTTTCTGCTTTAGTTGATCTAGCTGCCATTGCATCTGCTTTTAGGTATCCAAAGGCTAATTTTAGAACAAGGAGGTAATAACAGTTGCTTATCTTCTGATATAGCTGAAAAGGGATTTGTGTCCTAAAATATACTGAAATTTGCAGTTCAGTCTCAATTGTACTTTGCCTGCTATTTAGTATTTTTGGACTTATTCTTTTTTTAGAAAGAGAAAAAACAGATTTAAGACTAGCGTTGATTACCTTAACCTAGAAGAAATTTCTGCAACCTTATTTCCGTGTCTTCCTTTCTTGAAATAAAGTTCTCATTTAAAACATAATGGTTCCTTTATAATGGGAACATGGAAACTATAAAATTGTCAGTATTATTATTTTGTGCTGTACCTTGCACACCTGTAATGGTAGTTTGGTTGATCTGGTTAATTTATGTTGGAGTGAGTGGGTCCATTTTTTCAGAGAAACTAGAAAAATCATTATTTTTGTAATGCAGTATGATTCTATAGAAAATCTTCGAGCTGCATGCTGTATCTTGATTAGTTTTCATACTTTTTGCAATTGAATAAGGACATAAATGGAAAAGAAAATATAAGATTTGGTGTCTTACATTTATAATGAAGTAGCTGCTGGCACAAAAGTGTCTGACACTCCTTTGTAAATGAGTGCCAGGAGTGATAGTTTTGATTTGATGTTTGTCTGAGAAAGTGTCTGGGATCTATCATGTGCTTTTCTTCACAGCTATGTGAAACACAGGAGCCTGACTATAAGTGTTTCAGTATGTTGGTAGGATTTATTTTTCTTTATAGGTGGTTGAAAATATTACTGCATCAAATGGCATCATTCATGACTAGGATTTTCTGTTAGTGCCTTTTAAGACTTCTACTATTTTCATTTTGATTGCTAATGGCATTTAAATCTTTCATTTAACTAGAACTGTTTTGAGCATTCATTTTAAGAATAAATGCTCAATTATTTCGGTTCCAAGGGTTATATTGACATTAAGCAACCTTCTTTTAGCAAGTTCAGGCTAAAGAAATCTAGTGAAGTAGTTTCTGTAGTTTCGTTGACCGATGTTGTGTACTTTTGTCTCAGTCTAAACAGATAATTCATGGAACAAAAGTTTAAATTATTGAAGTTATGTCTTGGCAGTAGCTAAATCATTCTTGAAGAATGACCAAACTCATCAGTATGCTGCTCTCTGCTTCCGGGGGGAATTTTCCCTACATGTTTGATCTTGGATTGGAAGCAACGGATTTTCAGCTTTTTTTTTTTTTTTTCAAAGCAGGCACACAAGTGCCTTTTGTTTGATGGATGCATTTATGGGGACTTGAGCATATTCAGTCTCAAGTTTCACTTCTCAGACTTGTGTCTGGGTGGAATTCTTGTGTCCTGCTGTCGCTCTGATTGCACACAACCTCTTAGCAGTGCTTTGGTCAGTCACGTTTCTGCTTAGCATGAAAAATGGCTCTTTAATGAATAATGCTGTGAAACTTGGAAGAAAAAAATTATAAAAGCTTTCCCTAGAGGAGAGTTATTATGTATGTGTTCTCTCCATGTCCAAAAGCTTCCAGTCTCTAGTAATTCCAAAGACTACCTACTCAGTCCTATTTCCCTCTAGTTATTCTTTTGCATTTCATTTTGTTTAGCAATTGTGCATCTCTCTGTCCATAGCAGTGATGTTACAAGTATTTTCTCTCCTTCTTATTAGGTCCATGAATTTATGTCCTTCATTGCCAGGCATGTGCACTTGAATACATTAGAAGTATGTTTCCATTCAAAATGTGAATATTGACATTGTCTTGTGAAGCCCTTTGAATAAATTCATGTAGGACTTAAAATTGGAAGATAAAGAACTGGGGAAAAAAGAGTGGATTTTTTTGAGGAGATGACAAGTTTCTCACCTTATTTATTGGACACTTGTGCCAGTCACATCTGGTCACAGTATGATGTGTATGACAGTGTTCATCCTTGTTTAGAGGGAAAAGATTTCTTAACTTCAGTGGAAGAATTAACCTCTTCAGTAAAAAGTTTTTCTCCAGTAAATGCTTTTAGCTTCCCAAGCTACCTTTTTTAACCAACCACTCCAAATTACTTAAGGATTAATAGAGTAAAAACTCACAGCTTTAATGTTGACTTGCATTAAAACAAAATCTGTAATTTTTTTCAATTGACCAGGTAAAAGTACTGTTTTCTTTGTGATGGAATATTTAATAAAAAAGAAAAAGTTCCTCTTCTTTCGCTAGAAGTTTAATATACAGGCTTAATGAATATATTGAAACATAACACAGGTGTGGTCCTGTTACTTTCTTTTTTTTCTCCATGAAGAAAGAAATGGTGGTTCAGACATTCTCTTGCATATTTAAAAGCTGGTTTTTGGTTCTGGGTAACGTGCAGTTAAACTCCCTCTATACCTGGCTCTGACATCTGTCTAAGTGCAGCTTTAATGTGTGGTTTGTAAACCAGTACCTTTTGACACATGAAACGTTCACAACTTGAACTTAAAGTTGGAAGCAAATAGGTTTGGATTTAAAGTAGTTTATATTTCATGTGAAGGAGGTGATCCTGCTGCTGTTAATGGGATGTGTGAGCTTGCAAACTAGGCTGGCTGCTTGGAAGGTCTGGCTGGTTTGTACCATGTTCGATGCCGTGTAAGCAGTAAATCTCTGACTCTGTAAGTTCTCCAGGTGGTGACACCTTGTTTGCTGTGTAATGTGATCTGATGCTGATTGTCACTTTCCCTGTTGTTTCCATATCTGTCTTCTGTCACTTGGGTAGATGTGTACTGGTTGTGGCTGTTCTCTTGATGAGTGGTGGGTGTAGGGTTATCATAATTGTAAGGGTAATTGTTTCCCTGCTCTGTTTGCTCTTTATTTGAATGCATCAA
Organism: Platyrinchus mystaceus; assembly: GCA_035041135.1. Lineage (NCBI taxonomy): Eukaryota > Metazoa > Chordata > Aves > Passeriformes > Tyrannidae > Platyrinchus > Platyrinchus mystaceus. The sequence continues at coordinate 8,508,525 of JAWWLV010000158.1, read as the reverse complement.
GTTAAAAAGAGGAGCTTCAACCAAAGCAACTTTATGCTTATTGTAAAGTGCTTTAAAGTTCTAAATCTAAAATGATCTGCTCACATAGTGTGTATAGCACTGTCCCTTTGAAGGGAGTATGGCATTTCTTTTTCTGCATGAAATTTGTCCATTGTGACTCTATATTTTAACTGGGTGTATCACTTTTGGGTACAGACTGGCATAGTTCTTAAATTGATAATGCACAAAACATTCAAAAACTTAATTTGTCTTAGCTAGCAGCTGATCATCTAAATCAACACTTCTGAAATAAAAGTTGTAATCTTGAAAAGCAACAATGCTATCTTTAAATTCCTTGTTCCCAGAAAATTCTTTGGTGATAACATTCGGCTATAATCAGTGTCCTTCCATATAGTCAAACATGGAGGAATTAAACCTGCAATTCATAAAGGGAAGGGGGAAAAATAAATAGAACTTTTCTGTGGGTGAATCTGATCTGTTTTATTTAATTTTTCTGTTAAGAAGTGACCTAATTTTCAAAAGGGAAGTCTCACTTTCTTTGTGGGTGCTAAGTAGGTTGGTACTTCCTACATGCAAAAAAAAAAAAAAAAAGAAAAAACCTCCCCACACCCCACCCCAAAACAACTGAAGGATGTGTATATTTGTGCCTTATTTGAACAGGAAAAACCCTGCACCTGAACACCAAAAAAACTTGCATTATAACATTCAACCAATCAACACCCCTCCCACACTTGTATATTCAATTCTTTTAATGCTAGAGGTGTTCTGCCTGTGTATGTTCCATGTGCAGCTTGGTAATACATTTCTGATTATTCTGTTGTCGTTGGACATCTGAGATGGGTCTGATTCAGTTTTAGTTCACTTGGATGCAAAATCAGGCATATCTTGGAAAGTAATCACACAGTGGTGGAGGTAGTGCTGGAAAAACAGGATACTCAGTCTTGCTTGGGTGTTCATTGTATGGGGAGATCAGTACGTTTTGCATCTGAAACTGATTTGTTTTAATGAGCTGCAGTTCGAGCTTGCTAATGTTGTTAAGGACATCTTGTAAAGGTGAGAGGTGTTGGGTTGTATTTGCATTGGTGTTCTGCCCTGGACAGTGAAAGTTGAAGCAATTGTTAACACCTCTGAGGATCACGTGAAAAGTTACACACGTATCCTCCAGGATTAGCAAATGCTGTTCAGGGAAACAGCTCAGTTTTTCAAGCAGCATGTTGTCCAACAGCTTATTGACTACCAGTACCATAAATAGATGCACCCTGAAATCCAGACATCAGTCTGATTCCTGCAGATAACAGCAAATTTAATAACTGTAAAATGTAGAGGTCTGTCACAGAAAACCCCGAGCTACAGCTACTACTGTTCTGCTTTGTCACAATATTGGGTGTATATTTATGTCTGACCTTCCTATGACATTTCTGAAACTTGAGCATCTTGCTAATCTCCTTCCATCTTCCCAAGCTGTGTTATCACATCCAGTTCCATCATGTTGGATTCCAAACGTTTTCAGCATGCAACGGCCCTGTTCCAAATTCCAGACTTCTAGTTTCATTATTCTGCTCCAGCTCACCCGGTACAGGGTAATTGAATCCAAGCTGACAGCCAGGTAGGTGGAGGTGTATCAACCAAAGATCTGGGAGAAAAATTAATTTGAAGTGAATGTGTTAAATCTTCAGACAGTCCCAGTTTGCTTCTGTTGTCCCAAATTGCACAGAGGTCATGTATCAACAAGTCAGCAAGTCCCTCAGAACCCCAGCTGGACGAGCAAAGCTGTGTTTGCAGGTGCTTAAACGTGAATTGGTGTGACTTGAGTGAGTCAGTGTGGGAGTGAAGCAGAACATGAGAACTGAAGCAGAGGAGTTTGGCTTTGTAAAGCTCTTTTCTCCCAGCTAGAGCAGCGTCTTTGGCTGTTGTCTGGGTACCTCTTTGCTCTCACAGCGAGGTTTTCTGCTCTGTTGTTCTGTCTCCCCAGTAATTAGAGCACCAATGTGACTGTGCAGTTCTGTTTTCACATAATTAGAGCTGGGCCCATATAGCAAAATACATGGTTGTCTGTCTCGGGTTTTGCTCAGGGCCTTTGCCAGGACATCACTGGTCTGTCATTGGGAACCGGAAATCCTTCTCATTGCTGCTCTTCAGTGGGGTGTGACAAAGACTTGGGCTGATGAGGAGTAATTACATGATGCCTGCTGGCTTGGTGTGCAGTTGGACCAACCATCTCTGTGCTGTACATGCTCCAGGAGTAATGAGGAGTGATGTTGGAGAACAGGAATGGCCTTGTTCTCTGGACAGTTAACGTACTGGGTTAGAAGACCAGTGCAGAACTTGGGAGCAAAGGGAGGGAGGAGGGTAAATGAACTGAATCACAATGCTGGAATTTGCTGTTAAAAAAAAATTTGTGCATTCAACACCCGAAAGCCAAGGCTCAATAATTTGAATTAATTTTACTTTTGCCCTTTGGATTCTGTATGCTTTCATCAGATTAGAGCAATGAAGTAAAAGCTTAGTCACACTGTGCCTTGTGTGTTGTTCTAGGGTGTTTATTAAAAAAATATCATAAATAGGCTGCTTACCTACACATACTGTATTTAGTTATTTTACATCGAGGTCCTTGATACTATGTCTGAGAATCCCAAACAATTTCTTAACTATTTATTGAATGTCATTATTTAAAATACTTAGGAGTGCTCAAATAGGTATTTGCTGTTTATTGAATCAGTCTTTGATGTTTATATTGATTATTGCCATCTGCCCACCCCCTGAAAAAAAAAGTTCCTGAATGCACATTTCAGAATCCAGCAAAATTTTGTCATGTTCTAGAAATTTCTCCCCAGAGGCTGCTTTTTGTGCAGCTAGGTGTTGGTAGTTTGCTTATGTTTTGACCTCAGTGAAAGAATCAAACAGAGGAAGGTGGTGTGTTTGTGCGTGCTGTGCTTGATTTGGGATATGAGCCAGAACATAAGTTTGCAGAAATTTGATGAGAAGCACTACAGAAAGAAAAGTCTTCTGTAACAGTGTTTATGTAAAACTCCTGTGGTCCAGTAGTTGCTGTAACTGTTGGTTTCCCTGTAAGTTTATTATTCACTGGACAGTTTTTATTTCAGTGTTTACAGAAACTCTTGTGGCAAACTTTCATCTTATCTCAAGCTACCAACTGCATTTTACTTTGAGTTCAGTACTGACCCTATTGAATAAACATCTGGCTTAATGCCCTGCCTTCTTCCCTTCCCAATCTGACTGCTGTATCCTGTGCTTTTGGATTTGGAATAGCATATGGCTGGCTCAGCAGAGATTTCCCAGGTGTCCCCAAAATTAATCTTGCCTTCTTTTCATGTGCCCAGTCTATGCTGTTCAAAGGCCTCAAAAGCTTCAGCTTTCAAGGATTTTAGTGTCATGAAAGTACTGAGTTTCTTTGAGATTGCCTTTGAATTGCTTTCAGTCTAAGATTTGAAATTTAGAATCAGTATTCCAAATGAGTGAAGAAATGCTTTGCTAAACTGCAGAAAACTATTCAGTTCCAGTTCTAAATGTCTGTAAATACATGGGCAGGCAGGGGCAGTTCAGGCATGACTGATGTCAGTGCATGACTCTTTTTTTAAATTATTTTAACAGTTGGTTATGTGGGATTGTAGCACTGCATTTTCCAGGCAATGCTTCGTGCAATATGCAGCAAGACTTTGTTCAGGTGGTCACAGTCACGCTTTTTTTGTTCTGAGTTGCTATCATGATTGCCCTGAAGTACTATTTTAGGTTGGACACAAGCTAGTCCAAGCTTGCAAGTCCTAGCTATGAAGTTGCACAGATCAATAACCAAAGCTTAAAAATAGTCATATTTTGCATCAGTTTCATATATGAACTGTTTTCTGATTTTACTGGGTTTTTTTCTCATTTAAAATGGGAATGTATTAAAATATCTGTCTTGTAGAGTAGTTCTTGTGAATACCAGAAGGTGGCATAACAGATTTTCCTATAATTTTGATTGCAAGAAATGCACAGGATGCTACTACACTTGCTTTAAAGCTGAAATTTTGATCTTAGGGAAATTGGATCAGTTTGGACCTTGACATTTAAGGGAGTTATTTAAAGGTATACCCATTCTGCTTTTTTTTTTCAAAATGTGAAACCTCTGGTGAGATTCGAGCTGTCTTTTATAACTAAAGTTTTTGATGTTGGAATTAGTTTCCTTGAGAGTGCAGGGAGAAGGAAGGGATCATCCATCATGTCTATAAGTGCAATTCTTTCCCGAGCTGTTTTACAGAATCCCAGTTTCCCATAAATACATTGTTTGGATATTTTGCTTTACCAATTTGCAAAATGAAACCAATTCCTGTTTGTTTTAAACTCTTCTTGTTAACTTGTGCTAGGAAAGAATAAATTCTTAGTAAGGTAACTCATAAATTATAGTTTTTTGCTGTAGCACCTCTAACCACAAGCAGATTTATAGGTGTACCAATGTTGTGTAGGAAGAGGTAAGTGAAGACTGTGCAGAAAAGACCAATAAGCCTTTAAATGACGATCTGTTTTCAGCATAATTTAGATTTCATTCTAACAAACAAGAAACTTAGTCTTTGTGTTGCCCTGCATTTAATGGCAAGCTGGTGTTATTAGAACCCATCTCATGTGATGCTTTCCTTATTAGTCTGTCTCTGGGGCTGTCATCTTCACTGTGGGGTTGATCAAAAAATACTTAAATATATTTTAAAAATAGGTATTGTTTCCATTCAAAGATCTAGAGGGACTTACTCATAGAGAGAGTGCCATGTGCATAATTGGCAAGGTTTTGGCAGTGGAGGTGTCTGCAGGGGTGACCTGTGAAGGATGAGGCTGTGACTGCCCTGTGCCAGACACGCTGGGGTTGATTTTGCACTAAAACTTTTTTGTTTGAATAGTAAAATTAATTGGTGTAGGACAACCCTGAAACTTTTAAAGGAATGAGATACATGGGATTTTTTTCTCTTTCCTTCAGCTCCCTCTGGCAGACAAACACCTGAATTACAACTGCTTTACTTTCAGCTATTTCAGACAAAGGCTTGTCCCAGCTTGAAGTTATCACAGTTGCTTGATGTGTGTGCATCAAAAAGATGTGTTCAGCTGTAGAAAAGTACATTATTGCAGCTGCAGGAGGTGCTGAAATACAAATATTTCTTGGTTTAGCTGACTATGGTACTGTTTCTTTGCCCATCACAGCTGTTCAATGCTATTTCACCCCAAGGACTTCTACACCACATTTATTGATTTTTTTTATTTTATTTTTTTTCTCTTATGTGGTCTACCCTGAGCCTGCTGTGATTCATTAGAGCAGCACAGATGAGAAGGATATGACTGTTTTGCATAAAAGCCTCGAGTTTTTGCAGAATTTAGACCCTTTCTTTTGCTGACCAAAGCTCTGGGAGGTGGGTGGAAGGAAGTGGTGCCGCTCCACCGGCTGTGGCTGTCACCCACCTCTCTGCAGTCCTCTCCTCCTCTGAGCATCACCAATTTGTTTTCAGTTCTGTGTTTCTGAGGGGTGGTTTTGCCAGGTGAGGGGATGTGGTCACATGTACAAGGCTATAAAAATGTAGAAAACTGCCTGGAGTGTGTGGAGCGCTGGTTAAATTTCTCCATGGTGGGACCTTTAGTAGCTGCTACGTGGGCATTGGAGAAGCACTGAACTTCAGTTTCAAATAGGAGTCAGATCTTTGAAGTCTTATAAGAGTTTGTAATCAGGAGACTTTAAACTATATGATTTAAGTATTTCATAGATTTCAAAAATGCAAATAAGATTGCTGTTCTTCTGTGGGCCTTTCTAAAAACAGCTTGTCCTTAGACTTTTCTTGCTATGTACAATTATTTTACGCAAAGCAGCATGTCCTGATTTGATCCTAAATTATCCAGATAGTTACACTGTCACTAAATAGGGGTACTGCAATTTCAGAGTTCTTCCAATCTGCTAAGTGAATATCTTAAGACTGTAACTTTAAATCTGCTTTTGGAAATGAATTAATAGCTTGTACATTTGCCCAGCATAACCAATTTGAGATAATTAACTCACATCTTTTGAAACTTTGCCTAGAAAATGCAGTTTTCTTTAAATTTATGTTCTCATAGCTGCTAGAAAAGAAAGCAGTTTGTAATTTCCTTTCTATAATTTAATTATTACACAGGAATTTTGACATTTGGTGATTTAGCTGATTTAGCTTTATAATATAGTGGTGTGTTTCAGAGAAATGCAACTGTTTCATAGGAAGAATTATTTTTTGTGATCATGCTTTTTTGTCTTTTGGAAGAATCTAAAGGTAAGCAAGGTATGCATTTTTAAAGTCTCATGTGTTAATTTAAATGTTGATGACTACTAAGACTGTGCTAATTCTGTGGCACAAACACACTCATTGATTTTACACCTTCCATTCAGCTCCACATGAAAGGCAGTGGCCTTGGGTCCTTTGCATAATAACACTCACCAGTGGGAACTTGCAGAAAACTTCTCTTTTTGCCGTAGAAGTTGACTAGATATTTTCTGAAGAGGTAGTATCCAGCTCTGCAGAAATCTTGGAATTAAAGTTGCTCCATGCACTTAGGACTGCAATGGTGGTTACAGGTATTGGAGAGGTGTAAATCAGTGAACTGCAAACATGCATCTTCAGTGTCTTTGCTCCTGGCCCCCTCCCAAGTGAAAGAACCTGTGAAAGCTGTCAGTGTGGAAGTGCATCACAACAGGAGACCTGTTTAGTTGATTTTGCTTTCCTTTTGGGAGCAAGTACTGCTGAGGTTATCACTGGCTTGGTTTGCCGAGGAAGGGGGGGATCCTGGGTGAATGAACCAGGGAGTTTCCCCCATGTTGTCTTTTGGGAAGGAGTCTTTGGACAACACCTACCCTTTGTCAGACGGTAGGAGTTGATTCCCGGTTGCCTCTGTCTCATGGGTGGGGCCGAGTGGGTTAGAAATTCAAAGTATGGTGTTTAGTACAAGACTCCCTCTTTCTCACATGGCCTTTTCAGCTGTTCTAGCTTTGGTACTATTTCTACCTCTTCTCATGGCATTTAGTTGGAATGATCTGTGGACTTGAAACTCCTTTGTCTAGTGTAGAGAAATTGTACTTTTTTTTTTTATTCTTAGACTGAATGGGGGAAATTAACACTGGTGATAAACAATTAACATCAGTGATAATTTTGAAATTTAACTTTTTGCTGTGTAAGCCTTTTTCTCATGTCCCTGTGTGTGAAGGCAAGCTGACCTCTAAGGTCAAGTTGCTTTTTCATAAAAATTTGTATCTAACATGCCGATGGCAGATAATTAATTTGAATGCATCTATGTAATTGTCTCTTGTGATTCCTTAAAGGAATCCAGTCAGCTGCAGTGCAGTGGCCACAGGCAGCATGGTGCAGCAGCTTCAAGTCTTGTTGGAAAAGATACATTCCTGCTGGTTCTTTGGCTCCTAGGTGGCACGCAGCAATTTCTGACAACCTGGAATTGAAGCATCAACATTTTTCTCAAAAGCTTTTCCATTCATTTTCTGCCAATCTTCCCGAGGGGCTCTGGCCTTCAGGTAAAGATGCCAGGATGCCCACAGTGGAGATTTGGTGATTGTGGGTTAGCAGACGTCAGAGGTGACAGTGCAGTGGGAATTCCTCTGCTCAGAAAAAGTTTGTGTTTTTGTCTTTTAATGAAGTTGAGTCATTACAGAAGCACACAAGAGCAGGTGTCAATGGGCTTTATTCTTGCCTCTCTTGTCTGCTCTTTTAATCAGAGATACTTTACGTAGGTGTGAAGGACCAGAGAGACTCACTCCAGTGAATAAGGACAATAAGGCTTATCGAATGCAAAATGAGTAACAGATTCTTTAGTAAATAATAGAAGAATGAAAGAAAAAAGCCTACAAACTTTCATTTTAAGAATATTTTCAAAAAACTTTCCCCAACACATGACTCAAGTAGTTTGCACTTTGCTGTCTGTGGTGCAGGAAATACTGAACTTTAGTGGCCGGTGCTCAATCCTAGCTTCTGTTTAATTACTAAATTGTTTAATATATTTGCATCATTTGAGTCAGATGTGTAAATGTGTTTAGGCATGCTTACTAAAATAAATTGTGCAGCCAACAGACCATAACAGCTGTGAAGAAGCTGTTTAGAAATAAATTTTTTGTAGTTCACAGTTTGATCTAGTAAAAATAACTGTTGCTTCAGACAATTATCTTCAGCAGGGTCAGTCTGGCTGCTGTGAGTGTGCATTCAGGTTTCTGTGTTGATTTATTAAATATAATCACCTGGGGAAGATGAGCAAAGTTCTCTGAATAAATTGGTGTTAATTCAAAAGCATTTGTTCTTAGCAGTGTGTTGTCAGCAGAGTACATTGGCTTAGATCAAAAATTGGAAACCTTCATTAACTCACTTTGGTTTTACCTCCTGCTAAGTGTTTTAAGACCTTATTTTACCTAGTATCTTTTATGTAAGAGTAATTTGCTCAAGCAAAACTAGTTTGTTTGGGGTTTTTTTGCATATTATAACCTGTAGCTTGTAATTAAGTTAACATTGCATCTTGATTCTTGGAAGTGATTTCTTGCTAGAAATCTTACCTCAATTATAAAACAGTCCCACTTAAAGAATACACACAAGAAAATGCAAGGCATCCATAACATAAAACCAGCTTTCATGGCCCGAAACACACACTTAGGAATAGATTTAAAATATTTGAGACCATGTGTAGTTACAAAATAAGTTAGCACTTCCAAATATTAAAAGTGTGAATACTGCATGGGCTAAGTTTGCTCATTTCTTGTTTTTCCCATTTTCCTAAAAGTTTTTGGGAAGCTGACTTAAGGTTTAACTGAAGTTATTTTATTTAAATTGTTTTAAAAATAGCTGCTTATGACCTGATAGGAAATGGTGTGAGTTTAACTGTTTGCTGTTCCTGAATAATTTCAGAAGTTTCATACTCAGACTATCCATTTTTTTTCATTAATGAATGATGCAAAGACCGGGATAATGGGCTTTTGAAGAATGTATGAAATGGAGAAATTAATTTCTCAGCATGATTCCTTCTCAGTTGGCTAGCTGCTGCCTCTTTGGTTTGTTGAAGAACATACATTTTGGTAGTCTCAAAATCATGTGAGAATTTGAATCTTTCCTAACTGTAGTGTCTGGGAAGGAAGGGGAAGTGACTGTGTCAGATGCAGGGTAATATGCATTCATCAAATTATATGTAGAAATAATATATGTGTATATATATAGTGTGTATATATATATATATGCTATATACACAGTCCTGTATATATAGTATGCATATGTATATTTTATGTATAAAAATAATTTTCACTGAAATGATGCATCCTAAAATGTTACTGCAGCAATTTCCTCATTTGTATAGGAAAAAATGCTGAGTGGGTGGATGGAAAACTGCAGTACTTCTTGTTAAACACGTGGCACATGCCCTGACTGCTTAACTTAATATTTAAAGATTTGGAGATTTTTTTTCCCTGTTTTAAAAATGGCCCTACACATATTGCTATAGAGATGGTAACCTGCACTACTTGCAGCATTTTGACAGCAGGAGGGGTTGGCTGCAAACCCAGTTTATCGCACTTCTTTGTGCTTTATGATTATTCCTTGTTCCTTGAGCAGTCAGACCAATTTAAGAGAATTAAATATATTTGATAGTAACTACTTTGTGAATGTCTCTGCTCCATTTATGAGGCCATGTGCATGTTGATGTTTACAGTTCAGCTGCTTCCAAAAGATGCTGTAACTTCTGTCTGGTGTCTGAGAGTTTTTTTACCTCCAGTTATAAAAAAAAATTCTTTGGGACAGCATAGTGGATAGTAAATCAAAGTACACGTGTAATTCTCAGAACTGTCTTGAGGTATTTTAAAGCTTATTTCTTAATGAAATTAAAAAAAATAATTGGAAGACTGTGTCTTAGCAAGATAGATCTTTGATGTTTCTAGAATAGTTGCAGTTTCAGTAAAAGCATTGCCAGGTGCATATTGCCAGTTTTTTTCTGTACTTCAGTATTTGTGGAATGTTATAGTGTCACTGTGAAAGAACTGGTTTCCTTTGGATTACTCCTTAGGCAGAGATTTGTTTTCCCTTCATATGAATTTTGGTGTGAATATTTTGACAATATATGGTCAAAGAAATTGTTTTAATTAACTGACTCATATATAGGGCAGTACTGTCAACACCATCTTTTAATTATTCTCTTTCAGTAATTGGAACAGCTGCAGTTTAATAGACTGAAAAGCCAGAGGTAGAGGCATGAGAAACACCCGTGTGAAGGGGAAAGAGCTGAATAAGGAAGCCAATTAAACTATCACACGGTCAGTTTTTTAGGGAACCTGAAGAGAAATTTTATGCATCTTTATTTGCTTGTTATTTGTTCAGTTTCTAGACTTGTGTCTATACAGCCATATTTAAACTGCTGAAATGATTTGATATTGAAATTACTATTGCATTTGAGCTCCATTGCTTTGGGAATATTTTATTGGATTTTGGAGGTTCTGCTTTATTTCATTCTGTATCAAAAAGACCTTGTATAGTAGGATGCATCAGCTCAGCAGGCTGGTAGTTTGAAGATATGGAAAAGATCAGAGCAGTTCCTCCCAACGTGAAACTGATTTTCTGCCTTCAGTTTGGAGTGAGCTTTGCTAGTTGCTAGTATAGGGGGTTTATCATATAAAAACAAATATCTGTTCTAAAATGGGAACAGTGCTTTGTCTCAATGAATTTATAGAACATGGGTGTTGAGGAAAAGAATCTCAAAAGTTTAAAGATGTTTAGTGTTCTTACCACCACCATTTGAAAGTATTTTTCTGTGTATCTGAGTCTAGTGTCTTTTGTTATACAAACACTTCATCAGTTGGAAATAGAAAACATAATATTTGTGACACAAATATTTAGACCTTTCTGTTTACATTTCTAGATGAAAATAGGAGATGTAAATCACACCGTCTCTGTAACTTTGATTGTTTTTCTCTCTGTAAAGCTAAAAGAAGCCTGAGGTTCTGGAAGTGAGAAGACTTTTCAGGTCACATTAGAAACAGTTTGCAAGACTTGAGAAAGTTTCCATATAGCATAACCTTATTTTCACCTAGTGCTTTCAGTTCCTCTCATACTTAGTAGATGAATAAAAGGAGAGAGGTAAGTAGTTTGTTAGAGTGGAACAGCAAATTTTTTTTAACTGCAGCAAATCACTTGACTGAGCAAGTATTTTTTTCAGTTATGTTTTTAACAGACTGAGGAAAGTTAAACTCAATCTGTGCAAACAGGAAAATCCAGTGGCATTTCTGGAAGTTGACTTTTATTCTGCTTAGTTTTCCTACAAGAATTTATGTGGCATTCCAAGGCTAAGAATAAATATTTTCACACTAGTATAGTTTTACGTTGCCTGGGCTCTGATACATCTTTCTGCCTGTGCCTTTTTCTTTGAACAATCGTGAAGGGAAGTCTTTTGGGAAACGCAGAGATAGTCTTAAAAGTTTTGTTGGAAGTATAAATGCTCCAGAAATGTAAATGTGGTGGGCTGTAAGAGGACAGCATTTATTTTATAATGCAGGTAAAAAGCAGCAAAGGCATACATGTTGCCAGTCAGTATGTACAAAGCAGTGTGGTAGCAGCTTAGCGTTCAAGTTGCACAAAAAAAGGAAGAGAATATCCCAAAGAAAAGGAGTCACAAGGGACGTGGTTTTAGCTGCATTCCTGTCCTGAAT
>JAWWLV010000158.1:8432292-8496745 GCA_035041135.1 Platyrinchus mystaceus | reverse complement strand
TGGAGAAGAAACGGTGCTGAGATCAGCCCACTGGCAGAGGGTGGTTCTGTGTGTGACTTGGTCATGTGCTTGCTCCTCTAATTTGGGGCCAAATCTTGGTTGTTGGTCAATAGTGAAGCAGAATTTGGGGTGCCGGGGCAGAGGAAGAGGGTTAAGAAATGCTTTGCTCTTTTAACAGCTCTTCATTGTCCCTTCTCACTGTGGTGTCAGAACCTCACTGCTCTACAGCCCCAGTCAGTAGCTTCTGGCCTTCCTTAACATCTCAGGTCTGTAAAGTGGCATCTAAGGATCTTGCCTTTGATGGCCTTATTTACTTTTATTTTTCCTTCTTATGCACCTGTTCCTTTCCTTTATGGAGGAATTTTCTGCAGAAGTGCTTGACACTCTGTTAGTTCCTTTGCTTTCTGTCTGTTCAGACAGAAACATAAGCATGGAAATGGTTGCTTAAAACCCAAAGGTTTTCTCATCTTTTGTACACAGAATAAAGCATATGTAAGAGACTCAGATAATAAGTAACTTTAAGCAAGTTATAAGTGCTTTTAATTTTGCGTGTGAACTTGCTTGTGACAAAACCACAGAAAACAAGTCCCTTGTATAGTCCTAAGATGTTGTGTAATCTGTGCAGTTATCATGAGATTTCAGCATTTAAGGGTTTTAAACTTAAAGCAAGTCTCTGGTTTGTGTGCCAGTTTGGTGTATTTTCAGAGCACTTGTCTGGAAATAACTTTTCCCAGCAAGTAGGATTCTGCACAGAGCTGTATTGCTGCTTTTGGCCCTCAGAACCAGTTCATTTGGGGATGAGTGGCAAAGCAATGCAATATGAGAACAGAAAATGTATATTCAGTAGGTGCAATGCACACCAGGAGATCAGATTGCTCTTCTCGTATTATTCCATGTGTAACTAGACTGTTATTTTGAAGTCTTAATTAAAATATCAGAATAATATACTGTGATCTTCTGTTGTTGCAGGAATAGTTTATGTAAAGCGTAAAATACATTATAATAGTATTTTCCCTGTGAATACACAACCACTCTGTGACTGTCAGGAATGAAATGGGATTTGATTTGTTTTTTCTCCTTATGTGCAGATAGATGATTCATTTCTCACATGGTTGTTCTTAAGCAATTGAAAAGCGTTTCTCTATTTTTAGAGTACCTGGTATTGCTGCTTTCTTCAGTTCTGCATTTTGTACATGGGCAGTTTGAATAGTGTGTGCTGAACATTGGGAGGAGATTCGGTTGGGCAGTGCTTGAGATTCATGTGCTTTCAAAAAAATGTTTACTGCTACTGGATTTTCCTGTAAAGTTTTTATTTAGGTTGATTGTGGATTAATTGGAAAAATAAATGGAATCAGAAGCACCCAAAGGGAGAGCAGGTTTTTGAGGTCTCATCTTGTCCTGTAGGCTGAATGATCTTCTTGGGGTCAAAAGTGAAAAATAAGTCTGATTTCTGGATACTCTTTGATTGACTTAAATGCCAGTCAGTGCTTGGCAATGACTTTGTGGCTTGAGTAGGCTTTTACTGGTTAAAAGGGTATTTCAAGAGTTACTTTTGGAAGAGTGGTCCATTGATTGTCTTTAGCCTCATTCTTTAATATTAGTAATACCACTGCTAATAAATAAAACATGATCATCTCCTTGGGGTTGTTAGAGTAGGGAAATAGAGATTTTACAAGCAGTTGCTAGTTTATTGCACTGGCTGCACTCAGTGTGAGGATGGGAGTAATAATGCTTATTGTATTTTAAGACAGTTTCTGTATGATGGCAAATGCAAAAGCAAAGCTGAATGTATGAATTCAAAATGGGGATTTTTTTTCTAGCTACTACCTGACATCTTTCAACTTCTAGGCCTTCCGTGCAGAGCTGGCACGATCTGGTAGCCTGGTGTTACGTGTGGGTATGAAACTGCATGCAGTGTTTACCACGTGTGCAGCCAAGCGTGCCTGTTGGCATGTAAATGCAGAAATTATTTTACTAGAAGTATGACTTTTTTTGTGCTAATACTGCATGCTCTGCAGGACTAGTGTTTCTTAATAGTTATAGCATATAAAACACTGTTGTCCTACACAGTGATGTCTGTTCAGCATCCCAGGTAGCAGTTCCTGTGACATTTTTTGCCTGGGTTAATGCTGCTCATGTATAATTCAGAACTTCTTCAAAGAAGTGGGAGAGAGCTTCAACTGTTTGTCCAAGAGGTGCAGCTGGTTTTGTGTGAGTCCTTGACTCTGGTCATCCTGGGTTGTTTTAGTTTCTTGCCTGTGGTTATGGTATCAGCTTCAAATGTCCAAAACTATTTTGGGCAAGCATTTTCAATACTGGTGATCAGGAGCAGCAATTATTTCCTGGTGATTCCATCCCAAAATTAAACTTCAGTGTTGGAGGTTTCACTGCTACAAAAAAACCCCTAACTTCAATGTTGGAGGTTTCACTGCTCCCAAAAAAACCCTGTCAGCATGTTATTAAATGACATTAGAATGATTAAATTTATAGAAATTTGTAGAGATAACCCCTGGTTTGATTCTTTATTGATGGGTAGCATGACAGGGTATTGGCTTTTTAGTGACAGGATTAAGCTATTCTGATGAACAGAAAAATTGTCATGCTGTACGAAGACTATTCTGAAATCTGTAGATTAAACATCTTAGTGTTGATTTGGTCGACTGTGGCAATACATTACAAGTGATTTTTTTTTTTTTTCCTGTAAGGTAATCAATATAGCTGAAGCTCTGCCTTCTTTTCCCTGGAAACCTGCTCTGCTTATGCATAATATGCTATTAAATTCTCCATTCCCTTTTTAATAGTTTGCCTCCTATGCTCCCTGCTGTCATCAGCCCCGGGAGGTCACCAAGCAGAGCACTGAGTTGCAGAGTGGTCCCTGATGGGGACCTGCGTGACCATCTGCTTCGTCAGTTCTTCAGGCAATTTGTGAGCTGCTGGGGGGGCGTTGAGAATTAGATTGTTGATAGCGTTCCTACAAAGACTGCTATTAACAGCCTGCTAGTCTCTGCTTCTCTACTGCAGAAGACAGAGTGATATTTGTGTTCCCATAGCATGTTGTAAAATGCATGAGATTTTGCTCATCCTCCTTGGAAATGAGAATAGGAAAATGAGAGCATCCTGAACCAGAAGCTATTAGAAGAACATGCAGAAACCTGCAGCGATTTGTGCTTTATTTTGTCTTCCTAGCTATGGATTAGAAGGACTGATTTTTGCAATGGGCTTTTTCCATAATGGCATTCTTGTATTGTTTGGTCAGAGCTTGCACAGGAGGAAAACAGGCTGCTGAATTTAGTCACTGATCTCTATTAGCCGTGGCCTAAGGCTATGCTGAGATTTATATCCCATTTGTATTGTTGCAGCTCAAAAGAAGAATGTTCAGAGGATGACAAGTGTATTCTGAGTAGGTATGTTGTTTCATTTTCATATGAAACCCATTTTTTTTTTCTACTTCCATTGGTCAGAAATGAGGTTAATAGGAAGAGAATATAGTACAGTGCTGCAGTGTTCCTGTTAAGGTAGAACAATAGCATCAGAAATAGTTTTTTAAAAATTAGCTGCTTTTATTAAATAAAGCTGCATTGTGCTGGTGTGCACAGTGCAGTCTTTTTTTTTAAAGCATATACTGCAGTCAGTGCTTCCCTAACGAGGTGGCACTATTGTTGAGTTAGAAGGATAGAATCATCATATTGCTTTAGGGGACAGCAGGATTTAAAAGGAGATGCCTTGCAGCCCTGTTTTACAGATTGGAAGCATCGGTTTAAGGGCATTGGCAGAATCATTTCCTTGTTCTTAGCAGCAGCCACTGCTGTGTCAGTAGTGTGTGGAATGGAAGTCCTAGTTGGTAGTCTGTTATGGAAACGCTGTTTACTGTTATTGTAGTACCGTGGTGACAACATGCCATTGAAATGGAAAACGAGCTCTCCTGCTATCTGGAAATTCCCAGTTCCTGTGCTTAAAACATCCAGGTCATCGCCACTTTCTCCAGCATACATGTAAGTGAGAGAAATGAGGATAATAAGGTGGGAATTTTTTTCGTGAGACTACCCTGTGGCAAAATACCCTGTTGTATATTAAATGACATTGGCACTCAGAATTTTATCTTGTTTGCTGTGTAGACCCCCCCAGATTTTATCCTGGATGTTTCATGATGGATGTCGTGTCGAGTCTTTCCCTTTCTGTTGAAACGTAGAGAAAATGTGCAGATCAAGCCGTATTCATAATAATATTGTATATGTTCATTTGAAAAGTTTGTGTTGTTGTTAATTTGTAGAGCTGATCCTGAATTGACAAGTTAAGCTTTGAGGCTGGCAGGCTTTCTTTATAGTGTATATGCTAACATTTCTTCCTCCTGACTTTTACACTTGGAAATTGAGCTTGAAATCACCTGGTGTATTGTACTGCACTTTTGTTTGTGTGAGTTCTTGTGTAGAAGAAATCATCCTGTTTGGTCTTGTTTTATTCTTTAAAGTCTTAGTCTTAATACAAACTGAAAGTTACAATAAAAGCTTAAAACATAAATATCGGTTGTTCATATCTGAATCCTTACACGGTTATACAGGTTGCCTATGTAAAGTAGCTTCATATAAATGTGTATTTTAATACACATGGTGACAATATGCCTTTGTCTTGCCAAATCTTGATGCAGCTTTTGTTCACCTTTTGTTGCTGCGAGTTCTGTGTCAGCATGTACAGGTGGCTTTTTCTTCCTCCTGTGGAATAAAACTACTAAGCACAGGGTACTGAATTGCTTCTGCCTTTGTTTAAGGCTAAGCTCTTTCAAAATGAGGAAGAGTTGCTTTAAATTTCACAGTGTAGATGACTTTCCTATCTGGAAATTACTGTAAAGGCTAGTACTTTCCAATAGTATTCTGGTCTAATACCTACAATATTAGCACTTTTAAGCCTGTATTGTCTGCTTGCAGATAAGCTTTTGCTTTAGCTGCTGTAGGGACATGCTGTAAGAGGTACACAGGTCCTTTCAATGTCTTTTTTTTGTTGTTGCTGAGAATTGCTTTGATAACAGTGGGGCTGAAACAATCCGGCGCCGTGTGCATGGTCACTATTGTTCTCGGTCAGAAAGACTGAGGCTTAGGGAGATAACCTGGCTGTACAGAACCTGTGCTGTGCACACTCCAATTTAAGATGAATTTTCATGGAAGTGCTTCTGCCTTTTTACTGGGAGCATCAAATATGTTTAAGGCCATCAGAAGATAAGCTATTTCCAATAAATTGCTACCTATTCAGAGTTTTTTAAAAATATGGTTTAAATACAAAGATAATCACAATGTTAGAAGAGCTGTGAGGCATTTGAACCTATTTCATGGAAAGAGTGTCTTTAGTGTTGTATGTTACGCTTTTGTTTTTTAAACTGTGGTGCTTTTAAGGGCAAGAAAAATCAGAAATAGCCCAGTCTGATCTATGTGCTGCTGAAACCGAGCGTTTCTTTTGTGCGTTGCCTTTAAATCTCTAATCTTAGCTCAGTGTATGCTCCGGCTTTTGTGCTGGGCATCGTGTAGCTGATTATCTCAGTATGTTCAAAGTATGAACAGGTTTAGCCATCATGCTTAACTATACGATGCTGAGCTTATCTGGAGCATGAGAAATATGTGATCAGCAGCCCTAATCATCTCTTTATAATGAGTCAATGTATCTCAATGTTTATGAAGGCATTTCTTTACTGGCACGCAGACCTGACGTTAGCAGGACTCATAAATCTAATGTTAAAATTATTCATATACTTTATTATAAAGAATGAGAAACATTACAAAATGGCACCTATTTGATTTGGCAATATATATCAACTCATTAAAAAAGCCCCTTCTAATATAGGTTGACCACTAAAATAGGTGATAGAATTAATTATCTTCATTGCAGAGATTACAGTAAATTTACTACTGTTTTATGTGATCCAATGTTTTTCACATTCGTATTTATAAGTTTTCTGTCAGAACTAGTACTCTGCACCCTGGCAAAGGGCTTATGTTTTGAGTAAAAGATTGAGGAATAAGTGGTGTGTGAAACACTACATGTATTGATGTAAAATAAATGACCATAAAACTCTAGAATTCACAGATGAACACTTCATGCTTGGTATTTTGGATTTAGGATATACAAAGGTATGATGGAGCTTTTAATCCTTTTAATACTTGACATCTTAATCTTACAAAATAGGGGGTTTTGTGTGGTTTGAAATGCAAAGTAAGGAGGTCCTAAAGTGTTTGGTTTTTTTGTGGGGTTGTTTTTTTTTTTTTAATCTGTAATGAAATTCCAGTTTTATGGGTTCCTCTAGTAAAGTTGACCTTAACTTCAAAAAATTTCATCCTGCTTATGACTTACAAGTAACTTATCTAGAGGTTAAACTGATGATCAGGACACATAGATTTTTTTAGCCTCACTTGGCTGGGTACCCGGTACCTGAACTCTGCCTTAGTTTCCCTGTATCCAAATGCCGAGACTGGTGGTTGTGAGCACGTTTGGCTTCTTGGATGAAGCAGCATCTACATACAAAGTACTACTGTGAAATGTTGGCTGTCCTGCAAACTGTGCTGCTGGGGTGGC
This sequence comes from Platyrinchus mystaceus, assembly GCA_035041135.1. Classification (NCBI taxonomy): domain Eukaryota; kingdom Metazoa; phylum Chordata; class Aves; order Passeriformes; family Tyrannidae; genus Platyrinchus; species Platyrinchus mystaceus. Next base: position 8,490,187 of record JAWWLV010000158.1, on the reverse strand, counting down.
TTAGCTCAGTCTCTACCTGAAAAGTTTGTGGCAGTTCCTGAGGTGGGCAATGAATATGAGGAGCTCGGAGAGTTCTGTGCTGTGGGAAAGTAGCGGACGGGTAGTACATGAAATAAAGGACCTGCAGAACTTGAGCTGATGAATTTGTAGGCGAGGAGGTTGTTTTGTTACTGGGAATTCCGCTGGTTTTGCTGGGTCTGGTACTGCTTTCCTGGCAATGGGAAGGAGCAGCAGTGACTCGCTGCCTCTTGGCTGGTAGCTTTGTTTACCACCAGTTATTTATTAGGGATATTTTCGGGACATCCTGACTACAAGAGGTAACTCTTGATGTTATTCAAAGGATGAAGACATCAGAATGTCTGATGGTGAATGCAGACATTCCCTGTCTTCTGGTGGAGCTGGTCCAGAATTGCTTGAACTTTCCCTCAAGTTACAGAGATCCGGTGACATTGCACAGGGAAAATTAGGTACTATTAAAATTGGAGTGCTGGCATGTGCCAGTATATGTAGGTGTAGCACAGCTGGTTTAGTGCACGAGGGAGGAGTGTGCAGTTTTGGGTGCGTGCACATGCCTTTGTCAGGCTGCTTTGCATTTTCTTTCATGGCACTCATGTTGCTGGGATTTAGAATATAGATTCCTTTTGTCAAACAGTGTGGAAGCTGTTACAGCAAGTTTATGAACCACTACTCAAATCGCATTCATATTTGTGGTTGTGTTGACTATGTGGGCAGAGACCTAGGTGACTTAATGTATAATGTGGGCAGTTTCAGCAAGGGAGTCAGAGGAAAGGACGAAGTGAATAATACAGAGTTGAAAAAGTGACATTCTGTGGCATCACAGCTGTCATTTAACATGATTGCCATGTGCTAAAAACAAAAAAAAAAACAATGACTGACCCAAGTAGAGGATAAGAATTAAAGCTCTGTTACAGACAGAGTGAGGAACAGTTCCACATTTGGTTGTATATAACAGTTTTGAGGTGTACAGGAACATGAATCCCAGTTATTGTTCATGGGTCACATCATCTCATACATTAAGAATCAAGAGAATTCTTTCTTATTCACACTACCAATGTCACATTGTTTTCCAAAGTTGTGCACATCTTCCATTAATACGAACAGAAGAAATGTTTGTGGAAACTCAGGAGATTAAAGTACTATGATGGACATCTACAAAGAATTCAATAATGCAAAAATACTATTTGAAACATACTATTACAGGGGATTATTCTATAAGGCTGTGTCATGTGAGAATATTCTCAGCTGTTCTCTGAAAAATAAAATGTTCAGTTAAGTGTTTTTCGTGGCCTAGATGCCATTTTGAAAAAATAAGAAAAGTGAAAAAATTCTTAATTAAGAATAATCCGTTTGTAATCTTAGTGCCTTCTATCCTTTTACATGTAATAGTATGTTGACATTTTAAATGTCAACTGTCCTTTGCATGTGCTTTCTTAAGTAACTGACTAATGTTAGGAGAAATAAATAAATGTGGTATTCCAAATATATTGCTATCAAAGGGTTTGCAACACAGTCGGTCTATCCTGAGTCATGTGGTTGTGAAATTTGTCTGATAGGAAATGCTTCACAGTAATAGAAATCGATTACTGTGCAGAAAAGCAGAATAAATTCTTAATACTCTGGACTAAGCAGCACTGGTTTAGCTGCTTATTTTGGTTATATAGGTTTATGCTTTTGTGTCGTCTTTCAAATATCTGATTTGCTTTATAATAAGCTTTTAAAATTTATGCTATACAGTGATATACATACTTAAACGTGAAAAGCTGTGTATGCATAATTCATCAAATCACCTGTATCAGTTGTCCTTTGTGAGACCACTCTGTGTGTCTGCTGCCTTCGTTGGTCATTTTTAGTAAAGGAGCCCTTTTGTTGGGCTCCTGAGCATTTGACAGGTTACACAATATTCACACAGAAACACACTCAGCTGTCTTTGGCAACATTTCCATCTTAAGACATTGCTTCCTAGATATTTCAAATTACAACACATTGAAAGTCAATGTGCAGGTCACATCATGTATTTTTTTAAACTAATGTGACAAACCATGCAAAGAGATGAACTGGATGAGTGGGGAATAGAAAGGGCTTTTATCTTACTAGTAGATGACTGCTTTTAATCCCATAAATTTTGTGTACAGAGTTCTCATTTGTGCCTTTTGATCTTCCTTTTGCTTTTTATATAATAGGTATTTCAGTAGATTATTCTTTTGAAATGTGACGTTACATTGCAGTAATAAACTGGTAAAAATGAGGGGAAAAAACCCAATCTGTTTGTCATGAAGTTTCCCAGGGCTAATGGTTTTTCTGGGGAGACCTTTATAGGTGATGCTTTGGCTTACAGGTCCTCAAAATTCCATACTTCTCCTTATATAGAATTGATGTTGCAATATTGACATTGTGTTGTGACATGGTAAAGCATCTTTATTAAATTATCTAGAATATGTTACTCAGCCTGTTCTGCCTGCATGTCAGTTCTGCCACTTTGTCATTTTTGCCATTATTTCCTTGTTAATGTGGAAAAATCTAGTTGTCCAATGACATTCTACTCACAGACTTTTCTACTGTTGAGGTATTTTCTGTTGATGTTTGGATGAGAATACCTGTGGATTTTCATAAAGTATTTGGTGAATATTTGGGTTTTAAAATAATAGTTGCTTCTTCTAAATGTTTACAGTGGGAATTGTAGAGTAATAATACGTAGCTATAACACTTCAGTGGAAGTGCATGTCTATATTATTGCTGTAATATTTTGTCCAGCAATGACTGAGATTTTTTCAGTGTCTGAATTGCAAAAATGTCGTTTTTTCATGGGATGAACAAGTCACTCACACCTGTTATCTGACATGCTTAGATCTAAATGCTTTATCATGTAGAGGAAAAAATATTTTACAATTTAAAGTAATTAATGCTCCTCTGCATTCTCCCCAGGAGATTGTAATAAAGGAATGCCAAGACAAGTGTGCGAAGTGACAGAGTAAGAGGAATGGTAGAGCAGAACCCAAACCCTAATGTCAGAATCTTATTTAATTTTTTTGCTGGCTTATGAGGTATCAGAATTATTCTGTACAGTATATAGGGAGAAAAAACTCCAACACCGTGGAAAGGAGTTGTTCTTAAACCTGTTACAGGAATACAGTGGAATGTATATTCTATGACCAAATCTTGCGTGTGCAGGTGCCACCTTAGTCATATATAGGGTTTTGTCTCTAAGGAACCATTTATTCTGCAAACTTAGCAATTTCTATGTATGGAAGCTAAGGACACATCAGGTAGAACTGTAATCTGCTGGTTTTCTTAAGTGTTTTATAATGCATAGGAGGTCTTAAGCTGCCTAGCCAAAATTATGACTTAACTTCTAAACACTTAAGACCAAATATAATGGGCAGAAAATAAGTGTTAGTCCACCCTACTGTGAAACCTCTGACTGTTGAATATTAGCTTTTTCAACAGTGAGGGAATAAAATAGTTCTGCTGCTGTAGAAAAGTTACAAAGTCTGTGTATTTGCCTTGCTTTTTCTGTTTCTAATAGTAGGAATCAATAGACTAACACCAACTTTGGCAAAAAGTCATTACAGAACTGTTTCTAATTTAGCATCATTAAACAATCTGAGTCTGCAAATTTAAGCTACAAATGGCTCAATGAATGTAAACCCTTTGTCAAATAGATAAATGTGGATGTGATACTAAGGCTCCCAGAGAGACTAAATGCTGTTAGGAACAAAAGCTTTATAGCATTGACTGAGCCAAATATTGCTTTGTTTCTGTGGAAAACAAATTTGAATTAACCAGCGGGCTGTAATTATGCTGCAAACAGCTTGAGACCTGTGATCATTTAGTTGTTTTAGAAGGAATTTTGAAGAGAATACTTTGTGTGCATATCCTTTGGAAATCATACCAAAACAGTGGATGATGTTGCTCAGTCCTCTTCTGCTGGCATTGTGGGAACTAATTTTGTGCTGGCTTTGGTCACAGTATGGCCTTGCTAAGTGATACCCCCAACATCACTTGAACTTTTTTGTGTCATCATTTCTGTGTTGTCCATCCATATCCATTGGTGTTGGAAACAGGGATCATATCTTCAACCATCTGAGTGTTTCGAGTAGCTGTCATCATTTCTGTTGACATCCTGGGCTTGCGTGCTCAGGCAGCAACTTTTTCTCAATATGGTGATTGTGTGTTGAAATCCAAAATGACTTGACTATATTAAAAAAAAAAAAAAAGGAAAAAAAAGAAAGGTTAAGGCTTGACATTTAAGTACTACTCTCCAAAACTTTGCTTCTGGAATAGCTTAAGTAGGTTACCTGGATCCTGACTTGACTTGAACACGGTTCAGTGTCCTGTCCTTCGGGTGAGGTGTGTTTGTTGTTCCCCTCGTGGCCTTGCTGCCTTTTGTGATCAGGCTTGCAAGGCTGCTCAGGCTGTGTTGCTTCTGTACTGAATTTCCCTTTTGGAGACCTTCTTCAGCTGGTCACTGGAATGAGCATCTCATGCTGTAACTGTGTCTGAACAGCAGGTGAAGTTGGTGCACTCCCTTCCTCTGCTCGTCAAAGTGTGCCCAGAAACCACCTTTGTCTTTCTGTGCTGATTTTTGTGAGGTCTGGAAGTCCTATATCCTCATCTCCTGCTGCCCTTGGCCAGAGCCTTGTAAAAGTAAAAAGCCACTTCTCACCGCTTGGCTGTATTATGAAAAGCCTGGTTTTCTGTTCTCCTTTTACAGAACACCCTTAGTTTAAAGGAAGGGTGGAAAACGGAACATCTATTTGCTTTTCAATATAAGAAACAGAAAGCTTAGCTTTACGTGCCTTTCTTCTGGAGTGGAGATTTAGAAGAGCTCAGTATGAAGTTATTAAACAAATGTTTAAATGTTCTGCTGTTACTGATGCCCTTCTAATCTATAAACAAGGTCAGGTGTAAAAAGTGAGATATTTGAATATAGACATCAGAGCACTGCCCAAGGTGAGCAGTATTCATCACTAGCTGCTGTAGCTATTTTAGAAAATTGCATTCACAGTAGTTACAGTGCAGCATTAATTCACTTGAGGTAAAAGGTTTGTAAACTTCTGGTTATGATGGCCCCTTTCAAGTGAACCACACTAAATGGCAGTTTTAAGAAATTCAGTAACCTGATAAATGCAAAATATTTTAAATTACATTTGCAGCCCCTAGTTCATCTATTAAAAATATAGCCTTAATCTGTCCAGTAAAAACAGTGACATCTGAAGCTGATAGCATGGGATAACTGGTCATAATAATTTAGGAAAAAAAAAGGCAAGATTCCCACTCCTAATGTGCTGTGTGTGTCACAAAGGTGGTCTGTGCAAAGCGATTTAGGTCCTGCCTTCCAGTGCTGTTCTTGTGTTCATCCTACATTTGGATCTTGAGCAGCAGCCCTTGTCAGTACCTGTGCCCCCAGAGCAAGAACTGAATTGGAACGTACTAGTTGGGCCGTTGAGAGGAGCTAACTTGCTATGTCAACCTGTTGGAACAAAAATGACCTTTTCTCTTTGTTTTCTCTTCTGGAGTCATGTATCTCTTTTAAAATGTAAATTTGCATTTCCTATAGACACTTCTGCTGTATTTTCATAATAAGAAATCATTAACAAATGATAAAACTGGTTAGTTTTTCTGAGTTGCTGATACCATAGAAGAATTAAGTTAGAAAGTCCTGTTAAAAAACAGTAATAAAAGGAAGGGATGTTTTAGGGGAGGACAAGTGTAAAAGTAAATTCTTTGCCTGAATAAAGGATTTCCTGAAATTGTATGAGTAGAAGTTATGGAATGGAAGAAATGTGAAATACCATGATAGTGTAATTTGATCATCTACATTATATTAATATTTGCATTTCTTAATAGAAGTGTTATGAGATTTTTTTTTATACAATGCTACCACATCAGTTGTGGTTATTGAGCTCCAAGGTGGGCATTTATTTGTTGGGAAATTCCTAAAGTCATTGCTTGTGAAGTTGGAAGATCTGTTCATAATAGGAAGACAGTAATAGAGTCAGTACTTATTTTTTGGCAGACCAAGTTTACTAAAATACTTCCTGGCCAATTAAGCATACAAAGTAAAAAATTACTGTATATTTCATAGTAAATGAAAGTTTTGGTGTATTTTATGGGTCTTTTCATTAAAAAGTTCATTAGCAAATTACATGCATAGCTGCATGTATAGGATAGCCCTGTAACATAACAGATTTTTGGTAAGTCATAAAATTGTAAAGATTTGGCTTGTAATAAGAATGTCTTAATATGAAATTGAAATCTTGTTCTTTGCTACCTGATAAATACCAGAGTCCTGGCCCATGCCAGGGGTGATTGCTGAAGAAGCCGTTTACCAGTGACCAGAACACTGTGGTCATGGGTCATTGAACAGTAATTTGACAAAGAAAAGAAGGTTGTAGTTCTTTCAAAAACAAGCTGCTGAGAACTTAGGAATTCACTGTCTGGCCAATAAGGCTTTGGCAAGCTTTTACTGACTTATGTAAAGACTGTGGGTTTTAAATAAATGGAGAACATGCACTCTAAAATATCTGTAGCTGTGGGCTGATCTCCCTGGTTTTCAAAGACTCTGCACAACAGATGAATGGTTTACTAGAGTAAATGAACAAATCCTCAGTATTCTTAGTTACCTTGTTTCTGTTGCATAAGAATGAGCTCAACTACTTCTGAAGAAAACATCATAACGAAATATTGTTTTATTTCATTTGTGCCACTGAGCTCTATACAAAATGGCCACTCCATAATTTGAATGTATTTGCTGGAAAGTTAAAGCGTATTAATATCCATATAATGCACACTTCATATTTCATTGCTACAAAAATACTAGTTGGAAGTACTTGGAGGATTAACTTGGAGTCACGTTTGGTTATAGCTGTAAGGGGAAAACTGCTGTACTTGAAAGAATCAGCATAAGGTTAGAAAGAAAATTCTGATTCAACTTACTTTGTGATGGCAACTAATTAACCTCTGGTGCCTTTCTCTGAACTGCAAGCCACTGCTTCCCAGAGGTTGCAGCTCCTTTGCCCTCCTGTTGCAGTGTTAAATATTCATTTCACATTCAACTCCAACATTCCCTTGTTCTTACCACTATAATGTTCAACCCCCTCCAGGCCAAGTGTGTGCCTTGAAGGTGGTGTTAATTTCCACATTCAGAGCAGCTTGTTGAGAATTCTCACTACATGTTGTTGTAGTTTTAACTTTTTCTAACCTTTTTTTTTCTTTTTTTTTTTAAATGGTTAAAAATGGTACTGCTGCCCTTCTTGTTTAATGATTTCTATTGATCAGAACAATAGAATTAATTAGAAAGTGAGTTAACTTTCTTCTTTGGTATATGCTTAATTGTGATACACTGTACTTACAATAAAGTGAAAAAATCAATATGTTTACATTCATTATTATTGAGTTAATTATAGTGCTTAGCAGACCTATGTTAATGAATGTAAATAATGCCTTTGGTAAGTGTCCAAAGAAGACAGATGTACTTACTATGGGTTTGTTGGGACTTCGGTTGGACATTAAGCACATTTCCTGTCTGTTCCTGCTCTGAATGGCAGAGTTATTTCTGAATATTCCCTTTCCAGCCCCCCCAGCAGAGGTTATATTCTGAATACTTTAAAATTTTTTTGCAGGGCAGTTTTAAATTATTGTGTATGATACGGTACTTGGGTTCTGCTCTCTGTATGTTTCTATCAACACAGAGAGTAAGAGCTGTCGCAGTTTCACTTTGTCTCGCAAAGAAAGGTTCCTCTTGTCGTGTGAAGATAAATGCTGAAACTTGCACAAAGCCAGTGACAAAGGCATAATTTCTGGTTGCTCTGGGAGTGCTCTTTCCCTCTCGGTGAATGTCACAGAGCTGGAATTCAGGGGATCAGGGTGCTGTCGCCAGGTCTTATTGCTGACTTGTGTTGGAACTTCTGCCAAACCCAGCTCCTCAATGTCACTTTCTGCAGAAAGGGAGAGGGTACTTGGCCCTCACAAACTGTTAAGCTGTGGGTTAAAAAGGTGGTTTATTTAGCAATGACAAACAAAAATCCCCAAAGCCCCACAAACAAACACATCACAGGGTTTTTTTGGTCATAGTTGTTTAGATATAAGCCAAAAACCAGTATAGGATTAATACAATCTGCTTATCTCTAATATTTTTTCTCGTGGAGTCATACACAGCCAAGTAAATGCTTGAGACTAGAACTGTAACACTTATATTCTGGTGGATTTTTATAATGTGGGATTTGCAGTTTTTAATGTCTAATTACCACATGCAAGTTCCTGTCCATACATAACAGCCAATGTGGAAGAGAAATAGTGAAAATCTCTTTTGCAGAAGAGCTCCAAGTTGTGAGCTGCTGAGCTGATGTGTGTGATACAGGTATTAGAGAACTGCTTGTTATCTACTGCAAATCAGGTGGGGAAATAACTGCTTATAGTCACAACTGGCACATTGAATGTGTACTCTTAAGTATTGCAAGTATTATAAAATCTTTTATATCCTCTCTGTTGGCTGTGGAGTTGTAATAAGGCATCGTGTGCTATAGAGACCAACCTCTTAGGGCAGAGCTTGGGAAGTTGTGTGTAATGTGGCGTGTTCAGAAAATACTTCCATGATCCCTGCTGTTCTTGGAATAAATGGATCATGGTCAAGGTCTTTGCCTTCATTTGTAAAACTTGTGAGTTTGCTGGCTGTCAGGAAATCAAGTAGTGTTGTGGCAAACATGGTAAAAAGCCCCCTCCAAAGAGCCAAGAAGATTGACTTACTTGTGTATTGCTTTTCCTAATGGTTTTAACTGATGTGTACATCTTCTATTTTCTTCTGAGTTTAAAGAAAGTATTTTAAAAGCTCCTTCATGTAACGTCTATCTGATCTGACATTTCGGGAAGCTGCTCCAAGAGCAAATAGTCAGATTTGTGATAGTTGAATCTGTTGTTCCTTCCCACCCACGCTTACAAGTCTCCCCACGTTATTTTATATTTCTTCTTAGAAAGACATGTACAAATTTAGAGACTGGGTGTCCTTTGAAATTATGTTAGACTCTTGCCTTGATGTGAATGTATGAAAAACAAAACAAACAAACTCCACCAAACCTGAAACACCCTAGAACAAAGTGAACAAAAATATTTTGGGTCATGAGCTGGAAATTGCATTGCTGCTGTGTAATGTTGTATTTGTTGGGTGCCAAAGATAGCTTGGAGAGCACTTTTCTGAAGTACACCCTGTAAACTTCATTTAAATGATTCTGGTTTTGTTTTATAAAATAGAGATAATTCTGTTTCAAAAATAGCACAAATTTTGCATGCTGCAGTACATCCACATTTATTAGTTTATTCAGCTGTCTGAATACATTAGAAGTCACAGCTATTTAGATGTACCCTTGTTCCTACAGTGTTATGTCTGTGTGCATAAAATCTCACTGTTTCAAACCCATGTACGCTGTTGAATGGTGAATTTGTTCTGAATATGTTTTTGTAGCTGACCTCTTGTACTCATGGGTTTGAACAAGGCACGTTGGTGCTATTGGGGCAATGTGTGAGTTTCAGAAACTGCTCTGCATGGTCTTTGTACCTAAAGAAGGTGGGGGAAATATTGTTTAAGAAAAAATATGAAAATTATTTATCTTCTGCAAATTCCAAATGTTCCCTTATAGTGAACATAATTAAAACTGGGGAAGAGGAGGGGGATTTAAGCACATTCTTGTCACTTAGTTAAAGTAATTTCTGAAACTAGCTTGGAGGCCAATGTTTTAACCTGCACATTTAAAACTTGGAAAACTTTTCCTATCTGAGTTTTGCAGCAGTTATGTCAAATGACAATCTTCTGTGAGACATGGAGTCTTTATTAATAATGAAGGTGCCCTCATCTGTGGATTAGCAGCTTATGTTTGCTAATTAAAATTGTATATATATGAGTTATACTGCCCTGTGTGCTCATAGGTGGCACATTAGATCAAGGAAATTACAGAAGCTAGTTATTGTTAATATTTCTAGAGATGAAATTAATTTACATTGTATAATAATTAGAGGTTAGGGTAGTTAGACTCTCATATGTATGTATATCTCTTTATGTAAACCTAATTTACATCTCAAGATTAAAATAGAGGGCTAATAATAGTGCAGTAATTCTTTAACAGTTCTACCTAAAATTAGCTCTTCCTATCTAGATTTGGACAGTAATTGCTGGGAATCAAATCTTAAATTAAAATTATGAAGTGGTTGCCTGCAGTAGCAAAATACTGGATCATCATGTCCTAAAGGAGTTCTAGTTGTGTGTTTCTAAAGGCAGCTTGAAACTCCATGCTCTGTATTTTCTATTATGATGTTCATACTTGAGAAAGATAATGCAAGCCATAAGAATGAAAATGCTTACTTAAGTATTAGAGTTTTAATATTTCACCAGTTTGCCAAGGAAAAGCTTAGATACTTGATTTTGGAAACCATATGAAACCCATGCAAGCATCGTACAATACTGGAAGCACACTTAGAAATAACGTAGTGTGCTAGTGTCTAAATCAGGGAGGTGGGAGTGGAAGGAAAAGGCAACACTTATTAGCCAAAAATTGGGGTTTTGAAGTTGTTTTTTTAGAGACTTAATGCTTCACTTTCTTAAATTAGCTGAAGGGAACCACTGAGGACCGATTCTGTTGCCTGCAGATTTTTTTTTTCCCTATAGCCTCTGAGCTGTTACATTTCGTCACAGAAGACTGTGGTTTTAGAACAAAAGATCACTGAGTGAAAATGAGTTTGGTCTTAAGGTTTCTCTGTTCTAATTTTCTTAGATCTCTGGTGGAAGAGGAGGATCCTCATATGAAAGTATCTCTTGGTAGCAGCGATATGGGCGTCTCTGCCCATCTACAGTCTTCGAAGACAGGAACCACAAGATTTTTCACCAGCAATACTCACAGTTCTGTGGTATTACAGGTAATTAAATATTCTTATGTCTGTATTGATCTGTGCTGAGAATTTTGGCTGCTCTAAACAATACCTCCTCAGTCTGGTAATGCCTAAAAAAGCCTCAAACCCCCCTGTGTTACTGTGCTGTGCTGGCAATGCCCACAGGCAAGCATAGCTTGTGACTTAATTTCCTCCAAATTAAAGATTCAGCTTTTAGCAACAGCATGAAAAGCCTGGCCTTTTCCTTGGGTCGTATCCTTGTCCACACTCAATTTCTAAGAGGTTATATAATCTAAATTATGAGGTGACAGCAGTGTCAAAGAAGCTCACTTAAATGTAATCATGTAATTTCGTTAGGCAAACACTTGTACCATCTCCCGTGTGAAAGCTGCTGTGGGGATGTGATGAGGAGAGCTCTGGGCTCCATCTTTACATCCCTAAGCTGGCAGAGCCCTGCCGGGTTCGGTGCATCGCCCTGTGCTGGGCCTGACTGTGGCACTGCTGTGTGTGTGTAGAACAGTCCTCTAACGGATGAAAATGTGATCCCCCCTGAAGCTTTAAGAATTTAAGAGTGTAGTCATTTTATCCTCTCGTTTCAGCTGGAGCTTTTACATGCCATACAGAGTCAATCCAACAGCTTCATAGCTCTTGCTGCCTTGCAGTGTGGTCTTTCTCAGTAGTGCAGATGACTTTTGTATGGTAATGGCTCCTTGGAGAACTGCCACTTACTTTTTTTATTTGCTGCATAAATAGATTACCTCTGTTTTGGGAAAAAATTTGATTTTTACTTCACAGAAGCTAGTGATTTTTTTGGTTTAGTTTCTCAGGCTTGCATGGTTGTGTGTAGTTCTCCCTTCCTTGAACACTACACAAAGTGTTTAGTGCTTATGTCCTCCTTATTTATTTTTTTTCTTCCAAATTTAAACAGTTGGTGAATTGATAGTTTTGTTTGTAGCCTTGTTTGTAGGAACTACAGGCAAGTCATTTGACTAATTGAAATACATTGAGTTTATATAATCCTGTCTTTGGCTTCTGATATATTGAAGCCAGTACTCATTTTTTGATTTGCACTCTGTTCTTTTCTGTGCAACAAATTTGAATGCTCATTTCTACTTACTTTTGCAGTGTTAAAAATACAACCTTCCTTTAAGAGAACTTAAATTTTAAAGCATGCAGGCTGATACCAAGATTTCTTTAAGTGTTCAGTCTATAAAGACAATATTTGCATTCTTGCTAGTATTAGAAAAACACCAGCTTGAAGGAAAATATTTCATGTTTGAGCTACTGTTCTGTAGTGCATGAAGGTGGAGAGTATTTCACCCATCCTCCAGTATCCTCAACTTTAGAGGAAAATCTTACTCCAGGATGCTTTGGATGACTTTGTTTTTTTATTACACTTAGGCATTATATGTAATTCAGAGAAGATCAGATGTATAATGGGAGCTTATTTTGGAGTTCTTACCATGCCACCTTTGGTAACAAATTTGACAATTGTGGAACCAGCTTTTTTTTCCAGATAATTATGGACAACTTTTCTTTCAGGTTGCAGAATTTTGCAGACTTTTAGGCTGCAAAACACTTAAACTGATGTGTAAATGAATTATATAGAGAATGCATATGTGTCCAGAAAAGGTAGATCCAAAAAAATACATCCATCCCTACCTGAAACAACTGCTATTGTGAAAGCTTACAAAAGAAATACCCTCTTGAGAATACCTTAATTATTTGAATAAAACTAATTTCTAAAGCCCAGTGTACTTTGCATTCTTTGGCCATATCTGGAAAATAATTATTTTTCTGCTTGTTTTCAATGAATAATAATAATAATTGAATATATTAGAGATAATGGTTTTATGATGACAAATTATTTCTTTGTCACTTTTTCGGTACTACCATACATGAAAGTAAATAAGTATTTACATAAGGGAAATGAAAGATTCCTGCTCTCCTTTTCCTGCAGGGTTTTGACCAACTGCGAGTGGAAGGTTTGCTTTGTGATGTGACGCTTGTTCCTGGAGATGGTGACGAGGTGTTTCCTGTTCACAGAGCAATGATGGCTTCTGCCAGTGATTACTTCAAGGCAATGTTCACAGGTGGGGTTTTTATTAGAGTTGCTGTCTCCAAACTGCCATCATTTGGACACTCAGACACAAGTTCAGTGCTGCGTGTGAATCAGGACTGCAAATAACATTATGGACTAATTAACTCTCTCTACTGTTGCATATGGGTTTTTTAATTAAGATTTAAAATAATGTTTTAATTTTGTATAAGTTTATGAAATTATGTCAACCCCATCAAAATGATCACATAAATTTACCTGCATGTCTTTTTTAGGGGGAATGAAGGAACAAGATTTGATGTGCATTAAACTTCATGGTGTGAACAAAATAGGCCTAAAGAAGATCATTGATTTCATCTATACTGCAAAACTTTCCCTTAACATGGACAACCTTCAGGACACCCTGGAAGCTGCCAGTTTTTTGCAGATTTTACCTGTTTTGGACTTCTGTAAAGTGTTTCTTATCTCTGGGGTAAGACTGCTTGTTTCCTATTTACAATGATTAATACCTTGGTATGTGGAGGGTTTTTTATAACGACATTGACAATGTAACAGTCAAAGTTAAGTCTAAAACTTTCCATTATTCATAATTTGGATTCACAGAGAACAAGTTTGCTGTGTAGTTTTCTTGAAAATCTCTTTTCTTCTGAGTATTATGTACAGTGTGAGTTTGATATAAGTGCAAGAGCTGTGCCATCAAAGCAGTTCTGCCTAGAGAGGCACTTTGGTGTTATTTGTAATGTTTCCTGGAGGTTTTCTAATGTTAATGTTAGTTGCTTGTATACTGTACTAGAAATCTCACTTTACCTGTAACAGGGAGACTGGTGTGTTCCACATGAACTTATATTACATGGAATTCAGCTTTCTGGTAGCCTGTAATGAGAAATAAAGAACTGGGTATTCCCATTGCTCTGCAGAGTACAGGCTTCGAAATGTGACCTCCCTAGTTGATATGTACCAGGATTTCTGCAAAGAAGAGGACTCCAAGCTGGTAATAACAGCAATTTGTTTCATAAGGGAAGTGTTAGAGACATCTCGGCTCTATAAGGCGCTGTTTTGCTTTTAATTTGGGAATATTTTCTAACTGACCGATTCTCTGAGAATGTTGCAATAATGTTTCATTAATCTTAATACTCTTCAATCCTACACCACCTATTTTATATTGCTCAGTGGTTTTTTAGCTTCCAAAGTGACACAGTGTGCCTTTCCAGGGTTGACATTATTATAAATACCAACTTGGAAAAAGGTCTTAGTGGTGTTCTAAATCAGGGATTTGGAGCGGCCTCCCTTTGATGGAAGGTGAGCCCCAGGGACATCATGTTGCCCTTTCCCCTTTCTGCATAGGGCAGCTGCTTGTTTATTTTGCTTTCTGAGGGAAAGAGGTTTTTTCATATTAAATAGTGTTATTTGGAATAATCTTTTTCATTCTTTAAAATGCTTGTTCTCTGAAAGTGCCTTCACTTATGATATTGACTCAGTCACTGTTCTTGTTCAAGTAGAAAATGTCTTGTTTGATACTACATTTTCAAAGAATCAGGAAGGCTTTTATTTACACCAATGTCTAAGGAGACATAATTTCATTCATGGTATAGCTCTAGAGGAAGTACAAAATTGAGGTTATGCTGTTGGTCTGGTTATATTCTCAGCATCCTTGTATAACAAAGTTTTGAATGAACTTAGTTTTGTTGGAACAAGGGTTGGCTAGGAAATTGGGTTGGGGTTTTTTACTTTTTTAACAATCATATCTTAGCTTTACAAAGACTGCTCCCCAGTTTTACTCTATTTTTTGAAGGAGCATTTCTGTAATTTAAATGAGTATTCTGAGCAAGTCTTGAGCTGATTTTTACTGAAGTATCTGACTTGAGAGCAGCATCCAAGACCTGATGTAACCATTTCCAGACAAATGCTTATTTGTCTTTGAATTGTCTAGGGAGTCCATTATTAAAGAGATTATAGAAGTCAATTTATGTAAGGCATAATGTAATTGTGTTAATTCATAAGAGGGTTTTGGAAATATTTAGAAAGAAAAACAGAAGCTTAAGGTAACAGCTTAATTCATGTAACAAAAGTAGTGAGGCCTTCAAAGAATTTTATCTGTTGTAGTTGACTTGAAAGTGTTCTTTTATTTGCTCTGCATGTACACCTCTCCTGTCAAGTAGCCCATTGCTGCAGCCAAACAGACTCTGAGAAACACTGAAATACTTAGATGTTTTCTGTTTTACTCACACTATTAGTTTTAAATATTTATAGCTGTACAATAGATTAGGACTACTCCATGTTCACATCTAAATGAGGCATAATGTAATTAAAATTATAAAAATGCCATGGAAATATTTTCAGAGTAGTTAGTGCTAGAGAGCATAGAGTAGTGATTTTGCAAAGGTAGGAGCAGTGCACAAAATGGAGAAATATGAGAAACCTGTCCAAGTAAATTACAGCACTCAGGGGAAAATCACAGGGTAATGGGAAGGGGGTGTTGTACTGTAATTAAAGACAATATTCCAAAACATTGAAAATTAATGTTTTGACTGTACTTGCATAAGTAAAATTTATTCCTTCCATAATTCTATGCTTTACAGTTTTGTAACAATTAGCAAATTGTCAAATATTGAGGACTTAATGCTTGGAAGTCCTGTCTTGTCAAAAGAACTTGGTTATCTGAGGATGGAGCAAGATAATCTGTTTTGTGGGAGTATGGGATTTAATGCTGGGACCAGCTCTGCCAGCCACCAGAAAGGGTATGATTGATTCCCTTTCTGAGATGGTCAAATCTCTGTGCTGTTTTTTCTTGGCTTCTGTGTATGGGATCCCACAGAAAAATGGAGGGTTTCAGGGCTGTGTGAGCTCTTTTAAACTTTCCACCCTTTGAAATACTGTGTTAAGTGCTTCTATGTCTAACAGTCATTGAAAAAAACCGAAGTGAGGCGCCCAAATGTTTTGTGGTACTGGGCTTCAGAGCTTGATTTTCTGTGCATCTTATTTCTGAGTTTTTCTCAGAAATATGCTTGCAATCATTTTGCTGTGTCCAGTTTTGTAGTACTTTATAGGCCATTAAGTTTTTATGACAGCTTGGGTAGTGATTGCTTCAAAATTTCAAAGAATTAAGTGAACCACTTTCTCAAGAAAGTACTTTGGCTTTTGCATTGGGATTTTTCAGGCTGTAATAATACAGTGCTATGCTTGACCTTTCTTTTTTCTAAAGCTTTTTAGTATTTTCTGCAACTTCTGCTTTGTAATAGCAATTGCAATGAGTAATATGAATGAGCATCTCTGCTCCATAGTCAAAGACCACATAAAATAGGATTTATTTAAATAAAATTTTCAACTCCTTATGGAGCTGCTTAGCTGTTTATGGCTTTTAGGTCTTTCTGTGTATTTGTACTAGTTACTGGATACATTGTACAGTCAGTCTTATATTTTCATCTGATATTTCCATTCCTCCTGTTCACTTTGGTAGGATTTCCAGAAGTTACAGTTGATGAGCTCCTGATTGATACAGAATCATTTCCATTCCTCTCATAAGTAGCATAGTATGTCAGACTTTTTTTTTTAAATCAACATTTGAGTAACTGAAGTACTTAAGTGTTTATATAGCATTATTGTACTTACTCTCTGTCCAATTTAAAATATTTAAGTAAAAGTAGCTATTGCATTACATTCTGTAGAAAGATTCTTTTTTTTTTTTGGCTCAGGATATAAGAATGTATAGAATATATATATATTTATGACTGTTAAATCTTTGCAGTATGATTTAGCCTGGTACATTGATTATTATCTTATAACACGGTAAAGAGGGTAATAGTAATTTTGCCAAGGAAAATAACCTTTAAGAAAATATTTATTATGGAACCCTAATCTGAGGTGAGTGGTGGAATTTGTTAGTGAGCCAAACATAGTGCACACTTTCATGAGCATAACGGGAAGTTCTTGCAATCATATATGAAAAATCCCAACCCTGAGTGCAGTGAAGTTCCAGTGGATTAATAAAGGCAGTATAAGGTAAATTTTCCGAGATTTATGGGGTGACTGGAAACTGCTCCTGTCATGTTCATCAGTCATTAGCAGTGTGTAATGTGTCAATCAATTTCTCAAATGTAAGAATTCCAGGAATATATTCAATTGCATAGATTTACAGCGTAACATAATTATGATAATACAGAACTCAATGCACGCTGGGCACTTGGTAAGTGTCAGAGTGTCTGCAATGACTCCTAATATTTCATTGCAACCTGAACACTATGTATGGGTTTTGCTTTGATCTTTTAATTTCAAGCATGCCTTTTCCGTGTGCAATATCTTACCTTCATGTGGAGGAAGTGCTGCATCTCTGTATTTTGATGCCAGTAAATGTATTCCAAAGGGATTTTTAAATACAATAACTATACCAAGAGTTAAGATTTGTGCTATGCTGCCAGAAAGCTGTTTGTGATTTTTCCATTGCTTTATTTTTTTATTATACAACTTGGAAGAAATTTTAGAAGAATGTCCTGTTTCATTTACTTAGTTTATGGTGTGGTATTACTTCCATTGTGCAATTAATTGATGTAAATTAAAAATTTAGGATTCATCCTTAGGAAATGTACAGAAATTAGAATCATAAAATGGTTTGGGTTGGAAGGGACCTTAAAGATGATCTAGTTCCAACCCCCCTGCTGTGGGCAGGGACACCTTCCAGTAGACCAGGTTGCTCAGAGCCCCATGAGTCCCCAGCCTGGCCTTGAGCACTTCCAGGGATGGAGAATCCACAACTTCTGTGAACAGTTTGACACTGACTCTTAAAAAACAGTCAGAGAGTGTTTTATAGCCCATTACTAATTGGTGTGATTATATTTTGATAAAAACAATCTGATCTGTCTTGTAATAGAAAAATAATTTCCAGGTATACATTGCACATGTAGTTTCATAATAGAACTCCTGAGAGTCCACTGCACCTTCATCTTATAGATAGGATCTGATTACAGGGTTAGTGTTACTGGACATGAAGAATAAGGTTTGGAACCTTTGAGTGTATGAAGACGTTGCAAGATGTGTGAATGAAGACTTTGGATGACCACAGATCTTAACTCTAGGGCAAGTTAGATCAATTTCTAGTGAACTAAGATGATCTCCTATTCCTGTACTCATCAGACATTTGAATTGTCTGGTATTAAAGGGCAATGATCAGATTGAGTTATACAGCATTAAAATCTTGTAATCTCTGTCATGACCAGAAGGTCATTTGAAGGTTTTTGAAATCTTAGGTTGCAGTCACGTCATGGTCCTCAATCTTTATAATCTTTTTAAAAATAACCATGAGATTTGAAAGCTTAAATTCTTTCGGCATTACAAGTATAATGAGAATCACAAAGTCGTGGAAATGGTTGACACTGAGTAGGACTGACATGCACAGAGACTAGAAAGCATGTGTAAATGATTGCAGTAAGGTTTGAATGCAAAAAAAGCTGCAATTCTCAGCAAGAAGCGTTTGATTGACTTGCTTTGCACATGTACCATGGAGCTTGAGGACATTAACTGACTGGGTTCTCTGGAAACCCCACTTCAAGTTATGCCCCATGCTTGACATGTTTCTTCTTCCCTCTGCCTTGCATCCCAAGTGACCTCAGAAATTAAGGAGCCAAAGACATAAGAAACGTAGATGCAGGAACAGTGTAAAATAGATGTTTACCAAGATATGGTCACTCAAGTATTGAATTAAATTAGGGTGTGATCCATACTGCTAAAGCATTTAATGCAGTGGGTAATTTTAGGGGAGGTCCTACTAGATTCATTTTTTTAAAAAGTTATGTATGTATATATATATGAAACAAAAGTCACTGCCTTTGTCTTATTTTTGATATGTATTTAATTTTGAACATAGTCTGAACAAGGACAGCCTTGATTTATTAAAGATCTATTTTGGTTTTGGAGGATCGTATTCATAGGATTGAACACTGTAAATAAAGTGTCTGAAATATGTGGCATAGGAGGGGTAGCTGTTCCATTCTCTTTGGTTTCATTATGCCAATACAATTTTAATAATGCTTAAAAATGTCTAATGACAAGACTTCTGCATTACTCTCTGTAACCTTGGGCTGATCACCTCTCCCTTAACTGTATTTTCCACGTCTTTCTTACAAAGATGTTTTCAGAGTTTTTCAAAGATGAAGGAAGTGCTGTATAATTGCTATGCATTGTCATTGTATCATGTCTTTGATACAATATATGCCATCTGCTTGTTACTTGTCTCATTTCTTTCTTCAAAATAAGAAATAAATTGGGTCTCCCCTTGCAGTCATGAATTTATACATCACATTGAATATTTATATGCTCATGTGTAAATCACCCTGAGCATTGTGAAATGATGAAATATTGCTGATTCCACAGTATTCATTAAATTTTACATTATCATTTAGACATCAAATTAAGAAAGTGTTTTGATTCCTTTTTCTGTTTACTTAATAGGTTTCGTTGGAAAACTGTGTTGAGGTTGGGCGAATTGCCAACACATACAATCTCACAGAAGTGGATAAATATGTTAATAACTTCATCCTGAAGAACTTCCCTGCATTATTAAGTACTGGTGAATTTGTGAAACTCCCCTTTGAACGTCTTGCCTTTGTGCTTTCAAGTAATAGCCTTAAGCACTGCACTGAACTTGAACTCTTCAAGGCAGCTTGTCGCTGGCTGCGCTACGAGGAGCCTCGGATGGAGTACGCTGCGAAGCTAATGAAGAACATCAGGTTTCCACTGATGACACCCAATGATCTCATTAACTACGTTCAGACAGTGGACTTCATGAGAACTGACAACACCTGTGTCAACTTGCTTTTGGAAGCCAGCAACTACCAAATGATGCCATACATGCAGCCGGTGATGCAGTCGGAGAGAACGGCCATCCGGTCGGACAGCACGCACTTGGTGACGTTGGGGGGAGTCCTGAGGCAGCAGCTGGTTGTCAGCAAGGAGTTACGGATGTACGACGAGAAGGCCCACGAATGGAAATCCTTGGCTCCCATGGATGCACCGAGGTACCAGCATGGCATCGCCGTGATCGGAAACTTTCTGTACGTGGTTGGGGGGCAGAGCAATTACGACACGAAGGGAAAGACGGCGGTTGACACGGTCTTCAGGTTTGACCCTCGCTACAACAAGTGGATGCAAGTCGCGTCTTTAAACGAGAAGCGGACCTTCTTCCACCTAAGTGCCCTCAAAGGACATTTGTATGCAGTCGGTGGTCGAAACGCAGCAGGTGAACTAGGTGAGTTCTCCTGGAGCCGGCCTCTTGCTCCGTGCCTTAGGCCTTGAAAGGGTGGAGAGGAAACAAGTTGAAGGCCTTGGCGTGCTGCTTCTTTCTGGAAATAACTGCAAATGCAGAGGGAAATTTGTCTGGATAGCATTAGAAGTTAATTTTAGGAGGGATTCTACAAAAAAAAAAAAAAGGCATTTATTTTGTGTACTGATGCATGACATCCAGTGTCTTTGCCCTTCCCATCAAACAGGAAGTAAGCATGTATGTGTGCAAATGTGGGGGTGTATAAATGCAATTACAGAGAAAAAAAAAAAAAGAATCATTACTTTAGCTGAGAAACAAAACCCACTCTTAAGGGATACATGTCTAACTGAAACTCACTGTTGAATGAAGGTTGCAGTTTAAAAGACACAGATTTTTCTGGATTAGTAATTTGAAACGCTAAGGGGTTTTTGCTGCTGCTTATTTTTAATTTTTTTTAAGTGGAGTAATGGCAGTGATTTGTTTCACTCATAGATCAGTGAGATTCATTTATTCTGACATTCTGGGCTTTTTAATTATTAAATATGTTATATTTTGTGAGTACATAATTCATTTAACTTAACTTAAAAAGAAAGAAAAAAATCAATTTATGGGAAATAAGGTGGTTGGGAACAAAGAACAAATACATAGTAACTTTTAATTTAGCAAAAGTCTGCAGAGGATGACCTGTATTAATCCACTGCTTTGTGCAAAGCCATAGTGGTTAGCATTTAGTCAAGTCTGGAGGAGTGTACTCAATTTTACATTTGTCTGTGCTTTAAAATTGAAATATTACAGTGATTATGCTTGGAATAATTTAGCATAATATTGTATCTCAACCAGAGGTAAGATTTCATTATTTTGTTTGCTGCTTTCAGTCCAGTATTCAACTGTGTCTTGTCAAGTCTTTTTGGTACTATCTCTTGGTGCTAAGATTTGCTTTTTGGACATGCACAGATACCTTTAAGTGCAATGAGAAACATTTTTAATTCAACAATACTAAATCTAATTTCGACTGCAGCATCTGTGATTTTTTTTTAATTGATGCATCTCAGTTATTTACATACACACTTTTTTTCATGATCATATTACAGACTTTCTTAGGAAATGTATAGTACATTGCTTCCACCACACAAAACTGGACTGGCTTTGCTAGAAGCTTAAAATCCATTCTAATGTTTGATAAAATGGGACATTTAAAAATGCCTCCTGTTTCCAAAAAAGATGGAAAACTGTTTGCAATAACTTGTTTTACCTAGACAGTCATCTTCTGATGCAGATTGTGAGGTTTTCAGAGTTTTTCCTACATGTCACTTTATTTACCTGAAAACACATTCTAAACAAGCTTAATATCCTTTAAAAGGCCAAGTGTACAAACTAACATGTATTGACATTTATCTTGAGTATAAGAAAACCTGAAAAATAGCTTCAGTGAGCTATTTTCTAATGGTGTGAATTAATAGTGGATATTCAGATTGCTGACCTTGTGCACTGTACCATCTCAGCAGAGCAGGGTTATAGGAATGTCAGTGAAAAAGTTGCAAGTCTGACCAAATCAATGTGAAATAATGCTGTCACTAAGCCAGTGCAACCTGTGTGTGCAGCAGGCTTTAAGTGCAATGTTCCCTTAAATTAGATCAAGCAGTATCATTCTGCTGACCTCAACTCTTCTGCAGCTTTAATTAAAATACAAAATTTATCACCTATCTAAAATTCTTCTGTAAAGATATCATTAAAATGCTGCAGCAATTTCCACACAGACCTGAAAAATGTCATTGGATCATTCTGCGGGAAGAGCACTCTAAATGCTAAATATTGTAGCTGTCTGATGCTTTGATTTGGGCTTCAGTTTCTTTTCTTGTTAATTGTGAGGCAAGTCACTTTTCATTTTCATGTTTCTTTCATAAACCTTGACAGCCAAAAGATGAAATCCAGCTTAAGCTTCCCATTCTCTTCAGATGAGAAAAACTCTCAGGCATTTCATAGAAGAGAAGGTCAAACGTGTGTCGGACAGGTATTAAAGAAGTTGCCTTTGGGTTCAAACTAATTTCAATCTGTTGTTAGAGAGGAAAAATTCCCAAAACCAGAATTCAGCTTTCTGGAAGATCAGCTCCTATGGAAAAGGGCCAAAGGATTAAAGTTACTAAAAGGAATTTCTTTTTTTTTTTTTCCCCTGACATTCACTGGAATAGAAAGTATACTTTTTTGAAGCTTTCTATCGGGCCTTATCGAAACAGCTTTCAGATGTTTCATCTTCCAAGAACTTTGTAAATGCCACTTTCTACCTCAGCAGTATGTGCCTTAGTGTAATAACCAGCTGCAGTGCAGTGCATGCCACTGAGAAAATTTGGTTCATTGGGAAGGACAAGTGAATTTCCAGGTATGTGGTTACATGCATTGGAATGTGCTAAATAAAGCCTTGAAATGTCCTGAACGACAATTCAGATTTTTAGCCCTGTAACAAATTAGGGCTGTGCAGAATCATGTGCTGCTGCTGGAAGGATTGTACATAATTCTGGTTGGTTCTCTTCAATTGGCAAAGCTGGCACCTACTAAAGGCATTCCCAGAACAGAAGGCAGGGAGAACAGCACTCTGGCACAAGGAGGAGCCCAGCTCAGAGAAGGCAGGTGTGCAAAAGACAAGATTTCCTGGAAAAGGAGACAAAGGGAAAACCAGATGTGAGTCACTGAGATAGTCATGAATCAGAGCACACTGATAATTTCAGCTGTGCTGTTGTGCAGAGTACTGGAGACTGTTTTCTCAGACAAGTAGATTTTTGTAGCTCATTTCAAGAGTTCAGTTGTGATGCCTGATGGCAGACGCTGTGCCTGTAAGTACTAGAAAACTTGTGCATTTAGGTATTTTGGAATATTTCAGGCTCTGCTGTTGATGGGCTTGAGTGGAGTTTGAGATTTTTATATATGGGCTTTTCCTAAGCATCTTAGGGGATGTTGAGTTGTGACTAAACCACAGATTCGTTGATACTTTGATCACCATGCTGGAATGAAGACAGAAAGAGAAGACTTGTAGTCCAGGCAGGACTTGTTCTTCTGACCCTCTGCCCATCAAGTTGGAAGGCATGTATTTTCCAGGTGCCCTCTGTGATGCTGAAACCTACTTGTTTATGAAAAAACTTCTCCTGTGAGTCTATATTTTATTTATAACTATATATAAAAAAAATATTTTAAATGTTGATTAAGGATATAGGCATCATTATCCATTTGGGCTGTTTACTGTGAGTAATAGTGTGAATATCAAACCAAATGTGAACTGGAGGACCCATCAAATAGGAGCTTATTTTGAAGTTGCTCCTTTCTATTCTAGGACAAAATTAGTCAGGAACTCTTTAACCAAGTCATCTTTGAGTTGTACAGAAACCAGCTGTATTATAGAAATTATGTAACAAAATTAAGATCCTGGGGTTTGGGACGTCACACAGTTGCTAAGTGCTGCTGTAATAAACCTCAGGACACGTTAGAAGCTACTGACAGAGAAGTGCTAAATATCTGTATACTGCTCAAATAACATCACAGATGGCACTATAAAATGAGAGCGGGCTGAACATCCCTTGGGACTGCCAAAGCTTTGTGTCTTTTTGAGATTGCTTAATTCTATTAAAATGAGCCTTGTCTTGCCTGGATTATGGTAATGAACACATCAGAAGTTCTGCTGTTAAACATAAATAAAGTCTGGTTTGAATCATTCATGCTGTTGAAAGAATGAATCCATCAGTCTCGTGCTTTATAGGATATATACTTAGGTTCAGTAAAGCAGCAGGTTTTGAGTGTTTTATGAACTGTGCTCTATCTGGTGACTTTGTAGAGAACATCCTGATGCCTCTCTTAAATTGATGGGCACCTTTAATAACTGGAATTTTGAATATTTTTTTCTTTGCAGTTCAGAGGGATATCTTTTCAGTGCAGAGAAATGGAATGACCTTGCAAGGTAACAGGGAAACAACTACGCTAATCAATCAAACAAGAGTAGGGTTTTTCAGCTGGAAAGTGATTAGCTTTGTTCTAGAGAAGGGTAAATGTGAGATTTGATTGGAATAGTTCGCCTGAAATGCCATCAAACAGTACAAACTCTACTGGGAATGTTCGAGAAAATTTTAAAGGCACATCAGGACTTGAGGGATCTTGGACTGAACATCATCCCTTCTCAGATAACTGATATTTTTACAACATGATGATAGTGATGGCAGTAATGTGTACCAATTTCTGCATGTTCTGTTTTCTCTTGCTGAAGTGATCTTTTGGCTATGGCTTCTCTCTTAAATGCAGTCCACAGTCCAGAGTGAGATAAAACCGTCCAGTGTTGAATGTCACGTTCATCTGGGTGCTGTTGGCTTTGTGACTGCTTAGCACGTACTCTGCTCTTCCTGTCCTTGTGTATTAGCAATGCAAGTTCCTCACCTCAGCACAAAGTGGAGGCACCATGGGAAAGTGGATGCCTTTGTTTTTGTGAAAGCAAGTAGAATGATGAGCAGCGGGTCGGAAGGGTCTACTGTCGGGGTGGAAATGGGACAGCTATAATTACTCACCCATCAAATCTGGGGTTTTCTGGTTTTGAAATTTCCGCACATCTTTGCTTCTGATTGCTAAATAGAGCAGAGTAGAAAGGAGCTTTTCTTTTTAGAAAAGAATATTAGAATGGATGGATTCATTTTTACCAGAGCGAGCATGGGTTTATTTGGAGATTAGGCAAATACTGCATGTGGTGTCAAGTTGCAGTACACAGAAATACAACTCATAGATTTATATATGTTTAATATTAGGACTTCTGCTGTGTTCATTACCATAATCCAGGCAAAGGATATTTTTAGGACAGCTTGGAGTTAGGGTGAGTTGCCTTTTAATCACTGTATACCTGCTCCTGTTTGGTATTCTTTACTGGCCTGGCCAGTACTGCTAATTCTGCAGGCTTAGACTAACATTAACTACATTCTGCCTTTAAAATGGCAAGTTTCTCATGTTCTGTTTTTTTGTTTGTTTGTTTCTTTCAGTAGATGCATAATCCTGGACTGTTAATCACTGATTCCATAGAGCTGACTCAGATTTTCTACCCTTGATTCAATAAAAAACATTTTCTAGAGCAAGTAAAATGCCACTTTTGAAGACAGATTCATTTTTTGTGTCAGTTGTTCATAAACATCTCTCTTCAGAGATTAAGAACTGTATAACAGGCATTAGAATCTCATTCTCAATTTTAATTATTTAAAATGAGATTTAATTTGTCTTTAAGATAATTTAATTATTGAGAATTGCTCTGTGCATCATAAGTTCAGTATATTACAGGATTTTGGAGGATCTCCTGCCCCTCTGATCACATTGTACTATTCAAGCTGCCAATCCCTACAGCTTGCTCATATCCATTATTGAATCTGTTTTCTGTTTGTATTCTCTGTGTTTATTGCATAGCCCTTTCTCCACAGCCTCCATCTCTCCCATCCCACTTGGAAGAGAGGATTCATTCTCAGCAATGCATTCTGCAAGGACTCCTGGGTGCTGGGTTTCTTTTTAACTTAATACTATCCTCTGTGATTTCTGATCTCATAAATCCTTTGATCATTTTAACATTCCAATTCATAAAGAAAACTGCACAAATGGAGCTGTGTATTGACACAGGCACTCCTCTCCTTTCCAGATTCAGGGATGTTTCATCTTATATTTTTTTTAAAGCTTGGCTTTTGTAAAATGTTTGATTTAGTGACTTCCATATGCTGTGCTGTATGTTGCTGTGCAAGTGCTTAATAAAAAACTGCAAGACAATAGAAAATTAGTCAGCAAGGGACAGAGTGTACTCTCAGCAGGTTTGCTGGTGGTACAAACCTGGGAGGAGTGACTGAAACACATAAAGGATGTACTGGCATTCAGCAAGGCCAGGACAGGCTGTAGAGGAGCCCAATGAAGTTCAGCACAGGCAAGTACAGGGTTCTGCACCTGGGGAGGAATAACCCCAGGCACCAGCACAGGCTGAGGGCTGACCTGCTGGAAAGCAGGTCTGTGGAGAAGGACCTGAAAGTCCTGGTAGACAAAAAGCTCTCTATGAGCCAGCAGTGTGCCCTGGGGGACAAGAATGCCAAGGGTATCCTGGGGTACATTAGGAAGAGCGCGAGTTCCTCATCAGGTTGAGGGAGGTGATTCTGCTCCTCTGCTCAGTCCTGGTGAGGCCACATCTGGAGTGCTGTGTCCAGTTACGGGCTCTCCAGTACAAAGAAGACAAGGAACTGCTGGAGAGGGTCCAGTGGAGGGTTAGGAAGATGAATGGACTGGAGCATCTCTCTTATGAGGAAAGGTGAGGGAGCTGGGTTTTGCCCAGAGAAGAGAGGACTGAGAGGGGATTTTATCAATGCACACAAAAATCTGAAGGACAGGTCTCAGTAGAATGGGAGCAGACTCTTTTCAGTGGTGCCCAGTGACAGGGCAAGGGGCAATGGGCACAAATTGATATATGGAAAGTTCCATCTGAATAGGAAGAAAAAATTCTTTACTGTGAGGGTGACAGAGCACTGGAACAGGCTGCCCAGGGAGGTTGTGGAGTCTCGTTCTCTGGGAATATTCAAAACCCAGCTGAGCACAATCTTGTGCAACCTACTCTGGGTGGCCCTGCTTTAGCAGGGGAGTTGGACTAGATGTTCACCAGAGGTCCCTTCCAACCCCAACCATTCTGTGATTCTGTGATTCTGTGATAAAGCTCAATAATTCCCTTGAAACTTTCTCAGCTGAACAGTGTTTATTGTGGGTACTTCCTCTGTTTATGAGTTTCTGCCTCTGCACTGTACTCAACACCAAAATGCCACAATGGCTTCAACACTTTTATGTTTTCATTTGTTTCCAACAGCCACTGTGGAATGTTACAATCCCAGAATGAATGAATGGAGCTACGTCGCAAAAATGAATGAACCCCACTATGGTCACGCTGGAACCGTGTATGGGGGATTAATGTATATTTCAGGTAAATAATTCCTGTGATATTATCTCTATGAAACACTTATCTAACCTTTTCTATTCCGATGGGAGACAATAAAAATTTATCTGTGGTTGCAGTAGGTTTGCTGTAGTATAAGTAGTGATGCAATTTCGCATGAAGGCAGTCAAATAACATGTATACTTCAGGCTCTGAAAAAATCATTTTAGATAATATTACGCATTTTCATAGTAATGGACAGTTCTGAATTCCAAAGCAGTTATTCACTTCAACTATCAGAATACAGTTTTTTGTAGCAATGGCACATATATACATTTATATAATGATATAATTAAATATAATATTATATATATTTTACATAATAAAATTATAATATAGCAGTATAATTGAACACATCCTCTTTGAAAAGCATTGAAAATTTTATTACTTTAAAGAAGGACATTTGCCTTCATTGAGCTAATGGAAAATAAGTTTTTATAGTAATCACAGTATGTGAATGGTGTCTGTACTTTCAGTGGTCTTTCATTTGGAATATGCTCAGTCCTGTATGTCACCAAGGTTATAGTTTTATTCCATTTTGTTCCAGACTAGGGCAATAGCTTGTCTGATAATGTGGTACCTTCTCAATTTTTTAAAGAAGATTCAATCTGTCTGTCAGTGATCACTACAGAGATCACAGGCTTAGGTATATTCTACTACTGAAATTTAAGGGATGTCCTTTTAAGAACTAAGCTGAAATTCAAGGCAGGAGGTGGGACAAGGTTGCTTAGCTGACAAGAACTGGTGGGGAAATGTGCTGGAGCAGCTTGATCCTTGGGGTATCTTGAATTAGGGGGCCTTGTGCCAGTAAACTAGGAGGCATTTATTTTAAAATTTACTGTAAGGTGCAGCTGCTTATTTTTCTGTGAGCATGTCCACTAAGCTTCTAATTGCTGTGCTGTTATCAGTACTTTTTTTGCCCATTTTGCTTGTTTCACTGCAGGTGGCACATGTATATGTTCTCTGCTGTGTTTTTTTTCATGTAGATTCTGTGTATTTCCCACAGATTTTTCATTTCCTTTGGTCCACTCCAAACGCTTTTGGGACTGAAAATGTGAAGATTGCTTTCTTTGTCATTAGATGATAAAGAAATTAGATTTTTTCTGATGAGCTCCCACACACTACCACTGCTATAGGTGTCCTTAAGGGCCAGGGCTGGATAGTCCTATTTTTTTCTGTATTTAGTTCTTACTGTCCTGCTGAAGAATTAAGTACTGTAGACACCATTCCATCTCTGTCTGCTAATAATCCAGGTGTGATGATTCCATGTGGAATGGTTAGCCCAGCAAGAGATTGTTCAGTAGCAGTGTGTCCTCTTCATACTTTTTAGACATCAAATATAGTAGCATTATGGTCTTAAACCATATCTAATATGCCTGCAGTGTCTGAAATTGGTGTGACTGCTTCGTGACCTGCCTAGGGACCTTGTGGAAAGGGGGGATGTTTCATCCACTAACAGGAAATCATCCTGTGACTTCCCCTGAAGTTTTTCTCCACATGTTTCTGCAGAGAGCTATGGGAACCATAGAAACATAGAAGGAACCATAAACATCTGTTAAGAGAATAATATTTGAAATCTGTGCCCTCTTTCTATTAACTTAAAGTCGATGAAAAAGGTTTTCTGATAAAAATTCTGCCGTGTGATAGGACTGTTTAAAACACAATGGCATAGTACCAAAATTTGAAAGGGAAATTTATTGCTGTTTTCTTGATGGTGAGAAACAAAACCAGCAAATGGAATGAATGTAAGCAAAGATAATTTTGCCAAACAGAAGTGCGATCAGGTGTAATAAAGTGCTGTGTGAGACGTGGCTTCTGCCTGTGTTCATGTTTAAAGGAACAAATGTCATTTGAAATTGGGTACATCTGTGATAGTAAACTAGGCTAGACTGAAGAAGTTTTAAGGAAGATGGAATTATTTCACTAAAATGTTTCTTTTGGGGAGCAGGGGGTGTTCTTTAATGCTTATTATTAGGGTGAGCACTACTCTAACATGTGTTTTGTCTCTCTAGGGGGAATTACCCATGATACTTTCCAAAAGGAACTTATGTGTTTTGACCCTGACACAGACAAATGGACTCAGAAAGCTCCGATGACGACAGTCAGAGGTCTGCATTGCATGTGTACTGTAGGAGACAAGCTGTATGTTATTGGTGGAAATCACTTTAGAGGAACCAGTGATTATGATGATGTTCTAAGCTGTGAATATTACTCACCAACTCTAGACCAGTGGACTCCAATTGCTGCCATGTTACGTGGGCAAAGTGATGTTGGGGTTGCTGTCTTTGAAAATAAAATCTATGTTGTTGGAGGATATTCTTGGAATAATCGGTGCATGGTGGAAATAGTTCAGAAATATGATCCAGAAAAAGATGAGTGGCATAAAGTATTTGACCTCCCAGAATCCCTTGGTGGCATTCGAGCCTGCACTCTTACTGTTTTCCCACCGGAGGACAATTCAGGGTCACCGTCTAGAGAATCTCCTCTTTCAGCACCTTAGAACCATCCCTTGACTTATGATGTTGTAGTAACACCTTTGCACTGCATCATGGAGTCTGTTATTTTTCTTCAGTAGTTTCTGTTAGGCTTAGCCTACAGCATTTCGTACAATTACTGGGAAAAAAAAAAGACTTTGACATTACTTGTGCTGTTTGTTTGGCCTAGAATGTTTTGTCAAGTGGTTAACAAAAAAGATGTACTCGCCCGAGCCAAATGTTTAACAGATGAGAGGATATTGTCTATAAAATGTATGAACTAGGTACGTTATTAATGTCGTGTGTTGGGTGTGAGGTACCTTATAGCTTACATTTGGGAGCCCAATGAGTCAAATTTGAAGATTTTTGTATTGAACACGTTCTTTCACTAAATTTCATAGTTGAAATCCTTTTTCCTTTCATTTTGGACTGCAGATTACAAGGAGAGCTAGACCACAACAATGTGAACTGTCCGAAGGTTGCCAAGGGGCCTGAGCTACCTCCCTCTTTTCACAGAGTATTTTTGACATATCTGTTTACCCACCTGACTTTGTGGGTGCTTTCAGAGCATATGAAGTTTCTTAGGCAGAGGGGAGAAATAAAATAATTTTAAAATATTAGCACTGTACAGGAAGCGGACCTTGTAGGGGCCGGGAGTTTTTTTATAACATATATCGAGTGTTTTTCCTGAGTCAGTTGAATGATGCTTCAAATAAAACATTTTAAATATCTTTTCATTTTTTAATTTTTTTTTTTTCCAGGAATTGGCTTCCGCTTGCATGGGAGCACACACTATTAACAAATGGGAATTCAGTGCAGTTGTATACTCTGTTGTATGCCTGTACTGAATATAGGTAGTTAAGGGCTAGAAACAGTAACTTAAGCCACTGAATTTGACCAAATCGTTCCATCAGATCAAGTTTAATCTACCTTTTCTCCTTTGCTGTTGAGATAACTTGCATAATGTGTCCTCTGTATAGTCTCAGTTAATAAGGTTGTTTAGCACAAAATGCAGCTTCAGCGAGAGAGCTGCTTTTGCTCAGTGAACTTGGACTACCACGTTTTACCTTCTTTTGTTCAATAAAACTTTTAACTGCAGTTACCCAGTCTAAGCTACCTCATTAATGTATTTGGTTTTCTTCCTCTGCCTCACTGTCTCCAGGATACGCATTACGTATATCTGTGTGGGTAGATGACTTTGCTAGGAAACCAATGCAGAAGTGATCATGAATGGGTATTTTTGACCTACTTTTAAGAAACTATTTTGGTCTGATATGTTCATTTTATTGTTAAGGACTGATGAAAAACCAGTCTTAATGTTTTTTCCTTGGAGAACTATTGCTTATGTGTGCAGCCTTGCAAATTTACAGAAATCTTTGTCTGCTCCAAAATACAGTGCACTGCTGACAAATTGCAGCTCTGATTATACCATCCTGCTTGTTCTGAACTTCCATCTTATGTGACAAGTGGTTTTGCTAATGAACACAGTCACAGGGGTATTCTCTGGGGAAAACTGGTTAAATCAGCTTATTTTATTGTTACCTATTAACAATAACCAAGTAAACCTTAATAAACTTTCATTGGGAGTTTGCTATTTGTATTTTGTCCCTGCTTGATGCATCAAGCAGCAGCATTATTATGGTGTCAGTTTTGGAGGTACTGATATTTATTCTTTATGCAGTTTACTAGTAATGATCACTACCAAAATCTACATGTAAACTTTAGGTTTCATGATTGTTTTGGTTAAAATCAAAATCAGTTCTTCCTCTTTAAGGTAATAAAATCTTAATTCTATATGGCTGTGCAAGGTTGTTACAGGTGGAATAGTGACAGTAGTGGATACTCTTGGAAAGTAGCCAGTGAAGATAAATTGACTCATCACCCTAAGAATACTCTTCTAATGCTGTGCAAAGCACCAGATAGGAAAATGTTGCTCTGTTGTTTAAGTATGTCATTTTAAGTATGTTTAAGTATGTCAGTCATTTAAGTGTCACGTGCTACTAATTTTTTTCCTAGCTCAGAGACCAGATTTTAGACCCTGCTTGAGCTTAAATCCTCTGAAATCCATATTCACTTTCTCTTTATTAATTAAACTGAAATGTACTTGAAGGAGTTGCAATTACTTCTGGAAAATGTAAATATATCCTGCTATTTGTATACTGGGGGTGAGGAGACACACTGTTTAAAAGTGGGTATCTTCACTGGTATTCTCTGTCTGGAAGAAGCTTAGGGTCCATTCTGTGATGGTCTGAAGTCAGGATGTCCATTTTGTGTCTGAGCCTTGAATAGCCAGCAGCTTGTCTATGGCCACAATATAGAGATTTTATTTTTTTTTTTTAGTGACTCATTATCTGTTACATGTAAAGTGGAAGAATTATTTTTGACATCAGTGTTGGACACAACATAGTGGATTAAATGTAGTGCTTCAATCAAATTAATCCTTGAGGGTTGGGTTTTTTTTTTAATATTTCCTTCTGGATTAAAGTGTTCATAATGACATTAGTTAACATTTACTCACCGGGATTGAAAAGCGAACATCAAAGATTTGCCAAAAACTGCAAACTGTTTTTTTCTGTAATGTATTGTAAAATGACTTAATGTTCATTACATCTTTCTTAACCGTAGCATAAGAAACCCTTTCCATCTCTGAATCCACAGCTGTAGGTGTACATATGGATACAGCAAATGTTCCATCCCCATTATCGGTAAGGCTGCCTGTATGAAGAGTGAGCTTATCTTGGTGACTAGAGCCAGCAGTGTCCACATGGTGACCAGCTGCCTCTTCTTTTCATAGATCTTGAAGTCTTTCGTTTTGCAGTTGTAGTACCTAAATGAGAAAAGCATCTGGATAAAAAGCAATTAGTAGATATTTGACTTGAATGCAATTAAGACTACATGTGCCAGCTGGGAGAGCCACGGGAGCTGTCTACCCTCTCCCGATGATGGCAGACCCACACTGCGATCAAAAATTCGTTCAGACTTTGCTTTTTTGGTGCCCAATTAGCAGCAAATGCCAGAAGTGCTTACTTCCATAGACAACTCAGCAAAAAGCCCTGCTGACATCCCTGCAAAACACAACACTCTGACTGGAGACATCTGATGTGACATCTCCTTTGTGCTGTGTTTTGAGATAGGACAGGAGCAAGAAGGGGAAGAAGACCTGGGAAAATGCAGGTTATGTGAAGTTGCTTTGCAGGACCCAGCCTATCTTGGGGCATTTGCAGTCTTGGCATTCTTGGGATAGTGGAGTTGTGCTGAAGGGATGAGCACTGGTGCAGCAGAAGGCAGCTGTCTGATGGCCCACCTAAGGGTCCCTTGTGTGGAAGAATCGCTTTACCTGTTTTCAGTGAGCTGTTTGCTCACAAACAGTGTTATTTTTAAATTGCCCATTCTGTTTCTGAGGAGTGGAATCTTCAGGGAGTAGCATTTTAGTAACAGTCAGAAGCTCAATCCAGTAGTTTGGTTCTATAATGGAAATCTTGGATTAGGGCAGTTTGCATACCGATAAATAGCATTTTCCCCAAAGGCTTACAGTCTTAGCTGATGAGCTGGTTGGACATAAAAAAATAATTTGATGCCACAGCAATAAGTGCAGTACAAACATCTGGAGAAGTTTATAGCCAAAGAATTGGAGATTATCTGATCTGGAAAGATCATAGCACGTTTTTTGTTTCTTGGTTTTTTTTTTTTGCAAAGTTCACTCTACCTGCTAGAATTCTTGTTCCTTCTTAATTTGCCTGCCAGCTGATAATTACCTCACCTTTACCTTGGTGTCTGACTCTGCTGGTCACTAGTTTTTTAATCCCTCAGTTTTGTAGCTGACATCTCTGTTACTTCCCCTGCTCCTAAACAGAATCAATACAGCTGAAGCTTTTCTAGTGGCACAGTTCTTGGGGGGAGAAAATAGCCCACTGCTGGCATGTAAAGTATTTCTGATAAATATATTCATAATTCAGCTTGTGCTTACTTGGAAATATACAGGCAGCTTTAACCTAGTGAAAGGTCTCTGTGTGTTGAAGGAGTAATTTGTATCCCATTTCCTCCTGGCTTGCACATTACTTGGTGTGTGGGGTTGTGGTTACCCAGAGATCTGGAGGGTGAGTCAAGTTCTCATGTAGCACTTTATGCTCTCCATGCTCTCTTAAAGTGTTTTTTACTTGCACACCGTATGTAGCTTATCAGATATTTTTTCTTTTGTATTTTAGTTTACATGTGAATAATAATTCTTTGTGTACAAGTGTGGTCAGACAAAAAAGAAGTCTTAAAGTGCAGAGTTGTGTATACTTTGCTTAATGGTAACGTTTTTGGTCCTGTGAGTATTGCAGGACCCATTAAGCTGTGAAAAGGTGCTTGCAGTTTTGAGAACAAGCTAGGAAATGAGGATGGCTTTCCTGCCTGTCACCAGTTCACATGTTCTTCACCAGTCTTTTACATGTCATTAAGTGAACTTTTCTCAGTCCGTAGGCTCCATATTTTGATGTCCAGCTCTGTTGGACCTGCTGATTACCCATTCTGGGGAAAATGTGGTGGGATTTGTTTCACAACCTACTCAGTGAAACATTATGGCTAGTTTTTGTCAGGAGTTCTATCATCTGTGACACACAGGAGTCCTCCAGAGTTATTTAATGACCAGGTAATTTGTATGGAAGATGTAGCCCAGATAACCTGGAAGTGGTGCTACAGCGAGAGCCATTAGTGGTTCACATTCTGGAAGGGATGGTCTCCTCCTCTATGTATTATTTTGGCTCAAGTGCTGGGTTTTCTTCCCCTTTCATTGGGAGTATTTATTGCTGCTATTTGAGTTTTTAACTTTTATTAATGAAACAGGTAATGCCTCTGAGTCTGTAGTGGGAGCAAAAGGTTCAGCTGGTTCTTTCAGAGCTATGTGCTGTCTGGCTAACCACATAGTTATTAAAAACAGAGCTTTGTTTCCTAGGCATTTAGAAGAAATCAGTTTGCAATGTGAAAAGATCTCAGATGAAAATGTGTTTGGACTGAAAGGAAAAGGCGTTTTTTTTTTATTTTGGGTTTTGTTTGTTTGTTTGTTTTGGTTTGGGTTTTTGTTTGTTTTTTTAGAGTTTATTGGCATGATTCAGTGGTTAGTTTGGACACTGAGCTCCCACAGACTGTGTAGAGTGATTTTTCTTTTCTATTTATAAAATAATTTATAGTTGGCTTAGGTGAAGCAAAGCTCAGTTGTTCGTACCTGTTTGAATTCTTGGCTCCTGTTGCTGTGTTCTGCCTAGACTGTAGCACTCTGTGCTGTCTGGCATTTGTTTCCTCGTGTAAGAGCATCTCCTGTCTTCCATGCTGCCTGTTGATTGTGTTCCAAAATAAATCCGAGCTTGGATTCTTGCACCTGAAGTACCTGTGGAGCTAAAGATCATGTGGAGTCATGG
This sequence comes from Platyrinchus mystaceus, assembly GCA_035041135.1. Lineage (NCBI taxonomy): Eukaryota > Metazoa > Chordata > Aves > Passeriformes > Tyrannidae > Platyrinchus > Platyrinchus mystaceus. Next base: position 8,455,140 of record JAWWLV010000158.1, on the reverse strand, counting down.
AATGAGTGCCATGGCTTTGACATTTAATTCCCCACCAGCCCCTTGCTGCTTTGCAAGATGTTCCCAAACCCAGCTCAAATTTGTGTACAGGAGGCAAATCTCTCAGGCTGAAAATTTTAGTTACCTTGGCATCTGAAGACCACCAGAGTCTCCTTGTCCTCTTTTTAAGGAGTGTTGGGTACCTGAGCTGCTGAGTCCTCTGGAAGGGGACAGATGCAGTAACTCTTTGGTTAACCATTCATTTTCTTGGCCTTTCTTCTGTGTCCAGATGGAGATTGCAGGAGGGAAGGTCAGGGTTTGGTCATGCTTTCCAGCTCTCAGTAGAGAGCAAGATTGTTTACTGTCATCTGTCTGCACAACACTGCAGGAAAAATAACTGTAGGAACATTTCAGATTTTAAACATTGTCTCACAGAATAATATCAGTTAGGAAAGGAAAAATTTAAAATTAGTCTGTTTTAACCTGTGTTCCTTATAACCAGGATTGTTCCAAAATACTCGGCTTCTGTTGATTTAACAACTTTGCCTTTACCTCCCTTGTTCAACATTACTGTAAAAAAAATTGCTTGGTTTCTTTTCCATTTGTTTATCATTGCTTGTAACCTTTTCTTAGAAATGTGGAAATAATTTTCCTTACATGTTTTATGCACCAAAATAAACACGCCAATGATCACCTGAATCCCCTCCCCTTGTTTCTTACTCAGTGCCTGCCCGTGTTTCTCTCCATATTTTTACCCAAATGCTTGACAGTTGTCAATAAATGTCATTACAGAGCCATATAACTCCTGCTGATGGGAAAGACTTTGGCTTGGTCATTGACTGTTCTTTAACTGCAATTAAGAAGCTGCTTTGATTTTCAATCCAGGTTCACTTCTGCTGTCCCTGGTGCAGGTTCTTTAGTTACACAAGGTTGTTCCTCTGAAGCTGAGAGAACATTACTCTCAACGAGTCTTTCTGGGAGGGAGAGCTGCTGTCCCTAAGGCATGTTTTGTCAGGAGTTGAGGGTATTAGCAATGAAAGGATTGTAGCTGTAAATAAAGACAATTAAATAAATCCCCAAGTCTGTCTCTGAAACAGAGAAAGATTGTTTCTGTTGATATGCCACACTGTTAACATTTGACTTTGTGTATATCTGGTATGTCTCAAATGCTCTTATCACTTGAGTTGTGCCCTAGTTCCCATGAGTCAGTGTTTTCTATATAGTCAATTCCAAATAATGTTTTCATGTAGAATATTAGAGGATATACTTTTGGGGTTTTTTCCAAACCCTTTTTTAAAGCTAGTTTATGTATCTAGCTATTTTGGTATTATTGCATTTAGTCAAACCCAGCAAACACAGAATGTCAGGGTTTGTTTCTTCATTCAGATGTTTTTGGAATTGCTGCTCCTTTTCACTGCACAGAGTTTTAAGGAGGGGCAAGAAGAAACAAAGAGAAGGAAACGTCAGATGCCAACCAGAGTATAGTGTATGCTGTCAGCAGCTCTGCCATTTGGGACAATTTTATGATTTACAATCCTGTCAGATTTATCTTGTGAAACTCGGGGGGTTTCCATTTGGCCTGCAGTGACACAGTGCTGGCAAAGGTAAAAAACAAACATCTTTGCATTATTCCCCGATCTGTGACTTTTGTCATATGCTGTGGAATAACAATGCAGACTCACCTGCATGGAGGCACTGAGCCTCAAATCCCATCTCTGCTCCTGCCTGGGGGACGGAGCCAGGGGCCATCACAGGGCACCCCTGCCCTTGCTGGGCTCCAGCCTCTGGTGCTGGGAAGCTGAAGGTTGGGAAGGGAGCATATGTTTGGGAAGGCATGTTCTGCTCTGCCTGTCTGACCAGCAAGGCTCATAGCAGGGCTCCTGTGCAAAGCCCTGAAAATACTTTCATCCAGCAACATGAAGGAAGGATTTTTTTTTTTGTCTTTGATTGTTCATCAGAATAATTTCAGTCTTGGCTCTCCAAAGTATAGGGCAAATTTGAGCTGCACTCATTGCATGTAGAGGTCACTAAGAGCATGTCTAGATGAGATCATTCAGTTTTAGCACTCATCAGCCACTGATTTTGGAGAGGGTCAGGATTCCATCCCCCCCACCTCTCCAGTTTTCTGCCAAGTCCTTAAACATTTCTCAAACATTTTGTGTGTCTGATTCCAGACAGGTTGGGCTGTGCAGAGGCTAAGTAGTTAGGGATGTGACTGAGACCTCCTTGTGTCACCAAGCTTATGTCCTGTAATTAGGGATGCTGATCAAAGAAAGCTGTGGCCCTGTTTGCTCTCCCCCTCTTTACTTGCTCCCCAAACAAAACCCATCCTAACTGTAAACTAACATTTCATTAGACCAGGCATCAGTTTGGGAGTTTTAAAAAGGTGCCTCACATTCTCCATATCGCTCCTCATTTTTGTTGTCTATTCCAAATTAAGATGATTTTTTTTGTCCTCCGTTAACACCATGTAGAATGAGAGACCAATGCCATTTGATAAACAGCTGCAGCTTGCAGCTTAGGGTTACTCCAGAAAATACACTTCTTAAGGAATCACATTTCATTTTCCTCTTCCATATTTATACACTTATAAATGTGAACTGTCTGGAATTTAGATGATTTGTTAGAGATGACATGTGCCATATGGTGTTTAGGACAAAATTCCAGCTTATTAACAGTTCACTGGCTGAAGGAAATAGCAATTACTCTTTTGAGCAGTATAAAATCAGCTTATCAATTAGGATACAAATGAAAAATTGAAGGAGTTTCTTTTTACAGAAGCCCCTGCTCTGAGTCTTCTCCTCATGCCCTACACAGATCTGACTTTGCAGCATCAAACCATTAGACCCTGTGTTCATTGTTACTGCTTGGCCACTGGAAATGGGTTAGGATTAAGCAGAGGAATGCTCAATGTGTATGATGCAAATATGAAAGCTAACGAAACCTCTGTATTGCTAAATCTTGAAGGTACAATATTTGCTGAGAGTGGAGGGACGGACCTGCTGGAAGACACCTTGAATGCTGTAACTGGTGGGCAAAACCAGTGCCCTGAGAGCAGGAGCATCATGAACCTCCTGTGAGAGGTGATCTCCAGCAGTGTGGCTCCTCAGTTGCACTGTAACCAGCACTGCTGTTTGTCCAGGTTCTGTGAGCAGGTTCTGGATGGGGATCTGGAGGGGCAGAGTCTGGGAGTGGGACCCTTGGCCTGGCCTGTTCAGAGGGTGGGTCTTGGTTAGAGTGTGTGATAGGTCTTTATTTTCCTAATTCTGCTTGCTGAAGGAAGATCTTTTTCTTTCCTGTTTGTTTTCTAAGCCACCTGGAAAGCCTGTATTCCCTTATGCATGAAATGGGAGCCAGTAATTTCTGGCACCCTTTTGATGCTGGTTCTCATGTAAGGTTGGAAGGGCTTGTTTTCTCCAAGCATTTAATGATAATATTTTTTTTCTCAAAAAGCCCTAACGTCTTGTGATCCACCTGAAGGTATATATTGGGTCAAGTGACATTTTTGGTGTCAACAGCAAAGACAAGTATCTGTATTGGCCATACATAGAAGGCATAGGAAAACCTATAACCACTATTTTATGAAAACAGTTCTTGAGTTGCTGCAAGTAACTGGGCTTGTCACAGGAGTAAGTAATTGAAAGTCTGGTGTGGTACAGGCTGCCTCTCCTGGCTCTGAACTCATCCCTGTGTGTTAATGCCCCTGCCAAAATGCTGTGTGTGGCTGCTGGGATGTGAACCATTAGCCCCTGAACCTGCTTGTGCTGCTCTTGCCAAAGGTGGTGTGCATCTCCCTCAATTTTCGGTGTCTACTCAACTGTGGACTTACCAATGTGATTTGACAGCCTTCAGTGAAAACACTCCACCAAACTAGTAAGGAAAGCCACCCGCCCAGGCCTGTGACCTGTCTGAGATCCTGGACAGCGTGTTCTCTAATGCATGGTACTGAGGTGTGGATATCAGATAGCCTCGTGTGCCTGTCAGAACTGGGGAGTAATGTTTTGTAAAGGCCCCATCAAAAGATAGTGAAGTGGCTTCTCCTCTGGACGTTGTTACTTGATTGGGTTTTTTTTTTTTTGAGAAGCCAAAGCATTGTGATATAAAGACCCAGGCAAGATAGGCCTCAGGTATCTGAATTTGCCCACACCGGAGATGCTCGTTTGGGTTTGTTAGACAGTTCCTCAGTTTTTTCTTCTTCCTCCCAGTCATGACCTCTTTTCTTGGAAATACACAGATGACTTCATGTCTGACAGCTCTGAATACTGGAGGGGAGGCTTTCCCCACAGGCACCTCTGCTTGTGCAGATCAGAGCAGGTGTGGTGCTCTGCAGTGCCTGTCGGGCAGGCTCCTGTTGCTGTAGCACTGCAGAGGTGGCACCGAGGAGAAGGTCACCAGCACCAAGCTGAACTGCAATAACTATTTTAGTAACTCTGCTAATGACACTGGAATTGAGCTGGAAATCCTCCTATCTGAAGGAACTGAGCCATAGAGAGCCACCTGCTTTTCCTCTGTAATTCAACAGAAACTGGATTTGCTCCTAAATGCAGCCAGTTTTGAAACTGAAACTTGTCTGGAATTTCAGGGGTTAATGCCCATCTCTGCTGTCAGATGAAAACTTCCAGGGCTGGTAGGTATGTTGGAGCGTGCAAAGTGACTCACAGTCCCCTTGCGTGTTGTCTGCCGTGCTGTCTGCTCTGTATTTAGGCTGTCTTGTCTTGCTAATCACATCACATCTGTCAGCTCTCTGTGGCTACAAACAAATTGTAAACAAGATGTCAAGGTGGAGTGGGATGAATTGTTTAAAAGAAAAAAAGGCAAACAATCAAACCACCTTGAATGGCTAAATAAAAAATGTGAGTAGGTAATTAGCAGCTGAACATTCTTTCTTTCGTCTTTAGTGCTTGTCTCATCCTAGCTAACGGATGATGGTTTATACATGAAAATTTGGTTGTAAAGACATGCACCCCAGTGACAAATTTATGGCAGTTTCAGCCCTTCTCCTTCCCAGGGCCTCTAGCAAGTGCTTTACCACTTCTCCACAAGCTCACATCTTTACTTTCCATCACTGAGGTACTGGAAAGGGCTGCAGTAGTTTAGTAGCAACTTGTTCTTACGAATGGTGCAGCCTCACCAGCCATTTTGCCAGCAGCATTTGCCCTGTTCAGACCTTCCAGATTGCCTGATATTTCTGTGTTTCATGTACCAGGTTTACTCTGGTAATATGATCACAGACAATATAAAAGAAAACATGTCAGGTAGGCACAGAAGAAAGCTTTGCAGTTTACTTATTCAGTAGAAGTTACATTTGGTCACTAATTAGAAGTAATTTTAGTTACTTCTTAGGGTCTCCATCACCAATAGTTGTGTGTTCCCAGCTGAATAAAGTGGTGAATAGGAAAAGGGTAACAGGGGAACCATTTTCCCTCATTTGAAAAAGATGCAATGTAAAATACTCATGTTTACGTTCATTAAGGTAAATTTTCCTTCCAGCTGCAGTGAATGATGTGGAACCAGTTGAGATGTTTGTGTGTGGATCACAGATCAGATTTTTCAAGTTATTTCAAGTAATTTTAGGCTTAGAGGAAAATCTGGAGCATTAGCCTATAGCATTACTATAGGCACGGGGTGGTGTGAGTTTTTGTTTGTGGCTGTCACCAAGCAATGAGTGAGCTTATTTTACCTTGATAAAGTTACTGGTAAAATGAGAGCTTTATGAAAGCTACAGTGATTTTTAAAGGAATTTTAGGAGAAGTACTGCTTCCCTTTCAGCCTGTTTGGCAGGTTCTTAGAGTTTTGCTGTTTGAAGGTGGAGGCCAGGGAAGCATCCAGGCCTTGTGCATGTTCTTTGGCAAGGCTGCTGGTACCTGAGAGCTTCATCAGCCTCCTGGGGCACAGCTTCCTCCAGACAAGGGAGCATCTTGCCTGCAGCCTCTGCTTCCTCTTGTGAGACGGGCTGGATTCAGCACCCACCTGCCCAGCAGTTTTGGGCTGCCCCTGGTGTTGCCAGCTGCTCCTCACTCAGCTGTGCTGTTGGAGTGGGTGGTCTCCAAAGTGGATGCCTTCAGGAGATACAGGTGTTACTTTGGTCACTTTGTTTTCTCAATAGAGAAGATAAATGAAGCAGAGGAGGTGAACAAGTTCTTGAATGCAAAGTGGTATTTGCTGTCTAACCAGATTCCAGGAGGATCTTACTGCCAGGAAAAATCTGTAAGTCTGGGGATTTGTGTTTTGTGGGTTTCTTTTTCCCCACCAAAGCGTTACCCTTATTAAAAAAAATCATTTTATTTCATCACTGATGTGTAATCCTCATTCCAATAATAAAAATAAATGTGACTGTGAATGCTTTTGCCTTCCTGATGCTGTTTTGCAAGGTAATGGTGCTTCCTTTTGGATTTAAATAATCTAGGAGTATAATAATAATAATAAGGGTAACCATGATTTGCAAATGAGAATAGCAAATAAGACTAAATAATGGTAAATAAGAGTACTAACCTCAAGCAGGTAGAGAGGAAGAAAGGGAGATCCTGATCAGCCCCATGACCAGCACACTCTTATGGGAGGAGCTTTGTACAGTCTTAAGAATTCCCAGTTGTTTGCTTTAACACTTCTTTAAACATTTTTTTTTTTTAGCACATTAGCCCTTTATGTGAAAGGCAACACAGAGCTTGTGCTGCATCCCTCAGGATGCTGTGACATCATGGAGAAATTCAACAAGCAACTGCCTGTAATTCAGGGCTAACTTCCTATAATGAAGAGACATTGGAAAGCTGTGACTTAAGGAACTAAACTGAGCCTGACATGGGTGTAGAGCTCTGCAGTAAGGTGGTGTTTCCAGCTGGCACAACCCTGCCAGGTTGGTGTGGCTCATGTCAAGGACCTCCAAGAGGTGCCATAAGGGAATGAAAGGGTGTGGCTGTGGCATGGTCTGAGCACAAGGAGGGGCATGGTCTAATTTATAGATGCACAAGATTATTGTTAGCTTTTGCATGTAGTGGTTTGGTGGGTTTTTTTATATTCTCACAAGAAAATAGCTGATTGCTTTGACTATTTTTACCCCTCAGAAAGGCATAAAGCCATTGTTTAGTTTCTTTGATGTATTCTTCATGTATATTAGTCTGTGCTGTTGTATTAGATAAGAGTAACCATGATTTGCTAATGAAAATCACTGTATTCCCAGAGACAATCCAAGAGTATTTTTAGCCAGGGGACAGACTAACGAGGTCACCAAGAGGATATGTGGTCACATTAAATATTGCTGTTTAATATACAGTCATTTTGCAAAGGATTAGACATTGTAAATCCAGTGGCCTTCCCAAGTAGGATAAGTATCACTTTGAAATTATATTTAATTGTCCACTCTTGACTTTTATGTCATTTAGTGTGTCTAGCCATGCTATTAGTACCTTACGTCAGGGAAAGCCTGCTGTGACCTTACAATACACAAACCTCCAGACAGTTCCTCTTCATCCTTCTCTCAGGGAAGGCTGTTGTTCAGGAATAAAGGCTTGGCATAAAGGAAAATAAAATTTAGCTGTACCAATGGAGGGAAAAAAAAAGAAGTCTATTTTTATGTGTAGAAGAGCCCTTGAGGCTGATGGTCTTGGTATACTTGGATGTGTTTGATGGCTTGGGGCCCCTTGAGCTCCAGATCCAACCTACCTCAGAGAAGATTCTGAAGTTGCCATGGTAGAAATGAACCTGCTTTAAGGCCAAGAGATCTCTGGGAAAGAAACAAGAATGGGGATTGAAATAACTTTCTTAAAAATAATTAAACCCAGAGGTTTAGCAGTAACTTCAAAATGGGTTAAATCCCAATTGGAGTTGCTTCTCACTAAGCATCTGATGGCGTGAGAGCTGACATGCAGCACTGCCGTCGAACTACACTAAATGAACTCCTGATGGCTTTTCTCCTCCAGCAGGATTAAAGCTGCCTTTCCCAAATTAAAGCTGCCTTTTTCATGTAAGGAGAATGCAGCAGCAAAACTCACAAGTTGATCAGACTACTAGTCGCCCTCATCCATGGAAATGATCCCTGAGAGCTGGTTGCAAATGCTCAGTGGTGACAAGTTCATCTGTCCGAAGCAAAAGGACCACCAGAGCCCAGCATTCCAGAGAGTGAGCCCTCAGGATCCCAGCTGGGGAGGAATAGCTTTGCCCTCTGAGGCCCCATCCTGGGGGAAGATGCTGCAATTAAAGCTGACTGCCAAGACATGTAGGTTTTGCAGCTCTCATCTGGATGCATAACACCTATGAGTGAGCAAGAGAGTTGCTGGTGGCCAGCACAGTGCTGCTGCCTCTGGCTCAGTAATTGGCCTGTGAGACAGCAGCACCTGCCCAGCTGACATTTGCAGCTACCTGGGTTCTGTGTGCAGGGGCACAGCCACACGTGGATGTCTCCAGCAGTGGCACCATGTCACTGAGTCTGCATGTGCAGCGAGGTCCCCATGCATGGTGAGCCCTGTGTGTCCCTGATGATGGCAGGGACTGCAACCAGTGTGTGAGCAGAAACCCCCTTCCTCATACGTAGAGGAAGAACCCAGGGTAGTATCTTGTTCTCTGCAGAGAGTTTTAGCTGCTCAAAATAGGATACATGCCTCTGTGGTCTTCAGGCTGCTCATCTTCCCCTGTACCCCATGTCACAGTTGCCAACCTCTCTGGCTGTGTGTGTGGGGGGAAGTTTCCCATCTTGGGGCAGCAGTTGGCAGGGAACCTGAGTGCCATTTATCCACACTGGAGCTGTGAGGACATATTGCTTTTGTGGGTGCTGTCCTTGATGGCTCCTTCCTGCTCTGCAAAACCAGGGTATGGGGAAGGGCATCTAGACAAAGGATGTGTTTGTAGTGGGATCAGTGCCCAACGTGGCCAAGCAGGTTGTGCCATGTGGGAGACAGCAGCTGTTCTTGAGGGTTTTGAGCTGAGTGACTAAATGCAGAAGTCATTTTGGGAGCTGCAGACCTAAAGGGTGGAGGAGGGAGCATCCAGCCCTGTCCATGGGAAGTAAGAATCCCAGCTCTTGGAAAGATCACTGGCCAGTCAGCAATGTGCTGCAGCCTCCATTGTGATGGGCGTGAGCAAAGGCACTGGAAGCACAAGTTTTAAATAGTGTCAATATGTTCTCAAGGTGAGAGTTTGCTTTACGTAATTGCTGGTAAATACCAGCACTGTGATATTTCTTTGTGTCTGCACAGGCTGCTCCTGTGCAGCTGGTGACTTGGATGGAGCCTGGGGCTTCAGAAAGAAAAATAATGAAAGGACCTGCACTGCCCAAGCTGCTCTTTGGGAAGCTCACGGGTACACATTAAAACACACAAAAAACAAGCAAGCCGCCAGCTCAAGCAGTGCCTGTGGAATCTCCAGGGGGAAAGTGCAGTGGTCAGTCATCCATCACTGTGTAGGGTTTTGCTAAGATAATTTTAATTCCCCTCCCTCAGGTGGGAAGACCAGAGCTCGTGAGAGGGACAGTGTGAGCAGGGTCACTGGCTGCCTGTGGCAGGGAGAGCTGACCTGGCTGTGCGCCTCAGCAGGGGGAGAGAAGATTGAGACTGGCTTGGTGGGAAGGTAAAAACAGAATATGTTGGAGAGCTAAAAAAGTGATGAAAAACAGAGAGCAGTAATAGGAAAAAGGGAGCATTCAACAACGGGAAGGATGTGCAGGAGAAAAGGTTCTTTTGTATCTTTCCAGGAGTGTATCAGGTGTGCAACAAATCAGGCACCACGCCCTCTGCCCTCTGACATGGGACCAGCTCCCAGATCACGTTTCGGAGAGTCTTAATGGCCTGGGATTTCTGATCATTGGCAATTCTTGGGAAGACAACTGCTGTGAGCACACAGTGGGCAGGCAGTTGTGGAACTGAGTGCAGAGCTGAGCCCTCTGGTTTTCTCAGGTCTCTGCACTTGCCATGGTTGTGAATCTCAAACCTCAGGTCATAATGAGGTTGTCATACACAACAAAAAGTGGTATTAAAGAAAATTAATCAATGTCAAAGTCCATGTAAAAAACCCATGATTCTCATTACTCATATGCAGCATGACACCCTAGAATTGTAATTTCCAATTACATCTTCTCTGGCTGACCACAGATATGAATTCATTCAAATAGCAAGGAAGGAATTAAGTGTTAATTTAATAAAAAGGAAAGGCTACTAAGGATTTAAATTAGATTCTTAAATTAAATATAAACCTGTAAAAAGTCTTTCTGAGTGTTCCCAGCCCCTCTCCTTGATAATTCTCTGCAGGAATAAAACAAAATGGTATGAAGTGTCTGGCAAAGTGCCAAGGCACTACCCCTATGCAGCAGGACAGGACACAGCCCGAGCTGGGAGCAGCTGAAACGGGCAGGAGTAGGTGGGTTCAAGGCATGGCTTGGGCTGAGCGGCATCCCTCACGGTCCACGAGGGCTGTACTTGGCAGGAAGGTATCGAGGCTGGCGTATCGAATTTTAAATAGGCCTTTAAAAGCCCGTTCTCTAATGGAGTATCCGGTTGTGCTCTGTAATTAAAGATCGCGGTCCCGGCGGCTCTGCCTGCGGAGAGGGAGGCAGACCCTGCGCGCCGCTGCCGCTGCTCTCTTATCTGCCTGGCGTGGCTGAGGAGGCTTCAGAGACCTGTCACGGCAGAGATAAGGACAGAAGCGAATTAAGATTTAGGAATTTCTTCTGGGACTTTTCTAGGCAAAAAGAGGTTTTTAATTGGTTTTCAGTTCTGCGGCAGCCAAAGGTCTTTAATTAGGTTTTACATCACTCTCCGTTATCGCTCCTCTTTTCTGTGTTTAGCCCACCATGATTTGGGCTTCTTTAAACAGATAAAAATTCACTATTTGTCTTTGTTTCCAAAAATCAAGGTGCTGAGTGATTTCATGTAAATGCTAAATAGCAAATGAATTGCTGAAGCTTAAGCCTGCTGAAGACTATGCTTTAGTCTAATGCTGGTATATTTAGCTTGTCTGATACATGTAGTATTAAAGGCCTGATAACTTTATTTTTAATTATGATTTTTTTCTTGCATATTTAGCTTGTGAACTGGTTTTAAAGTTTTCATCTGAAACTCCCCCTTTTTTTAAAGTCACTTTCATAATTTTTAAGTGGAGCTCCTGCTCTGCAGAGTGAGAACTGGGACTGACGGGTGCTGACTTTCACCCAGGCTGGTGTGTGGACCAGCTCCAAATCCCCTTTTCCCTGTGCCTGGTGCCTGGGGCAGCACAGCCTCTGGGAGGTAAGCCCTCACCAACACCTTCCAAAGTCAGTAAAAATGATACTTCTGTCCTGAGCAGATTTGGAATTGGACCAAAAATCCATCAGTTCTCTGCTAAGAGTCTGGGTGGTGAATTATTGATCAACTCCAGACAATACATTTGTTAAAATCCAACCAACCAAGTGTGGAACTTTGGGCATGGGTCTCTTGTGCTGCACACATGTCCCCTGTGTCTGCTTAGCTCCCAGCAGTGCAAAGCAGGAGGTTAATCCCAATTACAAGAAGAGCTTATGATAATAAATAAATGATGATATAAGGGCTTAATCCAGGGGAAGGAAAAACCCAAACCTGTGGTCAAATCACATTAGTTCCGCTATTAAAAATTGTTATTTTTATAATTATTCTGTTGCATGGGAGAGGATGCTGTTCTTGCTAGTAATTCCCTGAAGAAAAACCTTTTCATGTGCACCAGCATGCTGCAGGATCTGAAGGGAGACACTGCTGCCACTGGCTTGTGGAATGGGAGAGGCCTTGTGCTTTAACACTGGATCATCATTAGTTAGATATTAAGCCTCTGTTCATTAGCCAGCAGATGTGGCCACACAGTTTGTTCCACCTTCTCTCAAGGGTCTTGTTCTCCATGCTCTCTGCTGGATTTTCTTCCAGGATAGCCCTAGTTCAGCACAGCTGCCTGCAGTGCTGAACAACCCTGGGCAGCAGGAAAAAGTTCTCCAAACTTCTCACACTCTGTTTGAGCCCTGTCTGTTGTTCCAAGCAGTTCAACTCCTACCAGGGATTGGGGGAAGGTTCAGTGCTCCCCAACCTTGCTGCCTCCATGCTTTGCCTGTGTTTCAGACCCTCATTACTGCTTAGGGACTGCAGGGAGGATCAGCATTAAAAAGGCTAAAAATGTGTATTTGGCAAGGGAAGGGCTCTGGCAGGCCTGGTCAGGCTGTGTGCACTCTACTGTACATACACTGTATTGTATCTACACCCTGTTGTACCTACACTGCAGTGCAGCCTGAGAAAGGGCTGAGCAGTGACCAAAGTGTCTGCAGTGCTGCTGCTCTTCCTTGGGACTGCTCTGTCTAAAACATGAGGGAATCAGTCTGGAGGGTAGATTTCCTTGGACAAAATTAGCACATTGAGTGTGCTGAGAAGTCTGGGTGTTTTGCTTTCCATCCTGGGAAACATTTCCAGAGGAGCGGATGCTCAGCAAAATCTGTTGCTCGATGCTGACTCCACAGCTGATCCAAAATAGCAGTAATCTTTCCACAGATATTTATAAAGGGGTTTTTATGTTTAAAAATCCTATGGAAATACTTCTACTAATTTCTGTTTATGCACTGTCTTGTAATTTTTTGTTCTTTTTGGCCTTCTTTGAAAATCGTGGTATTTTCAGTTTCAAAATTCAATGGGAAAGAGTGAAAAATGCCATCTGTTTTTCTTTTTTTGCTGTGAAAACTGCAGTTTCTGATGAGCAGACGTTCTCTACTAGATGAGAGAGGCTGGGTGGCTCTGCCTGCCCATGGAAGATCCGAGGACTGCCTCTGTGCCCAGCCCAGCCCCAGCATGCTGTAGCTTGGGATCCTGCTCTGGTCCATCAGCCCCCCTTGAAGTTGCAGAGATTGGGATGGTTTTGGATGCAAAAACACCTCCTCCCCTCAGCTGAGCACTAATCCTGCCCTGGGGAAGTCTGGCAGTGAGCAAGGTGCCCACCCTGCCCTATACTCCCCATGCTGCCCCTGGGTCCCAGGGATCTCCTGTCTGAGCTTTGGTCTCCCAGCCCGGGGCTCAGGGGGGGTGTGGAGATGCTGCTGCTTCAGGAATAAGCTGCTGTTTGTCTCAGCAGACACTGTCAGGTAAATGGAGTGCAAAAGCATAATGATTCCAGCATAAAAGGGAGAGCATTACAATTCATGCAGTTTGTTCATGTAATTGGTAGCTCATTAGGTTGAGTGCTAAGCTGGCTTCACCACGATTCTCTGGTCCAGCAGCTGCCCCAGCCAAGCCTTCCTGGTGCTGGGGCAGGACTGGCAGCCTTAGCCCCAGGTGCCTGTCCTGGCAGCTGGCTGTGCCACTGCTCCTGCTTGCTGCTGTGCCCTCAGGTCCCAGCTGAGGAAATCCTGCAAACCTCCAAGGGTCTGGTGACCCACGGGCAGGTCACTGCAGGGCCTCCTGGTTTGGTCCAGGAGTTTCTGTCATCCCTGCATGGACTAAACCCTTTGCACAAGCTGAGCCTTTGCTTGTGTGCCCTGCGTGGCAGAGCTCTTGCAGACATAGGAGCATCTGGCATTATAAAACCCCTTTTTCCTCCCCTACTTGATTATTTAGACATGAAGCTTTTCTGGGAGATAAATGAGATCACCTCATACTCCTGGTCCTGCACAACTCCTTGCACAGAGAAGCTCAAATGACACCTGGGCCCCCAGGCTCAGTGCAGCACCTACAGCAGCAATACACAGACCTGTGTGAGGCTGGTTAGCATGGCATCAGCCTGGGCAATGAATGAGTGCTAAGTCACATGTGCTGAAGGCACTTCAGCAGCAATTCTGATGGCTCTTCAAGAAGGATGGTTCTGGTGGAGAGGCTTTTGATTTGTTCCTGGCCCATATGTTTCTCCTCTTCAGCGTGGTGGAAGAAATTGCTTCATTATAAACTATTTCACAGCAGCAGAGCTCAAAAGTTTCTGAATTAGAATCAAATTGCATTGCTGATTACTTTTTCTCCCCAGATCTTGATTCTTCAGGGACTGAAGCACATTTCTTATTGCTTCCTTCCCAAGGGTCCGGGTCAGGGATTACCCACCCAATGTGGAGCAGAGCTGAGCTGTGTCTCTTTGCAGCACATTTTGCTCTTTATCTGTATCATTTCCTCTGATGTCACCACCTTTTCTCTGACTCTCAGACTGACCATTTCAAGGTTTTAGGAAAAGAAAAGCCTGGCAATACAGTGCAGTTTTACACAGGTTTGATGTCATGTCTTCCTCTGTAAGACAGCTCTTGCCTTGAACATGGGTCTGGCATTTCCTTAATGACCACCATGAATAGGATTGTCATCACTGATAATGTCCTTGCTCTGGAAGTTCCCTTTCAGCACAGCCTGCTGGTAATCCCAGTGGTGCTGGTTCTTTGCTGTTAATTCCCAGCAACTCCACCTTCAAGCAGTAACTCACACAGGGAGATTTTCACTGACTGCTGCGTTCTGGATAGATGAGGACAAATATGTTTCCCCAGTCCAACAAGGAAGTTTTCTTATAAGGAATGATGTGCAATTGGTCAGGCATGATTTCCCATGGATGAAAACACATAGCATTTTATTCTGTTTTCTGCTTGTTTTTATCCTGTTGACTTACAGCTGATCATTACATTCTGATGGAACAACAGAAATGCTGTTCCCCTAATCAGATTTATCACAAATGTCCAGCCTCCCCAGTATTGACAATTAGCAAGTGTTCTTCAGATGAAGGGGATTGTCCAATATGGGAATGTCAATAAAGCAATAGTGTGATTAGGAAAACACCAAAAATGCGTGGATAAATCTGAATCTGTCTTATCTGGGTCTTCACAAAGCAAGTATGCAAATAATAAGGTTAATGAGAGGACAGACTCATCACCATCATGAAGCCAAATTGGTTTTTATAGGATTGTGTGATTGAAAAGATTCTTGTGGGATGATCTGGCTGGAGGCCAATTGGATGTGCCTGAAGGTATTTGGGAAGTGCAGCTTCCTCACTGTAGCCTGCAGTAATAACTTGGAGTAAGAAGGTTAGTCAATACCTGTTTATGTCTGTTCTTCATGTTGCCTGTAATTCATCTAATCTCATAGGTACATCTTTTCAGGGTATTTTTTGGTTCTCTGCACTGTGGTGGAGGAACAACAGAAAAAAAAAAAAAAAAGCCTTAATAGGAGTTTGCATTGATTCTTGCACCAGAGCACTGCTGAGGTGATGGCAGGCTGTGCTGTGCAAGCACTGCTGCCCATGATGAGCAGTTAAGGCTATCTGGGAGATGTGGTGTTGGTCAGCAACAGGAAAAGGATCACAAGGAGGCCTGGATTAATACTTCTCTCTGGATAAAGCTAACAACTGTATCTAAGCACTGTGAAATTTCACAGTCAGTCTTGCAATTTGGCCTTGTAACTGGCTACTTTGTGTGATGCTGTGCCAGGTATCTTTGGCTTCCAGAGAGTTGGGCATCTTCCCTTCAAATGTGTTACTTTTCTGCACTTCCTTGTTTCAAGCTTGTTTCTAGATCTAGCCACCTCTCCAGAAATCTCATATATTTCAGTCCATAAGATTTCCTAGATAAATTTCTGGCACAAATGAGAAGTCTGGAGACTAGACCACATGGTTTGTCTGATCCCAGGCTTTCTCACTCTGAAAAGCAAGGAGGTGATTTCTGGTATCAGCTAATTCTTGTTGTTGTCTCTGTCTTGTTTTGTTTCTTGCCAAATGCTGGAAAGTGGGTTGCTATTGTCTTAGGCAGCTTTTTGGAAGTATCAGTTCCATAACTAATTATGTATGAAATCAGACTGGTTTTTTAGATACTTTGAAGTTTTTACAAGCATGACATAGAGTAAGAATAGTACGAAAATAGACCAATATTTCCCCTTTCTTTGAAGTTACTAAATGCGCATCTAATTACAAAGTGATTAAGACTGAGTCACCACAATGTGTCTCTTCTGAACATAGTTTTCAAGCAGTATAAATATTCTTAAATATAAAAACCCCCCACAAATAAGAGTGCAGGAGCTGTGAAGTTAGGCTCTCTGTGCAGTCTGAATTTTATACTGAACTTCAAGTTGCCTTTCAGTGAATGACAGCATTACATAAAACATCAAAGCCATTCTGTATGCTGCATGGAAAAAAGACCTACCTGCTTTAAAAAGCAAAATCAATGATGGAAGACATTGCTTAGTTGTCTGTTTCTACAACTTTTCCTAGTCTTTTTTAATAATCATTTATTTATAAGTTGTAGGATTAATGCCTGAGCTGCTTTAAAATGAGGAACTGGGGATGCTCCAAGGTTAACAATCATATTTTTTTTATTTTCATAGTGTTCTATTTCAGTTATTAAAAGCTCTTGTACCTAGTGATAACAGTTACCCAGAACAACAGATAATTGAATAGGTTTAATGGAGCTTTGATTTCAAAATACTTGCTTTGAATGACAATATGCAAAGTTAAATAAATGATGGATGAGCAAGATTAAATGGAACAGAACTCTAATCTGCCTTACATAATGTGGGAGACATTAATATAATGCTAAAATACCTGTAGTTAAAGGCTATGAATGTCATAGTCAAGGAGAACACGGATGGTGCTAGCAAATGTTATGTTCATGGTCTGGGTGCAGTTTTATGTGAGCAGCAGCCCCTGAGAAAGCTGAATTTAAAAGCTGAATGCCTGAACACGTCCATAGGAAAGCACGTGCTTGTTCTGGCTCGATGGTACTGGCAGCTCATGGAGGTGTGGGTTAGTTTTTGGTTAATACACAGGTCTCATCGGGTTCCTCTGGACTTCTCTGCTCTCCAGTCCACTGGGCACTCTGTGTTACAGAAGTTGTGTCCTTTCTGATGGCCAGTTTTGGAAGATGGATGAGATTTCTGCAGAAACCTTAAACTACCTTTGTAAAGCCCTTCAGGTGTGAAGAGAACAGCTGGGACAAGGTACTTTTACCCCACTTCCAATTTAAGCAAAGGCTCTCAGTATCATTTTGGAAATGGTGCAAGGTTGGTGAACCTGGCAGTGCTTCAAAATCATCTTACAGAGACACATGAGGGTCATGCAGGGACAAATCAAGAAATAAGACTTCCCGTGCGTGTACAAGCCCAGTCAAGGGAAGAAGCCTGCTGACCACTGCTCTCCAACAAAGCCACCTGCAGTGAACTTGTCCTGCATTACTCTTATCTCAGGAAGGTATTTTCTTTCTTCTATGTCTGTCAGGAGATACTATAGAAAAACAGACAATCTCTTCATATCAAATTTATTCTTTCTAGTGTTGGACAATGACAGTGCTTAGTACGTACAGTTAAAACAACTAGCAGAGTAACACAGGGTTAGAAAGACATTCCTGTTATCTAACAATCCACAAGAAAATAGTATCAAAATTTGATATGGTTAATTAAAAAAGTCACAAGTCTGCCCTGATCTGATTATGCACTGTTAAGAAGTACAAAGGCACAGAGAAATCGAGTGCAGTCACTACCTGACATTTTTCAACAGGAAACCCCGAACAATCATACAGTTGGGAGTGAAGCCAGAAGTGCTGGGGATAGAGGGCTTTAAAAAGGGATGATATTGCCAAGCAACATGCTCGTTGTGATCTAAGCCCTAGGGAGATGCCACAGCTTTGTGCATTGGGAACGATGTTTGTCCCGGATGTGGATATGCTGCTTGCAGGAGACCTGTTTTGTTTTCCTGACCCTGCAGACTCTCCATGCATTGCTCTGCTGGATCATTGTGAGCTTGGTGTGATCTGGGGATCCTGCTGGATCAATGCCTTCTAGTAGTTTTGTCTTTTCTAACATTCCCAGTCTGTATAAGATTGACAATAATCAGAAAAAGAAAGATATCCTATATGTCCATCCTATTGACACAGCTTTCCTCCAGTGCTAAACAGGGACATCCATGCTCATACACAGTTGGGACTGTTTCTTTCAGGCCACCTTGTTAAGGATTCAGTTCAGAGACATATTGCTTCTGCTCTGAGTCATCTGGATCAAGAAAAGGACTGTTTTCAGCCACCAGACTAGGATGATAATCAAGTTTCATCAGACATTATCAGGGTCATGGGTTAATAAGACCGTAAATCTAAGGGTAATTTCTCTGAAAGCTGCAATGAAGTCATAGTCTTCAGCACAAAATGTCAGCTGTATCATTCCAACATTATTTATCTGAGAAGAGCAGTTATAGGTAATTTGTGAATTGTGCAAAAACATGAACTCATGCGTAATAATCTTAATGGAGCTTGTTTACATCTTCTTCTTATGCATAATTATCAAAACATATGATCTGAGTTGTTCTCCTCATTTAGAGCCCTGTTTTGGCTGGTCGACATAGCGGAGTTGGTGTTGCCAAGAGCTATACTGGGTAATGTTTTCTGATAGATTTAGTGTGTGATGTTTGTGCTCAGCAGTGGGGTCTGTAAATTTATGACAAAAAGATCAAGGCCATCATAAACAGTAATATCTGCTGGAAAGGAGGGCTGCAGTTTCAGCACTGGCATTGCCTCTGTGCCCTGCTCAATTGAGTGTCATCAGCTGTGTCTCATATAAAAGCCTAATGTCGAGTGACTAATTATATCACAGCCTTGAGATTGTGCCTTCTAATTAGATATGCAGAGTGAATAATTTTAGTTCAGTTAGGTGTTGCTGGCTGGACATCCAGCAGCGTAATGCATGTCTACACTAAATGTCATTATTAAACTCTTTCATGTCCTTGGTTGCTGACACTTGGGTGCTGGAAATTGTAATTTTAGGTAATTTTGGGGTTTGTGTTTTTTCCTACTCTGGCATTCTTTTACAGCATCTAGCTAAATTAAAAACGGCAGTAGGTGCTATTTAACATCTTTCTACCCAGTTTATAGGAAAGTCAGCATTTGTTTATACCTCTGTAGTTGTTATACCAGTTCTGAGACTGATCAAGTCTTTGTGGCCAACTAGGATTCAGCGAACTTTTACCTTTTTTTCCCTGCTTTCAAGCCAGTTGTGACTCATGCAGATGTAATAAGTTTTTGAGAAGTTCTTTATGTGGCCTGCTCCAATGAGAGACTTATTTGCAGATAGATCTCAACGAGTTACCTCTCCCCTATTCACTCTTTATCGTGTTGCAATGTGTAATTTGCTTGCTGATTATGCTGTTTGCTCCCTTCTTCGATTTACGAAGCTCTTTAAAAGATCAGTAGTCTTAAATAATGCAGGTGGATGGGCCCTTTCAGAAAGCCCCTGTGAGTAACCTCCCAAGTTACTCAGCTATCCCTGGTGTAGGTATCTGTCTCCCCCTCAAAGCCCCCTCCACGCTCTCCTGCCACCTCCATGTGCCCTTGGCAGGGCTCTCCTCCTCCTGCCTTCCCTTCCTTGCCTGCATGGCTTGGAGAACAGTTGGAGGCAATCCTCCTTGGGCTCCTGGCACAGCCTCCCTGCCTCACCAGGTATTTCAGCTCTGTTTTGGCTTGCTTCAGGTTGGTGTTCTTGTGATTTCCCTGTTCCCTGCTGTAAAAGGTAGGAGGGAGAAGGAGTTTCTGAGTATCAGATATTTGCCTATTGTTGAAAGTGATGTTGGAAGGAGAGAACATAGCAGCAAAAGCCTACACAGACTAGATGGGGAGAGAGTGCAGTTGAAAGGAGGGGTAAAATCAAATTTCACACCACCAGGACCACCCCGATCAAATCCCTCTACTCAGTCAAGTCAGCTGCAGCCTCTCCCACTGCCTGGAGCCGGCAAGCATCTTCCATGCTCAAGGCAGAGCTGAGCCAGGGAATTGGAAATGCTAGGTTGTAGCTGCTCCATCTCCAGCTCATCTGCTTCCTCAATACCTTCTCTGGTAACTTTCATTTCAGCTGCTTTACAGGTTATACTGGGGCAGCCTTAGTGTGAGAGTACCCTGCTTCCAAAGGGAAGGCAACTGCGCTTCTCCCTAACACCCCTTCCTGTTTTCATCCTGCTCCAGGATCTCTCTCCTTTGACTTTGATGCTTCAAATAATGACTGCTCATTAGCACAGCAGAGCCAGGCTTTAATTTCCCTAAATCAAAAGGTTTTTATGGTTCTGCAGCGTGTACGATCTGTCCAGAAGGTGCATCTGCTTGAGCTGGAGAGAACAGGTATGCCTTACCTGCAGCAGTGCTCACTGTATGTTGGCAGAGAAATTGCTTATCATGTCTTTGGTATAAATGAGGTTTTGCAAGTAGCTAGTGAGCTCAGCAGGGACTCTTTCTGAAACTCGGTCTCATCTGAAGCCTGTCACTTTTGGAGCTTCCTGGTCCCACTGAGCCTTAGTGATGGTGTCGTGTAGTATCAGCAGTACAGAGTGTTCCCATCCTGCAGCTCTGATTCAGGTACTGCTTGGAGCAGGTATTTGAACCCCTTAGATGGGCTCTGTAGCATCCTGCACACTGTGGGGTGATGGTACATTATTAGTTCCTAAAAAAAAAAATAACATTTTCCTTGGTATTTCAGATATAGGGCCAAGATTTTGCCAGTGAGGTTAGGGATGCTCTGACATTACTGCATTGTTACCGTTCATGGGGGTGGGATTCTGCTGGTTCGATTCCTTATGCTGCGGTGCAATAGCACAAAACTTGTCTTGGCTAATCTCCTCTTGGCACTTCTCTGGGACCTGCAATACATGGTGCTGCTGTGGGACTGTCCCACTGCAGGCACCCACCAGTTCCACTTCCTCAGGGAGTATCACAGTCCCTGGGGAATGATGCCCATGGAGCCTGCAGGCAATTCTCCTGGAGCAGAACAGATGATGAGGTGATGAGGAGTGTGGGCTTTTCATTCAGACATCTCAGGGGAAGATGAGGTTTTCCCCACCATGGGCCCATCGACTATTCCTTTGTGCCACCACCCTGCTCCCTCCTAAAATTGCCTGAGTCCAATCCTGCAGAGTATTTCAGGAGATGCCAGGCTGTTTCTTTGTGGTTGTTTACGGCTTCAAATATTTTTCCTTTTACTGCATACTTCAGATGCAATAAAAGAGAAATGAAGGGGCCATTAAGGTAAATGCTCTTCCCTGGCAGTTATCTGCTCTGTGGGATGTTTCCAGAATTGCTCCTGAGTGAATGCTGCCTGTACCCCTGCACCAGTTGCCTTGTTACTTTCTGCAGGATACTCTCTTTGATAGCTGATTCCCCTTTTCTGGGCTGGTTTCCCACTCCTCCAGCCTGCTGTGCAGTGCACTGGAGTCCTGTCTGAGGGTAGGACTGGGTTGGAAAAAGAGAAGATGCCGGAGCCTGTGGCTGAGGGCAGCTGCAGCCAAAGCACAGCTGATGCTTTGGGCACTTCTGCATCGTTTTTGAGCCAGGCCAGCTGGTCTCAGCCCTTGCAGAAAAGCTTGGCAAGGTGCTGCTCATTCCTTAACTTTCCATGTTGCTAAGGATTGGATACTTTAGGAAGGAGGCCTGGAGGATGCAGGTCTGACCTTATCCATATGGTTTATGAATACAGCTCCTTCTAGATATGTGAATCATGAACTAGCCCTGCAGCATTTCTTACTGGTTGTGCATAAGTCTGGGAACCTGGGGGAGAAAAATAGTGTGAATTGTGTAATTAAAATTGTTTTGACCCGTATGCACATGGAGCATTTCTTGGAGTGCAGGTTTTCTGCAAACACTCCCCTTGGTGTTAAGGAAACTCTGGTCTCAGACTGGCCACTTGTCAGGGTGATGCAAAAAGAACAATCCTACAATTAGTGGGACACAATTAGTGTCCTTCCCCTGCCAGTCCTCATGAACCAGCTCCAAAGGCATTAAAGAAAAGCAATTGGGGACTTATTAGTAGGCAAAGTGACATATCTTCCCCTTCTTTGGTCCTGGAAACAACTGAGCACTTCAGAGATTTCCAAGACAACTCAAGTGGGACATGACCATTCTCCATGGAGGCCATGAACAAGGAGCATCAAGCCAGAAGATGGGTACCCTCAGCACTAGCAAATAAACACTCCTCTTTTTCATCATTGATGTAGGAGGCAATAAATGATGAGACTGCTATTGATTTTATAATTACAGCTCTTGCCTTGTGACTTCTGCCATCTGCTAGGGGTGAAGGTACCTTGAAGGCATCTTTATTTTAAATCCTGCTTCATAACAAATAAAATATTAAAGGAGGGCAAGATAACCTTGTCAGACAAATTTGATATCAATTTTCTGATTGTTTTCTTCATAACAAGTTTATAACAAGCTTGATTGATTAAGGTAAAAGGATTGTAGGAGATATTCTCACAACCTTGTGAATCTTTCCTACTTTGAAAATAACATCATGAAGAATTTATAATCATCAGCAGTATAATTTACAGTCAGCACTGGGCTGGTGTAGAATAAGCTGATTTTAATGCAGCAAGGTGAGGTACAAGGCAAAATAAATTTAGGCTGTGTAGGAAAGGTGAATTTTTTTTGCTTTAGCAGAGCATTTCAGAGGAAACTTTGTGGTTTACAGTTGCCACATGCTTTAGTACTGCAATGGCCCTGGGTCTCTAACTTGGGGGCCTGGTGTCTGCTCAGTTAGAGCCAAAAAACTGAGCTGGTCTCTGTCATCTGTGCTGCAGAAGTGAGAGGTGGCTGAACAGCTCTTGGCACCGTTGGTGTTCCCACAGCATCATCCTGCATCTCCTCTCGCCTTTACAGATGCAACAGCTTCATCCTTGGCTCTTCCTTTGCCCAAAGGTCACTGTCACCATGTGTTGTTTTGCTTTTCAATCTAGCAAAGTCTTACAAAGCCTTATGCTGGCAGGAACAGCTCTCTTCGTGTTAGTGCTCAGAACTGTCAGTGGGGACTTAATTTGTCTTTTACAATTTGCAGTTCTCTGTGGTCTCACCGCTCCACACGTCGCCCCGTCTCAGTGGCAGTCAGTGCTTGTGGTGGGTAGAATTGGCAGTGGTCTTTTCCTTTTCCTTTTCCTTTTCCTTTTCCTTTTCCTTTTCCTTTTCCTTTTCCTTTTCCTTTTCCTTTTCCTTTT
>JAWWLV010000158.1:8404718-8432185 GCA_035041135.1 Platyrinchus mystaceus | reverse complement strand
TTTTCCTTTTCCTTTTCCTTTTCCTTTTCCTTTTCCTTTTCCTTTTCCTTTTCCTTTTCCTTTTCCTTTTCCTTTCCTTCTTTCCTTTTCCTTTCCTTCTTTCCTTTCCTTCTTCTTGTTGTTATTGTTTTTGTTTTGTTTATTTGTTTAATTCTGAGAGCTGACAGGACTAATATCTCCTAAGGAATTGTCAGTGCATTGTTAGAAACCACAGTAATGATTTATCTCATGAGATGCTCCAAAGAATCAGACAAAGCCTTCTAAGCACCAAAAAACATTACCAGCCTTTGTTTCACAGGGCTCCTTGTGTCTCTTTGGAGTGCATTGCAGATGCCAATAGACACATTAGGGGGAATTCGTGGATATTAAGAAATGATTGAATAACAGGACTGGCAGAGAATGCAGAAAGGTTTTGTGCCCTGTGCTTGCTCCAAGGTAAAACCACTTAGGCATAGACCTCTCCCTGCCCTCATCTCAGGAGCCCATTCCAGATACTCTGATGGACCAATTCCAAGAGGTCACAACTATCCAGCCCTGTGGTCCTATCAAACCCTCCTTTCCTCTATGAGAAACAGGCATCAAAACCTCTTTATCCTTGTCAACTTCCTCAAGGTCTGTCTCATTGGCGTTTGACTTGCTTTTTCTTTGCTTTCTTTTTTTTTTGGGTTGTTTGCTGGAAGTCAGATTTTATCCCAGTGCTTCTCCCAGGGTGATGCCAAGATCATCTGAGATGAACTCCTGAATTCATGAGCACAGAATCATTGCTGATGTTATGTCCTTGCCTTGCACTTCCAATTCCTGCACTGAAGTGGTTAATTTTCAAACTGAGGCTTCTGAGGGATAAGTGGAAAAAGAAACCAGCATCTTCCATAGCTTGTGTCCACCGCAGGAATTTCTGCTTTCATTCCTTCCCCTTCAGCACCTTCAGCTCATCTCAGAAGCTGACAGAGGTGGCTGTGCTGCCGCTCTGAGTGGTGTTTGTGGCTGCCACCGTGTCACTTGTGCACTTCACAAGACCAATGTGCGAGAAGTCACAGAGTGGAAGTCACAGAGTGATCCCAAATTACCCCGTTCTCGCCCTGTCCACGGCTTCAAAGAAACAAGAAAACCAAGACTCTATCACTTCAGGCAACAGGCGGTCAGGCCTCAGCAGCTTCGAGCACAGGCTGTTATATCACAGGATAAAATTAGACTCTGACCTTGAAACCTATATGTGGCAGAGCAGAAGCTGTAGCCTTGAAGCCACCCACATCCCATGTAATTCTCGGGAAATTATGCACTTTGAAAATGCCTGTCTTTCATTCTGGCAAGCTTAAATCTTTTCTTGTGGCACAAAGTGCTCTTGCCTTCTTTTCCAGACTTTGCCTCCCTCCTTCTCTCTCCACTGTGCACCGTGCTTAGAACATTTTCTCCTAAAGCATCTTCACCAAAAAAAATCCTTTTTATCATGCATGCAGCGTGAAAGAGAGCGACGTGCCAAGCCTCAGCTCTGCTCAAGAGTTACTGCAGCTGATATATTTATCTCCCAATCTCAGCTCCCCCTGGCAGTCCATTCATGGGGGGAAAAAAAAACAACACCCTCCCCCCCCCCAAAACCCCAAGACTAAAGCAAGACTGAAGCCTTGATTGTAAATAGGTTTTTGTGGAGATTATCTGCTTAAGAAGCAAGCAAACAAACAGCAATGCACACAAAGAAAGCCTGTCTCTCCTTTTGTCCTCTGAATGCTGCCTTGCTGCTCTTGGTGTGAGGGCAGAAATGAGCAAAGCACAGCATAATCAAAATGCTCAGAGATAATGAATGTTTTGGTACCTGTATTTAGTGACAATGCGACTGCCCCTCCGTTAACAATAGGTGTGTTTGCAGTTCAGTGGAAGTATAATAAATTCATAGCAAGTCTGGGTAGATCCCACTGATTTCCACTTCAATGGAAGCAGATAATAAAGTCAGGGCTTTTATGACACCTAATCAATGACAAACCGCCCTATACCACATATGCACAAAAAGCACTAGAAAATCCAATAGCCCCCATGAGCCTAAAACAGTTTGGTTGGGTTTCCTTCAGTCTAGCAGTAGTTACTACCAGGTGTAACACATCATCACTTCTGTTTAATTTTATGCCAACTATAATATGCACAAGGCAACAGGTTAGTACACTGTAAATCAGGATAGGAACTGTGCTTTCTCATTTATGTTTGCACTGTTCCTTGCAAATTTTTCATTAGCAGTTAGGATCAAAAAATTAAGCTTTTAAAATCAAATATTGAAAAATAACTTTAAAAAGCATATTCCCACAACAGTTTTCATTATTTTTCTCTGAGGTTTTTATGAAGATGAATATAGAAGCTACTTAGACCTGTGGTTTGGTAGAAATATAAATCAACATATGACACATTAAAACAGAGGCATATTTGTGAATCTTGAAAGCTAAAAACCCTTTTCTTAAATATTTACATTTTAAAGCTCAAGGTAATAATAATGAAGTCGGCATATTTAAAAAGAAAGAATTTAGTATCAGTGAAACCCTTTGACTGTTTTTCCTTGTGAAGACTACACTTTCAGCAAGAGTTGGGTCTCCCTGGTGAATGTTACACTCACTGTAAAATGATGGGAATGAATCCAGTGCCATAGTATTAGCATGTCAATCCATTTCTCCCTTTCTTCCTCAGTGAACATCATATTGCTGACAAGCAGTCTTACTAATATAGAGTATTTTTGCAGTTGGTGGGGGTGGGGACTCTGTCTCACTCATAGACCCCAAGATAAGAGTGAAAGAGAGACTTGAATGAGGCTGGGAAATGTTTGTTCTTGCAGTGAAATGATTAAAATAATCTCACCATACATAATACATAATAAGAGTGTAGGTACCCTCCTGAGACAGTAGAGGAACCCTTTAATAATGAAACACTGCACCTCTGACAATGATGGGTCTTTTGAATTACTAGGTCTTGGAAGAAATAATTTCTGGTTTAATTGGAAAGATCTGATTTACACCCAGATAAACCCTGGGCCAGACTGAAAATGTGTCTTTGCTTGCTGGGAATTTTTTGTACCATCCTGGACAGAAATGCGGGAGAGGAGATGGCTCCTGGGGCTGTGCCTAAAGGTGTTTTGGTGTTTCCTGTCATGCACAATAGTCTGGAGAGACTTCTGAAAGTTCATTAGAGGATACATTTCCACTCCCACTTTCTATCTCTCTTGATCTCATGATCTCTTCTTGTCTATTCTCTTTTCTTTCATTAGCACTTTATATCATTTGACACTTCATCAAGATGATGGCCTGTTTACTGTATGCAAATAATTCCTGAATTATGCATGAATAATTATGAATTTGCGTATTGGTTTCCTGAACTGGCATATTGCCATGTAAAATTAGCTTCACTTCAACGTGAGCACAAAAACATGCCGACACGGTCAAAATAAACTTGAAGGAAGAGCTCACCTTGAAGGGAACACAAAGTATTGAGCCACTGCTAGAAAAGAGCAAAGTACAGTTGGAGCCTGATCTGAGGATTTGCCGAGGAACTGGGGCAATAGTGTCCAATGGAGTCGGGTCTTTTTGCATTGTAACACCTCTTCTGGATCAAAGGGACCTTCCAGACATCATCTTCACATATGGCAACCCCTGACTTGACTCGTTCATCTGTGCCAGTGGAGTGATTTGGTGCATTGAGAGAGGTCAGAGCTGGGCTGTAGGAGCTGACCTGCCATGCACAGCCCTTGTGAATGGCCTGTGGTGTTCAGACTGTGAGTTGGGAAGGAGCCACACTGAGGGTTTGAACCCTTTTGCATTTCCCCAGGGTTTGTGTTCTGGCAGGACTGGGTCCCAGTTCAGTCCCTCCTGAGGTCACACGTGTCTGTCTCTGGTGTGTCAATGTAGGCTCTGTCCCATCCTGGCAGAGCTGGATGAATTCATCCTGGATGAATTTCCCTGGATAATTGCAAATCAATTAATTACATTGAAATGGGGTATTTAAATTTTATTTATCTGCCTCTAATTGCCTGCAAAATCCTGAGTAGACAGCCTGCCTCTGATCAGATGAACCAACCTGTTTAAAAGAAGACTTCAAAAGCTGAAGGGTACCTTGTTTTCTCTTGTTACTAAGCAAAGGCCAGGGGTGAGCCTGCTGCACTCATGCTCTGGCATCATCATCTTAAGAAGTTTTGCTATGCAAACCTCCTCAGCAGAGCCACTTTGTGTAGCAGATCTAAGAAGGAGGCTGGAGGTGGTAGCAGCCCTTTCACAAGAAAGAGTACAAGTACTGAAGATCTCCTTTCCTTTCTAGTATTTCTCCCAAGATGACATGGAATATATTTAGAGAGGGGCTGAACAGAGACGTTCAGTGGGCACAGAGAAACCACTGAAGAACTGTTTTCACTTGGCAATAATTCTGGTTTGAACCTGCATTTCTCCTTCTAGGAAGCTCTTTGCTAGGTTTGCGTTTAATAGTTGCAAGCTCACGTGTCTCTGCAGAAATGTTCTAGTCATCCTCTCCTCTTTCAATTTCCTGCTAGGACAGAGCTGTTGGTTCAACCTGCTTGAACAAATTTTAAAACATCCACACCAGTCTTGGTGTTACAGTGCTTTATTCTGTGATGTTTGACAAGGGTTAATTAAGACAATTGTTATTAATTATACTACCTGAAATATTGTCTGAATTACACTGTCTGAAATGTTTTGTATGTATTGCAGTGCAGGAACCCCAGGACAGAGGCATATTGCTGCCCTGTAATTGCAGATGTCCTTGGCTCTGCTCCATGTTTGGTGAGTGTTATTTTGGATCAAAGTTTGCTTTTTGGTGGGAATCTGCCTAAACTTATGACTGCAGTGAGCAAAAGGATCAGTTAACAAAAAACCCTGTGTCCCTTCTTTTAAAACCTAATCAGTCAACACACTATTCTCCCAGTAAGTCTGTTATTTGTCAGAAACAGTTCACTAAAGTAACTTCTTTTCCTATTAAAAAGAGAACCAGTAAACAAATCATGATACTTTTATTACTTTGTAGTGTGAATCTGATTTCTTAGCAAATGGAGACATAATATTTTCTTTGTTTGCCTTGCCTTCTTAGCACAGTTTCATGAGGCCAAAAACTCAGTGACATCTATAGAAAGGAGAGCTGATGCTCCTTGCTCTGTCCAGCAAGTGACAAAGATGACTAAATGAATCCAAGCAAATCCCTATCTATGGACAAAGTCAAAGGAGAATTTAATGACTAATTTTGCAGAATTGACAGAAATAAGGCTCCTATATGATTTTTTCCATGTCCAGTATCACAGTGTCTTTTGCTGTGGTGAGTGCTGGAATCTTTCCAGTTTTCCTCTTTAAATACACTCCTTGCTTTCTGCCTAGCAAGGGCTTGGGGGATGCTGGCTGATGATGGCCCTTTCCATAGTACTGAATTGTGCTGATTTCTAGGCAAGTGGCCTGATCCATGTACCTCACCTGGCAGTGCCACAGACATTGCACAGGGCTGGTGCTATGCTGCCAGAAGCAGACAGAGCTACATCTGCACTCAGGCAGGGAGGAAGAACATGCTGGAGAGCCAGCAGGGCTGCTCTGAGATGCATCTGGGGAATGGTTCTGAACTGGTAACAAAGGGGCACGTAGGTGCTGAGGCTGCAGCTCAGTTTCATAGCTTTATTTTCACCTGTATGATTATTTACCTCAGTGGTGAATACCCTTTTGGTTCCAGCTTAGAAAGTGATTACTGGCGCCTGTGATCAATTTGCCATTTCTGCTCACCTTTCCCCCTCTGCAATTTATCCTCTGACTCCTAAAAGCCCCTGTGGCTGAGCCTGGTGGGGCTGGAGCAGGTCTGTGGGTTTAGGAGGGTGGAGGGTCTCTGGGCATCCACCTGGTCCTGGCTCACCCACTGTATCTGCTGCCTCCCTTCTCACCTATTCATGATTCACCTCTGCCAAATTCTGTGGGTGCTCTGGGGCCAGCACTGCAACCTTGTCTTTTGATCTTCGTGATGATTTCATTAACAGAAATGCAAGATGATCCTCTTGGTGCAGACATGCCTCATCTTCTGGTTGGGGATTTGAACTGGAGAAACACAGACATCTGGCACCAGGTCCAACCCACAAAACTTAGTGGGTCCTGAGAAGGAGAGAGCAGCAAAAGGAAAGGGAATTTCTGGTCCCACCATCTAAGGATGGAGGAAAGAGGCAGGCTGTGAGCAGCCTCCTCCACCAGTGCCAATGGGCACAGCTTGATGGAGGACTAAGTTTTCACCTGCTGACTGTCTGCCGCTCTCTGCCAAAGCAAAAGGATGTTTAATTGGTATGGAAATGAGCCAGCAACATCCTACATCTTTTCTCTTCCTGGAAACTCACAGGGAGGGTGAATGGGGATTTGTGCGTTGCAGAGATCTGAGATATTTTTTCCCCCAAACACACATTTTCAGCCTACTCTGCTCATGCTTTGTCTTTTTATATTTTCCCTGTTTTTCATCTGCTTACCATGTTTTTCTTATCATGACAATGGTGGTAAAAGATAAACAGTGCAGCAGTTAAAATAGCAAAGAGAATGCAAATTAAATACCATAACCACTTAGAAACTGTAGTTTCTATTAAATATAAGTACTTTCCATCTCAGCTTAAAACGTGGGTGGATTCTATTAAATGTAATTATTTTCCTGGAGGATTGCAGGGTAAAGGTGTTTCACAAATACACAGATAGCAAATGAAGGTGACTTTTAAAAACAGCAGAGAAAGGTGCAATTGTTAAATATATGGATGATAAAGATGCTCTGTTATTGACTCAACCTCTCCTTTTCATGTCTGCTTTCTTCTGATCTTGCTGTTCTCCAGGGCTCCCAGAAGGACTCTTTCAGAAATATGAATTATATATTTATAAATATAAACACCAGTAAAGTTTGCTCCTTAGTGTGTTGGAGTGAGCTTTCCTTTTGGCTTGAGTCAGAGTGGATCCAGGAGCTGTGCCATTGGGCTTGGACTTCAGTGCTGATATTCAGCCCTCTGCTCAGCTGCTCCCTGCCTCCAGGGGCACTGCCAGGCTGGAGATGCAACACTTTTCAATATTTACAGTTTGCACCTGGACATGTGAATGCTGCAGCCAACAGGAGACATCTGCTTTTCTTCCACACCCTTGCAGGCAGCTCCTGTGTGTAATCATGAAGCCATTGCAGAAACCATCCTGTGGCAACCTGCTCTCCCCAGGTAACGAGCTTATACTGTGGTCCAGTACTCCAACTCTTCTATGGATCTGGACTTTGGTGGCCATTTCCCAGGTTATTCCAGCTCCCTGGGAAAAATTGCCATCCTGGGACCTCCTCATAGCCCATAGATAAATGCCATTGCTTTACAAGAATACTGAGCAAAGCTGACTTACTGCAGTTTTGTGAGTGTGGCTGAAGGCTGACTGCAGTACACCACAGCTCAGTCCTGCCTTCCAGCTGGTTGTTGACTCTTCCAGAACCATCTTTTTTTTGGCAGCTTCTGTGGTCGGTCTGTTCCTCTGGAGGGCTCATGAAGCTCTAGCAGCGTAAAGACCTGATTTTGCGAAAAGCTCTGATGTTCCTGTAGTTTTTACCTGCCAGGGGATCTGAATCACCTCTTCTGTTTCATTTGTTTTGAATTTCCCTTCTGAGTAAAAATTAAGGACCTGGAAACAGGAGATGGCTGAGGGCTGGCTCCCTGAGCAGTGTGTGCTGCTCGCATGAAGATGGGTTATATCCAAGATCTCAGTGCTCATCCATTTAGGGCTCATGGAGTGCTTCGGTGCCAGGAATGGCTACACTCCAGAA
Organism: Platyrinchus mystaceus; assembly: GCA_035041135.1. Taxonomy (NCBI): domain Eukaryota; kingdom Metazoa; phylum Chordata; class Aves; order Passeriformes; family Tyrannidae; genus Platyrinchus; species Platyrinchus mystaceus. Next base: position 8,424,415 of record JAWWLV010000158.1, on the reverse strand, counting down.
ATGGCCATGCTGAGCTTGGAATTGCTGAAAAGCCTCTCATTTGCAGGCGTTTGGTGCAGTGTGGGAAGGCTCAGCATTGCCTGCACGGGAGCAGCAGCACAACAGGGATCAAGGGACACTTCAGTGTGACATTTGCCATAGGAACCTGTCTCCAGTCAGAAACGTTCTTGAGACAAAAATACACCACGCTGGATGGTGCAATTAAGTTATGCACGATAGGGAGAAGAAAAGAAAATAAAAGAATATTTTAAAAGTCCCTCTCCCAGCCTTCCATCTGCCTGCTCTGGTGCTCAGCAGCACATGCTGAAAACACTGTGAGTCCTTTATGCATGGTGTTTTGGGGGACCTAAGTAGTTTAAAATCTGTGCTGGTTGTCTGATTGTAAATACCTGATGGTATTCAAGTTTGGGAAGGTCTTCTGAATAGCTGAAAAAATTGTACATGTCTCAAACTAGGGCCAAACTCCAGTGCCCACTTTGACTTAGGTTTTCTAACAGTCCATAGTCCTGTACAGAGAAATTACATCTTTCCTAGTTGTGTTTACATGAAGCACAGCAACTTTGCTGACATCAAGCCTGAGATAAACATGGGCACGTGAGAAGAAAGTTAGCTTCCATCTTATTTCGTTCCTTATAAGCAAAACAGCAAGAAGGCCTGAGGATATTTTTCACTGTTTTATGGTGAAAATAGAGTGAGAAATCAGCTACTGGGAACTGTCAGCGCTAAACCTCATCATCTGTGTATGTGAAACTTGGAGAGTAGCTGTTAGTAGACCTTTCAAGGTTAATGTAACTGATCTTATTTTGTTGATTGAATAAATGATTATTTCTGGAGGGATTAGTTATAATCCAGAAGTTAACATGTCATTTCATCTTTGATTGTGCTTCTACAAGACTTTCATATAGCCTCTCAGGCAGACAGCCCTGCTAGCTCAGCACTTTTTATAGAGGGATTTGTTGCAAATTAAACTATTGTGGTGTATCTTTGTATCGGAGCTGAAGAGAAATATTCTGATGATGCACTTTCTCCTTTGAAAATGCCAATTCATTGAAAATGAAATGTTTCACAGAACTTTAGCCAAGATGTATGACTCTTCCTTATTGCTTTGCCAGTTGTCATGCTGAGAGTCCTGGGTTTCTACACCCACTTCCCTTGGAATCCTGGCTTGCATGTATCCTTTTAGATATCTGTAGGAGGTGGTAAAGGGCAAATTCTATAAACTTGGTGCTGAAAAGTCCCTCTGTGGGACTTCGTGCATACACAAACATGTGTAAGGAGTGCAAAGTGGGGGTTGGAAGAGAAGGAAGATAGGGGGTAGCTGAATGTGCATCTTCTCCAGAAGCTCCTGTTGTACTATCAGCCCACTTACTACTCTGGAGCTCAGCTGGAATATGCTGCAAAGTGGAGTCACCTTTGGCTCTATGCACAGGGACAAGGAAAATATTTTCAAAGCAAGGCATCTTTCCAAGCCTAATCAGCTAAAACATTTGTAAGCCTCACCAATCCAGTTTGCACAGCGTTTTAAATTTAATTGGTGCTATTAAGTTTGTAAGGAGAAGAAAAATACACAATAATACAAGTGTGGACACAGAGATAGCTTCAAAATATTTAGAAGTACATCAATTTGCCTCTGAATGAGATGTATTAGTGGAAGAACATGGCCTGCATAATGCAAAATCTTTGCTTTCCCACCAGGTTCTGCAAGAGGAATCACAAACACTAGAGAAGCTCAGGAAGTCACAGCATCACTTTCATCTCTGCAAAAGTCCATGAACTCTGGTGTTGCAATATGGTACTGTTCACTTTCTACAAAAGCAAATCACTATTTTATTTTGTTAATGCTGTAACACCTTGGAGAGACAGTGAGTAGGTCTTGGTTTCTGAGGGTTGTGACCTGGGAAGGGTGCCTGATCCAGGTGGATTTGCTTTTGTTCACATCTCTGCACAAGAGCAGCAGTGCAGAGCTGATGCACAAGCCCAAAGGGGTCAGGGGATGCTCACCGCTCAGGGCTGGGCTGCAATGTGCATCGGGGCTCTTGGCAAATAATTTGCCATGGATGGCATGTCCTGAGAGGCCGCTGAGTGTGTTCTAGACATTTACAAGCTCCAGACCCTCCTGTTCATGCAGAGGTAATCATTGCCTCCATAGTAGCAGGTTTTGCCTCTGCCTGCTGATAAATTAACTTTCTTAGGAGTAGCTCTACCCTTGCATCTGCCTTGCTGTGCAGGCCTCCCCAAGCTACCAGCAGCATCCCGTCCATATCTGAAAAAGGTTTATCTGGCAAACGTATTCCTTCCCTCATTCTCTATGGGGATGCTGCCTTTGCTGCCACCCCCCTTCACATCTCAGACATCTTCCCGCAGAGGGGTAGCTGCAAAATCTGCTTGTGCACGGCTGGGGCTCCTCTGTTGCAGTACAGAGCAGGCAGGAACCCATAAAAAGCAATGCAGCAGAGGTGAGGCAGAGGTGCAAAGTGTTGCTGGTACAATTCCTGTGGAGAAGTGAAACCTTCAGGTGGGTTTATTACTGCAGCACGATCGTCCGACCGAGGGGGCGGGATGTGCTGCTGGGCTCCGTCCCCTCATCCTTCCCATCCCTCCCTGTGCAAGGTGCCTGCTGAAACCTTTGGCACAGACAGGATCCGTCTGCATCTGCTGGGGCTCTCTGGGGGTGCTGAGGGCTGCCTTTAGATTGCAGTCTTGGATTTAATCACTGTTTTGACAGGCTACAAAAAAATATTGCTGTTGGCATCAGAAGGAGAAGGAACATGAGCAGCTGCAAATAGAATGAACTAAAGAAAAAGATCTTGTTTTGCTGGGGGCTTTTCTCCCCTCTGCATATCAGTGTCTGACAGCAAGTGGCAGAGGTGTGAGACCTTCTCAAGAATAGGTGGCAGGCATAATTTCTAATAGAAAGTATTAGACAAACTCCAGAAATGGGTTCCAGGGAAAAGTGAGTGCTCTGAGATGGTTTGCTTTCAAACACAATGCCCATAAATAACAGCTTCCAGGCGTTAGGTGGGGTAATGATTCCAGTGTTCCTGTCAGAGACTAAATGAGCTGAGACCCTGTAAGCTTCACTCCCTAGACTTGCATATCTAACATTTTGTAAGATGTGAAGTTTTCCCCAGCTCTTTCTATTTACTTGTGCGCATAAATAAGAAATTATATTGAACCTGTTGTATCTGTCAAGACGTGGTCCTTGTGGGGAAGATCCCTGCATGTGTGTGAAGATACACGGAAGGAAAGGGAAGCATTCCCAACCACTGTTAGCTTGCTGCTTCTTATTTTCTTTACAGAAATTTAATCTTTTTATACTGCAATTTCTCTTTACTGTTCTGGGACATCTACCTAAACAAATCTGTACATCTGCAATGCAGAAAAGAGTGGAAGCAATACTCACTTCTGTGTTCAGCAATATGTTGTACAGGATTTTCCATAATTAGCTTCCTTCAGCTGTAGTTTTTCCTTGCAGTTTTCTGTCATCCAAATTGCCTGAAAGTCTCTTAACAGATTTTTTTGTAACAGGGGTACAAATGTGCCTGTAGATCCTGTTCTATGATGTATTCATTTTTAATACCTGTCATTGAATTCATATATGGGGAAATAGGTATTACAGATTACTTTTATTGCCACAGAAGCATGTAGTATGTCATTGTGGTGTTTCACTTTTCTTAGCAAGCTTGCAGGCAGTTTTGTTTACATATCTATTTCTCATCTCTTGCCTGATATGCACAAATGTGGGTGATTTTCAAAAGCCCAGCATTTTAAAATCACCAGGTTTTAAGATTTTGCTGTTAGTTTTCTGGAAGAAGGTGATTCTAGGAAAATGCAATGAAACAGCCAAATGTTTAAAAATTCTTCCTGTGAGATGATCAATCTATCTCAAATAGAAATATGACCCTGGCATACTTAAATTGCTATTGATTTTATGGTAAAAAACTATATTTTTATTAGTTTTTATTTTATTTGGCCTTTGCTCTCAGATCCCTCAAAACCATAAGTATTTATACAAACGATTTATAGTCATATAATAAATCGTCTTTGCAATTTAATTAAAAAGTCAAGCAGCAGAACTATTTTTCAAGCCCAATGAGTAAAGATCCTGCCATTTTTTGTGTCATAAATCAGGATACAGACTGTCAGTTTAATCTTCTCTGTTTTTAGCTGATGCACCCATGGCATAATATTGCGTTGATATGAGCACTTGAGCATTTTCTGAAATGCTTCAAAGTTAGCCCAGGAGCTGTAGTAAGCCCAGGCTGTGTTTGTATTTCTTATTACCCTCAACAGTGGATGATCCCGGCTCTTTGCTGGTGTCTTTCTAGGTTGGGCCATGTGGTGGCAGGTAATGATGAGCGTGGTGATGTGTGGCTGGAAGGGTCCCTAAATAAACATCTTTTGAATACCTGTTGGCTCCTGCCAGGAGACAGTGACATTTTCTGGATGTGAATGTGTTGTTTAGTGATATGGAAAACCACCAGTGCCTATTGGCATATTGACATTTCACTGCTATAAAACTCCTCATTTAGTGCATTCTATCATTTATGGAAGACAAATTGATGGGTCCATTGCCTGTTGTCCATGGAAAGGTCAGTCCGACACGTCTGGCATGTGGTGAGGAAAGCACTGGCTCTCACCTCCTTCTGCCATCACTCATTAGGACGCTGTTTATTACAGGAGGTTATAACATTATCTTCTGCTTCAGGCCTCGGCTGGGCAGGCTGACCCTTTCTGGAGAAATCATCTGTTAAATGCATCTGTCCTTTCCAAAAGGATCCGCAGAGCTCTGCTTGACCTCCTGAACAGAGTGTTGGAACACAACCATTGCCATGAGGGGGCATTAACTGGGACAGAGGGGACATTGCATGGGAAGAACAATGTCACCTTGGCTGCAGGTGACACCCTTGCATCGTTTCAGCTGAGATGACCAAGCTGGGTGCCCCGCCTGTCACTGGTTGTGATGAGTGGCTCCTGGCACTGTGGCTTTGCTGGGGTCTGTAGCTTGTTCTGGCATTGCCAGATTCAAGTTCTGCTGTTCTCTGAGTAAGTCTCCATTTAAATTACTCCTGGTGACTCTGTGAAAAGACATTTGAAGAAACACTTGTTGCACAGCCAGTCTTGGCTTAAACTCCCATGCTGCACTCACCTGAGTATAAGGTCTCTTCCCAGCTGCAAGTTGCCCAAATAGATGCCCAAGTGTCTCAGCACTTAACCTGTCCTGTTGTCCTGTTCAGTTTAATCATTTGAAAGATTATAAATTGACAATAGGAATATGATTTCTGAGGTCAGATACCTCATGCTGGACTTACAGTGGCACACCTGGACACCTGCATGTGGGCTCTGTGGGAGCTGCTGGTGTACAGGTACCTACCAGTGACTATCTGGATCTACCTCAGAGGGCTGTCGTTTAATGGGAGCTTCAAGAAGTTTTCTAGATTTTTGTTGGGCTGCTGGAATGTACCTCCCCATCCTGACAGCCCCTTAGCACAGGACTTTGTCTAGAGAAGAGAAGACTGAGAGGAGATCTCATTAATGCATATAAATATCTCAAAGGTGAGTTCCAAGAGGGTGGTGCCAGACTCTTTTAGATGGCCCAGCGACAGGACGAGGAGCAATGGCCATAAACTAAAACACAAGAACTTTCACCTCAACATGAGGAAGAACTTCTTTACATTGAGGGTGGCAGAGCACTGGAACAGCCTGCCCAGTGAGGTTGTGGAGTCTCCCTCTTTGGAGACATTCCAAACCCACACAAGGCGTGTTCCCATGTAACCCGCTCTAAGTCACCCTGCCTTAGCAGGGGGGTTGGACTATAAATGGTGTGTGAGTGATGAAAAGATGCTGCCTAGAACCCTGCCAGACTGATCACCAGAAAAATCCATAGATAAAGCGCTCAACGTGCAGGGAATTGAAATTCAGTTCAAGCAAGGCTGAGTAGGTGTTTGTTCAGCAGCTTGTTTAGACTTTAATCATGGTTAAATCTTTTAGTTAGATAATTGTTCTACCAGCTGATAATTTGAATTGTATTGAAGAACAATATGCTAAAACGTCTTCAGTGAGAAGCAGCAAAGGAGATGAGTTTGGATTCCTCCTTGTTAATTTCTTGCGTATCATCATGTCAATTCTTACATTTTTGGTTAATTTGGTTGTCCTTCATGCATTTTCCCCTATAAACACTGACTCCAAATACACATTTGTCACCACTACCTCTGACACTATAGCTTGGGAAGCCAGGACTTATTGCAAAGGTCGTGGTCTCTGTAATTTGGATCAGGAGCTCTTGTTACACTTCCAGCTGTGCTATGGGAATTGGGACAAATTTCTTAGAGAAGATATACTTGAGTTTTTCATTTATATAGTTTTAGGATTTGGAATCTGTGTTTCTCACAGGCTTTGCTGTATTAAAAGCCAAGGTTCTTGGTGGTTTCAAAGTCCTTGAAGTAAAACTACATACAATTTTTTTCACATGGAAATGAATTTACGCTGTGCTTTGGGCTATGTTTTCTTTGCTTTGTGGCATTGCTGTGTGCTGAGACAAAGAACATTGCAAATATAATGGCTTTTGTGTCACCCTTCTGCAGGCCACAAGCCATCACTGGGAGCTGTGACCTCCCAAATGTTCAGTGCATAGCAGTGAGCCTTGACCTGTGCTGGGCTGGGGGTGCTTGGATGCTCTTGGCAGCTGGAGGCATTACATTTTCCAGCCCGTTCCCTGCAGGTCCCTAGGCTTATGCTACAGTGAGGAAATCTGTGCATACTGCAAGTCATGAGATGTACCAAGTTCTCCATGTTGCCAGGGAAACATCCACTTTTAGACACAGCCCTAAATGTGCTTCTTGCTCTGTTTGATCCATCCCACGTCCCTCATGGACTGCCAGTCTGGCTGCTGCTGCTGGAAACGAGGAATACTCCACTATCTCAGAGGGAAAGCTGACTTTGGAGACATTGGCAAAGAAGACTTGTACAAAGGAAATGGAAAACCAGTAAGAAAAAGCAATGCATTTTGGGTTTTTTCCATCTGAAGAATGAAGGGCTTTGCTTTGGTTTAGTTTTATTTGTGCGTTCTAGGATTTGCCATGCAGGTACCAAAAATGGTGTGTTCCCAGGCAGGGGATTGCAGGGACTCTGTGGTCTCCATCCAAGGCTCAGAAAGTCCCCCAGGAGACCCCATGAGAGGGGGTTGATCTGGCCCAGGCGATGTTGAGCACCAGGAAAAAGGGAAAGTGGTCTCTGATATGGGTTTACATGTGGCACTGTCCTCAGCCTGCCCTGAGTGCGCGGGGCTGTTACAGGGATCCCAGCCTGTGACACAGTGGCTTTGGGGAATTAAAACAAGCTTCACTTGAGCTGACAATTGGGTCCTGCTGCTGTTGAAGCCAATGGCAAAACACTGACTGTTTTCAGGAGTAGGCAGGCTGAGCCAAAATTTGCTGCTGCTATGCCTCATTTGCATGGATGTTAATTACCTATACCTTCAGGTTCACTTATCTTTATGGAGATGGGCATTCAGTTTGTCCCCTGCTGGTATCTCAGTCTGCTTTGGACCGGTTTCCACAGTCTCTGAGGCAAGACCTATTTCAGGTACATTTTTTCCTCATCTCTGCAGAAAGAGTCTCAGTTGGTGACAGTCATGTTGCTGTCCCTGCTTTATTATTCAACCTGTATGGAAATTTGCTAAGAACATAGTAGTGAGGTGGAAAATCTGTTTGGACAGGTAATGCATCTGCCAGATATGAAACTTGTAAATGGCTGTAAATGGTTGTCTGAATACGGCTCCAAAAGGGTTTCCAATGGAAATGTTCTGTCTGAGCATGCAACCCCAGGAACCTTGTCCAGCTCTGACTTTGGCCCTCCTTTGAGCAGGGACTGGATTAGAGTACTCCACAAATACCTTTCAACCTAAGTTATTATTGCATTACATATCATAATACTACAAATTTGACACACATGAGCTCTGGGTGAATGTCATTGGAATATATCCCATGGCATCCTCATTCTTCCTATCCACAGCAAAGCGAGATGATGAAAGTTTGTATGCACTTTGTGTAGACAAATATAAGTGCAGAGTACTTGTCTATATGGAAGTCTAAAAGTCCAGTTTCTGGTTATTCTAAATGCAGCCTGCAGCTTTTGGGGGTTTTTTGGGGGGTGGGGTTTTTTTGTGGGTTTTGTCTTATTTTGTTTTGCTTTTTTTGATTTATGGTGTGGTTGTTTTTTTTTTTTTAATTGCAATTTTTCATTATTACTTGAATTCACTAATAAAGAGAGAATATTTTTAATAGAAGGTCACATGACAAGTCATGAATCTGGTGATGAATGTATGATTGCTCATTGCCCATGGCTGTCTAAGCTCATTTCAAGCTGTCGGCAGCTGTGATTCTGCAGAGGAATTTTTTGCCATCCAAGTAAAACATGAAGTCTGATACACGTCTTTAAGATGAAAGGGAAACCCTCTCCTTAGATAAGCAGCTCATTTTCCATGTTGGCGTTTCCAGTAGGGAAAAGTGATGCCAACTATTTCTGCAATGTTATGGGGTGTCACCAGACTTAGGAGGGGCAGCAGGGCAGTAACTGGGCTGAGGTGGCTTCACTGTACACAATACCTCTGAACGCAGCCCAAACTTACGGGGTATTTTATGTCCTTTTTTTAATCCCATCTGAAATTACATTTTTCCCCTGCTACCTCTGCTTTCCCTCACCCATTTATTGCTTAACTGGTTTCATGGATGTAATATTAAAGATTTGCCATTAAGAATCAAATGTGGTTTGCCTGAAAGATGATGAAGATGAAATGTCCTGTAGTCTGCATTCGGACTGACTGTTTTCAGGCTCTCTGCTGTCAAGATCATTTAGTGGGTGGCAGATTCCTGCTCGTTCTTTTCCTTTACTTGGTAATGGATGGGGAGTAGAAAGGCAGATGAGAACAAAAAAACTCAAGTTAGATTAACAGAAAGATTAAAGCTTTTAAAAGAAGAGCTGACACTGTTTGTGCACACACAGTAACTATTGGAAAATACATGTAGAGATTAAAGAAAGCTAGGCAAGAGTGGTAAAAGAGGGAGGGAAGCACCTCCAATGTTTTTATTTCTAGAGGAAAATATCTGCGGTGGCAAGGACCAGCATTACCTGAATTGCTGTGGGACAAGGAGAGTGGAAGAAGTTGATGTTTAATCCTGTAGGCAAGGGAATGCTGCAGAAACAAAGCCCACAGGGTGAAAGGTGCACAACAATTATTCAGAAGGAAATGGGCAATATGGGAGGAAACACTCTTAAACCTGTTCTGGATTACCCTAGACCGATTTGTACTGGATGCTCTTTCCCTCCTTCCCCCCTTTGTGGTTATTACTGGTTTCTATCTATTTCAAGGTTTAAAAAATTTATATCAATTTCTTTCCTAAGCACAGGAAGTCAAAGAGCTGAATTTCAGCTGTTAAGTTAAAGCAGCCTAAATAAATGATCGCTGCTACATCAGGCAGCAAATGTGCACCCATCCATGTGTCCCTGGGAGGGGAAAATTACTTCTGTTTCATGTGATGACTGAGTTGATTGAAATATTTAGTAGTTCTTTCTGTTCATGCTTTATCATGAATATTTGCACTCTCCTCTCAGTAAGAAGACAGCACAGATTTCCTTCTTGGCACAAAGTTTAAAAATGGCCCCATTCATCATGTGCATGTTCCATGTGCAGCAGCCTATGCTGTGCTTGTGGCCAGAGTTTCATGCAGATGTTTGTGCCTGTCCATTGTTTCATTCTGTCTCTACCCTGGAACATATCTGCATCTCTTGACTGTCAAAATACAGTGTTCTTGATGTTTTTTTTTTTGCTCACCTGGCCCCAGTGTACTGCATGTTACTGCCTCTGCAGGGCAGCACAGGAGGAGACAGAAACTTGCCAAGAGCCCTTTTGTGGGCACACCATGGTTAGCCCAGGCTGCAATTACACTGGAGAAATCTTGCATTTGTCTTGGTAGTTGGGATGTTTTGGCTGTGTGATCCAAGCCAAGTGCCTGATGTTTTATGTGTGCCAGGGTAAGGGGCGGTGTGTGTTACAGGTTAAAGATCAGAGCAGGGATGAGCACCCTGAGGCTGCTACAAACCCAAAGGGTGAAAGACGAGGTGTGTGGCAGGATGCAGTTGCTGTTGTGGCAGGTCATCTGTCTGTGGGGTTTAGCAAGGCTTCACTCTACACCTTCAGCAAGCAACTGGATCCTAAATTTGTTGGAGAGGTTGTCTTCAACCACCCTCGCAGTGCATGGCTTTGCTAGATCTGAGTGCCTCTGTACAAAAGCTGTTTTCCATAGTCCTGTCTTTCTCCCACTGACAGCTGAGATTAATTTGAGAAGTTTTAGGAAGTCACTCAGAAGACACCCTCCAGACTGCTTGCAGAGAAGGTGCAGGAGAGCCACTTCTGGCTTAAATTGTGATTAAATTTACCTGGTAAAAATTCCTTGGAAACACTCCTGCTTTTCTGACTGGGCAGATGTATATCTTATCTACCCTAACAGATTCAAAACACCTGAATGATCAGAGTATTATCACAGTATAAAGAGTTCTATAATTCAGTGTCACCTCATTACAGTTAGGAAAAGTGTAATGCCAAATGTAATGCCAGTGACAAATGCAGAATAGCTCCAGTTGCTGATGGTACAAATTGGATTCAGCTGAAGCTTTCACATATGCTCAAGAAGATGAAGAGAATCAAAAGGCTGTTTAACATACTTGGGTATTTGGGAGTAGATATAAGGTAGATGGTATTTCATGCTCATTAATCAAGGGTTAGGGGAAAAACTCAATTGTTCAACACTGATTAAACCCGTCCTTGCTGCTATAACTAAAATATATCTTCACTTTGGAGCCTTACTTGAAAAGATAATGCATTTTAGATTGTACTAACAGAGAGTCACTTGTTTTTTGCTGGATAATACTTTAGTTTTAAAAATGACAAGAAAGGCAACATTTAGCTGCTACAAACTGCAAGATTCAGAAATATTTAGAATCAAAAATCTTCTCTTGAACTGACCCATCTGAGGTCAGTTCTCCCCACTGGCATGAGTAGGAAAGGCAGGGAATGGGAGAGCCTCTCAGGCTGCCCCAGGGTCTGCAGAGACAGACCCCGTCCTGCAACCCAGCAGAGCTGGGAGCTGCGAATCCAGCTTTGTCTGTGCTGAGAAATTTGGCCACTGTAGCAAAACACAAACACAGTTTCAAAGCTGTTTCAGCGAGCAAAATAAGCTCAGTTGGCAAATGCAATTTGTGCTGGTGCTGTGCAACTCTGCTCTGTATTTTGCCAGCAGAGAAATGTGGCAAATAGAAGCAAGTTTTGTTTGTTTTGTTTGTTTGTTTTGTTTTTGTTTGGTGGTTTTGTTTGGTTTTGTTTGTTTTGTTTTGTTTTTTAATTCCACCACTAGTAGAGCTTGGCAGAGCCTGGTGCATGGTGCAAATCTGGTGTGAGTTTCCAATCCTCCATGTCCCCTGGCGTGCTAAGGGAGGGATTGAAGCAAACACCAGATCTTTCCTGGACTCACTGATAAGCTTAATGAGGGCACTAAGCAGAGACAAAGCCCCTCCTCAAACTCCCTGCCAAAGGACTCCTTGTTCCCAGAGGCATCTGGGAGAGAAAAAACTATGCAACCTCCAATTGTCCTGTGTGGTTTTAGGAATATATCTGCTAAGTGCAGGGGCCTGGGGATGAGGGGCAGATCTCCACAAGCAAAACATACCAAAAGAGTGTCCAGAGCCTGGTGGTCACTGGAGGTAGGGCTGGGCTTGTGCCTCCATTGGGTTCACACCCCTGTTGTTGATGGATGGATCCAGGTGCCATCAGATTCCCCAGAGCCATGTATTTCAAGGGGACAAAGGGGGTCTTACATTTTAATTTTTTTCCCCAGCTTTTCTGCAAAGTTTGATCTTCAATTCCCTTTGGAAAGGGAAACTGCATACTGGTTTTCACTGTTGGGCTTTATGAATGGGGCATTTTTGTCCTCTCTGTGGTGCAGCACGCTCTGTTTCTCAGAGCTATTAACCTTGTAAATGTGGGCGTTGAGACTCTGTGACATAAGTAGTTTTAGTGCTTTCCTGGGGCTTGATATGTTTTTCCTGCAAATGCATCATTGCAAAACTTTATTAGGAGAAACCCTGCCATTGGCATAGCTCTCTTCTACCATAGCCCAGACTGGGAAGGGAGGGTCTGCCCTCTTTTACCTGCTGAAGTTAGTAATAGCTAGAAGCTCTTGAGTGATGCTGGGATAGGAATAAATTTGAGGAAGGAATAGGATTGGGCTACTGCACATCAGTGTTGTGCCAGAGCCAAACTCCCTTCACCTTCTGCTTTTTTATCATTAAAGCAGAAAATAAAGAAAGCAAAGAAAAATTACTCCAGGGTACTTACTACATCTCTGGCAAGTGCAGGAAGGTCTGGCTGGTCCTTGGGGCATTACTGTTTATTATTCAGGGGAGATTTTTCTTTCCTGCTCTGTTCCTTCCCAGGTGGATGTGTGGATTAAAATTATCTTTGCATTGTTTCTAGAAGAAAATAGCTGCAGCAGCTTGATTCAAACCTCTCAGAAAGCTGCAGTGCTGCTCCAGCTCTGTAAACAGTGACTGTTGGGCTGTTTGGGGGGAGGGGGTTTCATGGGATCCCAGTGGAGGAGCTTGCTGGGCTTCATGTTGCTGTTAGTATTGTTTTTCTGCTTGGCATCTCATGGCACAGTCCCTTCTTGTGTCATGAGTACCAGACCCAGCTTTTCCTCAAGTTTTAATTTTTTTCCTATACTTTTTCTTGTCTTTCAACATTTGTACAGTTATTCATTAAAAATAAGAAGACAGAATGAGTACAATGGATAACTCTCTTTGTATATTCCCTTTTAATTCTCCAACAATTTAATAATTTAAAATCCTGTTTGTTTGCTGCATCCAGACCTTATCCACCAGCTAGCTGCTCTTCTGGACTCTCTACCAGCAGCACATGGCAATTGAATGAGAGGGTGTGAAAATGAGAGGGGTGTGAAAGAAAACACGCAGAAGAGTGTGTTTGTCTCAAAAGCATGAAAGAAAGTGCTACTAGAGCAGAAATGGTGCTGGATAACCCTATGCCATTTTTGTTACCAAGAGAAGTGCTTCAAATGGAGCCAATGGGGGCTCTGCAACCCAGCCATTCCTCAGGGCATCTCAGCAATCAGCATAACTGAAAATGATCCATGGTGCAAGGGGTAAAACCTGATGCACTGAAAAATGAAGGTTTTATTTCCTTGCCAGGGAAGGCAAATCAGGAAAGAAATGTCAAGAAGGAAAGGCTAAAAAGAAAGGCAAATAGTCTGCTTGCTTTCTGAGACAGGAAGGACCTGTGGGACATTCAGTGGTGTTTGTTGGATGAGATGCCACCTCTGTGTTCAGGGCAGCTCACTTGCCCTGCAAGCACAGCTGTGGTCCTTGGGAGATCACAAGCCATGGGGCACAATGCACTGGTGCAGCCTTTGCTGTTCCCGTCTCTCTCGGGAGGCAGAATTTTCTTTTCTCATTTTTCCTTGTGCCACTGCTGACAGCAGTGTTTGCCCAGGCAGACGTTGTTCTTACAAGAATTACGTTCTTTTTCTAAAATTGCTTCCCCCACTGATTGCTTAAAAAGAAATCGAATGGCTGCCATGCCAGCTCTTAAATGAGAGCTGCTCAGAGACCAACTCAAGAGCTCTCCAGAGAAGTAGCAAATAAAAAGTCTCCTCTTTCTGGATACCTAATCTGCTCTAAAGCAGGGCAGTGAGCCAGCAGGCGTGGGGGGAGCCATGTCCCCCGGTACGGTGCCAAGGACTGGCTGTGCTGCACGGCTTGCTCACACTGAGAGCTGGGTTGCTCATTCTCCCTCCATGCCTTGGCTTTCCTTTGGATTTTAAAAGCTCTGTTTGGATCCAGAGTGGCACACTGGAAGCCAGTTGTGTGAAGACACTGGGGAGAGACCTGGACCAGAGTAACGCCTCTGAGTTGGGATGTGTTCTGGAGATGAAGCTTGCAGAGGAAGGAGAAAAAATCAAGTGCTTTGGGGTGGGAATAAGGTTGTACTTTCCTGCTTTTGGCTGCCAGAGGGATGCTGGGGGTTGAGAGCTACTGAAAAGCCGAGATTTTCTGGCAGAGGGATGCAAGCCTCCTGACTACACCCCACTGCAATGAGGATTTGGCACCCAAACAAAGTAATTCTGTGCTGAGGCGCTCTCTCCCAAAGATCTGTCTGAGGGGAGAAAAATAAAGGGAAGGAGAAGAAAAACAGCCAGGAGAAATCCCTTAGAAAGAGCAACTCCCGGTTAACATTGCACTGAAAACTTTGAAAATCAATGGTGACAATTGCAAGGTGCTGCACAAGAGGAAGAGTAGTTTGAACTGAGGGCACAGAGCTCCAGATTACTTTCAGACACCTGGGCCATGCTGCCAGCAGCTGGGTGAAAAACCATGTCTCAAAATGCAGAAGCAGAAATGTCACAGTGTGAATCATGGAACAGGTGACAGCCCTCAAAATGTTACAGTGACACTGCTAAATAGCATGCCCAAAGCTTAAGGTGCCTTGTGAGAGATTCACTTTGAATCCATCAGACTGTAGGAAATGGAAGAAAAAATAATTTAAAAAAGCAGGAATAAAATGGGTATTTACAAACCTGATGTTTAGAAAGCATTATTTTCTATTCTCAGAAAACAGCATATTGACCATTATCAGCCAAATAGACTGTGTTGTCTGTAAGGCTAAATAATGACAACTGTAGCCCAATTGCATATCTCCCAACAATTTTTAATTTCTACTGAGAAGATGTTGCCTGTGATTCTGGACTAGGGTTTCAGAGAACACTGATTTTTTCAGCAGAATATTATGAAGTGTTGAAGACTTACTGGGAGCCACCAGTCTAAGGCTGATGTTATTTATATCCTCCGTGTCTGGTACAAGTGATAAATCTGCAAAGACAGGGAGGATCATATCCTGCAGCCCATACTGGTAAGGGCATTCCTTACCCATAAATTGAAAACTAATGTTTATTTCTCTTTAATTAAATAGTCCATTAGCCAAAGACTGTGTTAAAATATTTAAAAGGAAGTAATGTAATCAATATACCAACTGTGCCACTGCAAACATATTTCATATGCAGTAAGTGCCAGGTTTCCTCTCTTTGCTGAATTATGAGAGCTTTGAAATGGATAAGGGGAACTTTGTGGGTTGAGATGATCTGTAGATGCAAAAGTAGTAGGGCATTTCAGCAAGCTGGTGTCTTGATAATGCTCAGTATATTAATTAATTCAATTCTTTTCATGATAAACAACATTTCTCCTAAAATCTTCATCTACTTCTAAGGCATGTTTGTGTTTATATATATATATATGTATATATAAAACTATTATCAAAAGCAGCAGATTTTGTGCTCCCCTTGGGCTTACTCTTCATGTTGATTAATTTCTTTTTGTTTTGTTTTATTTGGGTCGTCCATGCTCAGGCTAGAAGCTGATGGGACCAGTGCAGAGGGTGGTGTTGCAGTGAAGGGTTTCCTCTTGCACAAGGCCAGGGTGAGATGGGTGAATGCCCAGCTGCTCCCTGCTCCCTTTCCATAGTGTGAATAGGCTTCTGTTCCTGCTCCTGTGCAGTCACTGATGGCCATTCAGGCAAAAGAAGCTTCACATATCAGAGATATCAGATCCTTTTCTAAAATGGGAAGGAAGGGAACAGAAACATGGAAGTAAGTGGAAGAGTGTAAAAATTCTTTTTCTTCTTCAATTCTTAGGCAACCAGGTTAAAATCAGTCTGTAATCCACTGAGGAAATAAATGTTTATTTTCCAATAAAATAAATAAATATTTTGCAGTCACTCCTCTCCCTTACTGTACCTGGAGGAGCTCAACCAGAAGTACAAAGTGTCTGACTTAGTGTCCACGTGTTCTCAGCAGGTACTTTCCCCCCTCCTGTTATTGCCTTGCAAAGTGCAGGTTGTACTGAGGTAATCAAGGTGAGTTTTTGCAGCCACTTTCTTTCCTCAGAAAAATATTCCTAGTGGTGTGATAATAGAAAAAAATGCCCTTTGCAAAGATAGTCTATCAGTTGAATTAGTTTACATGTGCTTTTAATGCCAAGAACCTCAGACTGCTTAAAAATAATAAAAATGAAATGTCAAGCAAATAAAAGTTAATTAAACGCACAATGAAGAAGGCTTAATTTTAGTCTTAAAAGGAGCTGAAGCTTTTGCAGAACATATCTACAAAGGTAAAAAATCCTTGACTGCAAGGTGTAAAACATCCCCCACTCCCTGGCAAGAAATGAGGACAGCACCTGAAGAGCATCCGTACTCCAGATACCGCCAGGTGTGGGAGAGATAATTTGCCTGGGGTTTGGGGAAATAAGGGAGCAGTGAAATAACACAGAACCTCCGTGAATTGCTGTATATAACTAATATTCTTGAAAATCATTGTACAGAAAGAGCTCTGAGTTATTCCAAGCCCATTGCAACATGAGATTTAAAGGTCAGCTCCTTTTCCTGTTGAAGTCGACGGAGGCGTGTGTTTCACAGGAAGTTAGGCTGAGCTCCAGACTCTTCTCAGCACACTTGTTACGGCATTTCAGGCATACTGAGGCAAAGAGGAGAGCCAGAAGAGCAAATGAGACAAGGCAGCAAATACTGCACTTGACCAGAGGCTGCAAGGTGGGTGTCTGCTACAAATGTTTGCCCGAATTATGCACAACAGCAGAGCTTTTCATTTTTCCCTTTCTGAGACTCTTAATGAATGCAATAAAAGGGTTGTAAAATGCTTCTCCACCATCAGAACTCAATCAAGGATGCAGACAACAGGTATGCTCTGGTGCAGGGAAGCCTCCCTGGGGCCTCAGGGTCCTGATGGGCAGCAGGGCTGCAGCAAAGGTGGCATCCCTCTGTGGCTGTACCTGGCCCTTCAGGAGCACAGATGGGACAGGGAATGGTTTTTTTTGAGTAGGAAAAGAAGTACAAAAGCCCACAGAGCGAGGGCTGCCAAACCAAACAAAGTGATGCTAAAGCAAAATTACAGTGGGGAGTGGGGCTCCTCTGGTGGGAAGCCTCCTGCCCTGGCCAGGACCCCAAGCCTCCTTAAATGCCTCCAACCTGCTTATTCCTCTACAGCCAAAATAAAGATGCCAGGACTCATTCACAAACACCCCCAAAACTGCTCACTCTGACAGTTGTATCTTCAGGTAGCAAAAATGCCAGGAAGAGATGGAGGGAGAAGAGGGTTTTGCTTCCCGTTTTATTCATGTTAAAGAGCTGTATGCTCCATTTTCTGATTAATTTTGAAAAGATATAAGTTAGCAACAGACCAGCTGTATTTAATCCTGGAGTCTACAAGGCTTTTCTCACCCTTGACCCATCACTGATATTATGCATTAGGATTATGTGTGTTGGGGAATGTGCTGAATTTCTTAATGGGTGGATAACACATTTTCAAATCCCAGGAAGTGGTAAGATGCCCAATATGTCAGAGTTTCAGGCTGATGGACTTCTGTTAGGCTCTTTTCTTTAGTCTTCCTCTTTTTCTTGGCACTATCTAGGAACCATTCACGCAAAGTGGTTGATATTTTAGTAAATCCTTCGCATGCAATCTTTAACAATATAACAGCTTTCTTAATCACTGTAACAGATTAAATGCTCCTTCTCCAAGTTGACCTAGTTTGGAGGTTAAATTTATACAGCCTAGATGGAAAAAAAATCTGTGAGGGGAAAAAAAAAGGTGCTCTCATTCTGTTTGTATTATCATGTAATATGAAAAGAAGAGAAATAAGCATCATCAGGAAAGCAGACTTCATCTTGACAAGTAACTTCTTTTTGAAAAGTAATTATAGGGCAGAATTCTGAGAAGCAAAGGCCTCACAGCCCTGGTCATGGAAATGTGCTGAAGGTAAACTGTCTCTGCCTCAAACACCTCTTCTGTTGGGTGTCTGTGTCCTCAGAGCATGGGAGAAGAAGCAAGGACAAAGAAGGGGATGATAAAGCAAAGACAGTGTTTTTTTCAGTTTTTGTTCTTAATATTTACAAAAGAGGTAGATCTTGTTACTCTGCTGATGAGCTTGCAGTGCTTTGCAAAGAAAAACAGCCAACATATTGCTGTTAGATGCAGAGTGTATTAAATGCATGAAGACATGAGCATGCAGGTCCTTTGCTGGGTAATGGCAGACAGCCAGCGAGTACAGTCATATATCAAACCATTTTTTTTTTTGGAGGAGCTGTGGGATTACCTGTACATCTTTATATGATCACTCTGGGTTGAGAAAAAAGGAGCACTTTGCTAGGCTTTCCCACCAGTGATGGGTGGAGTGGGCTGGCAGTGAGAAGGGAACTTGCAGGAATCTAGGGGCACCACTGCAGAGAGCAGCAGAGCTCTCCTCCCCATGACAGTCCTTTCTGTGTCCCCGACCACTCACGGCTCCATCTCTCAGCAGGACAGCTTGCAAGGGCCTGTACAGAGGTGCCACTCATCCCAAGGTGTGCAGGGTGTGGCACTGATCCATTAAATGCCTTTCCTAGTTGTGTGCTGTTAGAAGGGTTTGAACCAATGCTGGGAGGGGACTTTCATTTGACTGCTGAAGTAGTAAAAATTAAGTGACATTTGAATTACTGCTTTGCCCCTTTCATTTTTGAAGAGTGGACTGTGAACACATTTGCATTTAGTTTCCCTGCTCAAGACACTTGTCTACCCCATGTCTTCTCTGGTGGGATTGGCCACCAGATTCTCTCCTGATGCTATCTCTGGTCCCAGTATCTCCAGTGACTGTCAGAAGTGCTGGATGCCACATGCTCCTGCCAGATTTATCAGTACAATTTGCATATGATTAATATTTGTTCCTCACTGATGTAAAACTTGATTATTATTGGCCTTTATTAACTTTCTTTTTGTGAAGGTCATTATGCTGTTTTATGAAGGTGTTTAAACTGTGCAGAACTTGATGTAGACACTTTGATTGCATGCATAAAACTTGTAGGAGATACTGTAATAAAGCTTATGGAACTGCTAGTAAATGTCCTCATGTTTGGAAGGAACTGGATGTGCTTTTTGTTTCCTGATGAGTGAGTGGTTTATTGGTTTTAAGAAACAGTATTCCATTAATCAGTCTGTATTTCAGCTGTAACCTGCCCCATGTGTCTGTGTGGGTTGGTAAAGTAGCAAGTGTCATTTTTTTGTGAGCCTGGGTCTGCTGCTGGCCGTGCTGGGAACCTTCCACCACTGCCTCTTGCAAGCCATGATCTCTTCTGTCATATATTGTGTAATTCTTCAGATTTTCTCTTTCAACAAGCAAGAAGACATAAAAACTTGACAGATGTTTAGTCCGTCATATACTTTTGTTTTATTTGCTGGCTGGACATTATTATTTCAAAAAGACACAAAAAAAAAAAGGGTTTCTTGTGCTTGTTGGAATAAGAGCACAATTCAGAAAATCATGAAGCTATGCAGGGGGAATGTCGTGGTTTTGTTTGTCAGTGCCCCCCTGGGGGGCTGAAAGTAGTATTGCCAGGTGAATTTCTGGAACAAAAACCCCAATTAAAAGTTTTGGTAACGCCTCTGCCAATTACATTTTTAAGAAAACGGAGGAGAAGGCTGTGAGGCAGAAGAGATAAGAACCACGAGGTGGCCAGAGAAGAGGCAGCCATGTAAAGGTAGGCAGCTGGCCCCAACTGGGGTCAGGCCTCCCTCCTCCCCTGGCCATGGGCT
>JAWWLV010000158.1:8373722-8404618 GCA_035041135.1 Platyrinchus mystaceus | reverse complement strand
GAATTATTTTGGAAGACCTGGAGCTCTGGAAGTAAAAAAGAGACTATTTTTCTCCTCCTGAACTGATCAAAAGGGGGAGGAGGTATACTTCTGTAAATATATAGTATTTTTCCTTAGTTAAAATTATTGTATATTTACAATTCTTTAGTTTTTATTTGTTAAGTAATAAATCGTAATATTATTTTCCCCCCACATCTCTTTTGTCTGCATAAACTTTCTCTCGACTCATAGCAACTGGGGGGGGGAGAAAAAAAAAATTGACCCATGGCCAAACCCACGACTGGGAATTATTGTGCCAGATGCAATATATCCATCCAAACAGACCTTCATGTCTGGCCATGCAATGCTGGTGATCTCTTATGGCTTCTGAGCATGCAAGATTAGGAAGGATTGGACTGGACAAGGTTAAACAATCTCTTAATCCAGGCCTGGTATTGAACTCTAAAATATGCAGGAAAATTCCTGATTTATATTCTATATATAGAGGTTTGTAGTGACTTATTTTCAGTTTGCATGTTCTGAAGTAGTGTCAGGAATGAATGTTGTGCAATTAATTCATTTATCAATCACATTTAGTAAATGGATTGTCTATTCTGAATCACAGAAAGAAAAATTAGACAGATTAATGCCTTTTCTCAACTGAAGCAAAAGCAGTGATCAGAGCTGGCTGGATCAACCACAAAATGAATTGCCATCATTTCTGCAGACACAAGTAGTTTCTGTCGTGTTTGGGGTCATGTTATTCAATATCTATGAAGCAGTCAGGCATGTTGGCAAAGCTGCGACTTTTCAGAGCATCAGCCTGCATGGTAATTCATGCCAGGCTGCCAACATCCATCTTTTATTGGCCTTTATCCTTTCAGAGGAGAAGAAATGGCTTGGTGTTTTCATCCCTCTCTCTGTCAGTGCCCAGCCATTATGGGAGAAACTGATGATGGAGCCAAAGTATTTAATTCACAGATCACAGAAGTGCAGCAGGGAAATCTCCCTCCCACAGGGAGAGCCTCCACCTGCCTCCCAGCCAGGAACCTGAGCCCCAACACTCCTGGCAGAGGCACTACCCCTGTGCTCACGCCCTGGGCACGGGGTAGAAGGAGGGGAGGTGGCAGACAGATCTGCATTCAAAACTGGGTGCTCCAACAGGAAGGTGTTTTCTGGGCAAACTGAACCAGGTGGGGTCCTAGAAATAGGCTTTGCTGGAGGCAGTAGACATGCCATGAGACAAGCAGAGAGCACCTTACCTTGTATCCATTGCTTACAGCAAGGGGCTGTCACACCACTGAACTCACCTTCCTGCTGCTGGGAGAAGGCGTTAAGACCTGGTGTAGGAGTGGAAAGCAGAGGGAAGAGTGTCTGATTTGGGAGATGCAAACTGAAGAACTTGAGCTCTTGGTGAGCTCAGAAAATGCATTCAAATAGGCCAGCAGGGTGCACGCTGACTGCTAGCCGTAAGCTCCCCACAGCACATGGGGTGGGAACCAAAATTGCTGGAGAGACCTGATGGGACTGGTGTTGGTTCATCTGGACCTCTATACTGGTGATGCCCTCCAGATGCAACATGGGAAAATAGATCCTTCCAGGAGAGCAAGGGCTGAAATGGGCAGAGGCAGTGACTTCCCTGCCGTGGGCAACAGTTTTTAACCACTGCCCGAAACCTCCTGGATCACCTGTTGGGAGCCGTGTGGAGGGAACAGGAGCAGCCAAGCTGAACCACTTGGCCGCCACCTCCTTTTTATTCCCGAGTGAACTCACTGCAATTAGAGCTCCCAAATGCAAAAGCCTGCCCAGAGCCAAGCGGATTGTGGGAGAGCAACTCCCTGCCAGCTGCCTGCCCGTGCTCCGACAGGCAGCACAGCCCTGGCAGCCCATCCCTGCCTTGCTCCTGGGAGCTGCCAGTTGAGCTGCTCAGGGTGCCAAGTTCTGGCGTGTACTTTAGTGCAAGAGAGTTACCCTCTGAAAACACAGAACTGCAGAGCTAATCTTTATTCTTAATTTGTCATTAAAGTTTATTTTCAGCAAATTATTCAAAAAATCCGCAGCGCAGCTGTTCCATGTTAATCTCTTCCTTCTTGCAGTTTTTATTTTGGCAAGAGCCAGTTTCTGTCTCTCTCTGTTTGTTGCAGAGCTGTGTACAAGAGACGGGAGCTTGCTGTGTGCTTTGGGCAGGAAGGACGTCTATGGAGGTGGGTTTTACCCAGCAGGAATTTGGAGAGGAGGTGAGGAAGGGTAACTCATCACCTAAGACATCTCTGGCCCATGTTAGTGCAGGCTAGGGCAGGGGTTTCTGGAGAACAGATACAACAGATTGCTTTGAGGTTTGGGGAGAGAGGACTTGATCTGAATTACCCTGCCAGCCTCATCACTAACAGCTGTAAAGACTGTGCATGGGCCAGCTCATTTCCTTTACTAATGACTAGAGGAATGAATGCTCAGTGTTTCCTTAAAATCAGTTTAGTGCTGTTTTAGTCAGAGGGCAATAGAGGGCTGCCTCTGGGTAACAGTGTAAAATTAGAAATTTAGTTTTAACTTTTTAAAATCACCCTTTGGGCAGCTAAAAAATCTTCCACTTCCAGGCACTGTGGAAACTTTCCTCAGCAGAACTGTGCAGCCCCAGCTGCTTCTGACAGGGCATGTCTCTTGTCTGCAGGGATGTTTTCTGAGTAAGCCTTGTCTCTCTCTGTTCCAAAGCTCTGACAAAGCACAGCATGATGGTCTTGACAACATGTGTCAAGACTGCATTACCTGGCCAACACTCCTGTAAAATAGAGAGCTCGGTGTCACAAGCCTGAGCCATCTACGTAGATTAGCGACCGGCTAATGGGAGGTGCTCATCAAACCTTGTCCCCAGTGCCCACCCTCCTGCACGGGGACTGCAGGGCTCAGATGTCATGACACTGGTCTGGGAGAACTTTCAGTGTCACCAGCAGCTGGTTTGTGATTTCTAGCAGTGACCAATTCAGGAGCATTGTAAAACAGAAACCCTCACTGATATTAATGGAAATGGTTGTGTATCAATTGATAGTATGATACAACCTGTGTGTTGAGAGGGGTTTTGAGTCTTTGTAATGAATTCCTGGAGAGCAGTTTTCTAGTTCTGGTACAAATTCTTTCCTGAGAATACCATGGTGTTGCAATAGCTCGTTGATGTTATAGTCTTGAAAGCAAATTCTCGTTACATAGGTCCTTTTAACAGGTGATTTGAATTAACCATTAACTATTATTGAATTTCATTATTTACCATTCATATTAAATAATAATTAGAAATAATATTCATATACATACATATTTATTGATTTTGTTATTTTATTAACTAGTAACTGTTATGGAATATTATCAACTACTACTTGAATTAACTACTTACACAAGACAAAGTTATGCCTTTGAATAACACAAGCCCAATTTGTAATGGAAAGTCAATCTGTCTAGGTACTTTTAAGCATATGGTTTGCAATTGTTGTCCCCTTTCTCTATCCAGTTACTGAGAAACAAGTCTGCACTACTGTGATATTTTTAAAAACGTAATTTATTTTCCTGGCCAGTTCTATTTTCCCTTGTTAACAGACTCCGAAATAGTCCAAAACAGAAGGAGAATGGACATTCAGTCAAAGTGGGAAATGTCAAATGTGTAAGTTCGTAAATGTTGCATATCTCGAGATGGAGAGTTTAACACAGACAAGAATTGGAAAATATGTACAGCATCATTTTTCCTGTAAATTTAAGACTGAACTCTTCTGACCCATCCATCCTGTGTGCCATACTAATAGATGTAGCTCTATATTGGCAGTACTGAAACTGGAAGGGAAATATAAGTCTTATTAGAAAATGTATCTGGTTGGAAATTAGTTCATTTATTACATTTTTTGAAAATCATCTGATCTTCAGCATTCAGTTTACATTTATCCATTCAATAGCCTGAAAGCCATGAGGTGTTTCAAAAGGGATATTTTCCTGTTCATTAAATCCCATTGGAGACTAAGATGAAGAGCTCCTGTGACATTCAATCAGAAGCATGTTGCAATTGCTCTTTGGGGACCAGACAGGGAGGACTGGGAGCCATGTACAGCCAATAACACTAACGTAGGGCTAGTTTGGAAAAAATACATTTGAAAAAATTTCAGGTCTGTTAGTTCAGCTCTCATAGGACCAAAACTCTCTTGGATGGGAAAAAGGAGGTAGACCTTTATTTCTGCTGCCTCCTTTGGCTGGGCAGACACTGCACAGTAAAGGTTAATTTTTTTTTCAGTTGCACCAAAAAAAATGCAAAGGGAAAAGAGAAATGAAAGAGAAGCAGCTAAAAGTCTGCAGCAGATAAGGCAAAGTGGTGCCCTGAGAATCAACCCAATAAAATACAACTTAAACAGGGGAAGGATTAAGTTAGGAGGATGGCATGTAAAAAAAGAGGAAAAAGTGATACTAGAGCACGAAAATGTCAGTGCAGGAAGGCAGAGATGAAACTGATGTTTCAGGAGGGAGACCTGGCTTCTCCCAAGTCTATGGGAATTTTTCTGTTGGATTCTATTTCTGTTGGAGCTGACATTTCTGCCTTTTAGCTGGTGTTGCCATGTTTTGAATCATGAACAAGATGCTTTTCTTCATCTAAGCATAACTTGCAGCAATTAGTAACACACCTCCCAGAACTGGAGGTAATGAGGTAGTCTTTAATACATTTCTACCTTCCCTTTAGTTCAAAGGTTTAATCTTGGCAG
This sequence comes from Platyrinchus mystaceus, assembly GCA_035041135.1. NCBI lineage: Eukaryota > Metazoa > Chordata > Aves > Passeriformes > Tyrannidae > Platyrinchus > Platyrinchus mystaceus. The sequence continues at coordinate 8,399,912 of JAWWLV010000158.1, read as the reverse complement.
CTGAACCACCACTCTCAGATTCATGTCCTCTAAATAGACTTTGTTGCTACCTAAATAGGCTTGTGTGAGTATCTACAGGAAAGGAAAAGCTCACCTGGCCATGCTGCCAGATCCATACGCAGGGTTACCAAGTGTAACAACACATGGCAAAATAAATTTTCCTGCTGAAACTGCAAGGTCCAGTGCAGCACAGGCAGTATGAGCAGGAAATAACCCCCTATACTTTTAGAAATTCCTGTGAACCTGCAGCCCTGGTGTTGTACCTGACTGCCACACAACCTGGCAGACACTCTGGGATGAGGTGCAATCCCTGTTTTATCTAAAGATGCTGCAGGCACCTCATACAATATGATGTCTGGAGACATTTTTTTTATATATATACCCATTCTCTGAAAACCAGTATTTTCCCCTAAATTGCAAATAGCCTTGGGCAGGCACAAGGTCTGGGAGAACTCTATTGCCCCACTATGCCTAACTGAGACAGGGTTTTTGTGGAAAGTCCAGCATCCAAATTCCTGCCCCAGTCATGAACTTTTGGGTTGCTCTGGGGAGACTTTGTGGGTTTTGCAAAAACATATCCTGGAAGGCTTTTTGTTTTGCTTTGATGGGGAACAGGAATGCTTTGAAATCTCAGAAAATGCTCAGGTAAAATCACACCCTACTGAGGGTACAGGAGCTTGCTCCCCTGTAGCACCTTATCAAATAGCACAGCAAGATTATACCCTTTCTTTAGGCAAGTAGAGTCTTTCCTGATCTGTCCTTCTCTGTAAGTCATAGCAGAGATGAATCTCGTCAGGTAAAATGGAAGTAATTTCCTCTTGACACAAGTTTATCCTGATGTAAGGGCTAATTGATAGCTCGCAGGGCACTTGTGTTTTCCAGGCTGTTGGTTTTGCTCTAAGCACAAATTTATTCAGTGATGAGAATATTTTGACAACTCTGCCTATCTGTGCTCAAGAACTGCAGTTTGGTGTGAATTTTCTGGGTGTGTTGACCCAGTTTTAAAGCCTAAAGTGAGCATGCTCTAGATTAATATGGAAATACTGTAGTTGGCAAAATAAAACAAAGTGTAAATAAGCAGAAGTACAGTACATTCTGCACAAGAACTTCCAGGAGAGTTTTGCTTAGCTGTCAGAGGCGTGTTTTTGTCCTTACACTTTCTCTGGGAGGTAGTTGTTAAAAAATGATGCAATTCAGCTCAAAAAAACTTGTCATTCTGACCCACTTGCACGTTCTCATGGACACCTCTCTTCAGCAAATCTCTGCCTAGCTGTAAACACACAAAATCAACATGTCAAATCAAATAGAATTAGTTTTGAGGAGAAGGCACATGTTGCTTCATTATTCCTTTGCCCTCTGAGATCTAATAAATGTCTCATTTAGAATTCTCTCTCATTCATATTTGTGTTTTTTATTTTTATGTGCTTATCAAAGCTTATTTTTAGGCAACTCATGGCTCATTCTTTAAGAATAAGGAAATACTTTCTGTTTTTATGTGTTGTTGTGTGAGTAGAGCTTGGAAGACTGTGCTTGTTTTCTCTAGATGATATAACAAATTAGCTTCTTCCAAAATATTATGCTCTGGGGACTGTGATCGCAGGAAGCAGGGGAGAACATTTGAATACATTATCAGAGCTCTGCAATACATACATGTGGTTGTTGTGTACAGAACCAAGTGTTCAAACCATTTTTCTACAAATTCTCCTAACAGTGTCTTTGTGCTGTCCATAGAGTCAGAAAAAACATTTACATGCTGCAATATAGTTGATTTTGATGCGTGTTTTGAATGTGGAAAAACATTTATACTAATTATGCAAAAAAAAAACCCAACCAAAAACCAAAGTAGCTCTGTGCTCATCTCTTTTATTTTTGTGATCCAAAATCTGGCTATAAATAAGAATGTATTTGCTTAATAGAGAAGTATAATCACTTTGCTTCACCATTTCCCTCTTAGGTAAAATTAGCTGGGTTGCTAAGCCATCAAAATGCTGCTAAAAGGATAACAATGATGAGCCCAGCTGTGCACCTCGTGCTCCCACGGAGCCATTCCCAGCCCTTTGTTCATCACTGCCTTTTGTCTCTCCTCCTTGAGGAGCACACAAATTATGGTATTGCCATTAAATGTAACTTCTCCTTGGCCACTTTTTATTCCAGTAGCTGGTGGGAAGGTGACATGGATACCTGCTCACAGTTCCTCCCCGGAGCCTTTCTGACTGGGGAAGAATGAGGAATAAGAGCTTATAGATTATTGCTGCTCTATGAAGGCAACCAATTACTGGCAGGTAATTATGATGCTGAACACAGCTAGGAAACTTAACATCTTGGCAACTAGTTTAATTTTAAAATAAACCTAACCCACAGTACGTTCTGTATGCAGAGGAACTGAGCAAATAGCATTTGCTCAAGCCAAAATATCAAATTTGGATCAGACTTCCCTTGCATTGAGATAATAAGCGTGGGGTTTCACATCTGGCCTTTCATGCTGGGCTTGTTTTAAAAAAGCGTCATCAGTAATTTCACTTTTTTACGAAAGCCATCAGAAATTGCTTACCAGGGTTTTGCAGTGTGGTGAATTGCTCCTTACGACTTCTAACTTTGGCTTGATGGGTTTCCTGTTCATCTTGTTAGCTTTCATAACGGTGAGAAGAGTCTAAAATTACAAAACCAGCAAGGAATAAAAATTGTATTGGCAACTGCAAGCTGTGTGAGCATTCAGACAGCCCCAAATGTGGGTGTCTGCAGAGTTACTGCAGAGAACGGCAATGTTCATAAGCAGATTACTGAGTCATGAGCATGTTTTGAATGTGATTACAAGCAGAGAGACAGAATTTGTCTTTGATTTCCATAAAAAATTAATGAGGGAGACAGACAGGGACAGACAAATTGGAGAGTTCACTTGGTTAATTTTCTACCCAGAAGCTATTGTAAATGTTCCTCTTATTTAGCAAGGAAAGATACTAAGTCTATATTGGTCATGTTAGCCAAGAAAAACTATTACTGTGTGCTAGAGGTTTACCTGGGGACAAACTGTCAGCAAATTAAAAAAGCAACAACGTGCTCATTTTGGGACATTTTGATGCATCTTTCACAAGTGCAGTCAATTAGGAGCTCCTCTGGAAATGACGTTTGGCTGCTGTGCTCCTGTTTGACAGCTCTGCCTTCACATAAGCACCAGGGGACTGACTCCCTCCCTCAAAAGTAGAGAGCTAGTTGTGTAGTTGTGTTTTAAAAGGATATTATTTAAATTATGTCCGGCTACAGATGGGATGAGATAGGATGAGACCAACATTAATGCTATGGATGCAGCAAGTGCAACATCTCTAGGTATAATTTTATTTCTTTTCTTCACAGCTGCAGAGCAGCTTGTGACTGAAATAATACAGCACTAACAGTGGGTCTCTGAAGCAGGACTGTGCAGTTCACACCTTTTTCCATGGATTCTGTTTTGAACTTACCAAGACCTTGCTGCTGATTTTAACCAATATTTAACTACACTTTAAATCAGCCATACTCCCTCAATTTTCACTCAAGGCAGCCAAAATGCCACCATTTAGCAGAAATACCTACTGTTCCAGATAATTTTTGAGGAACAAAGAGTTCTGATGTTGTCTACAAAATGGAGTTAGCTCTAATTTGCACAAAATACCAATGAACATTTTTGCAGAGATTTCTTATCCAGTTCTAATGCCCTGTATTTAGACTATTTACAGATGGTTAAATGATGAGATGATGAGTTCAGTCCCTATTTAAGTGCAACTCACAACAGAACAGTGGAACTTATGCTTTAAAAGGAATAATTGCCCTAACTATAGAAGAGTTTGTTCCCTTGGAAAATGGCTGTGAAAGTTGTGTTGTATAACTGTTTTCAACTTCTTTTTTTTTTTTTAATCTTGAAAAATGCTGACTTTTCAGTGGGAGGCAATAAAATTGTTGTAAATCTCATGATGGAAATGGACATATCTGCCTGGATGTATTCAAAAGATACTTTCTCTGTATAATAACATTAACAAAGATTCAGCTTTAGGATGAAAATATTTAGTACAAGGATATTAACGTAGTCGAGTGGATTTCAAGAATGTAATATATAAAAACTCATGTGCTCTGTGTATTGGAAGGAATAACCTGCTGTAGTAAACAAGGTACTATTTCTTTAGACTTCTTGCAGAATTATTGGCAGGTAGGACACATGTTTAGTTTCTGCTTTTATATTCTCTGTTAAGATAGTGTCTGCATCAGCATTTTTGTGCTACAGTAGTGCCATAAATAATTCATGTCTTTATTTAAATAACTGTAGATTTCTTTGCAGTTGGCATGGAAGAGGCCTTTATTTTCTGTATCATTGTGCACAGTTGTCGTACTAACCTCTTATTTCAAAATGTTTGTGAGTCACTCAGAACACATCAGCAAATCAAATTACAGCAAACTTAGCCTGAAATTTAATTAGGTGATCAACAATCATAGTTCTATACTTCCCTATTATAACGTATCTTATTGCAGTCAGTTTACAAGGCGTTGTCTCTGCACCTGAACCCATTATTCTTGAAGCAACATGGCAAAACATTAAACAATCCTGTTGATTGTGCTCTGTTGAATAACAGAGGTCCCTGAGAGTCATTTTAGGTTAGTTGGTGATGTATAACTCAGCAAAGCAGAAAGGAATGGTAGCTCTGGTAGCTCTGCAACCCTGACTCCCGCAGGCTTGGTCAGACGCTGGGGTCCCTCATGGTGAGAAGCAGAGTGATATATATTTCATTCTGGTTCTCTGTGAAAACTAAGCCCATATAGCCCATATATATTCAAATCTGCACTCTTCCCCTGCTCCTAGAATGATGTCCCAGACATCTTCCTTTAGATTAGGATTGGGCTGCTGTTCCATCATGGCCGGGCCAAGCTGGACAGCTCGTTTCTATTTTCCAGGGGATTCTTATATGTCACCTGCAGAGCATTCAGACAGGTGGACTCAGCCTATCTCACTTTGCCAAGTATAGAGTAAAAGAATGTCTTTTGGTAGACCTTGAGAAAATTTAGAACTAATCCACCAGAAGTTGAAATATTCTGTAGAGAACCGCATTAAAAGTAATCTCCAAGGTCAGCAGACATGGCTTGTGTAGAGAAAGAATTCACTAGTTCTGTGAAGAGAAATAAAAGGGATAAATTAAAGCAATTGAGTGTGTGAGGCAACCTCTGCCACATACAGCACTATACAGATGGAAAATGGACTACTCATATTCAGAATAGTTATTACTGAGCTAGAAAGATGGATATCTACATGGGTTAGAAGATGTTAAAAAAATTCCATGGATAAAGACATGCAGGGTAGGTTAGAGCAAAACAGAAGCACAGGCAGGAAAAGGTAGGACAGCCTAGAGAAATACAAAGCAATGCAAATAGCAAAAAACTCAAGAGGAATGTGTGCCTTGATTTCATATTACAAAGGCAAAAAGAGCCCAAGATTAAGCAGAAACACTGCTGACCAGCCTGTGAGGAAATAAATGGTCTTACAGTATATTTAGTTTTTCTGCTTCCAGGGGAAAAAAACAACACAGTGGGTCAGATTCTCCCCAACTGTCTCATCTGTTTTTATGTTCATAGGAAATTGTTTCATGGTTTTCTCTATAGGTCATTCTGGAGTTTTTGTTTAAGGCTCTTTGTGAGTATTAGACTCTAAGCCTTTCCTTCTTATGGATAAGAGTACTTCTGACAAGGTTTATCTCTGATGGAATTACTCACATCAAGCTCTCAAGCCCTAACTCACTGGTATGAGAAAGAGTAAAACCTGAGTCTTGTTCTGAGTGAACTTGGAAACCTGCAAGGGACAGGAGAGGAGCCATTCCTTCGAGGTGACTTGGAGACCATCCCTCCATTTGGTGGGGACTCTGAGCTGTAAATAAAGTAGGTATGGAAACAGGGAGCTGCTGCCTCTCAGTGGATGCCTCTGACCTTTTGATTTATTGTGTACAGTCTGCCTGCTTCCCATTACCTAGACATATTATAACTTCCCTTCCTCTGCTAAAATCCTTAAGCTAAAATATGTCAAATGGTCTGAGCCTTGATTATATATGCCATCAACCTTTCTTATTTAGAAAAGAATATCAGTGTCTCTTGTTTGTCTAACAAAGGTTAAGTTTAACCTTCAGGGCACAGTGCAAAGAACATCTGTTTATTTGGATTTCTAGCCTGGGGGCTGAGGAGCACAGTTTGTATTTGGGACCTCTGGCTGACATTTGTTAACTCAGTTTGCATGCATTTTAATGTGGTTTCTTGTACCCCGAGGCAGTTGTTTAGAATATAATATGATGGAATATAAATATATATATGGCCAAATTTATTTCTCCGAGTTCTCACTGCTGGAATATGAAGGAGAAAATGAGTTTTTGAGATCTTAAAATCCCCAGAGGTCACCAAGATGGTTACCAAGATTGGGATGTGGAACTGGACACACTGGAATTCAGCAGCATATGAAGCAGATAAAGAGAGGAAGAGCAGTAAATCCTGAGGTCACACCATGAGATCTCTCAGTCCCATCCTTGACGTGTGTGATTCCTTATCTGCCAATGCAATGCTGCCTGAAGACTGTAAAGAAACATGTGTTTGCAAGAAAAGCCTATTTCCAGTAGAAATCATGCTAAAAAATATTTGGAATATTTTTATTGTTGTTATGATTGTATAGAGCTTCTCTTAATGACATTTAAATATGGGGCCAAACTTGAGCTGATGACATTTCATTAAAGCCGAGGGGATAGAAATTCAAATGTGCATCTTCCTCCAAATGTTTATCTAGCAGCAGGAGCCGATTATCTTGTGACACTCTTATCTGCCAGGGACTGTGTATCTATACCAAATTGAAGAGAGATACATTTAAACACAGAGGATTCCCAGTGTTTCTGATGTTCAAGATAACCAACAACCTGTTTAAAGGTTCAGTACAGTTTAATTAATGAAGTCAAATATTCAAACGTGCTTCTTTATTGATAGGATTATTGCACTGCTGAAGCAAAATGGGGCTTCTTAATGCAAAGGGCTGTATACAGAGAGCTAAGATAGAAATGGATGTGTGTGTGGAGGAGTGTGCCCAGCCTACACTATCTCTCTTGAAGAACTTTTCTGTAGCAGCGCTCGCTGAGGATGAAAGGAAGGTATTGCTGTTTCTATATTCAGATGTTTTACTTCACAAAAAATTTAAATGACAAACTCTCAGTTCTGTTCCTTTGCAGGGTTCCTGTTGGCTCAGGCAGCCCCTCACTCCCTGTATGCTGACAGAGGGAGATGTGCCTGCAGCCCCTCACCTGCTGCTTGCATTTCCTTGCACCCTCTCCAAAGCACCTCCCCTGGCAGCACAGGGGCTCTAACCTCTTTTGGTCAGACCCCAAATGACCATTCTTGTGTTCTCCACTGCCTTGTAGGCAAATAACTGTTTCCATTTCTGAAGCTGGAGCACACTCACCATCATCTTCTACAGCATTTCTACCTGGAAAGAATCTCAGAAACAGAAAAGCTTTGTATCTTCTTATGACAGAGCTACTTCACAAAGCCCCAAACCATTTGCAAGGGTACCTCTAATTTCCACACTAACATGCTGTGGCAAAAGTCATCTGGATATTTCTCTTGAAGCACTAAATGGTGTTTGCAAGATGTGCTCTGAGCCTCTTACAGCAACTGTCAAAACCTCCTGTGCCTCTTACCTGCACTTTGAGAGAGATGCAAGCACTCTGAGCCCAGCAGCTGGAGAGCAGGGCTGGACACAGGCCCTGAGGACACGCATCTGACTTGCTTCTCAGCCTGTCCTGGTGAATATGCCCTCCTTGACAAGAAAGCAGCTTGCCAGCCTAATTTGTGGGGTTACTGAAACTTTTTCCCTGTAAGAAGGTCTTGCACCTTCCTGTTCACAGACAAGCAAGACCAAAAGCATTCATCTGTTGCCTGGTATATGAGTATATAAAATTAACACCCCCAGGGATGGAGTGTTTGTATCCCTATATAGGTTCTTAGGAAAAGCCATGTTATTGCTTGGAAATCACACACCCACGTGAGGATGATCATCTGCAGTGGAACTGTCTATCCAACAAACCAAAACCACCTCTTCAGAGCGGAACAGAGGGAAAATGTTCCTCCTAGCATGAAAGGGACTATTTAACTACCTTTTTCTGTTTGACCCTGCAGGAGATATCTGCAGCTAAACATCTCCTCTGAGGTGGGTACTCCACTGAAAGGAGGGACCTCTGGGAGCTGCTCCAAGCTGCATGGCAGAGCACGGCCCTCCAGTGCTGCAGCTTCCTAGCACCCCAGCGCATGGCACCTGGCACTGCCCTGCCAACACAGTCCCTGGGGAGTTGTGGCCCCTCTCCACTGTCATTTCCCATTCCTCTGTGATGCTCAGGGAGTGGGTCAAGGGCACTGCCTTTGCTGTCTATTTACAGCTCAGAGGGATCTCTGCTTTCCAGGGCAGAAAATCTGCCACCTCAGTCTTCCATTTCGCAGCACGCTCCTCTGTGTGAGAGTTTCAAAAACACACAGCTGAGCAAATGCACTCACTCAGGCAGCCTGTGAGTGTTGCACAGTCGATGTTCCACTGCCTTCAGGCTCCCATGGCCCTTGAGGTGCATTTCATCAGCTCTCTATACATTTCAGTATCACTCAATAAGGTGAAAGCTTATTGTCATTAATTGTGAGGGTTTATGTTGGCAACCACTTAGTTCCTATGGTTACGTCTGTAAGAAATTGTGAAATAGGCACTTCAAGGCTCTGGGCAGGGAAAAAAATTGACTGTTACAAAATTCATGAATGATAATAATTCATTTGCTTATAATGTTAATAAATAATTGGTGTAAAATCTTCTAGTGCAACCTTAAAATGCATAGGTTATTTAAAGGTCAGTACTGCTCTTAACTCTCCATGAAAACCCTCATATTGCAGTAATGCAGCCCAGGTGGCAATTACAGTGTTTCAGGGTGTTCATTTAGTCAATCTATAACCTGGTCCATTCTGCAGGGCTGCCCTGTGTGTGCTCCCCCTTACACCATAGCAGGCTTTCTAGCCTGTGCTGGGTCAGTGTTAGAAAACCCCATGTTTCTGGACATGGTAAAGCTGTGCCATGGGAACAATACTCACTGTCTTATTGTGTCATTCAGCCCTTTGTCTAGGCCATCCATAGCAAAATCCTGAAGGAAACAGTGCTCTGTGGCAGATAAATACTCCACAATTTGTCTACAAGGTCACCCCTATTACCCTACCCCATCAGGGAACCTGAATCCTTCTGGTCTCTGATTTTCCTTGCTGTGTTTCTCATTATCCCCATCTTTCAGTGTAATTGAGTCCTGGAGTATCTATTTTGTGTTGCTGCTTTTCTAACTCCCTTTTCCCTATATTTTCTTCCAGCTTGTGTGCTTTCCTTTTCATCACCTGTCCTCTGCTTGTCTCTTGTGCAAGCAGGCACTCACCAGGCTTTGAGCTGCTTTGGGATGATCTACCATGTCCTGTCCTATTTGTCTCATCAGCACATGTAGCAGTTCAATTTTTGCCACTCTTTCCCTGCACAGATCTTGCTTTGCCTACAATAAAATTTTTATGCCTTTTCTCAAACTTGCTTCTTTTTCTACCTTATCCTCTGAGAGCCAGCTTTTTCCAGTGAGCCATGGGTGAGGGAAAATCACCCACTTCTATAAGTAGGCTTTCATTTTTGCAGTATTGCTCCTCTGCAGCTGAGATATCCTCATACTTTGCTTTTGTCCATCATCAGTGTGTACTAAGCACAGGCTTTCCCAGCTGCCTGTGGCAAGGCCTGGTGACTGCAGTTAGCTTAGAGTTTACTGATATGTAGACTTGACTTTAAATTATTCCTTCGTGACTCCAGGCGTGGGACAAATCAAGATGAATCACACAGTGATGAAGGTAATTCCTCCTATCAGCTGAACAATGAATCAGTTGCTATTTTTCTTGTAGTTAAGATGCCATTTTGTACGTGGTGCTAAATAATGTTCCCTGTTAAAATCATGAGGCTGAATAAAGCGGTCAGTTTGTTACTGACTTACAGGCTTACACAGAACTAATTTCAGCAATACAGCCTTCAGTGTGAACAAATTATGTTTAATCATTTTGAGGAGGAAGTCTGTCACCAGGTCAGGAGTTGTCTGAAAACATCATCCTCTAGTAATGTATGAACGAGCTGTTGCTCCAAATGGGAAAAAAGCCCATCTCAACCCAAATTTCCTGAAATCTCTGGAGGTCCTGAAAGCAAACCCAGGACTTTGCTCTGCAGTACATGTCTGACAGTAGATGTTCCTATCTGTTGGTGATACCTGTTGGTGATGCCGTATATTTAAAAAACAAAACAAAAGCAGAGATTGATATTCCTTCAAAAATATTCATAGAAATGTAATGATGCTACCTGTAGTCATCCTAACTGTACTCTGTGTGTTGTGTATTTAATGAATTAGAGCTGGGAAAAAAGGTACTTCTTTCTGTGGGTCAAAACCAAGAAGTGGACTCTCTTGAGATAAAGATGTAGACCCCAGAGATGCTCTGGGAAACTTGTTTTCTGTCACTTCAAATCAGCAGGCTGTGATATGGAGGGAGGGGATATCCAAAGTGATGCTGAGAAATTGTATTGTTGGTAGTGTGGGGTAGCAGGAGGATGAGCTTGGAGTTTAGGCAGAGCATCAGAGTTGATCCAGGAGCACTCAGCCCAGCAACAAATCCCTGGATCTCCTATAGTCACCTATACATTTTCTGTGCTGCTGTTTTGCCACCTGTGAAACAGCAGCAGTCTGGCTGAATGTGCTTCATGAGCACTCTCCAGGCTGGGAGGCACTTGCACAGCAGTGCCAGTGGACTTCAGAGTCTCCTTGCTTAGACAAAGGAGGAAAAGTGAGGAGAAGGAGGTGTCCTAAATCCCAGGGCCCTAAAAGGTCTGACAGGTTCAATTTCTGTTACACACCTCTTCTCCTCTGGGTACAAACCAACCACATTAGTTTATGACCTGACCTGTTTTGGAAATACCTTCACCTTTTTGGTTTAAAGCTGAAAGATTTGCAACTCAAACGGGAGCTTGTGCCCTTTATTCATTATGTCACTTTCAGTCTCAGCTAAATAAAGAAAACCCTTGCTTCACTTAAATTTAAAATGACACCAAGTCATGATTCAAACTTGCAGTGACATTTATCCAGTTAGCTGGTGTTTGCTATGGGTCGAAGGGACTCATAAATACAGTTGTCTTCATGTCTCATGCACATTTCTCAGTGTTCCTTGACAGTTATTAAGTGCATTAATTTGCTCTGATGCTAATTTCTGTGTAGTACTGATGAAAAATGCATTTTTTTCCCAGGGAGTTGGCACTTAGCAAATATCTTGATGGCAATAAATTAATGTAGGAATAAAGTTTCTGTTGCCATGGTTTTCTTCTCCACTGATACACACAGTTACTGTATCCTCACTCCAGCAAGGGTAGAGAAACAAACCACAGCCCAGATCACCTCGATGCCTGAAACCCCCTCCTCTCCTGGCTCTCTCATGTGGTTTGCCCTGACAGTGGTCTCACTTTTTGCAGGTGTCTGTACAAGTCTCACAGCACATCCAGACCTGGGAGGGCTCTGGGCTCCTGAGAAGCCAAAAGAAGAACAGCACAGATGCTGCTGGGGAGTGTGCTGAGGTGTCAGAGCATTTCCCTGCACTTTTCACATGCCTCTCCGTGCTCTCACACCACTGCAAGGCAAACTTTGCCACCACCACTTCCCTCCTCTTCACCCCACTGGGTGATGAGGCCAAAAGCAAAGTGGTTGAACTCAAAACATAAAAAGACTAGGTTCAGTGCTTGGTGACCTCACATTATTTAAGTTACCTGAAGCTTTTGGGGGAATGCAGGGAAAATTCAGTGGATCGCCTGAGCTGTGCCCTGCAGCAGAGGTTTAACTAATAGTCTCTCTTCTGCAGAAACACCTTTATGTTCCCCAAGGGGAGAAGACATAGGGTTGTAAACCAGTGCTGCTGTTTCCAAAAAGGTAAGGAGAAGCCATGGAGATAGCTGTGGTCAGAGTATGTCTTTAGATTCTAGATGAAAGTAAAACGTTGACAGTATGATGGAGTGGCAAAATTTCTAGTCTAAAGATATATCAGTTTTATGAAATGTATTTCTATACTTCCAGAAAAAAAAAATAGCAAAAAAAAAGCCTTCTAAGAGGCAAGGCAGAGTACAAGTAAATAATAAATTATTCTGTGTTTTATTTTTGAGTGACTGTGCTGGTCTCCTTGAGAGTGGGTGAACTCAGGGCAGCTGGAACACAGCCTGTGCCTCGTCCAGCGTGCGTGGGTGGGAAGACTACTCCAGAGGATGCTTCATCCACGTTCATGAGATGTTCACATTGACAAAACTTGCTCCGTGTCTTTATAACTTCAGAAAGAGGTAAATGGCTCTGTCAGGAAACCTGGTCTCTGCAGCAAGTACTTGAGATGCTGCTGCCATTCCTCTCCATGGGTCAAATTCCTAGGTGTCAAATTCCTCATCACTCCAGCATCTTTCCAGAGTCGAGCATCGTATTTGCTGTTGTGTCTAAAGCAAGGACTGTGCTGGGAGAGCAGAGATTGCTGCTCTTTGACAGCCTGGACTTGCACTGCTGCAGCCTCTCACTCTGCTCAGAGAGATTTAGGGATGTGGCAGCAAACAGCTCTGCCCTGAGATGCTCCTGTTATCATTGGCTTAGTGCAGCCAGAACTTGTTCTGCACTGGTACCCCAGGGTCTCTCTGAGTGAAGAGTTTGCAAGGTTAAGCCCTTGTAGAAAGGCTGTGTATTCTCCCTCTATCATGACCTCCCCTGCAAAGGAGTGTGTAATAATCTGACCAGAAGAGACCAAAGGGGCATAATCTACATTAGCTGAAGCAAGTGAAAGTCTTGCTCTAGCCAGTGCTGAGCAGAAATACAAATCCTGGGGGCAGTTGCTGCCAGGTTACAATGCTGATGGCAGCCTCCCTAGAGCCCTGTCAGGGTTACAGCACTGAGCTGCTATGAGAGTTTGTATTTATTAATACATATAAGGCTTGATTTAAGCACAGCAGCTCAGCAGCAAAACTACCTCTGATTTATGGTGCATACAGGAGGTGACAGTGAGATACACTCCCTGACATGTGGGTTTGCAGGCTAAAAAGAAATGAGAGGCAAGAGGAAATGATCTGTGTGGTTGCAGGTAACTGGCAGTTAATATATGATATCCAGATATCTCATTCCATATAATACATCTTTAAAGGTTTGATCATAGAGATCTGATCATAACTTTTTCAAAGAATGTTAATTAATAGACAGCACAAAATCCTTTTTTTCCCCCCTTGTATCCATTTGTCAGTGTGCAAGTGAAAAAAAAAATATCATTGCAGCTCTTTAACCAATGGCACATCTATGCTTCATACATTATTGAATGTTTCTATTTTTCCCCATTGAGGCTTTTTTTATTCTAATATCACCTGATCTTTGTGCAGTTAATTCCCTTGTCACCAAGCCATATAAGTACTGACCTCAGAATCTCAGAATAGCCTTGGCAAAAAAACCCAAAAAAACAAAACAAAAAAAACCAACCCAAACCAAAACAGTAGCTTAATTTACATCACTGTTGCTGAGGGCTCTGCATATTTCCATTATAAACCCCCAGTTCAGCTGGCTGGACAATATGTATTGGTGTGGCTGTGTTCAGCTTTCAGGAGGGAATTTATTCTTAGAAATTGGGTCAAAGAATTTGGTTTGGCAGGATGGGCTGAGAGTGGCTCTGTTTCAAAATAGAAATATTTCAAGGCAGCTCATTAATCTAAACAATTAGGTTAAAACATTCTTTATTTTAAAAGTGAGAATAAACTTTCATCCGCTAAGTTATCTAAAGGTGAACTGAGATGCACAGGTGGAATAAACAAACAGGAGCTGTCCAGAAGCCAGAAAACAGAGCAAACTGATGCACATATATTTTTTAATATTCTTTTCCCATCTTGCTTCCTTAATATTTTATAATGTTGGTAAAGTTAGGTCTTTCTCAATATTGTATGTCCTTTGTGTAGTTAGCTTTGACATTGAAGGAAAGGAGTTATAAATTACAAGTCTGGCTAGTGGAGGTGGGTTCTGAGCCCCCGTGGACCCAGACCTTCTCGGAGAGCTGCTTGGAAGATCAAGGTCTGGAAATAAACACTCACATTGAAATCTTGTTTTACTTTTCCTCCTTCTTATCCTGACCACAGAGATTTCCTAGGGATCTGTAGGGAATATGGAAACCTAGTGGCAGTGCCAGACTGGCTTGTTTCCCCCATCACGATGAGAGCAGCGCAATCACAGGAGTCCCTGTTTGATTATGTGCCTTCCCCATCCTTCTTCAATGTGTCAGAGGCTCTTAATGATCCTGAATCCACTTGGCTGAGAGAATATTAATTGGGCAATTCCCCTGAGACAGTCAACTACACAACATTCATGAACACTTGTCAATTAACTTTTTCCTTCAAGGGCTAATGACTCTAAATAATACCTTGAGCTCATCGCTGCCGCACCGGGGCGCGGGGACCCTGCAGTCAGCACAGCTCTAGATCTGGAAATGTACCTGCTAAGAGGATTAAGTCTGCAATGCTGAGCATTAAACCCATCAATATTTATACAGTGGGCAAAATTCATATCAAACCTGTCAGGCAGAATCTGTCACGGTGGTGTTTCTAAAAGGTTACCAGCCTCGAGATACCTGTTTTTCACTTATGAACAGGGTAGAAGATGAATTATTTTGCAATTTGAGTCTTAGTCTACTGGTAAGCTGCTGGATTCGTTATTGAATTAATACCTTTCTTGGGTCCATCTGCAGGTGCTCCTCTAGTGCACAGGATGAATAACAAACCAAAGGATAAAGAGGATAAGCTGGAAATGTTTTCACTTCAGAGAAAATGTTTGATTTGTTCAACTGCCCTTTATCAGAGTTTCTGTACAAAAGGCAAACTCTCACTGGGCAGTTCTGGCCTCTGAGATGGGGTCTCTCTTCTGTGCAGCCTGCCCTTCACAGCAGCTACTGTGGGGAGCCTGGAGAAGAGCAGAGGTACCTTTTTTAATATACTGAAAATCTTAGTTGAACATTACTTCAGCAATTATCAACAGGCACCTTTGCCCCCAGGATCTTCCTGTATGTGTTCTCTTTCCACAGGACTGGGCTGAGGAGTGGAACTGTTAGAGCCTTTAGAAGGAAAAAAAAAAAAAAGCAAGTAAGAGATGAGCCTTTGCTCTCGTCAAGTAGAAAGGGAAGATTCATATCAGGATGAGCAGCATGGCAGAGTAGGATCTGGTATGCAAAGGGTTGCTAAACACAACTCCTCTTCAAAAGCATTATTATGTCATGGATAGAAAGCCAAGGAGGAGGTTACTGAAAGTTTATAGAGAACCACATGACCTGGACAGTGTCCTTTTAATTCCTGCTACCCCTGACAAACACTTTCAGCTCACTGCTCAGCATCCCGGTCCCTGCAGGGATACTTGTCCTTTTGCTTTCTCTGTAAGACATGAAAATCAGGGAAGGGAAACTTTTCTGATTTATAAATGATATTGTTAAAGGAGGAAAATCAGTATGTAAGAAAACCATCCAGGTGATGTATTTTGGGGAGCAGAACCCCTCTGCCAGCTCATGCCCTCCACATGCAGCTGCAGCTCATTGCTGCAGTGTGCAGGCAGTGTGCTGGTGAGCAGGTGATGTCTGAGGTCTGCAGGCAGTGCTGATGCTGGCTATTTTCTCTTTTCTTCCCTTTTCAGACTGCAATTCTGTAGTTTTGACTTGTCTTCTGTTTGTAATAAAAGTTATTAACCAACTGTGTTATCAGAGCATTACTTCACTAGTGTGGCACAAGAGTTTCCATTCTCCTGGCAATAATCTGCTGTAAAGGCAGAATCTCACTAAGGCACTGCATGATAAAGACCCTCAGGTTGCTGAAAGTAATTGATATGAGTTGAAGCTGTGGCTAAGGAGAATTCCTGCAGAGAACTGTCAGGATTCTCTGTATCTCCTACATATGTGGCAATGGAAAGACTGGTTTAGAAGCCACAGGTATAGGAGCTCCAAAGGTCCCCAAGCTGTGAAAACAGCTCCAGAAGCTGGTTGAGGAGAGGGCAAGTGCCCAGTGGGCTCTCTGATGCCCCAGCACCATGCTTTCTCTGCCAGCTGTAGCTTGGAGAGCCATGGAAATGAGTCATGATCCTGTTGCTGGTGCAAACTTCAGCCTTGCTCTTTCCTCAGTGTAAAATTTCTGTATGAATGGCAAATGAAGAAAACATTGAAAAGTCTAGCATGGTATTAGCACTTAATACATCACCTAAGTGCTGCCTCTCCTTTGTAATCTGCTCTGATGCATAAAATTTGCTTTGCTTTTTTTCCCCCCCCAGACCTACAAAAAACCAGTATGCTTTTCCTTCTAGTGAGAAATTAGCTATATGGTAAAAATATTTATTGAGGCATGGAGACCTTGATCCATTTCCTGTTTGAATCAATAGAAAGGTTGTTATTGATTTTGGTAGTTTTTTTTGAGAGAGGCTCTATGTTTTATCCATTTTTCAGCAGACAAATTCCTCCCTGATGCCTTCTTTGTCCTGGTTTGTCTTCATTGAGTTAGTATGACTTTTGGGAAGGAATGGGAACATAACAGTGAGTAAAAATGGTCATTTCATAAGATAAACATGCACCATTAGAATATGAAATTGTGGATTGCAGTGGGTGGCAAGCATTGCTTTATCCTGAAGACCTACAGTTTTGATGGTTGAACCTGGTATTTTTCATCCATGGTATAAAAGCTGCCAACTCCTTTAAAATCTGATGCAACATGACATTTGTGTCACATTTTATCTGTTGACATTGGTTTACGTTATGTCAGCTGATGTGATGTAACCCGACATAGCCTAATAGCCAGTGATGTGCAAAACAGGCATTTGCCTTCTTCCTATGCTTAGAACTAGTGTAAAATAGCACAAAGGCAAAATGACTTCATGAATGGGACATTGTCAGGGCAGCTACCATAGGGTTAACACACCTCGTAATATTACCCATCTAAATAGACAACTCACCTTCATCTGCAGAAAGGATGATGAAGGACATGAAATTCCCTTCATGGCATCGGCGATTCAGTTTTCAGGAGTCAGCTGAACACCTTTTATCAAGGTGTTGGTGTCTGGTGGCTTAGTTCAATGAATCTGTATTAGAGGGATTTGCCAGGCTGGCAAGTGTGGAAAAAAAGGGAAGCATGCAAAGGGATCACATCACAGCCCTGTGTTTGGGAAGCCCTGAGTGACTCAGTGGTAGCCAAATGTGCAGGTAAATAAAGTCAGAGTATCCTCCTGGCATTTTAACCCCAGCAAGTCCCGTGCACGCTGGGACTCCTTTGAGCACAATGCAATTTGTATGTGCTGTGTTTAGGTTTCACTGTGAGAAAATCCTTTTCCAGGTGTTTAGGGAAACGAAATACGAAGCACAATCATCTACCACCTGACTGCTGAGGAGTGAGTGAGTATGGCCCTGTCAGGGAGGATGCACAGGGCAGCTCCTGGGGCTGGAAAGCCTCACTAGGAAAGACCTCAAAGGCACGATGTGGCCTGTTGAGCTGCTTTTTCAAGTTTGACTCAAGTGAGTCTAAATGTCATAACTCACAAGCACAGTATTTACTGTGTTTAATTTTACCACTGTGTGCTGGTTTTGGCTGGAGAAGAGTTAATTTTCCCTGCAGTAGCTGGTGTGGGGCTGTGGCTTGGATCTGTGCTGGAACGGTACTGATAACCCAGGGATGTTTCTGTGACTGCTGAGCAGGGCTTACAGAGTCAAGAGCTCTTCTGCCTCTCACCCCACCCCACCAGTGAGGAGACTGGAGGGGGGACAAGGAGCTGGGAGGGGACAGAGGCAGGTCAGCTCATCCCAGCTGAGCCAAGGGACATCCCAGACTATATGGTATCACGTTCCTGGCATAAAGCTGGGGAAGAAGAAAGAAATGGGGACATTCAGAGTGATGCTGTTTATCTTCCCGAGTCACTGTTATGTGTGATGGAGCCCTGCTGTCCTGAGGATGCTGAACACCTGCCTGCCCTTGGGAAGTAGTGAATGAACTCCTTGTTTTGCTTTTGCTGCATGTGCAGTTTTTGCTTTATGTATTAAACTGTATTTATCTCAACCCATGAGTTTTCTATTTTTACTCTTCCCATTCTCTTCCCTGTCCCACTGGGGACAGGGAGCAAGTGGCTGTGTGGGGCTCAATAGTTGGCTGGGACTGAATCACAACACACTGCCATAAAATAACATATCAAATAGCCTTGGTGTCCATCACACTAACACTTTCAGGCATAGTAAACACTATGGGCAGCCAGGTATTCTTGAGCTCAATGGTCTTTTTGGGTCACTTCTAACTCAGAATATTCTGTGATTCTGAAAACTGAGGCAAGGTAGCATGACTATTCTGAAACACCTAAATTTCTGTGGGACTGTTGCTCATTTAAATGATGGGTTTAGCACAGCTGGCCATCACATCTTACCTCAAAGACCCCATATTTCGTCAATATTCCACTTTTTGCAAGATGAAATACTGCTGACAGAAAGATCTTTAAGCATGCTTAACATGTACAGTACCAAGTGATGTATTTATAGCTGTTCAATAAGAAAGCTAGAAAAGGCATTTGTCAGGGAGATGGTGGGCTAAGTAATTTATATTTTGTATGAAAGACCACTTAGGAACACTTAAAGAAAATCAGCACAATACCTCTTTTTCTGCAGTAAGCCGGTCCTTGTAGTCATACAAACCGACACCCAGCCCAACACGGAGGCAAGAGTAAACTGTCTAAGGGCTGCCAAAAAGGAAACATGAATCTTTTTCACTGTTGAAGCACAGCAGGAGCCTTTCTGCTCTTCACCATTGGTCCTTGATGGGGAAGCTGAGGCTGCTGTCTGTGCCAGATAACCCTCAGCCATGTGACAGACTAAATTCAGAGCTAAAAGCAGCAGAGAAAAGGAGGATTAAAGGTGTCAGGAGATGCAGTATCCAAACCTGAGCTGGGAGATTGGCACATCTGCTCCCTTGCTCAGCATTGTTATCATAAATTGATCACATTTAAGTGCATCTGCAATGCTGTCACCGGGGCTCTCCTGGACAGCTTCATCTGCTGCGCATCTGTCTTTCCTTCGTAAGTGACAATGGTATTTCATTAGACTAGAAAGGTACTTGATAAAACCAGTCTTAGCAGTGGTTTAGGGAAATAAAATAAAAACATCAGCTCTTCTGGGAATTTGATGCACGGGCAGTTTAAGCCAGTGTGCACACCTAGAGAGTGCCCAAGCAGGACTGGTCCAGTGCAGGGACAGTGAGGAAGGTGGGGTTGGGTCACACAGACACCCCACTCCTCCAAGGCCATGCCAAGGTTAGAGCATCTCTGTACAAGCACAGCTGGGCAGGGCTCTACAGCAGCTGCTCCCTGCATAGGCACAGCTTAGCAAAGGAGGGTGAAACAGGGCTCAGCGTGGGCTCACTCCATTCACCCGAGTCTCTGTGGGTCTTGGCAAGGATTTGAAGAGATTTCCTAAAAGTTGGTGCAATCCCTCTCCTGAAACCTGTGAAAAGCAATTGTTTTCTTCCTTCTGCCCTGACTTGAGCTGCACACACATTTGCAAGCTCCAAGCCAGCAGGAGTAAATATGCTTTATTAGTGGTGCTGGTCTGATTAGGCTGGAAGGAGAGCAGAGGGAAATATAAACCCTTCCTGCTAGTCAGTACTATGTCAAAAATGTGACACTGTAAAGGTCCTTTATATTTTGGCTAACTGCTTTCCCAGTATACAGGCTAATGATTAATTTCTATGTACTGCTCATTATTTTTTCAATTTAGAAACTTACAGGAACTGTTGTGATAACATTTAAATGGCAAGAGGGGGCTGAGCTGACCCAGCATTGGTCTGAGAGCCCCCGCTCAACCTACTGACATTTCAGCAGGGGTCTCATTATCCATGCTGCTCAGCTGTTTCCAGAAAGATCACTTCTGTAACTTTTTCCTAGGGACATATTTTCTTCCTGACACTATCTTTTGCTTTCTGTAACTCCAGCAACTCTGATGGGTAGATGCAATTTGATCGTGGCAAAGCTTGTAGCACACTGGTAAATGAATTGGTGTGTTCTGATTTCTCCTTGCAGAGAAAATCCTGGCTGCTTGGAGATGGCTGCTGAGCAGAGTGTGCAGGGTATGACCAGGGTGGTGTTTTGAAATTATAAATAGTAGTCAGATGGGTATGCTCAGTAACCAGTTTTTATCAACATTTTGCTAATTACAGAAAAAAAATTCTGACATGTGGCTTTCTGCTTTTTTTTTTCCATTTATAGGTGTACATACATCTCCCTTCATGTTTTCCCTCCCTTTGCAATGTTTGTAGCTGCTAAAGAAGATAATGAAGCTGCAAACTTGCCCTCTGCTTTCCCTGATATCTCTGACTACTTTCCTGTAGGGGCAAAGAGGATTATTCTAGAGAACAGTACAGAGCACCTCCCTGAGACACCAGCTAGACAGAACACTGAAGGGTAGGGAAAGGCAATGGAAACTCCCCAGTGGAGCAGGGGATATACAGTCAGGACTCCCTTACATTAATATTTGTTGTTCCTCTATTTTACATCTTTAATATGTGAACATTTGGATGTGCTGGTTCTTAAATTCCATGTGTTACATGCACTAGGGAAAAGATCTAAACAACATCTACAATGCCAAGAAAGCTTGACACTCTGTGACTAAGCCCAAAATATTGTGCTAACCAGGAAGGATAAATAATGGATAGCCCCTTCTGATCATTTTTGGGAATGATGCCTTTTCTGTACTAAGAACTTGCCAAAATGTTGCAAGAGTAAGAAATATGCTTTGAAGTCATCCATTTTCTCAGCTCTTAAAGCCTCAGCACAGTAATTAAGTTGTTCCTGGTAATTTTGGTCTGCAGGTCCCTTACACACAGCTCAGCAGCAGTGGGGCAATCACACACTGGACTCTGCACTTAATGCAGGGAATGGGACTGCAGCAAAAACTCTGAAGCAAAAATCTGTGGGGAAAGCCCACTGCTGCCCATAAGGATTTCTGGGCTCAATAATCTGGGTATTCCAAGCCTCTTCAATTTGAACCTTGGATCCATCCACTGAGCCATGGGATTAATCCAGAGGCTGAATCCTTGAATGCATTTCTGCTGCAAATGGGGCTGGGGCCTCCCAAGACTCTGAGCAATTAAAACTCTTCTGATTTCACTTCAAATTCAACAATGTATTTTTATATGCAGTACGGTTTTGACTGTAATGTATGAGAGCTAAGTATTTGGAGGGAGGGAAAAAAGAAGGAATATTTGGAAAAAAGTATTTATTAATATTTTAGTCAGAATTTGTTTCAAAAGAGACATATTCCCCATGAAGTGAGCAGTGTTAAAACCCGGTATCTGGGCCACTGTTTAAAGAAAACAGGCCAGGGTCCTTAATGCCTCTAGTGCTGAACCAGAAGTGCAATGAGTGAGGTCCCACTGTCCTGCAGTGACACTGTCACATCTGCACAGGCTGCATCTTGCATGTGTGTTACTGGAGGGAGTTTCAATGGAGTAGCTGTTATCAGTGCACAGAGCCAACATTAGCACAATTATGAGGCTGTAGTTTCCAATTACTCGCTTCTGAATAACTGGAAATCTATGGAAACCAGACTCAGATTTCAGACTCCCAAGTCTGTAAATCCTTCTATTGTCAGTGTTTGTTTTTAGATCCAAGACAAGTCTATCAGTTTTGGTAATGAAAGAGATGTATCTCTCTATCTCTAAGTCCCTTGTGTTGTTTTGAAATCCCACTTGTGTGCTGTATGCTCCTCCAAAACACTTTTTCTGTCTTTGTTCATTGTAAACGTTTTGTAAAAGAATTCTCCATCATTTTCTTTTGTGCTGAATCTGGCAATATCAGCTATCTCACTCTAAAGCCCTGGTTAGAAAACTGGGCATTTCTTTTCTCCTGTGATTTTCTCCACTGTGCTTTTCATCTCATCATTGAAATGGAAATATTTTACTAGTTAAGTGGGGAAAAAAACAGTTAAGGCAGATGCTGCTTCATCATCTGGCTAACACAGAGCTCCTCAGCATTCAGAACAGTGGTTTACTGCAAAAAATTAAGTGCACAAATTTTTCATGTGGAAGAAATGATTTCTGAATTCCCTCTGAAACACCATTTCTTCTTTAGTAAGATGAGTTAATGAAGAAATTTACAGTTTAGTGTCTGTTAGTGCTACAGAGAAGATTATTCTTGCTCTCAGAAGTAGTTTTGTGTTATTTTCCATTATTTTAAACTCCTTCAGCCATGATTTGGAAACAGCAGCTGTGATCATTCCTGCAGATGAACCATTTAGTTACCTACCTCTCTTATCCCAAGACAAATGATGCCCTAAACTGACCTGTGGGTCTTTAGCCACGTGATTTTAGTCTTGGTCAAAAGCTCTAGCAAAAGGGAGGGGGGGAAAGCTGAGTAAAACCTGCACTTCTTCAGCTGCCTGTGGGGTTGTTCATCCCAGTTGCTTTGGTCCTGTCCCTCCTTGTTGTGGCACTGCAGTGACACATTCCCAGTGGTGAAGAGACCCTCTCTGTGGGCAGGCTGGTCCCAGCATGGAACGAGGGGAGAAACACTGCTGGGTTTTGATCTGGGAAGAAGGAGCTGGTGCCATTCCCCATACAGATGTGTGTGGGTTCTTCCAGGTCTGTAATTCTTGCAAGAAATGATGTCCCATAGTTTGGTTTCTCCTGAAAGGCACTGAGTACATTCTTTGTGCTTTCAGAAATGGATGCACCCAGGGATTTTATTGAAAGCAAGAATGCAGATGACATGGGGGAAAAAATCGTATTCCTCTTCAAAACATACATTTGATTTTATTTCTAGATTAATGTTTTGGAAATTTTCTTTCTGTCTTCTTGATAACATTATGCAGTGCACTTCTGTCATGCCCTTCCTAACTGGGAAATAATTAGACTGCTAAACTGAATAGCTCAGTGATTATTCTTTACTCCAGTTTGATTTCCTCTGACACTTTACAGGCCCATCTCAGGCATCACTAGCATCAGTAATCTGTTACACCACTTCAGTGTTGGACCAACAGGTACCAGGGTTGGCCTTTTCCTTTCTCCCCTGCTTTCATGGCTCAGGAAAAACACTCTGGCTCAGGTGGAGATCTGGGAGGAAAAGTGGTTGCTCTTTGAAGGGTAGATACAGCAGTTTTCCAAAGGCTAAAGAGAAATGCTAAGTAAATTAACAAGGAGGAAAAAGGAGTAGAAAACTGAGGCAGAACAAAGTTGGATCAACCAGTTAGATACACCAAACAGAAAAGTGCTTGAAGCAGGATTCAAGAAACTTCAGAAATAAATTGAAGCTACTCTTTCAACTTCAGAGGGAAAAACATTTGAAAGTGTATTTCCCAAAATAAAAAGACAAGAATTCCACTTTTTGATAAAACTAAGTCTTTAAAGTACAGAGCTAAATCTGAAAAGAATAGTGACATTCAAGAAAAACTAAAAGATTTTAGAAATGCAGAACATGAAATTGTGAAATTAACTGAGTAGAGAAACACCGTTCCCTTAAGATATTAGACTCCGGGAGACACCTCTGTCTGCAGTTTGCATTCCAGCAGTAAGAAATAATGGATGTGATCTAAAGCACCAAAATGTACAGTCTTTAAAGCAGCAGTAGCTGAGCACCCAAGGGCCCAGCTGTGCAGTGGGATGCTCTCCTGCCATGCTGCTCCCTGCATCCATCTGGCTGCATGCAAGCTCGGAAACAGCAAGCTGAGGCACTCATTTTGTGCTGTGGTTTTCATAGGAACTTCTCTAATGTCAAATTATTATTTTTTTAACCTACTGATTTATTTACAAACCTGATCTCGGGCCCTGAATTAATCTGTCAGTGTTCCTCTTCAGCAGCAAGAACATTAGACAATCAGTCCACAGCCAAGGGAAATCTGGGGATCGTTGTCATTAGCTGTAATGACAATTCTATATTAAGGATGCTTTAGGAATAAGAAATCAATGAGACAGTGGTTTGAAATGACCCAAGGACTTTCCAACCCAGTGATTTAATAACATGGTGAATAAAGAAATAAATCTTAGTAAGTACTAGTGGTCTAGAACAGAATCTGCCCAAAGGAATTTTCTGATATTACTTTTATTTGCTTGTCATAATACATTTCAGCCACACTTTCCCCTTTCTGTTCCATACACTATATTAAAGAAGAAAAAAAGTTTCCTGTTTAGTTTGAGTTTTTCATGAGCCTTTTTCCTCTCCGGTTAACTAAAAAGGCATTAAAATACAAATATTTAATTAACTGACAGAACAATTAAAGCCAAGTTTGAAAATGGTTCTTCTAACTCCAGATGTGGGCCCGAAGAAGCAACAAGGAGAAAATCCCTTACTTTGAGATGCATTTAAGTTTTTATTTCTTCTTTTGTGCATAGTAGAACTTTTTTGATCTCACTCTTTTGTAAAGTAACTCTTCATCAAATTAAATATGAAGATCCCTATCAGAAAGCGCTTGGCTTTGACAAGCCTGACAGCCCTGTGTAGCCTGCAACATGGTAATGGCTGGCACTGGAATGAAAAGGTCTTGGATAATGAATAAAGAATATTTTAGTAGCATGACTCATAAGTAATACAAAGGCAGCTCTGGCAATGTCTGTACTAATTACAGACTAGTTGCTATGTTGTAACAATCATGGGTATTAAGTGTGTGGGATGCTGAAGTGTGTGGGCATTCTGCTAAGCTTGATCTCAGTTCCTTGCAACTCAAATCCTGTCTGTCCCAGCTGGAAAGTGGGCAATGTATGTAGGTGCCTAAAAATGGACTGAGGGGGACTAAATGAGTGTATCTGGTTTTTTATATATTTTTTTTGTTGGGCCCTCCTGGCTAAAAACTTTCTGAGCTATCAGAATCATGGAGATGTGTTCCACAGTTCAACAGCCAACAGTCCTTTTGCAGCCTGATGCTCTGCTGACTCATCCCCCAGCACTGCCACAGTGCAGCATTTCCAGAGAATCTTGGTGGGATTGAAGAGCAGGAGCAGCAGCATTTCCAAGCTATGTGAGCTCCGTACAGGCTTGTTTTACCTCCAGAATTTCAGGACATGAGGTAATGTGGGCTGCTGTGGCTTTGAAAAATAGAGTTAGGTTTAAAAGCTGGAGGTGAATCTTGGATGGGCAACTTGGAGCTGCTTGAGGGGAAAGAACTGTAATGAGAAAGCACTGCTGAGCATTGCCTATCTACGGCATGGGCTTCCTAGTCTGGTTAGAGGCATGGGCTTAGGCAGTAAGATGTCAATGTGACTCAATCCTGCAATTTAATGAAGTCAGGTCCAGATGTAGAATTTGCTCCATTTCAACAGTTAATGAGTTGGAAAATTATCCAAGCTCAATTTTCTGTTTCCTTCAAGGTTCTTGCTTCCTGAGTTTTGGTGATTATTTCCCTGGGCACCATTTGCCCTTGCCCACTCCTCGTCTTTCTGTCCTTCAGACTTAAAGGATTTTTCTCCCTTTTGAGAAAGGGGGAGACCCTCTTGCCATTTTCCAGATGCTTTAGGGATGTGAAGCATAGTGCATGACTGCACAGGACAGTGTTCAAAAGCTGCTCTGTCTTGCCAATACCATGTAACCCTCTTACAGGTGAAGCTTTCTGTATTTAGGTGGTGTGCACTGAGGAAGGCAGTCCCTGTGCACAGAAAATCCATGGTTGTTAACTATTCTCAGCTACCATCTGACAATGTTTTAAAAATACACCCGTGGGAATTAACTATCCACACCTTCCGTCTGATGATGTTTTAAAAATCATCTGAAGCATGGCAGCAAGCTGAAGACTCACAGACTGCAGCAGGGAGGAGAATGAGAGATGCAAGCAAAATTTTGGGAAGGAGGGGTGGGTTTGGTTTTGGATGAATGTCTTCAGTAATAGAGAACTGAGAGAGGACAGAAAATGCCTCCTGCACTGTAGCCACCTTCTCTAATCTCACTAATATGGCTGTAATAAAAATCACATTTAGCCTGTCATTAATCCCCATGGAGGGGGAGCCCTGGTGGTCTAGTGGTTAAGGTGCAGCGCTCTCACCGCTGCAACCCCGGTTCGATTCCCGGATCGGGTTCAGGGACACTCCCCCAGGCAGATGGAGCTCGTCAGCCCCTAAGGCCATCCATCTAAGAGAAGGTCACTCTA
>JAWWLV010000158.1:8257988-8373622 GCA_035041135.1 Platyrinchus mystaceus | reverse complement strand
AAAATCCATTGCGCAGGCTTGAAAGGTAAAAAGACCTTTCCCAGATCTTCGTTCGCGAAGACTGGCCACGTTTTTTTTTAATCTCCATGGGATGCTCCCCGAAAGCCCCTGCTTTGTTGTCAACATCCTGGTGCAGAAGGATAGGGGTATTTCTCAAATGCCTCAGTTGCCATAAAGAGAATAAGCTGCCAGAGGACTGCGCTAATGCCTTGTCTTTGGCACCAACTCTCATTCCTGTATGGAGCAGGGTGCCAGCAAGGGCAGAGCTGGAGCAGAGCCCGGGCTCTGCAGTGCTCAGCTTTACTGCTGCCCAGGCACTGGTGAGCAATGGGAAGAGGTCCCAAAAAGCTCAGCACACCTCACTCAGTCTCTCCCAAAGCTCTTTGTCACTTGGTGGCTCTTTATGCCAGCACAGAGGATTTGCAGACTGTGCTGTGAATAAATCATGTTGAGCCGAGGCTGTTGCCTGTTCTAATGTCTGATCACTGTTTGGGTAAAGGAGTCTCCTTCTTGTTTGACGGGTTCACAATATCACTGCTCACAATGAGCATTTTTCTTAAGTTAAATAGAACACACTCTAACGTAGAGCACCATCATCTCATTAGATGCTCTGCAGGTTCAGAGTGGCCTGCACATCCTTCGCTATTTTCCCTTAAAAGGGAGACAAGCTAACCACCAGAACATTTTCCAGCTCTTCCTGCCAGTGTACTTCAACTCGATAATCACAAAGTACTTATCATTTTTTGTTCTATGTTTTGAAGAACATAATTTACCATTAACATTGAAATTAGTATTTGCAACTATAGCAACTATATAAGTTATTATTTAGCTTCTGAATACATGTGCAAAGTATTCTAGAGAATGTCTGCTTTGTCCAATACCTTAATCAGGAGCTGAATCTAACAAAAGCCCAACTTCATGTGGGTGAATATTCATGGGATTGCACAACTGAAATGTTTATATCATTAATAATCTTAGAAGCACTTACAGTAATTCTTTATTTCCAAAAGCGTAATGGGAAGTTCCCAGGAGAGTCCCCAGATGTAAAAATTGTGAACAATACACAGGATTTTATTTAGAGGCTGTTCTGAACAGACAGTAACGCTACAGATGGAGCCTGTGGTAGCAGTGACACAGAAGGATGTCCCCAGCCTCAGCATGGCTGTTGTCTGCACAGCTCCTGTCCATCCCAAGGGTAGCAGCTGGGTGACTTTGCCACTGCTGTCACGTTGCCAGAAGTGATGAAAACTCTCCAAATCTTGAAAGCTACTGGTGTAATTTGTGTAATGGGTAAAGCTACTCATGATGATGTTTCCAGGGGGTTGTAAGC
Organism: Platyrinchus mystaceus; assembly: GCA_035041135.1. Lineage (NCBI taxonomy): Eukaryota > Metazoa > Chordata > Aves > Passeriformes > Tyrannidae > Platyrinchus > Platyrinchus mystaceus. The sequence goes on along the minus strand of JAWWLV010000158.1, from coordinate 8,372,292 downwards.
AGGGAGAGCTTTTCAAACACAGGGAGCACTCTCCAAGCACGAGTTACTGCAACAAAAGAGCAATGGAAGCACTGGGAGATGGAGGGGAGCAGTTCCCACCATCACAAATGTCCCTGTGATATCCCAGTTTCCACTCACAGGGAGTAAAAAGCAAGTCAGGAAAAAGGAGTGGAGCTCCCACCTGCCTTTGAGAGTACTGTAAGAAAATGTGGATGGGGACATACATATGTTTATAGTATTTTGCCTAAATGCTGGTATTTCCTTGTAGAGCCTAAAAGATGCAAGGGCTTTGGAAAGCTGGCAGAAGCCTTTCCCTTTCACATGCATCATGGGGAAGGTGAGCTGTAAACTCAGCCCAGTGCCAGAATGATGCTGGTAGCTTGAGAACGAGGACAAAGCAGATGTAACCTGCAGAGGGGAGCTGGAGGGCATTCAGCATCCTTCTTGCTGCTTTTAGCAGCACCCTGGGGCAATCACAATTTTCTTGCAGCTCTGGAAGAGTCCCCATGACCAAGGAGGGAGCAGAGACATGGCTCAGCCCAGGGGATATCACAGTCCCACAGGAGGGTTTAGGTGCAGCAGGTGGAGGGAGGGAGGATATGCCATGACACAGTGACCTGTGTGACAGCCCCATTGCCTGTCATTATTTTGCAGGCTGAATTATTTCCAATACCTCACCCAGGGTGTGCAGGAGTAAACAGAGATTGCTTTTGCATGGGCGGTGCTCAGCTACAAAGCTGCATGGCAAAGGCTGTTGTTATTTATAATCCCGGTGTCCCCATCCTTCCTGCATCATGTGCATCTTCCAGTAGCTCTGCAGCACAAATCCCACAGGCACTGGGGACAGATTACTGTGTTTTCTGTTTTGACAGCCCGATCATAGGCCAGGAATATGTCCAAGAGGTTTTAATGAGAAGAACACACAAACAAAGCGTAGGATTGTGTATATATACATATATATGTATATGTTTATATATATAAACCTTGAGAAGGTTTAACAGTGGCATAACACATGGCCTTGCAGGCAGTGAGGTGTCGTTTCAATAAACAAACAAATTTCCCGGTGTCCCCATTCAGGAGTGTCTTGAAATGTCTTTTGCTACCAGTGCTGTCATGCAAGGTCAGAGCTACTGTTGGAGAAATGAGCTCTGCTGTCACTTCCTTGGCTAACTCCTGTGCCCACACACCAGCAGCAGGAACAACAAAATCCTGAGCAGACCCTGGGACTGAAGGAAGATCTGTGAAAGGCTAAGCCATTGCTCTGGGATGGCGAATCACCCACTGGAGACTGAGCCAACCAGGTGCCCTTCATATTTGATGCTATCGTCATCCCCACGTAACTCCTGCCCCATCAAACGTTCCTGCACTGAAATAAGGAAAGACTGTAACAGGGCTCCAATATTTGCATCACTTTTCAGGTAAAGTTTTAAAGGCTTATTGATGAGAGCTATACAATCCACACCCCTAAGCAGCATTTTAGGTATTACCTTCTTACAAGTAACCCAGTTCTGTGCCCATTCACTGCCTGTTGGTGTGCTGTGTGCTGAATAGCCACTGCCTATCGCGTGCTGCAGTGTGCTTGTGTTTGATTTTGAACAAGAGATGAGAGCAGACTTCACCTTAAATATTCACGAAGAAATGTCAACCCATATGAGGCCATACAGGGGAAAGGATGGAGGTGGGCTCAGCATAAATCATTTATGGCCATGAGGCATGAAGAGTTATCTGGTCACATCATTCTCAGCAATATTATTTTAATAATGTGATGCAAATCTTCACTTTAATGGCAAGCTGTAAATAAAACAAGCACTTATTAGAAACATATTGGGTTCAGAAACCTAGCTGGCAGCTTGCAATTTTAAAAACTGTCTTGGGACTTGCATTAAATAGCCCAGTGGGGTGAGTCCTCCCCCTTGTAAGCCCCTACAAAGCCTGTTTTCAGAAAGTAACCACCTCTACTGTTGGTGAGGGCAAGAGCCCAGCCACCTGAGCATCTCATAATTTCAAAAATACCTGAAATACCTTAGCATGGAGCAGCCTTGTAGAGGTGATACTTAGGCAGCCAAAGGTGAATTTTCTATTCCTTTCATGTACATTGCAGCTATACTGGTGATGGTATTCAAGGGCTTTAAGGTGTCAGGTATATTAGGTTAAAACAACAAATCTCTTCAGAGATGGTTTCAGAGGCCTTTGGTTTTTCTGTAAATTCGTGTCTGCCTTGGCTTTCAGCAGCCACTGTTAATTCTGAACTGATGGCTCACCTGGGCCCAACAACAGGCTTTGGCACAGCACAGATGTGATACAGCTGCATTACAGAGTATCGAACAAACTTACGCCAGGGTAGTTACTCATCTTCCTGCAGGAACCTCCTGTGGCTCCTCCTCGATGTGCTGCTTCCAGGGGGACTGCTTGGACAGGTTCTTGCATTTGAGGACACTAAATGTACACAATTTATTTTGTTGTTGCTGAGAAATTGCACAGTCACCTTGTCTGAATCACTGCTCACTTCGTGTGGTGTCTATTTTTTCTTGTCTTTTCTTGTCTGCAGGCTTTGCTATAGTGATTACTCTTGCCACAGCCATTGTATATGACTTTACATGTGAGACCTTTTCGATTACCACATTTTTTGCCAGTGTATTAACAATGCCTCCTTTCCAGTTTATCTCCTCTCCTATACTATTTCAGGTGTTGTATTGACTTGTTGAAGTGCTAAGAGAATTGTATTTTCAAGCTTTCTTTATGCTTCTTGGAAAAGTCAAATTTTTGCCTGCTTCTCTTGGACACTGGACATAAATTTTCCCCATAACATATACTGTGGTAAACCTGGCTTGCCTTCTTGTGTTAATCTCCTCCCATTATTTATAGGAAGTTTCTTAATAACTCTAGGGTAACGAAGGCAAAAAGCTTGTCTTAGTTGAGCATTCAGTTGTCTGTGCCAGAATTAGTTGGATAATGCCATTCCATGTCTCCTCCATGGGAGATCATGGATGAATAAGCAACAAGACAACTATCAGAACCACAGCACTGTTAATGCTTAGACTGGTCATTGTACATCCTGGGTAGAGATGTCTCTTGGTAGAAAATACCAAAATTATTTGAGGAAATCAACGATGAAAGAGCAAAGGAGTCACATCAGTGTTTTACATGGCATTAGAGGAAGGGGGTTGGCTTCTGGGATGAAAAACACGTGAACTGGGGCCAAAAACTGAGTCTGGGGACACAAAAATGAGAAGTTAGTTGTTCTCTATTGGGAGCTGTCATTAAAAAGCCAGTTCTGCCTGTGACATTTGCTGATGTGGAAAATCTAAGCTGCCAGGTGTCATCTTAAACTTCCTGTTCCAGCTGTCTTGAAGGAAAAAAATCTTGAACACCGTAGGCTTATGTCTCAACTAGTGAGACATCTGAAAAAGGCTCACACAGCTAAGAACAATGCTTTGAATTTTTGTAATACCTGGGTTAATTTTATCAGAGAGGGATTTATGCAGTGATGTGTTACATTAGCCTAGTGCTGTGCAAGACATATGGAAATTAGTGATGGATTAGATTTCAGAAAGCTTATAAAAAGAGTCTTGCAAGACCTTTAACCTCAAAATCGTTCATAGCTGAGCAATCCATTAAAGTAAGTATTGAGGTAATCCTAGGCCAGCACAGTAGTAAGAAATATGCTAGTGATTAATGGGTTTTGGTTTCTTTCTTAAATGTTTAATATGCAGCTGTACAGAAAATACCTCTGATAATGGCAGCCACAAGTCCTCGCTCTGTTGTAAGAGAAGTTGGATGTAGAGCTGTGAAAGTTCATGTGAGTTTTTCTGCTGCAAGCTGGCTGCAGTGCCAAGGCCCTGCCCACAGCCCAACACAGGCACAGTTGCTACCAGCAGCCTCCCATCCCTTCTGCAGGGGACACCCCACCACCAGAGTTTGGAGGGTTTGTTTCATACAGTTGCAGCTCACACACAAAGGCACTGTGAAAGCACTTTGGCTTTGCCTGCAGATTCCTGGTGCTGGGTGAGTTTCCCAGTAGTGATGCCACATGTGGCACACCCAGGGCTCTTGCGGTGGCAATGCTGGTGTTTCACCCTTGTGCGTGTCCCTGGCTGGGTCAGGGCTTGGTTTTATCCCTACAATGGTTTCCTCAGTGTCAGAGCAGATTATTCTGCCAGGGCAGCAATCTGACAGCCTTGTCTACACTGTTTTACAGAGCTGGCCTGCCTAATGTCACCCAGCATAATTTTCAGGGCTGGAAATAGAAGCCTAGTGGTGGAAGTACAAATCAGATTTTCCTGTCGGACACTCTGGCAGCGCGTGGGACTTGCTGACTCTGCAGGGAACAAGATCACTGTGCAAAGAATCATCACCAGCGATGAGTGCTGGAATATATATGTCTGCACCAAAAAACATTGCCAATGGTCTGCATTTTGAGCTGATGGTGAGAGGTTTCATGCTACAGAAAAGGAATTTCTCTGGTGATACAAAGAAAATTCACTTCCACTGTGAAGATGTCCTGTTTTTGGGGGCTCCCTTTGCTGCCATTGCTAAGTATAGTAAGAAACAAGGTAGGCTAGCAGCACCATTTTCTATCAGCAGCATTGGATGCACGCTGGGGAACTGCCTGCTGTTGAGCATCACAAGCAGGGCTGTGGCCGAGCCAGGGTGGGTGTACCTTGCCTTACTGGGCAGCCCTTGTTGCCATCCCATACCAAGGGGCTTCTGCAGACAACTACAGCATGAAATCTGATCTGACAGTGTCACTGGTCCCCACTAAAGGGAGAATAGAGATGAGGTGGTGGCTGTTCCCATTCAGGTCACAGCACCTACCTGAGTTGCACCCACACCAGAGAAGAGCAGGTAAATCTGTACCCCTTTTTCAGCTGGGCACAAGGCAGAGGTGTGCTGTGCCAGGCTCCGGTCTGCACAGCTCCTGCAGAAGCAATATCACTCATGCAGTACCGGTCTGCCAGGGATTGCCATCATGCAAGGGCTGGCATTTATCCTTTGTTAGGTGAGCTAGAAATGCATTCCTTTACAGTTTTGCTGGTAGAATAATCTTCTAACAAGCCATAACAATGATTTCTGTTCTGATATGGGCTTTCAATTTGATGTAGAACTGTACACTTCATTCATGCTTTCTCTTCTTTTTAAAATAGTCCTCTAACTCATCCACCCGCTTCTGACACTTTACCTTAGTCTAAATAGGGATGTGCTGCTATTTGCCGATGCTGCCTATTCAGCACAACACGTTGTTTGATGGTATTTTCCATCAAACTAATCACAAGAGCTATTTGTTTTATCACCCCAAAATTTCATTAGCTCTGCTGACCAACAAAAACCATTACCCTTGGCTGCAGCAGCTGCTGGAACAAATGAAAAGACCATCAGTGTGCACCACGCAGCAACTTTGAGAGTTTGCTTTGCCTCCCACCTTTCACTTCCAGATGTCAGGTGTTAGTGAAATGTGCCAGGGTTTCAGCATAGTAATCACATCAATTTGAACAGAGAACAAGCTGTCATAATTCACTGTACTAATGAAAATTATGATGACACCACAACAGAAATCCTTGCCAATCTAATCATCTCACACCACCACAGCACAACGTTATTTAAAGACTAATGTTCTTAGTAGCATATATAAGTTTAGAAACAATTTCTGAAGATGATTAAACACCAAAGCAAGGTGCAGTTGTATGGAAGATTTAGTTGTTACTTGGAGAGCACAGATTCCTCTGAGCACCAGCATGATTCCTTCAGTATTAGAGAAAAGAAGTTCAATGAGGCATGACGGAAAAAAAGGTGGAGAAAAGTAACTTTTGGCCAAAAAATGCCATGGATTCAGTGTTGCTATCACACAGCATTTCTCTAGGAAAGATGTAAATGGGGATACATAGTCAGTTTGCTACCACTGAATTTTGTCATTGTGGGTCATAAAGTTAAACTAACTGGAGGAGAAAAGGATTAGAGAAATGTTCTGAGGAAGGAGACATAATTCAGGCTTTCTGTGTGTTAGCTTAGCACCCATGCACAAAGAAAATGAAAGAAGTTGTGTGTGCCCTTCATCCCCAGCATACAGTCATCATCACATGCAAAAAATACATGTATTTACTTCATCATCATTTGGGGCAAGTGTGTGCAGGAAAGAATCCACAGACATTTATCAGAGGGAAAAAGAGCATGAATTCAAATTAGTTTTAGGGAGCTGTAAGAACCAGTTTGTGTGATTTGATCTACTTCAAGCTCTATCTGCAGCAGTGACTCATGAAACAGCATGTCAAACTATAGTAAATTCAAGGAATAGATACTGCATTAAAAAACTGAAGGAAAGCCAAAATTAATGTGAAAGTAGGCAGTCAAAAGGAAAAAGAACAAACAGGGAGGCTGGTGGGAGGATGAACAGGGAACAAAGGGAATCTGAGGCAAGGAGGTGAACTGAGAACTTGAGATTATGATGGATTCCACAGAAATCTTCTCATATTTCATCATATGTTCTCTACTACCTTATTTGGAGGTACTGCTTCTCAAAAGAAATCAGAAAAATTGTTTTGAAGAAGGAATGGGAGCCTCAGGCAAGCAAAGGGAAAAATCTGTTCAGATCAGTTCCTCCTTGGTTTGTAGATAAGGCCAGGGGAATAATGCTTGGCAAGTGTGGTCACTCACACCTTAGCACTTAATTAAACATCCAGTTCCTGTCTTTCTGTGATGTACAGAAACAGTACATCACATCAAATTCAAGCCACTGGTGGTACATTTTCCAGGGGAGAGGTGGTCTGTTGTTCTGCAGATGCTGTCTGGTAGCCCAAGGCCAGCAGCCCTGTGAGCACCTTTGTGCAACTTCTTGGCTTGGTTCTTCCCTGGGATGAACTTACATGGGCTGGGGAAAGGGAGCTGAGCAGCCACAGCCATAACAACCTCGAAGCAGGAGATGATGACTGAAGAATTATAAGAAAGACCAGGGAAGTTCACAAAATTCAGGCTGGGCTGCTGCAGAGGAAAGGTTCTATATCTCAGCAGCTCTCAGTGTTCTGCTCTTGTTTGGCTCGGCAGGCCATCGTTCTCTTCCCACACATACTCAGAGCTGCTCACAACCAGTCTATGTGTGCTGGGAAGATTTTTAGTCTGATTTCTGAAGGAAATGAGGCGTTTGCAACCAGCCTAATTTTTTCTCCCCGTGCTTGTCCCTGGCCATCCTCTAATGAAGTGTGACAGCATGGATTTCCATCAGCTGAATTTCATGGGACTGATGGACTCCTTGGCCCCGAAGGCACAGCTGGCTTGGTTAGGATAATAACTGGAGAGAGCTCAACCATCTCAGCTCTGCAGATATTTCCATAGATCCCTCACACAAAGATGTTCCAACTGTCACTCTACAGTCACGTATCTTTGATGCTGCTCCCTATATCCTGGCAATGCATGTGTCATCAGCAGTGTAAGAGGGATTTCTGTGTTAGAATAATGAGAATGGGCTGCTACTGGTTTTTAAATGTAAACCAGACGCGCACAGAACCAGCACAGGTTTCCCTGCCCTGCATGTCCCCGTATATCCCGGTCCAGGGAAATGGCTCCTCCCAAAGTCACTCTCAGTCCAAAGTATCTCACCAAGTGGGAGAAACACATACAAAGGCAGTTTCAATGGCTGCAGACCCGTGCCCTTCAAGCAGTTTGTGGATACTGGAGGATTCTGTGTGTGTGCACTTACTGTGCATGCGCATGGTAAGTTAAGCATCTGTATTTATAAGACATAAGGGTTCTTTTTATTGCACAACATACTGAAATGTTTACTGTATATTTCTCTCTATTGATCTAGAATCACTGTATTTCCCTTCTTGGGATTTTAAGTCTCTCATTCAGTTGAGGCAAAATTAATATATCTTTCCTGGGCAAAAAGGCATTAAATTGCCAGTGAAGTTGTTTTGCTGATGCTAGAATCTCCAATAAATGCCTGTGTGTGCCTGGAGCCAGCACTCACAAGCCTGATAAAGAAGCAATGACAGTATTTAGCTGTGCAGCACTTTCTGAGGTGAGAGTGAGCTCCGGCTTCTCACCTGAAGTGCCACTTCTCAGATCTGAGACCCATTATCCATGGGGAAAAACTTACCAACTTGGACAAAAATTTTTGGAAGAAGAATTAGTTAAGTATCAGTCCATTCATAGTCTGAATTGCTGAACTCTTTTACATGCTGGGAATCTCCCTTCCAGGAAAATCCTAGGATTTAAGAAAGAAAGAGGTGAAAGATGTGTCTTGATTTTTAAAGTGGATAAGAGGAAAATGCAAATTGGAGTACTCTTTCGGAAGAGCATCAGATATATGATGGTGCTCTTCAAGTCCTGTCTTCCACCTGAAATGCAGCTTAAAGGTTAACAAAATCCACAGATGGCCACACTGGGAGTGCTGAATCATTACATTTTACACAGTCCTTCACACTGTGAAACCTGGATGGTTCCCAAGAGTGAACAATCTGGAAATAAAAATGTGTCTGATCAATAAAATGAAATGGCTTGAAGAAATCTGAGTTTAGTGCTCTATAAGTCCTAATTGGCTTTGCAAGTATCAGAGGTGACCTTGTCCTTCACACCTATTATAGTGTGTACAGGGTTATTGCAAGGTGAAAACAACGCTGTGGTGATCCCAGTGCTCTTGACCCAAAAGACGCCGTTCGCAGGAGAAATCACTAGTGAGAAAGACAAGCAAGTATGTAAAAGTACCTCAGTGGCACCTGGTGAGCTGAGGTTTTCATGCCCTACTTGGGCTAGAAGGTCATAACATGAACTCTCTCTACATCTGACATGGACCAATACCTATTTGTATCCCTACATGGCAGCTTCTTATTTTTTTTCAAAGATACGAGATGTAGACGTACATACAAGTAACATGGGTGAGCTAATAAAAAGACAAGAATATGAATTCAAACAGCATGAGCTATTTAAATAGGAAAGTTAAACAAAATCCATCCCAACTGGCTTTCAACTCTCAGCCCCATGATCTAAATGTCATTCAATTTTACTTACAGAATGCTAAAATCTCCAGAGGAATTGTTCCTCTCTTCTCAGCAGCATATGCAGACAGAATAAACTTCAGAGCTTTTACAACAATGAGCCAATGGAGACAGCTCAGCAGAGCCCAGGCATCTCCTTCCACAAGTGCTCTCATCCCCTCTAGCATACACACCTGCCCTTTCATCAGCATTATAAATAAAAAAAAGGGAAATCTGCAGAGAAAAACATATTGTGAGCCCTCACAGAGGGAACTGAAATCACAGTAGGTTTTTACACACTGCTTGGCTTCAAAGAGTCAGGTTTGAATGGGATTTCCAGCAATGCCCAGAAGTATCCCCAAAGATACATTTTGAACCACTCTGCCACAAGATGAGCCAAAGCTCCCAGAAGGTTTCCCTTCACTTGCCATGTGAATTTGAGCTGACAAGAGAGGTTCGCATCTCTGAGAACATGCAGCTCTGCCAGTCTTTCTTTCACTGACATTGTTAAAAGTCTGCATATTTCATTACCTGAGTTTTGTAACCTGGCACTGAAAACTCTCTTTGAGCTAAAATGTGACATTTCTCCCTTGTAATAAGAAAATTGCACCCTTGTCCACTTAAAAATTCTAATAATACAAATCCAAAATGAGCTTTGCATATTTAAACGCTTTTAAATAAAACACTTGATGTTAGTCAGGAGTGAATGATGACACTTTGAATGGGAGCAGAAAAGAACAGTTTTGCTGTTCGTGCTTCCACTGCTGCAGGAAAAGCAGCTGGGATGTTGAGTGCTGATGACTCATCCTGGGGCCACAGGCAGCTCCACAACCTGGGGGACACAAATAATTATTATTTTTCCATCTATATGGACTCTGTGTTTGAGCCACTGCTCTGACTCGCCACAGCAGGCATTGTGTGGTGGGGTATCTGCCAACATCCATCCCAACACAGTTACTGGACCATGCTGGGGAACCTAGCAGGATTATCCTAAAAAGCATAGAAATATGGAGACTTCAGTAGCACAGGCAAGTCTCCCCAGAGCCGCTGCAAAGCTCAGCCGACCTCCAGGTCACATCTTATTCCCACTGTAAGAGCTGTGAAACCAGAGCCTTCAATCAAGTGGCTTTCACAGGGGCTCCACAGCTTCTGCAGGAAGTTGATTGGTGCCAGCCCCAAGGCTTTTATTCAATTTGACAACACAGTGGTCATAGCTGTGAGATTTGCTAAGCCTTGGGAACATGGAATTGTCAACAACTGGATGGAGGTATCTTTTATTTGAAGTCTTCCCTCCCTCGCCCACAAAAAAAAAAAATTCTATAACTCTAGCAATAAATCCTCAGACCTCCAAGGGCTAAAATGGAAACTAGTGACAAGTCATGGTGCCTGGGGTGATATGCTACTGTATAATCTTGCAATGGCACAGTAAATAACTAGTGTCATTTTCTTGTAATGTTCTTATTACTTTATCAGAATAAACATTAGAGAGTATGTCACATTCCTTTATGTTTCTCACTTCCTATTAAACTCCTGGCTGCTTCAATGCAGCCTCTGTACACAGCTTGACTGTGGACTGGTGAGCTGTAACTTTCTGCAGTATGATATTATCATTTCTCAAGTCCTGTTCAACTCCAGCTGTAACTTTTCATGGGCAAAGACAGATGCCACGAGCAAAACCCAGGCACAGGCAAAATTTATCTCAATTTATCCCAGACAGAAAAAGTAACTGAGGGTACCTTACTGAAAGCAAAATATACTGCTTGAATGAGTTTACAATAAGTAATAAGATACAGCAGGGAGAGACCATTTACTGTAGGGGAAGAAGGTAATATTTGATGTTAGTAATTCACTTTAAAATGATGTTATTAAGCAAGTGTAAAGGTAATTATCACTTTTTTAGGCATTAATGTTATATTTATAAGCCTGTTGGTGTGCAACATTCACCCACATAAAAGAGACACTTTTAATTTCTTCCCCAAAAAGCTATATATGTTTTATGCCACTTCTAGGACTGGCAGCTCTTGGAGCAATAGTGGAATGTGAAGGCAGGCCTGTGGCTGTCATGAAGGCAAAGTCCACTATCCTTAAGGACCAGGGTATAAACACTAAAACCCCAAATGTCTTGCCTAATCCATGGAGAAACTGCTGAGGTCAGACTGGGAATTAAATCGTCAGTTCTGGCCTTAGTCCACAGCCTGACACAGACTCATCTTCATCCCAGCATTGCAGAAACCAAACAAGAACCCCAGCACAGACAGTGAAGCCAGTGCTCGCCAACCAGCAGCATCACACTGCAGCACCAGACTGCTCTTGCACAGATTAAGGAGGCAGTAATTTCACATGCTCAGGCATCTGAAGATGTTTCATAGACATTGGCTATTTGCAACTCTGGGCTGGTTTTGGAGAAGCCACTTGGGCTAATCTTTGGCTCCTTAGCCCAAAATCGCAGACCAGTTCCCTTTTCAGTCAGTTCCCTCTGAGTCCTGCCTAGTCCTGGAGGTCACTTAGATCCCCGTTCTCCATGTTTCTGCCATGGATTTATAGCTTCTTTTTTTGAATGTGTACACTGAAAATTATACAGAATATTCTTGCACACCATCAGTAACACTTGCCTGTCACCACATGTTACCTGCTGCAGATGGATAAGACAGCTCTGAGCCCCTGTGATTTTGAAAGCTCTTCTGATACCCAGTACCATCGGTGGAATTGCAGATCCCAGAGGCAGGTAATCACAGGGAGATTCTCAGCATCTTCTTTGCTTTCCTGAAAGGCTCAGAATAAAGCCTGAGTATGTGCATTTTGAAGACTTAAATCCTAAAAGGAAAAAAAAAATTAACAGCAGTTATATTACTTTCTACATCTCATGATTTTTAAATCAATATTGGGCTTGGCAAGCAGACTCAGAGCAGAATTACACCCCCAAACCCTGATCAGGGAGATTTTCCAACACAGGCTTGATGCTTCTCTTTCTGTACAAGCAAATGCCGATGTGTTTCAGAGACCTGATGAATGCAGGATTACATTTTGCAGTAACTTCACTCCAAAGCATCAACCCCTTGGTGCTGGAGGGTTCAAGACTGGCTGTACAAATGCTGCAAGAACAGTCTGTGGTCTGTGCCAGGAGGGATGCAGAGTTCAATGCCAGGAAAGTTATTGGAAAGAAAGCAGCAACCTCAATCCCCTGCAGATCCTTCAGGTTTTTCTGCCTTCATGACTTAACCTCCAGGAAGAAGGGGAGTGAAATCCCCCCAGACACAGATGAGCTAGAGACAATGTCCATCCGTCTTAATATCTACCATCCTATTCCTCCAATCCATATGCATGTATTTTAAGTAACCCAAATGAACCAGGCTCATTGGAGTTTGTTTTGAATGGGGTTTTCTACCAGCTTGATCTTGGCACTGCATCCAGCACATGAGTGGTACAAGTCTCCTTCTCCAGCTTAGCTCTGGCTTTTCTGAATATTTTACATTAGGGATGGCTGAGCAGCACAACCTCTCTGACACAGCTCCATGCTCTGCTATTGTGTAGATCCACCTTTGCCATATCCAAACCAGCAATATCTTTGAAAAGAAAACCAACCAACCAAACCCAGACTGGAACTCCATGACATAGGTGGCCAGTGGGAATGTACCATCCCCACTCTGCAAGGCATCCTGTGTCATGGGCTGTGCCATGCCCAGTACAGCTGCAGTGGGATCAGATCGGCTGGGTAAGGGTCAGGAGAGCTTTAACCAAAAATCCCCTGAACACCTTGATGAAATGACAACTGGCTCAATGGTTCATGTATTTAAACCTGTATCTCCTCTGCCCATCAAGAAGTTGGACTCTGGCTGTACATGGCGGGTGGAATCATCACTATCCAGGCAAGTCATTGCTGCTGATCCCAGTTTCTATAAATACATTATAAATGTTGCTTTTACAGTTAAACTCCCATCATCAAAGCAGAAGCACCCTTATTAGATTATTTAGAAAACTCCACAATTACCAGGGTCTAATTTATTAAAAAGATGGGCAACTTAAACACCATCTTTAGAGATAATGAAATTGTGGTAACTCTGAGTCTGAGGGGGAACATGAACACCATGGAAACTGTCACCAACAAAAGCCATGATACTGCCTGTTGAAAACACCCAACACACCCTCTCTCTTAAAATGGAAACAGGATGAATATTACTCAGGCTGCATGTGATGCTGACAGAGAACAAAAGCACAGTTTGTGGGTTTCCACAGCGTTTTCCTTCAGCTGCTGCCCCAGCTGTACATGGCTGTGGCTTTGGCATCCCAGAGTGCCTCGAGAGGCAAAGCAGAATGCATTCACTGGAAACTCCAAACTGCGCTGAAGATAACTGCTCTCTCCAGGCACTTTCCAGAATTATGTTCTTTTCTTCAGAGGCCTATTAGAAAAATGGTGAAAAAAAGGAAAAAATTAAATGGTCTGTTCTGCCTTTGCTTCTGGAACAAAGCTGTTCACTAGCAATGGTGCACGCTGAGGCACTGGGCTCTTTCTGTACAGCCCCAGGAACAGCAAGCACCTTGTCTTTGCTCTCCAGAAAGAGTGTTTCTTTCCCAACAGGAGGGAAACCTCAGGGCCTGCCTGAAAGGGAGGTGGCCAGTCTGCAGCAAATCTCCCTGTTCAGTGGGACCTTGAATGACCCTTTTACACAGAAAAGTGCCAGCTGCCATCAGCAGTGACCCTTCCTTGGCAAAAAAAGTTGCTACTATTGGCATAAGCAGAGGGTTGAAGAATGTGCTTTTAGCATTAGGGGTTCAGCAGCAAGATTTCACGGGATGCTGCAAGACATGCAGAGGTTTTGGAAGATTTAGGAGCACCCCAGCACTGGTGTTAGCTCAGCCTCTCCTTGGAGGGCACAGGGAAATGTGCTGCCCCACAACACATCCCAGCACTTGGAAAAAGTAGCATGAGACATGAGGAAGGTCTTATTTTCTGGTGAGAGAAATACTTCTTTCTCTCAGCTGAGGAGCAGAAATGCTGCCCTGTAATTATTCCTGATCCAGAGCACTAAACAGCAACTACGTGCAAACCAGGCTTTGTGCCATTAGGTACTTTAATGAGGAGGTCAGTGTATTTTGCATTGAGGGATTTGGGATTTGTACATTAACTGGAGTGGCATGTGTTAGAAGGACATGTGAATTAATGACACTATTTATAACCCATCTCATTATCACACACAGCTTGATGCCTCAGACAGCCACTAATTCTCTTAATAAATTTCTTTTTCTGGAAATAAAACTGCTTTGCTTCAGCTGCAATGAGTTAGAAGAATGCTGCTGTTATTATAGTTTGTTTTTTTATGTAAACAGCTCCTTTCAAAGAAAGGCTCCATGACTGCATGATGTAACTCCCCTGAGTCCAGATCTCATATACAGAAATATTCATGTTGAGGCTGATAAATGAACAATGAACAAATTACATGCTTGAATCCCCTGCTTTGCTTTATTTTTGATCTCTAACATTAGATTGCTATAATTGTGTTGCAGCACCTTGTGTGCATATTGCCAATCCATATGTTGCTATAGAAATGTAAAATTCAACATCTTGCCCCTTAGATTTTAAAAGAAAAGTGCCCCTTCTTTTATTTATGTCCTATTCTCTGAAACAAACAAGAAAAGAAATCACCATCTGATAAATATTAAAGCCTTGGATATGATTCCAGCCTTTTCCCTTAAGAGGCTATAGCATGGCACCGGCTTTTCTGATTCTTTCAGCTGAAAGGGAAAGCTGAGCCCTAATCCTGCTTACATGAAAAACAAGTAAAAGGACAATTTTTTTGTTTGTTCTATGTATCTATATCTATACATTTATAAGGGTTTTAAGGACAAGTTACAAGGAAACCAGACCCTCTTCCTAAACACAGATATCCAAGAGCAAAACCCATTCTTTCTCCTTTCTCCTGCCAAAAGAAATCACTATTTACAAGGTTGGCTGCCTGGGGGCAATGTCTCTGACCTGTCTTCAGTTTCCTCCCATATTTGCAAATGATGACTTTTGAGGCAAAGAATAGCAAGTGTCTGTGCATCTGCTATGGGCTAATTAATGCTCACCCATGAACCAAGGGGGATTTCTGATCCCCCTGTATTCTTCGAGCTGGTACTGACAGCCCTTGAAGGACCCTGGGGTTGGTACAGAAAAAGTGTCATCTCCCCATGTTTCTTTTTACCAGCCCCTCAGGAATGTGCAGAGAGTTTCATCACACTCGAGATGGATGTCTTCATCTGCCTCTAACTGATTGGGAAAAGAGAGGAGAGACCACATCCTGATGGAGAAAGCTTCTGCTTGGCAATGAGTGATTCTTTTTCTGCTCCTGAGAAAATAAACACTAGGAATCAATTAGATCTGAATATAAGTGAAAATAATGTGACTGATCAGGCACCAGAATTGTTTTAGTGATGGGAATGAAAAAGAATTCATTATGACTGAAAATGACACTAATAAAGATCCATTTCCAGAGGTCTGGAGAAGTGGAAAGGGCCATAAACTCATCAGCGCTCTCCAGTCTCTTGTTTTCCAAGGGGATAAAAGCAGAGCTCCTCACTCACTACAGCTGCTAAGGTGGAGCAGAAAAGGACACCAAGAGGATGAACCCCGACACCACCCCATGCCAGGGAGGTGCAATCTCCAGTGCTGGGCCTGAGCTCTCCCAGTCCCTCTGTGCTCACTGGTCTGCTCAGAACTGGGCTCAATCTAAACGGGAGCACAGGAGAGAGCTCCTGCCTCATGGGTGGGAAAACCTCTGTGGAAAGTGTTTTCAGAAGTCTCTTCCAGTAGCCACTACATGCAGCTGCTGTGCTTAATCAAAGCCTGCATCAGATGGTGGATCTACTGCCTTGCAGATAATTCTCCATCCCTGCCGCATCACTGGTAATCATCTCAGCACAAAGCCCTGCCCCGAAACCAGTACTGCCTGGTTACACCTCAGAAACATCATTTCCTTTATACACACCACTTTCCAGACTACTCAGGGGCTTATCAAGCAGAGGGATAAGCATATTACACATTGCAGGCAGGGTAGGAGTTGATTTACTTCTGTTCTCATGCCATGAGACTTTCAGGATGGAGCATGGAGGAGGAGGATTTAACGATGCATGATTTCTTTAGGCTAAAATGTCATGGACAAAGAGGACCCCAGTCAGAACTGGTCAAAGGATGGCCTTTTACTAGTCAAAGGACGGCCTTTTGCAGGACTTTCAGAGAACTTTGCTCCCAGCAAGCTGTTCCAGACATCTTCCCCCGCAATGATCCTTTGCTGTGAGCTAATCTGTCATGTTAATTTAATGCAGCAGAATATGAATAGATTGCACTTCATTCTTGCTAAAAAACAAGTGCTTACTGGTGACTGTTTGAATGGAGGGAAGCCTTTTAGGCACATTTGTACCCCTCCTTCTCTCTATCCAGACCAGCCAGGCAGTTTTCTTGTAGATGAGTCAGTGTGCAGTCGTGTGACTGGCTCCAGGAGTGTGGCTGTAACCAAGTATATGATGATACCATAGGTTTCACTGCCTCTGACTTCAGAAGAGCTATGAGTGCTTTTTCTGGGCCCCTGTGAGGGGACCCTGTTTTCCTCCAAATCAGGGGTCAAAATTCTGCTGCTGCAAATAAATGCAGTGCTACTGAAACTGGAACATTTGTCAGTTGGATCTAATTTAGCCTTGATTAGCTGCTCTGACCCCCAGTGTGCTCAAATGCATAAAGCTGAAATCTCACAGATTGTCCTCAAGAAAGTGTCGGGGTCTGGAAAGCTGCACTTTCCCCCTGAGCTCTGTAAGGTAACTCTGAGAAATTGCTTTGAAAATGAAGCCTGAAAGCCAGACTTGTCCATCCCAGGTGCTGTACCTGCTCCAGGCACACACTGGAACCCCAGCCGCCAAACCTGTGGCCTGAAGGGATTTTCCTTGACTCTAGGTGGCCCAAAAATAGGGGGCAGATGTCAGCTTGCCCTCCAGGCACTGCCAGATTACACCTAACTGGCACAACACAGGTCTCTGAGGCACCCAACACCCATAAAGACAAAGCGTAATGAAAACCTGTCGCTCCAAATAAGCCCAGCACCAAGAGGGGAACAGACCCTCTCAACGACTGGTTAGTGCAAAAGCGTATCAGGAAAACATTCTCCCCTTTGTTACAGCTCGTGCTTCTCTGACACAATTTCTTGCTAAAGAAGCTTTTGCCGCGTTACTGCATCTAAATACTTTGTTTAAAACGTAACCAGGGAAAAGCAGAAGAGAGTGAAATACCCACTTGGATGGAAATTTGCAGAGATTCAGAAACTGCTGAGCAGGAAAGGACTGCTGTTTATCCCTCCCAATGCAGTGCCTCCTTGGCTGGCCCCAACACTGCCCTCCATTGACTCCTGCCCCAGGTCCCATCGCTGTGGGATCCAGAGCATAGATTTCAGAGAGAAAAATCTGGTCGTTTGGGGGAAAATTTCCTGTAGCAATGACACAACCACAACTTTTCTGCAAATTGGTCCCAGAGTTAATTTTCCTCACCCCAGAAAAAGCACTGCTATATTTTTTTTTCCATTTTGAACTATCTTCAGTTTCTACTGAGTTTTATTATATTTCATCTACTACAATTCAGCACTCACCTTTACCAAATTGCCCTCCATCACAAAGGCAAGTGTAGGTGGTTTTGGCAGTGTAGTCCAGCCAGCGTTAATTGTACCCAGGCAAATCACTCATTTTCTGTTCTTAAAAACATCTCTTTCCCCATCAGGAGAAGGTCAAATACAGATTTCTCCTGCAATGCAATGTTTTTTGAGTTAGGACATCTTCATCTATAACTATAAAATATTCAAAGACATTACCTGGTTCTTCCGTGGGGCAAGGTGGCCTTTAGCAGTGGTCAGCCTCTGGTTTCTGGGCCATCTCCAGGCATGTCTGACTCCAAGCAGTCACAGTCATTTGCTTCTACGCTGTCAGACAATATCTTGCCATCCCTGGCAGGCCCTGCCTGTTCAACCTTGCTGTTTTCAAGATAAACAGATTATAGTCAAAGAGCTTAATCGCAGGCAACAGTGACATCTTTACCATTCATATATGCTATCTTTAGCTTTATGCACTTGTAACAGCGAAGGCATCACCTAGAGTTTGGAAAAAATATTCTGTATTAATTGCAGTTGGAAAAATGAACTGTAGAAAATGTTTTTGTTGTTTTAATGATTATTGTATTGAGTATTGAGTAATGAGTATTGTATTGAGATGCTCAAAAAACACTTTCAAACCATCATCAAAACTTTTGGCATCTACTTTCACTAATAATAGTATCTAGTTTAACACTTATTTTTCATTGATAGTATCTGGTTTCTTGCAAATTAAAAAAATTCTACCATTTGAGTAACAAAAATTTTTCTGAAAACTTTAGTGAAATATATCATAAATATTGCTGAGTGCTTTATCAGGGAAAGCTTAAGTCTTCTTGGCAAGCTACCAAGTGTGTAAAAAGAAACAGCAGAAATTGGAAGCAGCTGAATTTTCTGACAAGGTGTCCCAGGTTACCCAAGATAGAGGCAAATCCTGCACAGATAAAGATGTCATCTAAAAATGATGGGTCCTGGTGCAGCTCAGTGACCAGGGGTGTCTCTCCTCCATGGCACAGGCAGCATGGGTGGGATCCTGCTCTCCTACACCTCCTCTGCCACCACCCCAGGCAAGTGTGGGGAAACCATTAATAAGATATCAGGTGAAATAACTGTACCTGACTGACGCTACATATTAAGGAAAACCAAGAAGCTGTGCTTGGGCTCTGCTTTGCTCTGACTTAAACTGAGTTCTTCTAGTTGACACATGGGGTTGCAGTGAAGTGTTGAACAGTTAATTGCATCTCTATTTCCTACCCTTCCTCTGCATTATAAGCATATTTAAAGGGCACTTTGGAAAAGCAGTCACAATCTAAATTAAAATGTAATATGAAAAGATAATGTTTGGTGGGCTGTCTGGGAAAGCGATGTAGCAGGTATCATGAACCGGACAAAATGTGGCCTTTTCCTGCCCTGAGCTTTGCCTCTGGGCTTCTATGCTTGCTTGTTTTTATCATGTCACAGCTTTTCTCTGCTGCTGTGGCAGAAGTGCTGCTGCAGGCATAGTGGGCTTGTTGCACGCGATGCAGAGGAGCTGCCACCTTCCCCCAGCGTGCAGGAGGAGGCAGCCCATCACTGGTGACCCAGTGCCTCTCCACTGCCCCAGGACTCAGGACAGAGCCCCCAGCCAACCTTGCCTTTCCCCCAGCATCCACTTCAGAGCATCTCCCTGGCAGGAGGAAAATGTTGGATTTCTTATTCCTCAGCTCAGAATTTCTCTATCTCGGCGGTTGATGAAATACCACAACACAGTGGTGCAGAACAGCTTAGAAAAAGAAAATACGAACCCACACCAAAACATCCTACACAGGCACTAAAAAAGGGGCAGTGTGGAAGCAACCAGAAGCCCTTGAGACCAGCATAGCTTTGGGTGGGTTACAAGTGAAATCGAGTTATCATTGCAACATCAGAAACAACAAGCTAAATTCAAACCATTGAAGATGGGAGAAGCTAAACTGGTAGGTGGGAGCTGACAGGTCACTGGAAAATTGCCATGTAAATAAATATATGTTATCTCCCCAAGCAGGGCCAAAGCTGGCAGGAAACCCCCCAACTAGTGTGAAACTGGCTTCAATAATTAAGCTGCAAAAAGTGAAGATTAAAAATTTATTCTGAACTAAATGAAGCTATTAACAGAACAGTTTTCTGCCATTACAAATTTATGATCCATAGTACAATAGTACACCACCTTCTTTTGAGAACACTAAACTCATTGCTCGGCCTCTGTGAGCACCTTGGGCTGTGCTGCCTCTCACACCTTTGCTGTTCACTGCCTGGACACCAGAGCAGCAAAGAAAACACTTTCTTTTATTAATTCTTTAAAGTATAACAACCTCACATTTCCCTAACTGAAACATTGTGAGAAAATGTTGGAAGAGGGATGCATCAGGGATTTCAAGATTTTTTTTCCTGCCCTTTTTCATAGAACTTCCAAAGCATAAAATTCCTTGAAAACATCTGTTATGCAATATTCCATTATAAATTATGGAATATTTAGTGTAACCTGGAGTCATGCTAAAAAAAAAAAAAGGCAGTAAAGAAACTGTCAATCATTTCTCTTAAAGGAAACCAGAAAGAACTGGGCACCTGTAGGGCTGAGGACACGATATTGAGTTATAGCAACAAGTATATAAAAGAGGAAAACAGAATTATTCATGTTCTAATAAATCCAGGTGCTCTATGATGGGCTCAATTAGCATTAACAAGGCCCAGCAAGGGCTGTATCAGACCTGGGGAGCTCCAATCCTCCTGTGGACACTCAGGGCTTGAGTTCTGCACCCCTGGGAGAACCTGATTTCCCTCTCAGCAGGATGCTTGTCCCTCTTTGCACACCAGGTAATGGCTTACTGGGTGACTCTGGTCCCACTGTACCTCTACTTCCAAGTCTCAGAGATACTAGTGGGATCAATCCCACATTCAAGGTCCTGGGTAGAATTGCTCAGTAATAACCAGCATCAAAAGGAGGGCCCAGGTTTCAAATATAGTAAGATATTGAATTTTTGGCCACACACATGGGCTGTGAACCGTTTGTTGCAGTTCTGCACACCTTCACACCCTCTGCAGCCCTCAGTATTTTCAGTGTGATGCTGAGGCCATATGGATCAGGTAGGTTTTTGTATTTCTTTCTTGTCTGACACGTTCTAATAACTGCACTCTTGATTTTATCTAATACTGTTGCTAGTTCTACTGAAGAAAAAAATAACTTTAAATTTAAAAATGTTTTAAAAAAAAGAAGACATTTTTTGTGCTTTCCTCTGGTTAAGGTGCTTGACAGTACATATAAATTCAGGACAGAGTCTGCTTCCCTATAAAAGTTTGATGGTATTCTCTGCTGGAAGGTTGACAAGACATTGAATTCCAAATTCAGGAAATGTTTGACTCTATGATGTGTTTATAATTAAATTTATTTCCCTTGAATGCAACTGAGCATCTCCCTGGCTTATTGCAAAAGGTAGCTGCATGTTAAGGATTATGCCTGTGGAATCAAATAGATTGATGACATGATTTAGGACCTATCTGGAAAGATTATTTGAATTAAACATAACTTTCACAATTTGCCTTAATCCTCTGAGGACAGCCTCACCAACTTCACACCTTTGCTTTGCTCTAGAAACCTTATTAAATAGGGAAAGGGGAAGAGGGAGTGATTATTTTATAAACTTAATTAAGAGCTTTGAATGTTCAATAAAATTACTATTCTTTGCAGGGAGGATGTGAAATACTTATTGTCTCGTCCCTTGTTGTCTAGGTCACTATTTTTTGCTTCTTTAAAAATCAGCAGGGTGGCTGCAGACATCATGGTGGGTCTTCCAGATCCCAACAGTTTAACTGACCAGATCAGTGCTGTGATGCATCACACACAGGCAAAGGCAAAATAAACATGTTTTTTGTTTCTGGGAATTTTGTGCTGCCCTACATAACAAATCACATGGATTTGTCTGGACAACAAGAGATGAGACATGAGCCCTGCCCTGAACTCAAGAAGCTTGAGGGTAGGTGAAGCATTGGTCCCAGCAGGTTTTCCCATGTGGGTCCAGTACCTGGTCCGTGGATGGAGCTGGAGAAGTTGAGAGCTGCTCATGCAACACTCACATGCGTGACACTGCCATTTCCCACAGTACCCTTTTGTCTCCAATCTCAAAATTGCACAATTAATAAATGTAATTTAAAACAGGACAATTTTTTCTCTCAATTACACTTAAGGGGCCCCTGCAATGTGTATCCATCAGTTCTTACAGAGCTTTTCCACAGAGCTGGCCCCCAGCTGCATCCCACGTTTACACACCAGGTTCACTTTGGCTCCCACTGACCATAAAACTGAGGTAATGGTCTGGTGGAGTTAGAGACCCTAAGGCCACCAGGCTGCACCTACCAGGGTTCCCTGGCAGAAGCTCTGAGGACTGCAAAATATCACCCATTACATTGCTTAGGGACTCTATCACATCACCTGCCTGTGGACCAGAGAGCAAAAGCAATACTGTATCATATTTTCAGGACAAACCAGCAAGAAGTACATTCAGCTGTAGCAGCAGGGGCACGTTGGTATGCAGAAACTCACTTTTTGGCTTGGATTTGGGCCAGGAAACATTATCTAACATCCCTACTGGGGTGGGAAATGGGATTTTCAATCTAAGAGTCTTCAGCCAAGTAATTAGATGGACAATAAAATTCACATCCCCTCTCCCAACTGGTAGCCAAAGGCTTTTCAGTGATTTCTTTTCCTTGTAATATCTTTAATGAAAGCAGCATGAAATGTAATATCACACCACCTACAGTTTGAACAGAACTTTAAATTGCATAGTGCTTTTATTAATTATATATTTGATTCCTGTGGCCTTGTAGGCACATTATGGTCACATTTACAACTATCTAGAAAAATGGTAAATTTGCCATAAAAAACAATGAGGAGCAAAGACTTACAAGGGCAGCATCTTATAGAATAAAACACATTACATAGCTGTTCCAGTACAAATGTCTGAAAGTTTAGTACCACAGTTTCTCTGGTATATAATCATCATGTAAATATTTGTGTGTATAGAGAGATGTTCTTGCAAAGACACAATTTGTACAGCATTTATATATAATCTGGCATCAAAATAAACAGCCCCCTTTTGCTTTCAGTTCAGACCTGGCACAAAGCCACTAAATTTGTTTCAGATTTGTACTGCAAGGAGGAATTTTGCCCACTGCTTTTGTAAGGGAGCTAATTTTCCAGTATTGTATTTTTGTGCTGTGCCAACTAATTTGGATACAACAGATTGACTTTAAAGGTCAAAAAGTCAAGAAAATTGACTGTTTGAAGAAGATGAAATATTTTTTCAAAACCAGTGTAAGAGAATTGAAACAGCTCAGAGAAGTCATGGAGCATTTTATGAAAACTGTATTTCATAGGAGGTAATTGAATCTAGGTGCCAGCAACAGCCTGACGTTGGTTTTAGCAAGCCTGCCTCAAATCAGTGAGCTTTTATCAAAAGCTATTTTACTTCCAGCAATGCTAATGACCAAGCAAAAAAAAAAAAAAAATTTACATCTGCACCTTAAAATCCACAAAAACAGAAAAAGAGCAAAGAATTCCTGAGCCAAGCCATGAATCTGACTCTTTGGAAACTACCTGAAGCCAGATTTCACTTTCCATACAAGCAATGATGAATCAAAGTCCAGGATCCAAGCAGCCTGGAAAGAGCAGTTTTCTCTTATTGCAACCCAACCATACGCACATTACCCAGTACAACTTTTCTTTCCACCATGGTGAGGACAGTGAACATTTGTATTTCTATTGGAATAGAAAGTATGAAGACAAGCAAAAAAGCTTTCCAACCTGGGATGATACAGGGGAATTACTAACTCCACATTGGAGGCAGAACCAGTAGAGTTTGACGTAATTCTCCATTTTGATAGGGCTGCGGCAGCACGCCAAGAGCCTTGACTAGGAGTCCTGGCAACATGAACAGGATTTGTAAAGGATAATGGAAATGGGCCTTGGAGTCAGACAAAAGTCACTGCACATGAACTGGGCTAATTAGTGCTTATTGACACTTTGTGTCATTAGAAAATCCTATGCTTATGTGGGAGTAAATCAGCAACTCTGTTCACAAGCTGGCAAGCCACTCTGAGGACAAAAGCTGACACCTGAGTGGGGTTGTTCATCCTGGTGAGTGAGCACAAAGAGTGGCAGCCAGTCTGTGGCTCCTGCAGTTTTTCTGAGAACAAGCTGCTGCATCTCATTGTGCTCTTCTTGCCCCACACAGTTGCTCCCTACGTGTAGGATGAGAGAGATGCCACCCCATCTGCCCTCCTCAAATGCTGCCTTTCAGGAGAGCTGGAGACTGCAAGGCTGGGTATTTAGCCCTCTGTTCAGGAACACAGGGACACCAGGGTGCTCAGTCCTGGGCACGTTAATTGTATAGAAAATTCCTCCTGGTTTGCTCTTACAGGTGATCTCTGACCCAAGCAGACCCCTTGGGCTGAGTGTGCCAAGCAGCTCTAAAATGCTCTGTAGTTGAGTTCAGTGAAGGGGCCCTGAGGGCTGAGAGCCACTAGGCCAGCAAAGCACACCAGGCAGTGCACTTGAGCCGAAAGGACAGACCTGCAGAATCACAGAAAACAGGGCTGGGAGGTACCTTGCAAGTCCAGCTCATACATTTTCTTGCCTCAGGCAGGATCAGCTTAACCTTTGCTTGTGAGATATATGTCTCATCTGTCCTTAACCACCTCCTCAGGTGATTCAAGTACTTCACTGCCCACTAGGAAGTTTTTACAGATATCTGGTTCTGATCTTCACTGCTGCACTGCAAACCCAGCATTTCATTGCTGACCTGCAGACTCTGGTCTTCCCTTCTTCACTAATGCTAAAAGCCTTCTGTGTCACATTTAATATATATGCTCCTGGGAGGCGTCCCAAGGTTTTACATGCATATATACACCCGGGGAACAGAAAAAGAGGCCACTTTGCCAACACCCCCCACCAAGTCCATGACAGCAGAGCTACAGCTCAGCAATGGACAGGGGAGGAAGATGAGGGGCTCTGCCACTGGAGAAGCAACATCTCAGAGCAAGGCACAGGAAGGGCCACAATGAGGGTTATTTCTGATCTTTGAACAGGGAAACTGAGAAGTATTTGCTGAATGTTTTATGCTTTTGTAGTTATCTAACACAGACCAAAGGAAGGACTGGTTTTGTGGTCATTTGTGCTAATACAATCTAAAATTGCTGTTTACCAGCATTTCTGGCAGAGCCTTGCAGTGCCATAGTTGCAGGCTCACATATCAAATGCTAGTGCATCGTTCCCATGTTTCATCACCCGCACAAGCATCCACGTCAGGCAGGATTGCCAGCCCAGGGTAATGCCAGAGACTGTGCTGACCATCTGCTAACTTGTTACATGTCCCACAGTTAATCTGTTTTGTGCAAACCTTATACATACCAAAGTGTTGCAGCCAAAGGTTTTTCAGCAATTCAGCAGCATACACACATCTGCTTCAGTCCAAACACCCATTTGTACGAGGAGATTAAAGACATTTTACACCTAACAGCAAAAAATGCCTTCTGTGTCTAGTGACAGCTTAATAAACGTTATCCAGAGATGACCTATGTTTTTCACAAGGGATATCTGGCCTCAGATGCTGACAGCACCACCAGCAGATAGCAGGTCACAAGAGGGTTGAATCCAGTCACACAGCTAGCTGAGGCACTGCACTATAGCCATCCAGCCCCAAAACCCCATCCTACGAGCACTCAGCATAGCATCCACCAGGAAACACCAGCCTTCCCACTTCCAGGGGTCTCCAGCTGCTAAATGGCACTGTAGATCTGAATTCAAGGTGGGAATTTCCATCTCATCTCCATCATTAGCATCCTACAAGAACTACTTTCAGCTTTGCCCTTGGGGGAAAACATGTATTATGCATAGCAAGAATTTCTCCATCCATCTTCCAGAATGCATTATCACTCTCGATAAGGGCTTTCTAAGTCACCAGTCTCATTTGAAAGGAAGGTGAGCTGACCCATGAATACTGCAGCTCCAAAGGCTCTTTGCTGGAAAAACCATCAGAGAGGCACAAGGGGCAGGAAGGCTGAGTACAGAACCAGAGTACAGACCCCTGTGTAACATGCACTAGACTGGGCCTGACCCTGTCCCTCAGGCCGTGTGTCCCGTGCCCACTATTGCTGAGTGCAATGAGCATCTACATGGAGCTGCAGGATCAGGGGAAAAGGAAACTACGTCTTTGTAGAGGTCTCAGTGAAAGAGTCAAAGTCCAGAGGATCACCAAAGGTCTCTTAGGATTTCCCCAATCCAACATGGTGACAGTAAGATTAAATTTAGCCTATTACATAGTTTCCTTGTAAAGCACAGGATAGCTGGATGTTTATGGACACGTAGAATAGACACAGAGAGAAAGGCAATGAAAGCTTTGCAGGGCATGCTATAGAAGTGCAAATACATTAAAGCAAAATGCACTACTTTATTTTACCTTCTGTACTATAACAACAAATTTCCTTTTTCACTAATGGAACGTGCAAATGTGGCACGAAGTCTGAAGCCAGACTCTCGGGGGCTATTTTTACAGCTTGTAGAATTAGAGAAAAATACCTCCCAGAGACACAAGGCAATGCAATCAACCACGTTCAGCTGTTGGCGGCTTCCTTAATGAGCAGCCATTGCGCTGATGTGTCCAAAAAGGCCGCTCCAAGTACAGCTCTGTTTCGATTGTGTTCTAATCCCTTCCCCCATCAAACGCCAAAAATATTTATGTCTGCTGTATTACATTACAAATTTATATTTCTGAAAATTAATGAGTTATGACATGACACCAGGCATGATAATTGAACCTCAGGGCCCAGCCCTGTTGAAGCTGGTTTAGAGCTGTCTTACTTTTGGGGGCTAGAATAACCTCCAGATGGCATTGGAGATGTTAAAAATAAAGAGACATCCAAGCCTATAGAATGACTTTCCACCAAGGGAGATATCTAATTATACATCCACTTTGCTTTTCCATGCAATGCATTGGAAACAATTATTTTAAACAGATAAAGGATGTCAGTGAGTTTCAATTTTCCTTTCTGTCTATCAGCTGTGCAATATGGGAATGCACAAAGTCTTAGTCATGGATGTGGGTATGTCCTGAAGTTGTATTCTGACATTCGTGAGTCTTGTGCTTCCTTTATTGGTTTGTTTGTTTTTTGTAATTGCAGGATACAAACATTTTTAATTTTTCATTTCCGCTCTTGGCATTTAATTTGAAGTGATCCAGAGTTTAGTGCCAAGACATATATTGGTAATGACCTTCAAGCTTGAGAGAAAATAATTTCATTTTAGAATCTGTCAATAAGCAATAGGCAGAAGTCTTGTATGTTTAGCAGCATCTATCAAACATTTTCCCTTAAGAACTTGCTAATCTTCTTGGCAGAGGCCATTTGACAACACACCACTTCTATTCACTTCCTCTATCAAAGAGATGGGATTTTTACTAAGCCATTTCTGCACTCAAAAATTAGGTCAACTATCAACAGCAACAGCTTACAGAGCTCAAATGATCTGTTCTCTCTGCTTGATGAAAGGGAAGTATAACAGTGGCCTTTCAGTGCCTTACAGTCAGGGCATCCTCATCTGAGCTCTGCTCCTGCATTACATGACTCTACCTTTTAAGAGCACAGTGATTTAAGCAAGTGGCTATTTAGCAGCCTGTAAATCCACCCAACACTCATTACATTCTGGTTTTGGTAACAGAATTCTGGATAACAGCTGATCAGATAATTTACAATGAATATTCAGAGGAGTTTCTCGTGCTTTACAGCTGTGAAAGTAAGATCAGATCCCGAACAGAACTGGTCCCACTGAATTGCACTAGCACATTTGACAGAAAACTCATTTTCCAACATGCACATCATAAGAGGGAAGGAGGAAGCTTTGAGTGACAGCCTCTTTAATAATAAGTTTTTGATTGCACTGTAGAAAAACTACAAATTAAGATTTTAGAAAGCAGGTGATAAATTAAGAGAAGTAAGTGTTTTCAGATGATTTGAAGCTCTAAAAACACATCCCATGCATATATTAGCTTTAGCAGAATGAAATTACCATGTTTCCAAAATTAATTCAGTAGCAACAAGCTTAACAGAAGGTAAACAGTTGCAAGTATGTTCTTGTAATTTATTTCATAGCACCCATTCATTCTGTGGTAGAGTCCCCTTTCCATTCTCAGTAGTAGTCAGCTTTGAAATGTTTCGTCTGGTTACGGATGCTGAAGATGTTCAGCTCACAGATATCCCTGTCACAGAGAGGTAACTTGCAGATGTCCACAAGCCCTGAGCAGATGGTGCACTGGAGAATTTCTGCATACTGAAGGGCTGTACAGAATTAAAAGAAATTTTTATGAACCCACCAAGAAGTAGCTGCAAGCACAGTTAATTTCTAACTATCAGACATTCAGCGTGAATAGGACAAGCCCTCTGTGTTGTGCTTCAGCACAATGGGATAGAGAAAAGGCTTCAAACCAAAGTATCAACACCAGAACAGAATCAAATTGGTGTAGCTTTGCCTGATCCCAAATCCTCACTCTTGTCCTTCCCTGGTCCTTGATGGAAAAAGGTGGATCTGACTCCCAGGGAATCCCCTGTGTAAAGTATGGTGATACTTTCTTTAGGTTTGTAAATGCATGGGGTGAGTCAATGAAGATGGTGTTTTACCCAAAATTACTCACAGAAAAGACATTAATAATAAATGCTTCTTCATAATAACAATATTATTAATAATTAATACATATTAACTACCATAAGTAT
The DNA here is from genome assembly GCA_035041135.1 of Platyrinchus mystaceus. Lineage (NCBI taxonomy): Eukaryota > Metazoa > Chordata > Aves > Passeriformes > Tyrannidae > Platyrinchus > Platyrinchus mystaceus. Next base: position 8,343,953 of record JAWWLV010000158.1, on the reverse strand, counting down.
CAAAATTTCCTTTCTGAAATTTACTTTTGAACATTTATAAGCTATAAGGATGCTGTAAAGAGGAAGTCTATACCACTTATTCCTTCTGCAAAGTAATACTTTATGTACAATAGGTATTTATGGGCACTTAAAATGTATGGAACAAAAAAAGAAATCAACTCCTTTTTCATTTTAAAATATTATCAAAAATATTGGGGAAATAATTATAGCTGAGCCAGATTTTCTCCAGATTTTTTCCCTTTCACAACAAAATAAGTTTGTTAATGTTCTAATCTACCACTTTTTTATGAATTTCAGCAGTGCTGCTAAACGGAATTTGGCAAGTTAAAACTGACAGGTGGAAAACTTGTAAGGAATGCGCTGCAAACTGTGGATGCATCAGCATAATTCAGACTTTTATACAGGATATATTTTGGAGTGGGGTTACTTAAATCTGTAAGCATATACTTCTAGAACAACAAACATTTTATGAGGTCATACAGACTCATTGTTATCAAGTTTGTGCCATTCCACAGTTTCAAAGGATATTTTCAAGCTTGTTCTGTTTAAAGTAAAAGCATATAATTACATAAAAAGTAAATAAGTGATCCCTTGCAGTTCTCTATGCTGTACATTATCTTTGGCAAAGTAAAGAGAGCATTCATAAATAATAGCCATTACAATACTCTTTTTCATATTTTGTTTCTTTTTTGTTTTTAAATAAATGCTTGATATGATTTTCACTCTGTGAAAACAGGTATTTTTAAATCTTTATTGGCAGTAAAGTTTTCATTAAAGTGGAGAGACAGATTGGAAAAAACTTCATTAAAAACTCATGATTTTCCTACCAGTTCTAGGCTGGGATATTTTTTTTCTAATTTTAACTGCAAAATAATAAAAGCAATATTTTTTTGTTAAAAAAGACAGGGTATACATTTTGGCCCTTAGTTAAAATGCCAATGACCTCCTTCGTGTCCCCAGCCATTTCCACACCAGGTCTGTACTCTCCTGCCTGCACCATCCCTCCTCTCTGTGTGCCTATTGAAAGCATCCACCTTAGCTGCAGTATTTTAAAAAGAAGGTCCTGATTCCCAGAAGAAAAAAAAAAAGTCCTTTTCCCTCTCCATTTCTCTCTGAAACGTTGGACTGGGTGTGCATTAGGAGAGCTAGAGCAAAGCCAGCTACAAAATAGCTGTGGGTGGGGACCAAACTCTCCCTTTTGGGTTTAGTGCAATAGCAATAAAACCAACATACCTTCCTGGTTTGTCTATTTACTTATTTATTATATACTGATTTTGCTATTAAAAATCCCAAACTTTGCTATTAAAATATTCAATCATATTTTTAAACAATAAAGCAAAACCCAAACATGGTCTTTTCCTCTAGTCAGTTCAGAGCCCTATATACCAAGTGCAGATATTCCCTGCAAAAGTTTCAGACTTTAACTAATTATGTTGCTAATCAAGAGCATGACTGCATTTTGATTGCACTCAGTTATCTCTCATCTCTTTCTTCTCAAAACAGTAGGAAAAAAAACCCCAGAACAAAAGGTTCACATCTCTCACAGCTGCTTTTTATGCACATCTAATTAATCTTGGGACTATTAAAATTCAATACAATGAGAAAGTGGTCAATACCATAATTAGATAAACGAGCTCACACAGTAGTGAAACAATCAAATCAAACAAGCTCCATCAAATATTCCTCATAAGTGACAGAACAAATACGTTTCAATGCCTGTTTTCCAATTCCCCGATGATGTTACAATAGCCTTGTCTAATCTTTCAGAGAACAACAGTGGTGTCTCCTACTGCATGTGATGCACTATCTATACCCTTTGAAACACAGAGAATTTATCTCTAGTACCTTTCTGGATCAAACGCTTCTTGAGATTCTAAAGCAAGTAGAAGTGGCTATTCCTACTCCAAGACAACTCAGCATCTGCAGATCAAAGGAGCTAAACAAACATTTCCTGTCTGCAAACTTAACAAGAAAATCTTTCCAGTAGCAAAGAGATTCACTATATAATCGCCACGTGTTCATTATCTCTCGGCAGCTTTAGATTTTACATTCAGGGGTGTAATGGACATTATTTCAAATAGGACATTATTCCTGTCTTGATATGGATATTATGTTTAGAGCCTGTCATCAGAGATTATTGAAATCCTCCTGAAGTGCAGTGATGAGAAAGGAACTAGGTAGGTTATTTTTGTTAGCTACTTAAGAGTATTTGTGGGCAGCTTCTCAGAGCATAATTATCTGCTCCTCTACAGGAGAACGGTCTCCTACAGGTCTTTCAATAGTCTAATTGCAGTTTTGAAGACAGAAAAAAATCCACTGTCTAGAATAGCCAGGCTCTGGGTTCCTGCAGAACGATGGCTGATTAACAGAGCTGTTATCCTTCCTGTAATACGCAATGGTGACATGGCAAAAGGCTCAGTGATTAATGCCATGAGGGCTCATGCACTGAAATCATGTGAAGCCTTCAAAGGATGTCAGCATTAATTTATAAGTAGTGGAAGAAAATAAGCACATCTTTACTGCTTCCTGTGCTTTACCTCATCCACTTACTACCTCCGTCTACCACCATCAGAGACAGTTTTCTGGGATTGCTTTACCTGCAAACCCTCCCAACAGAGATGCAGTTTGTACAGACAGTGACCAATAAATTCATACCTCTAAAATGCACCTCTGAAACCCCACAGAATGAAACACAGCAAAATCACTTTTAGGTGACCATATTCAGACTAAAATTCTTGCCAGCATTACATACATTTATTGGTTTCATATGCTTAATCCACAAAGCCCAGGCAGCAAAAATCATTACCTGCAAGCAAGCATTGAGCAATGTGCTTTCCAGAGCAACAGTCCCACTACCTGCCCAATGCTGCCCGTTCAGATCAGTAATATTTTTCCAGTCTCTCCAGCAGATGAGATTTAGATCCCACATTTATGAGCCCATTCAATAAAAATGAGCCCATTCAATAAAAACTTGTAAGGCTGTCAGCATGACTGACAAATATAAAAATGCTCAAAGTGAGTGCCCTTTCCAATGTTTCATGATCCATATTAGGTACCTGAGAATTATCAGTGGAAATCTAAAAAATATATTTTAACTAAAATTAAACTAAAGTATAAATTGGATTTTTTATCTTAGATCCCACTAAAACCCAGAGCAGCACTCCAGGTGAAGAATCCCTTTTCTTGCTGTGAGGTTTTTATTGCTGCTTAAGCACAGTAAAAAAGGGAGATGGCTCAGGCTGCTGCTCCTTTGAGCTTCACACTGGTTACACTGAGAGTGTAGAAACCCTCCATGCTATGCAGCCCAGCACATAAGCATCTGGATAATGTCAATCGACTTGAAAATCTCTGTGCCCTTTCCCTCCCACATTTCTTGGTGTTGGGAGTTGAACTGGGATTGAGGAGATCCCAGTCTTATCCCCTTTTCTGCCACAATGCCCCTATGTGACCTTGCACAGTCTCCACTCACATTATATGATATAATCCAGGAAAATTCATTCTCCTTTTGGTACAAGACAAACCCTCAATCTCAGCCTGAAGCAAACCAACAGCAGCCTTGACTAGAGAGAAAAAATACAGCAAAGCACCTACAGAGACACCAGCACACATATCCCAGAACATGCTGCATTTCTCCTTCTTTGTCTGCCCTGGGCACCCTCTGCACCCTGTTTCACTTCTTCCTCAGGTGTCAGTGTGGCTTCAAAATGCCAATTTCCACCTCTACTGAAATGCTTTTAATAGCCAGGCACCCACACCTCTTTGCCTTCCTCCACTGCTCTTTCAAGAAGGGCAGGGTGGCAGCATGATCTCAATTGTCAAGGGCACTTGCAGCTTGCACAACTTTTCACAGTGCTCAGAAATTTCAGAGTTTGATGAGTTTTACCACAGTTATCTGTTTGTTAATTCATATTAGTCCCAAGTTAATAATTTGTTAATTTTTATAGGTCACTGTGTTAAAAAACCTCAATTGAAAAATTTTACCGTCTTACCTCCAAATATTACTAATACTTAGAGCAATTGAAAATTTCAATCAAGTCTCACTTAACCCATCTCAGCTTTGGGAAAGGCAGAGAGTTTTTCCTTATCCTCATGTCATCAGCGAATTAGGTAGCTTCCAGAAAAGCCAAGAACTGGAAAGTTTTTCCACCTGGTTATGACCACTTTGCGTGCTCTCAGCTCTGCTTCTTCAGCAGGAATTCAGTGCCAGGAAATAACAGACTCATTACCTGCTTTCCCTCTTTCCTTAAGCCGTATTCCCCATTGCTTTGCACTGAGCAAGGGCTTTGCTTTCTCACTTCGTGGTCCAATTTCCTGAGTTCACACTGTGCTGTCTGAATAAGAGTGTCCCAAATTGCCTTTTCCTGACTGTGGTTACACACATACTCCTCCTAACAAGCCACAGAGGTCACAGTTGTCCTGATGAGAGGAGGAACAAGCTGCAGCCCCGTAGCCCACAGAGGTGTCAGTCCATTGTGAAGCTGGGCATCCACCAGCAAAGTTTTCTTCATGATTATGGATCCTCCTGAGGACACAGAGAGGATCTTGTAAAAGACCAAAGGGCTGGGAATTGCCCTGCCACCTTGACCAGTAAATCTGCATTGCTGCAGGCTTGGCTCATGTCCACAGCAGCTGCAAATTTGCCTTTTTTGCCCTTTGTCTGGGAATGTGGGGACAGTCTGGAGTGACTGAGCTGACAAAGTGAAGCAGGGATGGAGGCACAGGATCAGCATTACCTCCTCTGCAGTGGGGTCCTTCTCCACTGAAAAAGCGTAAATTTTGTCCCCCAGGATTTCTGCCAAAGCCACTGACTGCAAAGTTCAGCACAGAGGCAATGTGGCATCTTTGCTGCATCTCTATTCCTTCAGTCCCACAAAATCTTTACTGGTGTCTGACTTCTCGTTGCCAGGGTTGTTAGCACAAAACCACCTGCTAACTCAACCAGTGCTAGAGGTTTCCAGTCCCCAAATGCTAGAGAAACCCAGGGCTTAACTCTGACCAACATGAAAGCAACAGGAGAAACCCCGCTGTGCCTCCAGACTTAGCCCCCTGTCACTACAGCAAGCAAATAAATCCCACTAACTAACCCATTAAGGCCTCACATTTTGTGTTTCTCAGCATCTTCTTTTTAATTATAAAACTAAATTAACATTTTAAAGAAAGTGGAACCAGATATGACACCTTGGTTGCCAGGGAACCTTCAAACACAGAGGTTCGTTTCAGCAGGCAGTGGCCTGGCTGCTGTCCTGGGTGCAGCAGGGCTGCTATGTTGTGGGGAGCCTGGTATTTCACTGCATGCTGCAATAGCATAAAATATTTAAAAAAAAATAAAATGGGAGGTCAACATCACAAATACTTGCTGCCTTCAGCATTTTAATGGGGCTCGAAGGTATTTCACTTCTCTGTGGAGAGTTACCCAGCAGTCAGAGTGGCTTTGCTAAGGGATTGCAGAGTTTGTCCACTCCCCCACAGTCCTAGAACCTGGGAGAGCTGCTGCAAACCCAAATGCACCAACACAAATTGTCAGAAAGGAAGAAAGAGTCAAGCTATCCCCCACGTGCACACTCCTCCTCCTCACAGCCCTCTTTTAGCCTTTTCCTGGCTGAGCAAGCAGCAGGGTCTGGAGATAGCAGCCATTCCCAGCATTCTTGACACTTCCAAGAGCAGGAAAGAAGCCTGCAGCACCTCCTGCACTGGAGAAAATCAGAGAGAGAGACACTTATTTGCTGGGATTGCATAAGCAGTGCCACTGTTTAGCCTCCCAAAAAGAAGCTGGGACTGTTTCTGGAGGAACTGATGCTCTCGGTCCTTGGAAGCACCAAAACAGATCTCACAGTGTCTGAATTTTCTTGTTCTCATGTTGTTTCTTTCTGAAAATAGGATTTTCTAGTAGCTTAAGCTCCCAGCAACAGCCTAGGGAGTTGAATCTATTCATATATATGCATATAATTCATTCTGCAGAAACACGTGGAAAGTCAAAATGACACTGTTGTGATGAAATCATAACATATTGATTTAAGGCATCTGCAGCCCCTTGCTGAGGCAGCAGGAGCTGCCTTCCACACGAGATACATATTCGGTATCCCCGAAAGTCATTTTAAATGCCCTGCACTCCTCTCCCTCATGGAAAGGCTGCACAGCCCTGCCTCCCCAGCACATCCTCAGCTCCAGGATCAGCTCCAGCCCTGCAGACAAGCAGTATCACAACTTAAAAACAACAAATAAAAGGTCAAAGTCACCTGGGCTAGGAGCAGAGAGCCAGCCTGCTGCAGAGCCAGCCCTCCTCCTAGCAGATCCAGTGTCTGCCTCTGCATTTCTACTTCTGCTCCAGACCCCGAGGGAGATGTGTGCTTTCTGACAGTGCAGTCTAAGATGGTATGTCAAGAAAATCTATGTCCTAATTATCCAGTGTCCCTAGCACAGTAACCAAGACCCAAAAAGAGGAGAGACTTCTCTTATTCTTCCACACACACACTTTCTCTTCAGCTAGGCATTTCACTAACTTCATCTAGCATTTGTATCTCATTTGTTTAATAACGATAGAGAATTTTTGTGGGTGGCAACAGCATACAATGCTTTGATGTATATTTGATAACAAAAGTTAATGTATGTTCAGAGGGAGAAGGCAGTAATCAGCCAAATGAGAGTTCTGGGAGCAAGTACAGTTTGTAGTATCCTCCAAATTCCAGTTCCATATGCATTACCACCCAAGTGCATGAGAAACCCCTGATAAATCAGTGTCAGGGCAGTGGGAAGTGCAGTGATGCACATATAGCTGCACTAGTGAAGCCCATTCTGTTTCTGAGCTGTCCATGCCATTGCATTTGTCCAGTAGAGAAGATGCTCTGACAAAGCTGTTTCCTCATTGCAGTGACCTAAAGAGGACATCTTGGCTGACCAGAAAGTTTCCAATTAAGTTGCCTGGGCAAGGAGACTGCAGCTGCTCAGAGTTTTAGAGGAGTGTGTCTTAAAGAGGAAAAGCAAAAAAAATGCCATTTTTCACTGCAGTTTCCAGGATCTTGCTTGATGTCTCCTTTTGGGAAGGAAGTTGTAATCTGAACAGATGCACAGGCCATGAAAGAAAGACACCCACAAAAGCCCAGGCCCTTCTGAAGCAACTCTGCAGGCTGGGATGGAGGAGCTCACAGACAAGTGTCCTGTCACCAACACAGCTTGGCTGTGAACAGCACACCCAGCACATCCTCCTTCCCCCTGCCTTTGGGACAGGGACAATTTGTCATTCCTGATGTTTTGTAGATCATGTTAAAAGGACATCTAGAGGCCCTGTTTTGCACACAAATACCTGCTTAATTCATGCAGCCATAAAATGAGTGAGGTGAGAAGGTGCCTTGTGGCCCTTCAGTTTTTATCTTCCAGATGAGCCTTGCTTCTCTTTCCTTATGCCCCGCACTTCAGGAGGATAAAGGTGAAAATCAGTTTCTGCTCTATCCCCTTGTCTCCAGGCTGAACCTTCCACATGCATCCCACACTCCAGTCCCTGCCAGCTCACTATATGTGTTTCAATTAAAAAAAACCAAAGCCACCAACACCACCAACAACATTCAAAAAAACTGAACGAACAACCCCAAACCCAAGCAGGTAGGAAATTAAGAATAAAAAATGCCAACAAATTATCATGTCTCCAAATTACATCATTAAAATTTCAACTTCTTAAGTATATTTCATGCTCTTGGCCTTTGACTGAGTTTATATCCTTGGTTATAACTTAGAAAAAAACCCCCACCTTTAAGGATGAATGAGCCAAAGCAAAATTTTAACACTTTTAGTCTGGCTCAGATTTCCAGCACTTACAGAAATTGCAAATTCTCCCATGCTAATCCTGCTCATTCATACTAATGCATGGGAGATCAGTGTTAGTCTGATCAAAATGCATACTCAGTGTCGTGAGCTTATTTATTTAAAATAAGGTTTATCATCAGAATGCAACACTGAGAGAACATTAATACTGTGAAGGCAGCAAGACTTGCTAAATTGCTTTGAGGACTTAGGACAACAGTATCCAGAATACCTCTGAAGTTAATCAAGTACTTTGTGGGAATTATAGACTAGGGAATTAGAAGTCATACCGGACACAAGGTACAAGTGATAATCTTTGAGTGATTTGGTAAAGTAGAACTAATCCCAGAAGGGACAAAATTATGTCCACAATGCTCAGTGAGGGAGCACAAGTGTCACAAGATATTTCAGGATGAAGCCTGAATTTTTTTAACGTCAATTTGTCTGAAGAAAGAGAACAAAGCCAGGTAGCTCACGATAAGCTTCAAAGTCTATAATGAAAGACAACTTACAAAAATTCATTTAAAGATACATATAATTTCTCCAAAGATAAAATTGTATTTTTGAAAAAATTGATGCCAATATTTTAGCTCAGAGAAGATGCAGGAGATAAGGGCAAACAATCCTGCATTACACGGTATCTCAAGTGAACAAAGCAGCCTGTCAGCCTTGTGCTTTGGAAACAGATATTGTTCTTGTGGATTACATGGTGCTGGAAAACTAATGTTAAGAGGCTAAGAGAGATGAGAATTGCTTGATGGGCACTACCATTTCACCCGTCCAGAAAGGATTTTAATGCTTGCAAAGTTGATTACATTCTTTACATTTTGCTGCTAGTATGTCAGTTATTTCTGTTCCCACTGCTAGTGGAGAGATCTCCTACATAAAGCCAAATCTGGCTGTTTATATAAAGGGTTGGAAATGAGAACTGTAAAATGCTGACTGCCAGGAAGGGCAGCCAAGACAGACACAGTTCAGAGGGTATTACTGGGAATCACATGGTCTCTTTTTGTCCGACATCTCAGCTGATATTGCTGTAATTTTCAGAACTATCCTAGAAAATATACATTTCTTAAATAAGGATGTTTCAGTATTTCTCATTGATAAACCTGATCTTTTGAAGCTCTTGAGGATTTCAGCTACCACTTGAATGAAGCTTTGCACTCATTATTCCAGCTCGTTGCTGCAATGTTCTTGGGTAACGAAGCACAGCACATAATCTGCCTGATCATTTAGCTCCAAAGGACAGAATGGCAGAAACTGCAATCCTGTTAGAAGATATATTTACGAGCCATTCCAAAGAATGGATTTTTTTTTCAGAGTTTAATTTACCTTCCCTTGGGAATCTACATGTGCCCCAAATCCGGACAATCGCAGGAACAAAAGATACTGAATTCAATGATCCAAAGAGTTTATTGTGTTTATTTTTTTATTTCTCCCTCCCTGCAGGATAGGTGATCCTTTATGCTACTCCTGGAGCTCATTTCAGCTAGGGTACGTAAGCAGTCACAGCAAGGCTTCCTCCTCCTTCTCCAGTGCAGAGGGACACAGTCCTCTTCCTAAGTCAAGCTCATGTTTCAATAAAGTCTAGTTACAGCAGCTCTGCACAGTGAGGCACTGGCCAAGCCAGGAAAGGTGTAATGAGGGAAGAAAAACTAGGAGTTCCCTGAAGCAGTCCAAAGCAGACAGGTGTCAGTAAACAGAAAGACCCTCAGTGCTTTCACTGGGCTTGAATTAGGGCTCCAATTATTTTAGTTAGCAGGAAGTACCCTCTGTGGGACAAGACATAAGGGAGGAAAGGAGCAGAGCCTGGCTTTACTTGGACACTCACTGCCTGTTGAACAAGACAGTTACCAAAAGGAGAGCAACGTGGCCAAGTAGTGCACAGGAACCCAGGAGCATGGTGTCTGCAGAAGACTTGATTTTGGGGTAGTTTTTGGCATGGCTCAACATGGCTCAAGAGCAATGCTGCCCCAAAGCAGGAATAGCAGTGAATGGATGCCCTGTCATATCCTACCTTACCTCTGGAAAAAAACTTAATACTCATGCAAATGTTGCAAAAACAACAACAAATATTTTGCAAAACCATGACCTGCAATAGGGAAACCTCTTCGTCCTCAGTTGCCCTTTATAGAAGTTGTACAGCTCCTTTCATAACTGGTAATTTGGGAGCTTCAATTACGCCTCTTGAGCTCTTTCCCAAATTGCAGGGTTGGGCCCAGGTGCTCAAATTCAGACTGCCCCACACTGGGGTTTAGCCACTCTGTCCAGGGACAGTCAGCTCTACAGCAAACATCATGAGAGGTGTCACCGTATGCAAGTCTGATCTCCCCTTCTGGCAACACAAAATCTGTTTGCTCAGGTGGGAGCAGGAAGATGGGCCAGCACTGCAGGCAGCTGTTCTGCTCTGCTACAGCAAAACCCGTGCAGCAGATCAGCTACAGGGCCACAGCTTCTCAGGGAGGATGGGAGAGCTCCAATGAACCAATAAGCACAGACACACAGCATCACCTGTGGTCCCCACACCACCACACAACACTCCCTGTGGGAAGGCAGGAGGAGGAAATGCCAAGGGAAAGGCTGGTTTAGCAAACATTTATTTAAGTGCGATGCCCCTCTAAATAACGAGCTCCTTGCCTTTGACTCCATAGACATTTCTACACAGTTTTATGCCTAGGAAATGCTGTCTCTACCATTTTCACTTGGGTTTTTTGGTTGCTTAGAACTCTAAGCTAGGTTGCAAAAAAATCTCAGAACAGCTTTCCATAGCAGAGGAAAGCTGTTGTGTTGGGTTTTATTTAACTGCAAATGTTCAAAAGGAAATGCCATGATTTATAAATTCATGGGAATGGAGGAAAATAAGATCTGTGAAAATATATCTGACTGTTATTCTAGTGCTGTCTAGCTCCAACAGGAGCAGCATAATTGTCTGTGTGTAACCTAAGCCATCCTGCACACCATCACTTCATGCCAAAAGACAGGAAAATGACCAAAACAACCCCTAAAAAGCTGATGGCCACAGCTATGGCCATCACTCAGAACAAAATGATTGCTAACCCTGACACATGTTCATAAACATAGCCTTTGTGAAGCCACTGGAGAAGGGAATAAAATAGCAACTCATCAGGAGACTAATTATGGCCAACCCACAGACACTTTTATGAACTAGTTAACATTTGATGGCCAATATCAACAAGCACCATCTAAGAACCTCGGTGGTGCCCATCCTGGTGCACTGCTGAACCCTTGCTGATCCTGTCCCTGCTGCCCTGCAAACACACACAGACATCCAACCTGCTCCATCCTTGAGTTCATCAAGTATACAGGGCAGCCACCTCTCTTCCTTCCATGCAGAAAACCCTTCCTGTTCCTCACACCACTATAACAGAAACATTGAGCAGGGAGAAGGGCAAAAATTGCATCCAGGCTACAAACTGCTCTTTGGTGTGTGAGACCCGGGACAGCCACATAGGGCCATCAGCCCCAGGGAGCTGTAAGAGGGGTCACTTCATGCAAGCAAATTATTTTTCTGGTCTTCTTGCAATATTCTGTCCTGTCTCTCCCCCTCTCACACATCCAGAGCCTCAAAGGAAACACAGCTGTGTCAGCTTGACATTCAGAAGCAGACCACCATGTCCAGCCAGGGCTGGATATTTTGACATTTCCTAACAGAATTCTACCGCACATTTTCTGACCAGCTCTTATCCAACTACAGATGTTTCCTTAAAATTTTTCCTCTGATCCCTACAAACAAGGAGGGCATGAGGAAGTAGGGTGGAAGTTACTATACCTGGTGCCTGCCCACACAAAAATCTGGTGAAACATAGCCCTGAGCCAAAGAGAGAAACTTTGGTGCTCTTACGAGTTGGTCTCTTTTTTCATTATTTTTTTAAGGGAGCATCTGAAAAACAAATACACAAGAGCTCCAGGGATCATAATAAAGATCACAGAACTGCCATCTTCTAAAATTAACTACAAACTCTATGAGTTCTCCTGCTTCTTTTAGGAGTGGACAGGGGTTTTGGACACTTTTTTTTTTTTCATTTACTCCGTTTAATCTTGCTTGTTTGTTTTGCATGACTTAATAAATCCAAACAGCCTTTACTGAACAGAAATGCCAACTCTCTTCTAACCAGAGGGCATTTAATACTGTAGTAACATAAATGAATTTTATTTTTTTTAAGTCTGTAATTAGCAGAAATGATACTGCACCAAAAAAATTTTCGTGGTGATCCAAAGTGAAGAGTTTGTGATCCAAAAAAAACCAAAACCCCCCTGTAATTAAATACCAAACTACTGATGTAGTCTTGCAGAATTTGGGTTATATATCTATATCTATCTATCTGCATGCATAGAAGCTCCCTGCTTAGAAGGCAGCCTATGGCTGCAGGAACTTTCAGTTAAACTAGCACTCTCACAGGAAAATGTTCAAAATGTATCTATGCACTAATAGCATGTCAGCATATCATAAGAGCAGCTGTGACTTTGCCTTACCTATAATGATCTCAGGTATAAAAAGTAATCATGATGGACTAGTTAATTACAGCTTTCCTATTCAATAACATAAAAGATCCTACTCTGCTATAATTTTAGTGTCAAAAAGGGGGGTAGAAAATGAAAAGAGGCTCTGGTGAGGAGCACAAAATTTTGCTAAATACAATCTGTGGCTTTACCAACCCCCAACTGGCAGACATAAAAACAGAAAGATATTTCATGCAAATGGGAAGCCCAGTAATTATTTCCTTCCAACAGTCGATATCCAGCTCATTCCACAGGGCCATTACCTGCCTTTCCACATGCCATTGTTTTTGCATTTCATCTCCTCCCACACACAGCCAAATAGCTGTGATCCCCAGTCTACTCCCTTCGGCAGTAAAATGGCTTTTGCTCCAAGCTGGGCAGGAATCCTCTCTGCTCTGTATCTACAGTTACAGACCTACATGAGCAAAAATTCAGGTGATATACAAGATCAAGCAGAATCTCTCTAGCAGATTATATTTTTGCCTACCCTACTGTCATCACAGAGGAGCCTCAAGAAAAGGCTCACAGCTTTTCCCCCAAACACCAGCTTTTGTATGTTGATATTTATGAGGGCAAGATAACAGCAGCAGGGAGTACAGCTCAGCCCAAACTGATGCAAAATTGAACTTCCTTTTTGCTTTTAGAGTAGCCATACCCATCTCTCTTTTTTTGTATGTATTTCAGCTGAGCTAACCCAGTGCAATTTCAGTTTGTGCCCACACCGTAGTTGCTTAGGGACCCATTATGTAGGGATCAGGGAGATGCTGCTCTGAGCCCCCAAAGAGCTTACCAAAATATTGATACAAAATGTTTTGTTTGCCTTTGCTTCATTTGGCTTTCAACCTTCAGGCTTCATTTGAACGAGCTGAAAGCAGAATTGAGCAGCCCTGAATTTCATCTCGCCTCAATGGCACAAGATATTGGTTGGTGCAGAGCTGCAAACAGAGAATGACCTTGCTGCTGTCAAACCACAACCCCAGATGGCCAGAGCCTCTGCTGCTCCAAGCTCTGCTCACACCCTTGGTGCATGTGATGACCCCCCTGTGCCTGCTCAGCCTGGCAGGGAATGAGCAAACCTGCACCCATGGGTTTATTTGCTGACGCAGAGCCTGGGTGTGAGGTGAACCCTTGGCACAGCAGTGTGAAGGAGGCCTGCTCCCATGAGGAACAGGGATGATCACAGTCTGTGCTGTCTCAGGGGAAACAGATGCTACCTTGAGAGCATGCAATGCTCTTTCTAGCTGAATGAAGATTCTTTAGGGCTCAGAAACCTTTAGTTGTGGCAGGAGATCCCCTGGGAACTGCTCTGTGTCCTATTTATATCTGCCAGCATTACCTGGCAATGATTTTCTATAGGTGGGAACATCAAGGTCTCTTATTCTATCAAATACACCAGAAACATTGCTAAGCTCTTGCAGAGGAACATTTTGCTGAACTCTACAAAAACGAAAATGCTTTTCCTTATGGGAGGGGGGGATGCATTGGGAAAGACAGGAATGCTAGTGGGTCACTGCTCAATGCCAGAGTCCCTGCTGTTTATAAGGGGCAATTAGCTAATCACTTACTAATTAACTTTGCTTCACATGCTGCCTATGCAACAGTGATTTTAAACAATTCAAAGCTGCCCACCCTCTTATTGTTTAAAAGTTCAGCTATTTTCCCCATTTTGAGATGAATCACAGTATGATAAACTTGCCTACCAGATAAGGGCACAATCCAGCACTGGGCTGGCTGCCTCTGAGCCCTGCCCAAAACCCCACCAGCTTTATTAAGATTTTCTGACCTGGGTCAGGATGCAGAAATGGGATTTTTGTGCTGGCTCCCACAACACAGACTTATTTCCACTAGAAATTCTCCAGCTATGCATTAGAGAAAGATTAACCTGTGTTTACTAGGGAGAGGAACTGAGACAGACAAATGGAAGTCTCTGCATGATGCCAAGAGATCTCAGATGACATGTACCAACAGAGGCTGCAAATCTGCAGCCAGATAAAATGTCAACTGTATTACTCAGCCTCTTAATATAGAAGCATTTAACATGTAAGTTTTCTACAGTCAGAGCAAAGGGTTTCCTGATCAATCCAGTTTCACACATGGCAAAGAATTAAAAAATGGTAAATTCCCTGTCTGTAAATCTGGGCAATTCTCAGAAGAAACAGAAGAGAAGGGACATGTCAGAACAGACTGATGACCTGATAGATGAGCTTCCATATGGTTCTGAAACTACTATGTGGTTCACTATAATCATATCAGGCCTTGGATTCTGCATAGCTAGAACATGATTTACAGTGATGGGGATCCCTGCTGACTCCACAACAAAGGAGCCTCTAGCTGTGGAGCAAACCAACAGAGACCCCAAGGAAGTTCACCACAGAATCAACAGTACCAGAACACTGCCAACAACCTTTTAGTTCCTGTGAAGGAATTGACTAGTTTCTCCTAGCTGTCTTTCTCTTGCAAATGCATCACGAACCTTCCTGTCAAATCAGCCTTTTCCTCATAAAATTGTTTAATCAAGATTTCCATACATCTGGCTTGAGTCCATCCTTCCTATTGCAGTAATATATGCAAACGGATGGCATTATTGATGCAAGCAAAGGAATAAAAGGTCACTGAAGCAAGTTTAATTAAAGAGAAAGTCTGAACTTGAGCAAGAGTTACATAAACTGAGACATATTGATTAGCTGAGCTGGTTTTAATTATTACAAGACAACCACAAGTTTGCTTTGATATTGAGCAGAGACAATCCTTCAGATCACAGTCTCACATCTCTCTGACATTTCCAATCTCTTGGGAGGTTGGTTAGGCTAAAATCAACGGAAGATAACTACAAGTGAGCAGAGGTCTCCAGCCTGACAGGGGCAGAGCTCCTGTCCCTGATGAAATCCAAACAGACACTGCTGCAGAACACCCTTCTGTGGGGTAAAGAAGTCATAGCCATCTGTGTAACAACTGCGCCCTTGGAACAGGACAGGAACGGCAGAGCCGCTTAAATCCTGTAGTTATACAGTTAATGTATATTAAAAATTACTAAAAAAATAAATAAAAGAAAAATAAGACATCATGTATCACCCTAGAAGTTGAAAACAACTAATAAAGGAAGTAAAGAAAGAAGATAGAGGATACAGTCATCCCAGATTTAGAAATGGTTTGGAGAAGGGGAACAAAATATAGTGAGGTTTTTTTTTTCTTTTAACCTCAGTACAAACTTGTATATAGAGAGTCAACAGCCCCTTTCCTGAATAGAGAACACACCCACAAAGCCCTTCTGGATATGTGATCTCCTCAAGGGGAAGCTACTTTGTCCATCACTTGCACAAGACATCCCTGAGTCGAAACAAATATTTTTGGGTGAAGTTTTAAATTATGTCTCACCCCAGGAGAAGAAGTCACTTCCATCAAAGCTCAAAGAACAAATTTTCTTTACTTAAGCTTCTTCCTTTTCAAAGCACACTTTTCCTCCCAAACAAAGATATATTGCCACACATTAGCTCCATCACAAATGTGACATGGCAGGTCTGCAGCTGACAAAGGAGTACCAAGGGGAAAGGGAGCAACAGGACTCTAAGAAAGTTTGTAATCATCTGAGAGGATGTACCCAATTGAGAGTTGATGCTGGTGAGATAAGAGAAGAAAAGATATGACCCAACCTCCACACCACAGATGCAATTTCATCAAAAAGAAACTGCTTCCAGTACATTGTTTCATATCCTGAACAATCTGATAAACAATGAGATGCACAGCATAAACACAAAACACCTAGAGAGCGGGTGAGACTTTAATCCTGGCAAGCTCCAGGACAAGAGCAAAAAAATTCAAGGCAAATGCTGGCTAAGTAGAACAGGAGAGATAGCATCAGATGCGAAGAGCTAATTGAAATTATCCCAGTGTAGCTAAAATAATTAAGCTGGAGCTTAGTTCTAATAGGAGCTAATTCTCCTCCAGAGGAGGCTGCCCTCCAGCGCCAGCTGGGCAGCATCCCCCTTGCACACTGCCAGCCCCCACTGCTGCACCAAATCCATCACATCATCTGCATTGCCACAAGACTGGACTCTGCTATTCCAAAAGGGGCTTCAGGTCCCTGTTCACCTCTGAAATATGAGGGTTCTGGAGTTCAAGTGCAGTAATCCTGTGCTTGGTGCAGAGCTGGAGAGAAGTGGGCCCAGCAGCAGAGATTTGCCTCCACCTCCTGAGGTGATGCCAGAAGGTAGCAAAGGGAAAGGCTATGCTTTTGGAGCTGGGGAATTTTGCTTCAACTACTGCCTCACAAGAAAAGGTCCTTCTGCCTAAGACAAGGGTGCTTCAAGCCTGCCCTGAAAATAAAGGTATGGAGCAAACACAGCAGCACCCCAGGTAGCTGCTGATTCGTACACAGCAAATAACATTACAAAGAGCTGGATCCCTTCACCTCCCCAGGAAGGAGGCTCCTGTTACACCCCTCTCTTTCCACCCTTGTTTCTCACTTACCTTTCCACCCCTAGTCCCCTCCTACGTGCTCCATCTCTTACCCACCAGCATCAACCATCACTTCTGCCTGAGGCTCATATTAATTCCTCACAGCTCTTCCCTCAGTTCATCAGCTGCTGCTTGTGTTTTCCCACTAATCTGCCTGAGCCAGAGGGACTAAGCCACCTGGTACTCATCTCCATGGGTTCCATTGTTCCACCCTGCCCTGTGGTCAGCTTTGGCCATCGGGTTCCAGAAGCCTCACAAGTGAATTGCCCACAGGTTGTCATGATGAGGAGTGATTGCACTTCAATCAGCAGCCAGCCTTGCAGAGATCAGCAGCTTTGATTTTGCTTAATAGGAGAAAGAGATGTTAGAAATATTCTAGCCTTGATCCCAGCTGGTTGGGTAAATTTTTAAAAGATGAAATAGAGCAAAGGTTATGTTAGAATGGGAAGAGATTTCTGTATTTCCCCCCCTGCAGGCTGAACAGAGTGCTCAGTGATGTTGTAAATATTATGCTGAAGGCAGCTGAACTGGGGTTCACAATCATAATAGAAGGAAACCGAAATGATGCTCTGAGCTGGTACTGAGGACAAGGACTTCACCAGACAAGCAGCTTTTGCAAAGAGAAACTGCACTTTAAAGGGCACCATTATAGTCGCTGCATGAAGGATAGAGGCTGGATCCTTATTTAATTACATCGCTAAACAACATCCAACAAAGTGCTTCTGGACAATTAGTTAAACCAAAAATGGACTGAGGGTACAATTTATGTCCTTGGCATAAAAGGGGAGAGCTGCTTTTCACAGGACAGCAAGGAACTAAGCATGGCCTCCTGTGGAATACCAGTCTCATCTCCTGTGAAACCACCCAGTTGCTGCTGCACACCTTCCATGAAATGGTAATTAAAATGCAGGCTGAGTCTCTGTTGGCTTCCCTTGGCTAAGTCAAGAGAGCTAAAACCCATTTGCAAGTGCTCTTAAAGTTCAGTCACTGCTGTTTGTATAGCAGAGCCAGGAACAAAACATCTCAGAGTCAAGAATTCAAGGAGCCTGTCACAAATCCCCCATCGTGGCAATCAGGCTGATCTCAAGCTCACCTTTTTCTAACTGAAAGTTATATAAAAAAACTTCACAACTAATCTGCATTTTTTCTTCAAATCAACACTTTTAAAAATAATAATTCTTTCCTGCATATGACTTCAGCTTTTTATCTCCATAACTACAAGGCAGAACTGAGCTTTCTGCAAGGCTGAGCTTCCCCTGATTTCCAGGCCTACCCTGCAACCAGTAGTGTTAGGTGTATGAATGCAGGGAAACAGACAGCTGCTGAAGTTAATGATATCCACACATTACACTTCTAGATTTTGGGGTTTCCACAAATCAAAGATCTTCCATTAAAAATTTTTAGTCACTTGAACCTGCATCTTTTCATTTGTATATCTTTTGTCTAATTGTTACTGTATCCTGAGTTATTCTGACTATGGATTCCTTCCATCACACCATGCTCCACGTCAAATCCTTCTCTGAAAGCATGATATACCAAACGTCACAGCATCACACAGGACATCTGTCTAATAGACTTTCACTCCTTTCATCTTCTTTCACATCAAAACACAAAACATTTTCGGGCACTTGAGAAAGGCAGCATGGTCTCCGCAGCGCACCAAGATCAATCTACAGTTTAATGTAGTTTTGTCAAAAAATATTAATGCACCTAATGGTAACATAATGAGGCAAGGCTTAACCCAGCTGCATGACAATTAAAGCAGATGAATATTATTTCACAGGACCTAGTCCTTCAGAAAAGCAGTCATTTGCCTGTATGCATGCCAGATTTGAAGCTACAGTTCTCTCTGATGTGAAATTCTACTTTCTGATTAAAAAATTCTACATCTGACATAAATAACTTGAGCCAACTTGTTTTGCACTAATAATCTGAGGTTTTCAGGAAGTTGCCATGTGGAACAGCTATTAGAGTCATCAGAAATTCTGGGGACAGAGTAAATCACATAAAAGCCTCTCTGGACTGCAGTTTCAGGTGAAGAGTGCTGTACAGAGGCAATATCCGTGCATTTCACTCTTCCATTTTCAAAGGTGGGATAAATCCTTCCCACACTGTTTGTGCAGAGATAGTCTACATCACCTCATTTCCTTAAATTTTATTTCTCCCTTTGCCTTTGTATGTTTTGGCAGCTTCCTGAGTTCTTGACATCCGTACCCTTCAGCCTTCCACACTTACTTTATCCTAAATGAGTTGCCCAAAAGTAAGAGTGGGGGGTAGGTTTTGCTGTCTTTAATTCCACTGTGCCATGGCTGGAGTTTGATTCATATAAATGAGTTTGATAGGTGAGTTATAGAACTCAGACAGCAATGTTGCTAATCCAGCCCGGCACAGACATCTGGACACCCTTGGCAAGTGAGGCCTTTCAGAGCTGCTGGTGAAGACAACCCTACATGTTCTCTATGTGACACAGTCCTGTTTGTTGGAGGCCTGGACTGGAAAATATGGGTCTGCATGTGCATTTCTGCTTCCTTTGGAAAGCCTCTTTGGCACCCATTCCCCAGCCAAATTGACTTCCCTTCTCTGTGTTGCTGAGCCCCTTGGCTGAGCAGAGAGCACCAGGAAGGAAGCATCCAATTCAGCAGCCAAGCAAAAGACTGGAAGGGAGAAAGGTCCTATGTGCCTGTTGGAATCTCCTGCAAGGACAGCAAATCCCAAACCCAGCACCATGTCCTAGGGAGCTTGACTTTCTCAATGTCCAGCACATGGTGAACTCAAAAGCCCAAGCGATGATGCAATTGCTCTGAGATGCCTGGATCAGTTTGCTTTCCCATTGCTTCGTTTAAGTCATGAACACTGCTGGATTTCACAACAGTCCTTTCAGGCACAGTAAGGCTGCAGATAGAAAGGCAAACACAAACAATAAGGGGGAATTTTGTGCAGCAGATAAAAGAAATGGCAATAACAAAGCAATACCCTGAAAAAGGAGAAATTATAAGCAGCTGGAAGAGCAGGAAAGGAAGTGAAAAATGCTGGTGATGGAAGTGAGAGAGTACAACAGAGCCAGCCAGGGGATGCCACAGGGCAGGCAGGTCAGCACACAGGAGCTGGCTGGTCTGTGCTCAGAAGGTTTCTGTTCTGGCTGTGAAAAAAACTGTTCCTGCCAGAACAGTGAAACTGGCCCAAGAAGCCACCCCTCATGACGTGTCTGCCCAGGCACCCCTAAGGAGGCCACGTGCATTTCTGCTCTATCTACCATGGCTCCTCTGTGAGGGAACCAGAGCCCTCCAGTGCCTCCAACCGTCACTTCAGACAGACTTCACTGGCACTCCAACCAACCATGAGAATGTCATTTATTAACAACCCATCAATTATCCATTTGCTAAAAAAGCAGAGTCAATTAGACACCTCCTGGGCTCTCTGGATCAGTGAAACATTCCCAAGTGGATGGGAGCAGCAATGGATTTTTCTTCATGTCTTCCATTTTTGTGCCTGTGGGAGAAGGAGACTCATACTAGAACTGTTTTTATTCTCATCTGTTTGCTTTTCATATTTTATTTCAGATTTGAGACCAATATAATTGAAGTCCTGCTAGGAAATAAATGCATACTATCTGCTGATTAATTATTAGTGGTCTTACAGGGTATGCTGTTTGGTAAACACAGAGAGAGCTACATACCATTCCCCATCCTGAATCAAATCAGCTCCACACCCAGATGTGTTCAGCGAAGCACAGAGAGAGTGTCATTGTTTACCAGTCTGTGAGAATGTCCTTGATCCAGGAAGGCATAAAGCCTACGCAGATCTGCTGCCAGCTCTGTGTGTGCTGCTCTTTGGTAAAATCCAGTTTAATGAATGTCAGGCAGAGTCTCCCACATGAGCCACGGTGCCACCAGCCAGTCCCACCTGATGCCTCGCACTGAGGACTGCACAAACAGAGGTACCAGGTACCAATAAAACAGGCAGCTAGTTTTTTCCTTATGGAAGACTAGCAATAAATTGACTGGAATGCAAACTCTCTGTTGGTTTAACTCTTAGAATTTTCACATTTCTAAGATCGTTCCTTTCCTTGCAAGAGCCAGAAGAAGGCTAAAAATTCACCTCCCAGTGTTCCTGCTGACTTACTTGCTTGGGCAATTCCCTGGAGCTGGGTTGAGCTTCTGTGCTCTTCATTCTCAATTCCTTTCATTATTTATTAGGAACTTATTATGCTTTAAGATTTCTTATTTTAAAAACAACAAAAAGCTGAAGTTATGTGAGACTGGAAATTTGTTCAAGATGATATCAAATCAAGTCAGATTCTGTCCAAGTCAAAAAGATAACTTCTAGGTTTGTCTTTTAGGAGCTGATGAGAGACCCCTCACTTTCTTATTGCCTTAAAAGTAACATCTAAAATCTGAAAAGTGCTGCCTCTAAAATGGTCAGGTTATTAACTTCTGCGCTTAAGACTATTTCCTAAACTACAGCTTATTTCCAACAACAGGCATCTTTTATTAGGAAACTCAACTTGATTAATCAAGAACCACCCACTGTGAAATGAATGAAGTGTGTTCTCCAAAGATACTATTACTTTCTTTACCAGTGCTGTGCCTCAATAAAATGGTAATACATCCCTGACTTGGCAAATGGGGCTTTGGAAGAGAAATATTATATTTTTTTTATTTATTGCAGACAGATGAAATTGTTTGTTAAATTAAAGCAAAGTCTTAAGGCGTAATAAACAGTGAACAAACAGACCTAATGGACCAACACTAAGAGCAGAGTCCTTCTTCCAAACTGTCAGCACCAGCTGCAAACTTAATTTCATTCAGGAGAAACTGAGCTAGCAAAAATATGAAAGAAGGCTATACTCTTCCTTCTTTCCAAACAACACTTAACTCTTAATAAGTAGAAGTTAGAAGCACGTTAAAAGATTGCTGACAGCATCTCTGCCTCACCATTGATGAGAAAAAACAACCTTGTTTGCTGTCATTTTTTTATGAAGCTTTTGAGTACCGGCAGGCAGATCTGCAGTATGAATTTGCTGTTTTCTACAGAATTCATCACTGCGGTGTTGGCCAGGTTACGTAGCTCTGAGGTGAGCATGGCTGGGCACAGCTAAACCTCACCCCAGGTTTCCTTCCATGCTTGAAAACACCTTCACACAAAATATGGTTAATGAGTGTTTCAAGCCACCCCTCAAGGCCAGGATGTCCTGTACTGAGGATCCTGCAATCAGCACCAAGTAAAAGACTTCAGTGTGGGAATTCAATCAGAAAATTTCACTGCAAGGTAGCAAACACTGTGTGAGCTTGAAAAAATCAGCTTTCTTCAAATAGAGAGATTTGAGGATGTGCCCAGGTCCCTCTGCAGTTGCCAGGGGGTTGAACATCCAGAGCAGTCAGTTGTGTGAAATGTAGTGAAAAATTTCAGGAAAAGTAATTTTTTTTCCCCTTGTTTGGCCTGGAAAGAAATGGATGCACTTATCTGCACTGTGCTGTCCAGGAAGGTTGCATGTGTCTTGCACAAGATGCCTCTTGCACAAGGCCACAAAGATCTGCATATTTGTCAGCTCTTAACACTTAAAGGATTCCGAGTAGAGCTTAATTTCACTCTATCAGGCACAAGTTTATATCTGCCAAGGTTTGCTCAGAGAACAGCAGCAAGAGGGATGAAATTTTTAGAGGCTGTATGATCTAGATGTTTCAAACCAGGTATTGAAAAACTTCCAAATAAGATATTTTCTTTGTCATCTGTAAAAGCTGGGCTCTTATTTCTGTGAGATTTGCCCCCCTCCTGCACTAGCAGGGCATGCTCTGGCAGTAGATCTTTGCCAGCGCTGGCAGCTGTGCTGGGGCAACATGACCTCTGATCTTCCTGAGGCAGAGCAGGGGACTGGGAGATTTGCATTTGGACTCACAACAGAGAGAAGTATTTTTGAAGAGTCACTTGATTGAACTATGAAACTGTTTCTTTTCTTCTTTTGCAAGCATGTGATAGTCTTACAAAGAATAGTCAAAACCCACAAAATATGCTTTGTGTATCTAAGTAATGCACTGGGACATACCACCCTCTATGACAACATAATGATGGGATCCAGAGAACACTGACATCAGCAGTATTTTCAGCTCTAAAGCAAAACATACTGTCTCCAGCTTTCATGGTTGAGCCTTTTCTCTGCTTCCATGGAGGAAATAGATGGAGCTATAGCTTTTTTTCTTTTTCAATATGATTGGATGTGATGAAGTTCTACTTTTTAATGATTCAACCACTGCATTTCGAAAGGCAGATTTTTCCTCTATTTTTGCCACTGATATAACATCGTTACGTTGTTTGTAGGAATTATGGTTTTTATCTTCCTGTCAACAAAATATGCATGCAAATAGACTTAGATTATTTATAGAGCAACATCAAATTAAACTGCTTGTATAATGACTTAAAACTGGTTATCGCCATCCTGCATAATATCTGTTTAAACACACCACTTGCAACAAGCTTTGCTAATCAAAGAGGAAACAAAAACACAATGTCACTAATTTTATGCATGCCATGAAGTGCTGTTCTGCTCTCAGCACTGGGGCCCTGTGCAGTGCAGGAGAGGGATGCTGTTTTTACCAATATGTGCTCGTCAGCTTCTACACAGCTCTTTGGAGAGTCTTGTATTGGCAAACTTTCAGATTTCAGAGCTCAGACACATTTGAAAAGCTTATGGAGACGTTCAGGCTCATTCTCTTGCTCCTGCCATGAAGTACAGAAGTTTCAGATAAAAGCTGCAAGAACAAGATCTATCCAGCCCTATCTTTTCAACAAGCTTTATCCAGACCAGGACAACTGGGATTATTCAGCCCCACCATAGAGCATTTTAAACACTCACAAACCCCTGTGAGGCATGGGAGGCTGGGTGGGCAAAGGCATCCTGCCAGACTCTGGGGCAGTCATCTGAGTCAGCCACGGAGCAGCAACAGGTCTGTGTGACTGAGACACACTGGGAGTTGGTTCTCTCCTCACACACATCAGCTGTTGTTGCCCCCAACGCCTGTGTTCACCAGCCAACATGGTCCCTCAGCACTGCATTTGGCAAAGTGTGGCTGGTTTGCAGCACCTCAGTTGCCCGCTGGAGCCTGGCACTAGGCTGCTTTCCCAAGCTTCACAGTTTGGACTGCTCTTCCTGGCTTAGCCTCATCTGCTTGCATTAACTGAAAGCTATTAAAATCACTAAGTGCTTCAGAAATGGCTTTTGTCAGTAATACAGCTGCATTCTGGCTGCCTTCCCTTTGGCCAGAGCTACAGTGCAAGCTGCAAGGAGCCTCAACCCAACACCACGGAAGCCACTTCAATCCATGTCCAAACTTTCCTCTGCAAATGCGCCAGTCATTTAAAACCAACAGCAACAAAACAAACCAAAGACTGCACCCACTGCCTGAGAAGCTGCAAGCTCAGAAGCTGCATAAATGTCCCAGGGGGTGAGGGCAAGCAGCATATTTGGTCAGCAGGACTTTTAGATGCAGGTAAGGGACTCGTGGTCCAGAGCAGCTCACATGGGCAGAGCACGTGTGTGTACCAGGGACACAGACTCAGAGCAAGGAGAGGCTGCTCAGCACTCACAGGGCAGTCCTCATCACACTGGAGCATGTGAGAGTCTGACAGGAAATAAATTGGAGCTTCAGTCAACCATTTAGAAGTGTTAGAAACTCCCCAGTGCAGGTCATTTAATTTGATAAGAAAAAAAATAGAGGTGGATTATTTTTTTTCCTCCCTGGCTATTTTTTCCTCTTGGACTCACTCTGCTGGTGATGGAGGAGCTGATGCTATAGAGTCATTTTGGTGACTCTGGTCCTCACAGAAGCAGGAATTGATTTCTTTTATGAGCTCCCATTCTTCCTGAATAGTTTAGCAGTGCTGGGTCTAGAGTGTTGCCATTTACTCATAGAAAAATTTGCAAAGGGGCAAATTTTTCCCTTTTTTATCTGTTGTTTGTCAAAATTACATCTCTGGTTTGTGTCATTCCTGCACTTAAAACATTGTACCAGTTGAAGGGCAGATGTTCCCTTGTAAAGCTGATGCCGGTGGCCACTGTGAACTAGGCAAGGAAGGCAGCAGAGGAGCAGAGCCCTCCTGTCCTCCTAAGGTCTTCTTGTCTTCACTTTATGCACATCCCTGCTGGAAAGAGAAGGAAACCATCCCTCATTTCCAAAACTCTCACTGAAAGGTAAGAGCAATGAGGAACTGAAGAAATTTTCCTTCCTCAAAGGGAAAAAGACCAAGGGAAGGAAAAATAGAGACACTTATTGGATTCTACATGAACTCAGTTTTGCACCAGGAAACACCTATTTAATATGGGAGTAAGTCCTGGCCTTAGAGCCCACTCACTGCCTTCTCTTCAGAGCAAATTTGCTTTCTCAACATTTTCCAGCAAGATTATGGATTCACTGAACTTTAAAAGTGATGGCCAGCAGCAAAGGCAGGAGCAGTTCTAAGAGCATTTCCTAACTGACAGCCTCCTCTGAAACCCATCTAGATGCACAGATGCTTCTCAAATCCTCACAGCTACACAAAGGTGATAGCACTTCTAATAATACCTGCCTGTTCCTTGGGTGTGTAAAAGTTGAACTGCCTCTAGTTGAGCTGCAAGATTTCATCTGCAGGTGTAAAATAAACCAAGGTCAAACTCCTTTATTTGAGACAAGATACATTGATTGACAGTCTGGATGCTAAACAGGCTGGAAAAAAAAAAAAGATATTATAACCCTAAACCCACAGCAGTGGGAAAATCTTTGGGCTCTGAGGAGAGATTTTACACATCCTGCTGAAAATTGTGGGCAGAGGGTTGGCACAGGAAGGCTTCCTTAAATCAAATTATCATATTTCTCTGAAGACGTAAATGACCCGGTCTATACCCATGTGTTGCAACTATATGGGGTGGGTGTGATTTTGGGAAGATCCCTATAGCCAAGGAAGCCCTGTGAGGTCTGGGCCAGAGGACCCTGCATACCTGCAGCTGGAGATGGCCCAGCTGGCAATGCTGGTCTGGTAACCAGTGGCCAAATTGGCCCTGTGACAGGACTGGGGAGCCTCTCACCTCTTGTGCTGCTGCTTGAGCCACACAGCAATGTGAGACCTGAGCTTCTCTGAAACCATGGCAACCAGGGACTTACTTTAAAAATAAAGAAATGCTGCTTTTCTGGCAGAGGATATAGCAGCTTCTGCAAGGTGAGTGTGCTGCCTTCCTGTACCCCTGATCAAATCTGGGCCAGGTTCAGTCTCTGTCCAGCTGCATAGTGCAGTCTCATTAATGACAAGGCAGCAGGATGAAACAGGAGAAGAAACACCTGGACATATATGAGCAGGAATCCCAGCTGGTTAACAGCAGCCACTGTAAGGTAAATCACTGGAAGAAGGGCAGCTCCATGTCACATTTGCCCCCACTAAGGATGGATAACCCAGTAGCTGCCATTTCCCTTTTCCAGCCCTACTCTGCAGGACAGGTTTTGTCCCTGCTGCTTTGGTGGGAGCTGGGTGCTGTGGTTGGTGACTGACACCCTGGGCAGGGACTGCAGTACCAGGGAGGGGATGTGCCTGGTCCAGGCTGCGTGGCTCCAGCCCAGCTGCTCAGCACTACACCTGACAGCAACAACCCACAAACCATCACACCGCAAGCTCTGCTGAGATGGAGCCTCTGGGTAGGAAAAAAGGAGACCTGTATTTCTTTGCCTTTCTCAACAACTGCCTTTCCATACCCAGAAACTGGATCTTGTGACCTGGTGGAGGAGATTGGCTGTTAATCACAGAAGAGCCTGCAGAGGTTTGCTCAGTGGTAGAGGCAATCTGAGAGAGGAGAGGCACTGATTATCTGCTGGTGTATGGAGGTAGATAAACAGCTGTTTGGCCAGACCCTGATCTTCCTATAGGAAGTGTGGAAGATGAAAAAAAATGGTCAAACAGGGACTGCAAAGCCTGACTGGATAGAAATTCAGGCTCCACTTTCTCCTTCCCATTTGCAGCTTTCACATTTTGACTGAACCATAACATTAATAAACAACATATTGCGTGTTCTCATGTTCACAGGTTTTTCACTGACACTCTGACGTGTGGTTTCTCATCCTTTTTTAATATAAAACCTGAGCACAGCATTGGGACTCTTCCTGCAGTCAGAGCTGACAGCTTGGAGTTCTCACTCATCACAGCTAAAGGCATTAATAAAAGCTATTTTGTTCATGCGCATGAAGTTGAATCTGAGCTTAATAGGGTTTGTTTTCCTGCCACAAGAAGAAAAAAAATTAAAACCAGTATATTCTGGAACTAAGTCTTAAACAAACAACTGAATATGGAAAGTCAAAGAGAGGAGAAAGTTTTACTAAAATGCACTCAAGCCTCTCAGCAGAACTTGAGACATGAGGAAATGCCAGGAGGGAGTTTTCTCTGGGCAGCCTATTGTAAAACCTGCAAATTGTATTGAAACACTGAATTGCTGCATTGTTAGAAGCACTTAAAACATATAACTGAGCAGAAACGTATTTCTTTGTTCCCTTTGTGGGAGCTATTGGAGCTTTTAGATCAATTGTTATGTAAATCTGCCTCTTGAAAGCTATTCTCCGGTCAATTAAAATCAGAGTCTCTAAAGTGGTTATAGCACCAAACTTAACTTTCCATAGATGTCAGACTGTGATTCTGCATTTTAAAATGTCTCTAGAAGCCCCATTGTCTCTCACAAGAGATCTGAGTGACACACACATAGTTGAGGTGACCAGTTTAGTCTGAGCCAGCCACTGCAGCCACCCAGCAAGGTCCACCAGAAAAACCCACCCAGAATAAGGACTGCATGGATGCCAACTGGCTAAGAGCAGAGCATTTGGCACGTTGACATGGGTGGACTGAGATGTGTCAGAACTACGATCAGACACAACCTTGGGACATGATTCCTAGTGAGGCACTAGCTCAGAGCAGCACCCAGAACCAGAGCACAGGCCCAGCTGGCAGGTACGGTGAAGTGGGAGTGTTTCAGCCACAAAACCTTCAGTAACCCTCTGTCCAGAGGCTCACAAGGCTTTTTCACACTCTCAGCTTTAGGAGAGGCTCTGGAGGTGCTGCCAGCCCTGCATCAGGCTGCACTGTGTTCAGCTCAGCCCTGGCACAGCCCACAGAGCAGTGCTATTTCTCCTCCCCACAAGCACTGGCAATGCCACCCCCACCGGGAGCACAGGGAAAGGTCACTAGTTTTTACAGCAACAAATTTGTAAAGTGCTTGGTAGCACTAAACACACACGAGTGCCCCCAGCACTGCCTCCAGCACCAGGCACAGCCTTGGGAACAGAGTTCTCTAACACAGCACCGAACTGCCCAGCCCGACAGTCCCCAAACGCTTCACTCCCTGCTTGTATTAAAAAAACAAAACAAAACAAAAAACCCCCCACCAAACCAAACCAAAAAACCCCACAAAAAACTCATAGGATGATCAGAGAATCACGGAATGGTTTAGATTGGAAGGGACCCTAAAGACCATCTAGTCCCTTCACCCCTGCCATGGACAGGGACACACCATTTTACAGCAGGCAGACAGGTTTCCTTGTCAGCAAGTTGCCTTCCCAGCCAGTAATGCACGATGCAGAGCGTGTGTGATGAGCAGTGCACATGGTGCCGAGCCCTTCCCTGGAGGAACAGGGTTTGCCTGGCTGCAAACCCAGCTCATCTCATGCTCAGCAAAACCTGAGTGAAGAACAGCAATGTTCAGCCAAACACCACGAGCCGGTGAGCACCCATGTTGCCCCAACCATGCTGCAAGAAGGGGGATTGGTGCCGGGGACTCAGGGATACTAAGCAAGGCCTGGAAGATGTTGTATGACACAGCACACACTGTGAGGGTAGTGAGATGGTGGGTGGGATAAAGGAGGAAAATAGTTGTGGAGTTAGAAATCATAATGGCTCATCCTACACAGAGGGTTAGATTCCAAGAGAGCTGTTATCTCAGCTCTGATGTCTGCATGTCAGAGCTCCTATGACTGTTTTATTGGTTAAGTACATGGTTTTATTGCTGTTTATAGAAGTATGGCTGCATCCTGAGTAGCAAGGGAGCACATCAGCAGGGAAGCACTGGGCTTGCACCAGCTGCTGTATGGAACATTCAGACCCCAATCAAGCTTTCATAAGAGGACTGATAAGTGCATAT
This sequence comes from Platyrinchus mystaceus, assembly GCA_035041135.1. Lineage (NCBI taxonomy): Eukaryota > Metazoa > Chordata > Aves > Passeriformes > Tyrannidae > Platyrinchus > Platyrinchus mystaceus. The sequence goes on along the minus strand of JAWWLV010000158.1, from coordinate 8,315,044 downwards.
GGGAGCCTTAAATCTCAGATCCCTGGCTGATGTGAAAAAGCAACTCAAAACATATTTCCTTGTTGATGAAAACATTCTGAACAGGGAGGAGGGAGTCAGATGAAGAGGGGGCAAAGCCCTCCCTTCTCTGTGCCAGCCTTGCACTGTTTTCCCCATCTCCCTTCCAGGTGTGTGAATATTTCTGCAGTCAGCTGCTTTCTACAGTAAATATCACCATTCATTAGTGATACCCTTTCTGGTACACTCCCAGGGGAGCCCTACAGGGGCTGGCCACTGCAGCAGAGTTCAGCAGCATCTCCAGGTGCCTGGGTGATGGGTGACCCTTCCCAGTATCCCAAAACTCAGCCCTTAAACCTCATTCATCCTAAGTCCTCAGCTCTTTTTAGATGAATGTACAGGTTTTCCCACCTTTAAAAGCTATGGGGTGGCACTGATGGCCTTTGTGGTGTGCTTTGGGAGCTGCAGGGGTTAGATCCCCCCACAGCAATAAGAAAGTAGTCTGTGCTGCCTCTTCCCAGTGCAAGACTTACAGCTTTTTTCCACAGGGCTGAAAGCAAAATTTGCATCATTCCACCTTTGGATGAGACAGCCACACTATTTCACTCTATCTCAAGGGAAACCTACTTTTGAGATAAAGGTAGGCTGCAGAGATTTTACTTTCCTTTATGTAAATATATGTGTAACAGAAAAAAAAAACCTTGGGGGATATTGCAAATCATTTTCCAGGCTGGTGCACAGTTTTGTGCACAGAAAGTGGATCTGGAGATGAGTGACTCAGGCTCATGTGCAGCCACACATTTGCCAGGGTTATTTTTTTGTTTGTTTGTTTTTAATTATTATTATTTCTCTCTAGCTAATTGAAGCAAAACAAGATATTTGGGCTCACATTGCTCTGCTTAACCCTCTGCCCTAGTTTTTCCCAAAGAAGAGCAGCCCTAAGTAGTTACTGTACATTAAGAACTCCTTTTAAGAAGGCCACTGCCTCACCTGATGAACATTGCAGAGCCCTTGTGTTATGGGAAGTCTGGAGGGTGATGAAACACAGAGACTGCCTCTGCTGGTGGGTTGAGCAGAGGAAGGATGTGACAGCAGAGCAGATGTACCACTCTGCTATCCCCACAGCAGGGCCCTCTGTTCCCAGCCCTGGCACTCCATGGGCAGGTGAAAGCCCCGGGTTATGGGACTGCAGATCTCACCTGTACAGGCTGAGCTGACACTGCCCTGGGACCCCCAGAGCAGCTGAGCTCTCACAGCCTGGCTTTTGGGAGGATGGCACCGTCTGCTGCAGAGCACCCAGGAGCCAGGCCAGAGTTTGGCCCAGAGCAAAGGACACTGGAAGGAAATCAGCTGCCTTTGGGAAACCATATGCAAAGTGCCATCTGAGCAGCAGCTGGCTCTGCTCCTCACCCTGTGCAGTTTCCTCAGTGGCTCCCAGAGCCCATCTTGGCAGGACACCTGTGTCCTCCCAGCAGCAGGAGACACACAAACCCAACTGTCACCCATGGAAGAGCACAGACACCTGGATTTCACCTGAAATAAACTCAAAATCCCCCATGGTGCATTCAGCAAAGGCAACTAGATTAAAAAGCCCTCAAACTCCAAACAGGAACGGCTACAGAGAGGCTGTAGTAGTTGGCACACTGGATACTGCAGCTGCACAGGCAGCTCCTTGCCCACTTCTGCAGAGTTTCACTGTGCACTTGGCAGCCCCACAACATCCCACTGCCTGTGCATGGGCTCATGCCAGAGCAGTGAGTGCCCAGCAGTCCCCAGCTCACAGCATCCCCTGTGCCTCCCGCACGAGGGCTCCCAGGAGAAGAAAAAAGAAATGAGTGGGAGAAAGCAACAGGCAATAGTTGTATTGTTGCTTTGCATTAATGTTTGTTTGTCAAGTAAAATTGCCCTCTCCTGGGGTTTAGAGCACTGAGATGCTGGGATATTTAACTGCCTGCCTTTCAAGGTTTTCTCCAGCCCTTTAGTACAATCTGAAACCATTGTGGAGATTGTTCCATTCCCCCTGGAGCAGCATTGCTTTAATGACGTCTTTACAGCCCTAATGGATGTACTTGGTACAGATTATAGCCCTGCTGGTAGAAATTTGTTGCAGGACAATGCTTAGACAATGATAAAATCGCTTGTGAGGAACGAGGAGCTCAGTGTAAGGGGGTGCAATTCATAGTGCTCCACGTGAGCTATGTTTGCATTCACATATTCTGCCTAAAGAGAAAAATGAACCATTAGGAATGATTGTAATTCATTGGGCTATTTTGGTTCCCGTTTCATTTAGAAAAGTCTCAGGACAATATGTCATCTGTGAGATGTGTATTACAGACCAGCATGAAAATTCCTCAATTTTCTGTTCTAGTTTCACCAGCAGTTTCTATAACTCTGCTCATGCTGCAGAATATATGACATCGGTGAGCCAAATTCTTTCCTATGAAATTCTATTCCAGACCGATTTCCTCCCTGTGCTAAGCCCTCTCACACCCAGCAAACAGCAGTCCCTGCCAAAATAGTTCAAGGTTTTGGTCCCTTCATTGAGGAACACAGTGCCGTAGAGGAGGAATCAGGTGCCAGGTTTAGATTTCCATGCAGAAAGCTGTCACATGCCCAGAGAAGATGTGGAGCCAGCCAGACCAATGTGGTGTGGAAGTTTGTGTACAGATCCTTCACAGAGCAGAGAAATTAAATACTCAGGTCCTTTCAGTGTTTCAGGAGCTGTTTACTCATCATGTGACTGTCACAGAGGTTTTGCAATACATCATACAGCACTAATGACCATCAAACTACTTAACCATGGAAAATTGCTCTAATATTACCTCAATGTATTAATAACTGATCCATTTATTAGTTTAAATTATTTAAATTATTAAACATTGGCCTTGCTTTCCTGCTAGGCTAAGACGACTTCATGCCAAATCCAAACAGGCTAGTGGTGTTTAAGCCATCTCTGAGATGTTCAGTGCCTGAAAGCAGAAGCTGGGTGCATTCAGACTTAAAATAAGCAACAATTTCTCAGCTTGGTGGGAGATTAACACTGAAAGAAAAAGAAGTCTTTAAAATTAGGTCTTTATGAATGGCAAGATCTCATCTGCGTCCAGGGGAAAAATCCTTCACAAGTGCAGCAACACGTCAGTCTTGCTGCATCCCAGGAGAAGAGCTGCACATAGCAGACAGATGGAAAGAAATCAAGTATCACTAGAAACCCCCTGAGTAGGTCAAAAAGAGAGGGAAAATGAATAAGAAAGGGACTGATATCTCCTGAGCTCAAACTTTCCCATCTCACGCCTTTTCTCTGGCGCACTGGGATGCTCATGATGAAGAGCATTCCATATAAGCTTGATCTCATCACACTGGAGGAAGAAAGCTCAGTGCACTCAGCTCTGCCCTGCAGCAGTGGGGTTCCCTGGGGAAGCTAAGTCTCTGGAAATCACTGAAACTTCAGAAAATGGTGGATGATAACCTTAATCCACAGCCAGGAGGAACTTCAGCACTGATTTTAATGGAAGCAGAATTAGATTAACTCCAGCTACTAGGGAAAAACTTCCCCAATAATTGTTATTGTAATACAAATCTCTATGGCACCAACCACCAGCACATTGTTAACCATTGCCATATGAGAGTTCACTAAAAAGGCAAAAATCCTGCAAGGGAGGAAGCATCCTTTCCTCCCATTACAGAGCAACAAATGAGGAGGTGAGAGTAGAAAGGACTCACCCTTGGTCTCTTTGAGCACCACAGCAAACTGGTACACGCTTTACTCCACCCCCTGCCTCAGGAAAGAGCCAGCCCCTCACACTGTCCTCAGGGCCGGATTGGCAAAATGCAAAGCACGTTATTAAAAAGGGAAGAACAGCTCCTACACAATAACAACTCCCATCCCCTTTTTAAATGCCTGGGGGATCAGGTGTGGCACTGAAGCAATATAGATGGGAGGGGAAATAAAGAAACTCACAATTGTAAGGTGAGGAGGATCAGCCAATTATACCTTCAGGAGTCTGTGTTAATTAGAAGCTTTTCAAGAGAAGAGTCAAAGGACTTTGCAGACACAGATGGAAACAGATTTTAACAAGCAATGATAAGTCCCAGTGTTGGAGAGGCATCTCCACTTCATACAGGGAATGCCTCCAGCTGAGGCTGTGCTACACCAGCAGCCCCCACCACCGACTGAGTGCAAGCCAGCAATCAGTCCAATTGATTTTCTGGGGAATATTATGATATTAACATGAATAATCATGTAGCCGGGACTGATAAAGGTTTTTTCCTTGCATAATAGTCATAGCTCTTTGTGAGAGCCCAAAAGCACCTGGGTCATATGATGGCTCATAAGTGGTGCATTACCAGTGGCTCAGGGAGGAGGAATTGATTTTCCCTTTTTCTTAATGATGATGTGTAATGCAGCAGCTTTATGCACTGTCGACAGAGACTGTGGCTGTTTAAGAGGATTTGATAATAGCTCACACCTGAAGCAGGGGTTTTTCTCAGACAGAGGGGATTGCAGAGCAGAGGGTGGAACAAGTCACAGTTAATTTTCTTGTTCTTTAGATATGGCTATGATCACCTTCTTTCCTGCTTAAGTCAGGGCAGCTCAGAATATGGATGTGGATTTGTTTACAAGCATCAAAATGGTTCCTTTAAGTGCCACACGTGCCTTCTGAAAAAGAGCACAGGAAAGCCATTTAAGAATCAAAAAAAATCATCTAAGAGCCTGAGCAGAGCTCTTTTAGGTTATCCCCAAATGAACACTAACTTTGAGGTAATTCATGCGGTTTATTGCACTAGCCAAGAAAACCAGGTCATGTAAAAAGAAAGAGCCCATATTACCTGTGAAGCAAAAGTGCCTTCTCAGCAGAGACTTTTTCACTCTATGCTTGTCCTAGACCATTATTTTCCCTTCCCTGAGATGTGCTTCATGAGGAATAGTACAGGGAGCAGACATCACTCTTGGTGAACTGTACTGCACAGGGCTGTGAGTTGGAAACAAGGACTGCAAACATGGATCTGTGTGTGACAGAGGTAACATCCCCCTTACCCTAAATGGGTGTGCAGCGTGGAGATAAGCACTCCTAAGAGGCATCAGAGGGAAAAAGCTGCGCAATGACCACAGCACAGCAGACAGAGTCCCAGAGCCCAACAACTGCTGACCTCCCGCCAGTGCTCCAGCCCATCTTTGCCAGCAGCTTGTTCGTGCAGTGGCACTCCATCAATAACTGGACAGGATTTTTGACAAAATAAACCTCAGAGACACGAGCAGGAGCTTCCAGACTCCCCTGGAGCACAAGTGCAACTGGTCCATGTAATAAACCTTGCAACAGCCAAGCTTCAGTGTGATGCTCAGGACATTGCACAAAGGCTGAGCAGTGGTTACAGCATCTCCTCAGAGCCAGGGTGAGATTGCTGGGGTTTGTCACACTGTGTCCTTGGGGACCCCATGCAGGGCACCCAGCTCCACCAGCCAGCATTACAGGTCTCGAGGGGTTATGAATGACATGAGGGGGCTCCAGCCATTGGCACCCACAGGCATGAAGGCCTGTCTTGAAGTTAAGTCACTTTGTGAAAATGTAACTTTCACTATTTCATTAGGATTTCTCCCATCTGTTAAACATCATTCCAGAGAGTTTGGTGACACTCTTAATGAAGCTGTGAAGGGATGTTTTTGTTTTAGATGTAATTGGACAGCTGTTTTATTATAAGTTAATGAACTATGATGATTAAAAATAATCCAATTTTAGCAAACCATGTATTAACAATTACTCCGGACTGAAATCACAGCTGAGCAAGTGCTAGACAACTTTCATGACAATGACTGGAAGCAGAAGATGAAAAAGGAAAACCAGTGAGGTGCTACAGGACAAGAGGTACCTCCAGACCATGGTCCCTGCATGAAGCATTGGTTCCTTGGGCTACCCCACAGCAACCACCCCACACCACCATCATCTCCTCTGGCCCAAAGCCCCATTTGGCCCAAATCAATCATCAGGATCTGCTCACACTCTTCCATATTCCCAGCCCCTCTTCAGGCTCATGTCATCCCTGTCCTCTGACCATGGCATCCCATGAGGGGCTAAGGAAAGGGAAAGGGGACAGTGATGGCAGCAAGCTCAAAGACAATTGAGAGATAGAGATAATTGACCTCTCTGAGGTTGCAAAACATATTTCAAACTGCTTTTCCCCCCTGCCCTGGTTCTCTTTGGCCAAGACTGTTTGCACTGGAGGCATTGCACAGAACAGGATGCTCCCTGATGTAGGGCCACATCCTTCCTGACTGCAAGGAGATGACCCCACAGCCACGCTGAACACCAGCAGCACCATGAAAAGCTGATCCTGAGATTGGGAGTCCTGCTTTTGTCCTTTCCACACTTTCCAGTTTAGAAGACAGTTTTTTATTTCAGCTGAACCTTGTGCCAAAGATCAGAGGCCACAGAAAGCAGCTGTTGGAGTTTCCATAGGGGTTTCCCAGTTCACATGGAGCAGCTTTTAAGAAGTGAAGTCTTTGCCTTGGGAGAGTTTCAGTGAAAAAGCTCTAAAGAGTTAAATGAAGACAGGTCCATATGCCACATGTGCAAGTCACTTATCTCCTGCTGTTAAAATAAATCTGTTCCAAATCATTGTGGCTTCCCAACAGCTGCCTCCTGATCTTTCTCCACTTCAGCTCTCCATTTGGCTTTCTTTTCTATGTTCACCCTCAGCAGCGTCTGATCCTTTTTTGCAGCCTTGAAAAGAATTGGTGAAGATCATTGCATGCACATAGTTGCCACCACTGCATTTCCCCACATTTGTACCACTTCCCTTGACACCCCACTGTTTTTTTTTTATATTTTGCAGTAACAGAAGTTAATGTATTTCCTTGTTACCCCACATTTTCAGCATTTGCAGCTCTGATTAGTAGGAGAGTTACCCTGTAAATTGTTTACGGGTGCACTGGGACATCCAAGTCAAACTGGAGACACTCCTTCCCCAACAGTGGGAGGGAAAGAAGTGTCACAGCTCTTGGTGGCCATGGTGGCATGCAGGCTAGGCAGGCAGGACCACAAGAGCCTCATAATCGATGGATGCAGGGCGGGACCAGGTACCACTGACACTGCCTAAACTACTCCATCACCTTTGGACTGGCCTCTTACTGAGGTACTGTAATACAGAACATTGCACTGAACAGGTTTATGGCAAAGTGGGTCAGAAGGAACATGTTAATCAGCAAGTTGTGCTTGCCCATGCCAGTCTCTCCTCTAGAGAAGGGGAGACACAGATCCTGTGCAAACATTGCTATTGTGTACTTATACTCTGTCACCCAGGTGCTTATTTACAAAAAGCATACATAGACCATACATTAAGTGAATCAGTTCACCCACAAACAATACTCACTTCCTTGCCTGTGATGACCATGATCAAACAGCCCAGCACAGTCAGTGCAATCATGATGTAGCAAACCTTTATCCTGACAACGTTCCTCGCTGCGTCGAGGACATCAGACCTGCCGAGGACAGAGCAGAGTTTCCATCCTGCAGCAGCATGTGTGAAATGAGATCATGGGGAGCTGAGTAATGAATCCTCAAGCCTTACAGCAACTGCCTGTCAATGTGCAATGGGTTTCAGCCTTCTCTTTCCACAACTGCTTAGAGGAGGACCGAAAAAATTAGCCTAGAGGGAAAAGGTTTAGCCACCCTCCCACACAAGTGGGTCATTGCTACTTCCAAGAGCTATCAGTAAGAACAGGAATAACAAATCCTGCTTTCCTGTCTTCTTTTATTGCATATGAGAGTGCTTACACCTGCGAGGGGAAGGATGGGTGGAGGAGCCCTTAGGATGTCACGAGTCGGAAGCTTAGGACTCCAAAACTGAGTGACAGTTCTTTAACAAAATACCTCAACAAGAAGGTGAAACCACAGGCCAGACATGAGGAACTCATTGCAGATGTCTGTCACCAAAGCTGTCTATAGCCCAAATTTATCATTAAAATTTATGCAGCAATATTGCTAATCAATAAACCCCAGCAAAGCATGTCCAAAGTGGACAATATCTTACCATAGTGACTCCTGAGTTACAAAGCCACTTATCTTGTAAAAGACGCTGCAACTTAGTCTGAAAATTATGATATCTAAAACAAATTAATCCAGCTTACTTCACCTAAAATGGTAAAAAGTTCACGTTCCCAAGAATTACAGTTATTTTTGGACACCAGTAACAGCAAGCATCGTCACTATGGGGGAGCACTAACCCTCACCACGTGGGCACAGTTTTGGGTAATGCAGACTGGGGTGTCAATCTGTGTGTCCACAGACAAAAGTATCATTCTGACTGGTCCACTTACGATATGTGCTTGGGAATGTCCTCCTCCTTTTTAAAGCGTCCTGCCCATACTAACACCTTTTTATCAAAATTTGTAGGCCTTCTGTCATTTCTGAAAGCTTCTTTACCTATAAAAGATTTTATAAAAGAAAACAACGAGTCAAGCTTCAAGAAGGGAAGAGGAAAAAAGCTGTTGTTACAGGGGGAAAGGGATTGAGGGTTCAAAATTACACTTTTCTATTCTCTGAGAGCCAAATGCACTTTCTAATGTCAAAAAGACTCAGCAGGCGGTATGAGCTTTGTTACATTTGCAGCTTATTTCATTTGGTGGTTGTTTGTTGTTTTTTTTTTTCTTTAGTTTTGGTAGGTCTTAAAGTAAAAATCTCTTCTAAACTTCCTGATTAAGAGGGTAAAGGATGCAGGGCTGAGGTTTCCTAAGCCTGCAGCATCCTCTCACCCTGCTAACACCTTGCTTTTAAATGGCCCAACTAGTGAGTTGAGCAAACTGCCAGCAGCACAAGTAACTCCAAAACAGCTTCTAATCCTAAAATCACCAATGGAGAGATGAAGTCTGCTAAAATGCAGCCTGGTGGGAGGCTGGCAGTCATTCTCATGCAAGCTGGGTACCACATTACTGCACTCTAATGATGATACATTACACCCCATCAGGCTACCACGGTGATGCCATTAGCATGCTGTCACCCACAGCACAATGAGAAAAGGACTCTGGCTCCTCTTGATGGAAACAAGCCCAATGACAGGCCACAACAAGGACAACAGCAGGGAGACCCTTCAAAAATAGCAACGTCTATCTTAAAATCCTGGGTTTTGCATTGCACACCTGCACAGGCAGTCTTTGCAAGGTAGCTGAGACTGCTCACCCAGGTAGGTGCACCCAAAATGCTATGCTACAGTGCCCCGTGCTTGCAAATGTGGGACTTGGGTTGAGAAATGCCCAGTGGGTGACCAGGGCATGCAGGAAAGGATGGACAAGAAGATGTCCCTGGTTTCAGGGTTCTGCACTCCCTGCCTGTTGCTGGGTTGGCTGAAAGGAAATCACTACCACTGCAGAACGGGGCATGGGGAGCATCTCTTCCTGCCTGTGTTGAGATGGTGAAATTACATTAAGTGCCTTGGCCCCAGACCTGCTCATGGATGCCAGGACTTTGTGAATGGCTGGAAAATCCCAGTTGTAAGTCTTGGCTCCCAGACCTCCGGGTAAATTTAATCTCCTGCTTCTCCTATTTGTCTTACAGAGTGCCAGTGAGACCAGCAAGTGCCAGAGTCAAATTTGTAGCAAGTAAAATGTTGGATTGCTAAAAGGACAGACTTCATTCAAAGGAAGACAAGGGTAATGTCCCACATGGGAGACCCTCAGCCATCCCATGGGAGCATAGACAGCCCCATGCAGCCCAACCTTGATAGGGTGAGGGGTCTGCAAAGGCATGGCCAAGGAGGTGGTGGTAAAGGTTAAAAAGAGAAACCATCTCTGTACCAGGCATCTTGTCCATCTGGGAGCAGCAGGCACAAGCACACACAGTGGTGGCTACAACTTGGCAAGGAGCACTGAGGGGAGCTGAGGGGTGCAAGTCTGCCACTTGCACCAGCCCTGCACATGCAGGGACTTGCACTTGTTCTTCTCTAGAAACCTGGCAGCTGGGTAGGAGGAGGAATATTTGTTTATCTGTTTTAATTAACATGTTCCCTGACATGAAGTGTCAGTTTGTATTTGCTGCCACAGAAGATGGACTATTTAACACAAAAAACTTTAGCCCTGTGCACTGTGCTGGGCAGAGCTCTGAGCGTGCTCCGTGTCCCAGGAGTGTTTGTAACCCCAGGAGATGCAGCCCTACGGTCGAGAATGAAGGTCATTTTCTCACCCTTTCCTGCAAACACCCTCTCCCTCCATGCTGCAGCATGAAACAGTGACCAAAGGCTTTTTACCCACCTGGATCAGCCGTCCGCAAAGCCGTGTGCTGAGCGTCCCTCGCTTTGTTGCCGACAGCCCTGGCAGGACACAGGACCGGCCGAGCCAGCTGGTGCCACAGCCCAGGGCTGTGCCCCACCAGCCTCCCCAGCATCCTGCCCTGGGCAGCACTGGAGCACCACGGCCCCAGCAGCCTGGCCACACAGGGGCCCCAGCAGGAGCACAGGAGGCTGCCTCTAGGAGTTATTAACATAAAACTACCCCATCCTGTAAGAAGGAAGTAGTGTGCACTTCCACCCTGACTGACAACAGGCTTTGCTTACGTCACCATGACAAAGTTAAATTTATCACCTGTGTTTACGAAAATGACTCACCTTTGGAGATAGGCAGGCAGAAATCACCTCCGTGGCACCTCATGCCCAGCCCAGACTCTGCCCCAGGCTCTCTATCCCGAGGAGCTGCTCAGGAGAGCAATGGACATTTACATTATTTTCTCAGTCTTTACTATGGAAGGACTAAAATAGGACAGCGTGCTGTATTTCCCCAAAGATGGGCTTAGTGGCTGTTAATTATCACAGCTGGATAAGCTGTTAGAGTCCTTAATTGTTCTCAGCTAAAAAATAATCTTGCAAATCAGTTGCTTTAAGCAGACTTTCTGAAGAGGAATGGTGTTTATCCCATCTCAGAACAAATGTGGTTTAGTGGCAGGAAACTAAACCTGATGTTTCTGTCTATAAATGCATTATGGGGAGCCCATCTAGTATCCAGAATCCAAACTTTCCTAGCAAAGAAATGTATTTCAGATATATTTCAGGTTTAAAACAGTAAACTAAGAAATTGTAACTGAAACCTCAGGTGTTGTAGTACTTGTCAGTCAGTAAAATTGTCATTGAAATGTAGCAGTACCCATGAAGTATTTGTCCTCCCCAAGGTCTGGATAGCACTGGGTGTTTTCCATAAAATCCGCAGTTCTAACCAGAGAATGAACCAAAACCAATGCTATTTTATCACTCTGACATTTCTACTGCATTTTGCACAAAATTCTCTCTGATGGGTCAGGAAATGGAAATACAAAATACTTGTCTCACTTAGAGCAGTGGGGTATTTACTCTCTTAGATATACAATGCTCTAAAGCCGATTTACAGGTAGGGAGAAAAAAAATCTATTTGAAAGAGAAGAAGCAATTGCCAAAAGGTAAATTTTTAAGAACTATTTAGTAATACTATCAAATGCAATATTGCAGATAATCAAAGTGTGTCTAAGAACAAGGGGAGGAACTGTTAGGATGTTATTAAGGATATCCTTTAAGGGCTGAGAGGATGAAAGATGTGAAACAGATGCAGTTCCATCTCCTCAGCTCCTGGCCCCAAGGAAAAATTCTACCATTTATAGAGACATTTTATATTTTTTGAGAACACAAAGTTATAGATACTGAGGAAAGAAGAAACTCACAGCAATGACAAACATGGTTTTTCCTCTTTCATGAAAGCTCCACATTGTATCCAGATATAACACATTGTGTTTAGCTTAATTCATTTGTAAATTGGTAAAGCAAATTAGATCCATTTCCAGATTAGGAACCCATACAGAAAATAAATAGTGGTTTGAGCTTCCAGCTGCAAACAAAACCTGCAAACAAGCAGAAATCAGTGGATGTGATTATGCTGGAAGAAGCAGAAGGGAAAACTGGTAAAGTCATGGAGGATATTTGTGTCCTGCTCAGGATTTCCCTGGGGGAAAATGGGTGTGAGGAGGAGGAAAGACACATTTATAGCCTGAAGTTTACAGGGCTCAGCACCCCCAAGCATCCCCACAGCCCCTCTTCTCACCTTGTAGAGAGCTGCTAAGTGGAAAAGGGACACTGTACATCTTGACATCCCTCGGTCCCCAAGCTGAATGGGCAGAAGGGGCTGTAGGGCAGTGGATGGGACATGCTGCCATGATGCTTATGATGCACCCCACAGGGGCTCCAGCTGTGCAGAACATTAGACCATTTTCACTTTAACAGGCACTCTCCAAAATACTTAATGCTGAAGTGACTGTCTTTACGTCATATCTGATTATGGATTTGAAGAGGAAAATAAGAACATTTTTATTTTATGTCTTAGTTTCTCAAAAGTGGAGAAAATCGTGGGGTTTTCAGGCCTCTGGTGCTTATCCACCCAGGGGTTGCCAATTGTTTCCTCTAGCAGACACACCAGCTAACAGCTGTATTAATCATGTCTGCTGTGAGCACAAAGGCACTTCAGGATTTATTATGCCAGCATTTGGAAGTGCAAAGACAGAGAGATACTCATGAAACCACAAAGGCAGTTACTTGTTCCTGAATTTTACTTGTTTGTCTGGCACCATGAACGGTTTTTGCCAGGATTTTACTGCAGTGTAAGAAAGCTACAGACACCTCTGAGTTAGGAATTCAAGCTTTCCCATGTACGATGTGGATCTCTCTCTGGCCCAGGGCAGCTTAAATCCCTTCCTAAACTGCACAGAGATGCAGAATTCTCTTGGACAAGGGTAGCCTTGTGTGCAACCTGATGGACTTAGTCCTCTTTAGAGAAGTTTTGTGCCTAGCCCAGTGCACGCACGTCCCCCCTGCCCAGGTTACAAAACATCCCCAGGAGGCTCATCCAGTCACTCCCTACACCAAGCCATCTCTTGATACCCATCAGTGATTCATGACCAGAGTGCAATGTCAGTATTTCATAACCATTAAGCTCACAGATAGGGAGTTTATTGAATAGCAGTAACAACTTGTTCAGTGATGCAGAATTAGTGGAACTGGATTTAAAGCACCATCTCCTCTGCCTTACATATCCTTCTGCCAAGAGGAGAGCAAGACCCCAGCTCCTCAGCAAGCCCTGGACAGTACAGATAACACTGACTAGCTGTACAGACATCCCCCAGGCTTCCTCTGACCCTTGCTGCAAGGCGAGAGCACAGATCTGAAGGTTTTTGAGTTACAAAGGCACAGACTAGCTCAGACAGAGCAGAGGATGCAGCTGTGGTGGTGGTGGTGCAGACTTGTGACATTTCTGTTGTCTGTGTGGGAGTGATATGTAGCTGCAATGCTTGTTGCACATTGGTGCCAACACTGAAGTTTTAAAACTAAACAGAAAACCACACAGGACTGCATCCCGGTTCTGCATCCTCTTCACATTCCTTCTGCCACTTCAAACTCTCTTCTCACAGCTGACTCCACAGCAAGGACTAGCAACCAGTCCCTAGTTTTACTCGAAAACTTTTGCAGAACTGGAACTGAGAGGCCACAATATAAACTGAATTGTTTGTCGTAAAACTCCATTGCTCTGGCTTCTGACTGACTTTGTACTGTTATTCCCAGTGCCTTAATTCTGATTATTGTCAGCCTGTTGCAGCAAGGAGAAACTTAGGTTCTCTTCACTTGTTCCTCTTTTTCTGCTTTCAGCAGACACAGGAATGAAAGTGTTTATTCTTCCAGAAGCCCCAGATTCCCACTCATATCTTTACAACTCCTGGTTCATTTTCATAATAATGCACAATAAATTTTTATACTCACACACAGAAAAGAATTCATAGAAGTATTCAACCAAAAAAAGTATTACTCTGCAAAGCTGTTTTTGCTGTCCTTAAAAACAAATGTCTTGCCATCAGACTCTGTTTTGCATGCCATGCAAACTTTTTACATGAGGGCTGTGATGAGGAACATAAGATAATCTTATCTTAAAATTCTTTGCCTTCCCCCTATCTAATTAAATATGCAGCAGAGCTCTGTCTTTGTTCCTAGACAAGATAAACAACAATCCTGGATGAGCTTGTGTCTCATGAAATTCTAAGTGAGTCAGGAAATATTTTTCCACACAACTGTGTGTTCTCCAGCAGCACAGTTTAATACAGCAAGAGCAATTAATTTCTTTGAAATATCTTACTTACCTGCAGACTCCCAGCCCAAGAGCTGTCCCTCCTCTCCAGGGTCCCCAGGGAGCAGCACTCTCAGAGCTTCAGTTCTCTCCAGAAGGTGAGTCAAATCCTCCCCATATCAAAAACAGTCTACCCTAAGGAAACGCAAATGCAAATCTCAGGAAACGAAAAGCTCCTTAACTGTTTCTCACTGTTTCTTATGACAACCAAGTAAAAATCAAGGGAACAGTTACAAAGCCAAAGTTAGAGGGTTTGTAAAGAGTTCTAAACTCAAGCAACAGCATGAGGCTTTAAGTGATTCAGAACACTAGGATTAATAATTTTTTATAATCTTGAGTGTTGTCAATAAAATAAAATAATGGAGTCCTTCCCCTCTTTCTGTGCTAAAATTTAGCTTTGCATTTTTTAAAAAATGAAATCAATATTCCTCTATCCAGTTACTGAAATATCCTGCATTTTATACCAGTATTGTCCCTATTCCTCCAAATTCGATAGTATCACTATCATTTGAAAAATCTTACTTAGAAACCATACATAAGACATTAAGCCACACTATTAAAAATAAAAAAGCCAACAACCAAAAAAAAATCACACTAACAACTCCACTGTCTCCGGTAAATCTTGCCTAATTTGGACCACATGAGCCTTTTGGCATCAGTCTCTTAAGAGGGAAAGGTAATTGACGTAACACACTTGGTATTTTCTACAATAGGAGCATTCAGTTCCCCCAGGAAAAAGATTTGAGCTGTTTTCTATATCTGCTACTAATTCAAAAACGAGAAGGATTTGGCCCTGAGTGTGTTGGGTCTGAGCAGCAGTGCCCAAGGTTACAAGGATTGGGATCTCCAAATTATTCTTATCTGGGAAGATCCATCTTCTCTGCCATTAAGCACATTTATCCATAATAAATTTAAACCCCAATTAACAGCCTGGATTTTTGGCTGCTTAAAGTATGTTCACCTCTGTAACATCAGGAAAACCCACTCCTATCTCTCTCCTGATGGAAATGCCTACAAACAAGGGACACTGCTGTAGCCAGGAGGATGCATAAGCCACACTTGCTTTGCTCCCTTCCATCAGTTCTGTGGTTTTAGATAAGATGCAAGAGAATATTTGTTGGACACAGGAATGCAGTTATGAATTGTCTTAATAGGAGCCAAACTCACTGGAGCTTGTGAGCTGCACCTGGAGTCACTAATCTCTTCAAGCAAATACTGAAAAGGAACTTGGGATTGGTCTGATGTGCCCTGGGTACAAAGTGCAGGGTTTATAACAGCTTGTGTCAGAAGGACAAAGCTCATGGCAGCAAAACAAAAGTTAGTCCTTGCTCTGGCAAAGCTCCAGTTTGACCTTTCCCAGGGTTTGGGATGATCATACAGACGTGATGAGGTGGCACATCAACTCCAGCATGGGGTGACTTGGCACATGCAGCAGTTGCCTATAGATGGGCTAAAACATGGGGAGGCTGCCCAAGTGCAGCTTCACCATGGGGGAGCATTCAGATGTGAGCAGCAAAGACCCCAGGACCCGTGGGAAATTATCCCAAATGTTCAGGGTGTTGTGATGAAATTCCAGGGAAATCAATGCACTGAAGAGCTTAGCACCAGGTCACTGATTTCTGGAATAGCACACAATTGGACTCTAGACCAAAAATGTAAGATGAGAAACACTGAAGCAAACAAAACCATCAGAATCCTAACAATTTATGTTTTGACTCAGAGTTTGGAGAACCATTTAATTTAAACGTTTTCCACACCTGTTTCCCCAGCTGAGCCAGAGAAACACATTGACAAGGAGAGACTCGGTGTTCACTTGTCACTTAATGATTTTCTTTCCTGAGAAAAATGGCATTGTCTTCAAAAAAAGTCGCATTTAGAAAATTTTCAGTCCATTAGTCAATAGTTTAGGGAAAAAAAGAAACCTAATTTAAAAAGATTGAAGCATTCTTTGTGGAAATGTCTTTTCCCCACACTTGTTTTAATGCAAAGATGACTTAGATTTTTTTTCAGCTCCTGCAGACAAGTCATATACCGTTGATTAGGCCAATAAACTGGCTGATTTCACTAGGACCCCCTGCACTGTGGGGTCAAATCTCGCTTTTAGTAACTGGCTGAATTTGTATGTAATCAATACAGGAGCAAATGTATCCTGGGTAACACAGGGGGAGGCACTACCCTGGGCATACTTTGGCCCAGCAATGCACACCACAGTAACCATAACAGAGCCAGGTGCCTCCTCAGATTTATGATCTGTGCCTTGACAATCCCTCTAAAGAGACCATAAAACTCTTCCAAACACTCCTGGGTGAAACACAACCAACCCATAGGATGAGATTTACTTTCAGCAGCTTTCATGTGTCCAAAGGGACCACAGGAAAATATATTTCCTAAGAAATGCATCGCCCCCCAAGTGCAGCATGGAGAGGGCAGAAGAGTGAAAATCTGTCAGACAAGTCTCTGCACAGTGGCCTGAGGAGGTTGGTGAAAGAGTGTTGTCTTGTTGCCTTGTTCAAACCACTGGCTACCATCCTGCACTCTTAGGAACTGGCTCACGTGCTACTGTGGATTGACTTGGGCTGGTGACTCCTCTGCTCCTTGCTTGTGCAGTGCCTTACACAAGGGAGTCCCAGGCAGCTACTTGTGCTCCAATACAGCATGGTAAAGCAATAATGAGGAGAAAGGAAATGAGAGACTCATCTTGAGAATATATATAATAATTACAGGGGGCCCAGGAGCTTGTAAAAGTAAATTACATCCTACATACACAGGACTTCTTCAACAGTAACACAAAGCTGTCCTGCATTTTCTGGACTATGTATGTCATGGAAGCACATACAAAAAGCCACTGCAATGAGTTGTGTTGCTGAAGGAGGAATTAGTTCAAGAATAAAGCTTATCATACATATATGAGATGTTTCCAGGATGCTAACCACATTAGGTGGTCAGCTCTCATTTGCTTAGCCTTCAGTAAAACATCTCTCACAGGTACAAATATCATCCTTGGAGAACTGGGGATTCTTCAAACAAAGATAATTTGGAGAATGAGGTAGGTGAAGTGGGGATGGTTTCACTGAGGTCGCACAGAGGTCAGTGAGAAGACTGCCTAGAAAAACTGGATGATAAGGCTTTATGTTGTATAAATGGGACAAAGAACAAACAGTGCAAGGTCAACTCTTTTAGACTAAGGATGAGGATTTCTGGCTGCATTTGGTTAACTTGACTCCATTCTGCCAAATGGATGTTGACATGGAAATAGTAGATGCAATTCCAAAATGTACAAGAAAAGTCATTCCAGTAGAGAGAAAACAATTTTAGTAATCTAATATAAAACATCTGGAATAGCCTGCAGTGCTGTTTAAGAAAGTTAATCAAGAAGAAAAGGAATAAAGGAAGAAATGAGAGGAATATGTCTTTTTCTTGGCTAATAAATTACAAATGGAGAGGCACCATGGTAGATATCTCTCTGAGAAACTCAAGGACGGAGAATAAGGGCAGTTAGGCTAAACCACAGCACTGATACCTGAACAAAGGGTATAAGCTGCTTCTGAGGATGTGAAGGGCTGCACCTTTTCTTGTGCTGTGCCTTGTACCTTCCAGCACTGGAGCAGGGGCTGTCTCCACCCTCCTCTTAGCTAATGGAGCACAGGCAGTAACACCAACAGCCAGGCCACACAGCTCTGCAGGCTCCTGCAGCACTGCTGGGCTGGTTTAACTTTGGGCCAGAGCTGCACAGTCATTAATGTTTACAAAACAAGTTTCCAGGGAAGCAAAATTACACACCGAGGAAATAATAAGCAGCAATGTAATCAGATGTGAGAGGGAGATCATTTCATTACCTGAACCAGGCCTCATTATTCACCATTTTCCTGGCAAGAGCTGATAAATGCAGGCTAATGAATCTTCGCACTCGGACGAGCGAGAGGAGTGCCGGCTCGGTGCTGCTGCATGCTAAGCAGGACCAGAGGATCCAACTGTCAGCTGAAAGCCCAAAAAATAAAATATGAACTCATCCATTGCAGCACTGCAGTGAGAAGAGAGAGGGGTTTTAACCATGGTTGGCTTAGTCTTACAGAGTCACCTTGGCTCTGGGAGTGCCGTGGCTCCTATTTGGCCCAGAGGAGCAAACTGAACTCTAAACATCCCAAGAATATTAGGCTCTGTGAGCTGGCCAGAGTCAGCTCTTTAGGAAAAGCCTTTCAGGACCAACAGTATCAGCTGGAGACTTCTCAGTCCTGACAGTTAAATATCATCAGCAGCCTGGTCATGACACAAGGAAGATATCAACAGAGAAAGAGGCAACTGGATCAACATGTAAAAACATAGTAGCAGGACCTTTGCCCCCTTCTGTGGCACTGTTGTTTCATCAATATTGCTACTGTAGCTATCCCTTCCTTTAAAAGTTAGGGAAACAGGAAATACACCACTCAATATAGAAAATTATTTTAAAAAACAAACAAACAAAAAACCCCAAAACACAAACAAATGAAAAGCAATGCTAAAGAAACCATCAGAAAAGAGGATCAAATCTCTTGAACATAAACAAGTTCCAGAGTTGTGAAAACTACCTCTGCTTTTTCTATACTTTCTGCATGTGTCACAAGCAACATGGCTCCCAAATTTTATATGAATTTTATATGAAGAACCAGAACATTTGGCAAGGCTGCTCTGGAAGGAGCTTAGACACTAAGAGCTAACATAAGATGAAAACCTATTTAGAGAGGAACACACATGTCCTGACATTACAGGGAAATGCTGCCCTCATCTGTCTTCTGGTGACAAGGACAAGTTCTATTTACCTGCCTACTATGCCTAAAGCATTCATCACTTCCAGAATGAAAAGGTGACTCTAGTGGTGCAACCAGCTCCAAAGTCAGTGTGTGGACTGGAGACATTAGCTTTGGTGCTGGTGGTAACTGGAGTCAGTATAACCATGTTTGTGCAACAGGGTTTAAATGTAGACATTTCTCATTCTCTACATTGAAGATAGTGTCTCGGCAAAAAAGAAGAAAATGGCTTATAGGTTCTTCATAAAATTAGACCTAACAAAGAAAAAAAAATAATGCCAGGAGAGCAGAAATACTGTGTCAGAAATGGGGTTCAGCAAGAGTAGAGCAAACCCTGCTCCTGCAGTGATCTGAACACTAGTGCACAGGGCAGAGATTTGGGGATCTGATGCTTACAGCCCAGCCTGTTGGAGAAAGCACAGAGAACAAGGCTGGTTTGCCTCTTTCATCCACAGTGGTAAAAATCCATCTCTCTCTCATAAACAGACACAGATAGAGAGGAGGCACATTTTAAGCACTATCAGTGGCCCTCAGGAAGGTGAAATGAAGGAGAAAATGAACATGCATTCATATTTCATAAAAGTAGAAGCTTTGAAGTTGGAAAAAGACATCTAGTAGATAAAGTATAGCAGTAGCTAGTTCTGTATGGGTTTGGGGTGCAGAAAAGCATCTATTAAACCTCCTTCTGTGAGACAATGCTGCTGGCCAGCCCAGGTCTTCAGAAAGTGCTGTGGTGGTGAAAGTGCAGATCCCAGCATTTATCTGTTAGCATTTATAGAGCTCCAGAGCAGTACAGCTCTCAGATGGAAATGCTTCGTTACAAAGGCCTGTGTCTTTTAGTTCTTTTATTGAAGTTAGCCCTGTGGAAACTCCAAGATAAGAGCTGGAAAGTCCAATTCTGCTAGTTCCCAGCTCACTGACATTTCTCCTTGGTTGTGTCTTTCCCCCTTAACTCCCATTCCTTTTGATTTTATTTTGTAAATCCTGGATTTAATCAAAATCTGCACCTCCAAAATTGGATGTACAGTTTTCTGACACCTCAGAGGCTGGAGCATCATCCCAGCACAAGCAGATGGGTCTACAGTCAGCTGCAGGGTTTGGATTTCAGCTACATGATTTCTATCCTCCCACAGTAGTGTGGTCAGCTCTCAGCCAGCCAAAGCCTGGAGCTGGCCACAGGCACCGCACAGCCACAAGCTTTGTCCTCCCTGGAAAGCAGGTGGTGGAAACAAGGTTGGATGTTGCCTGGCCCACGAGTTCCACACTGTAAATCCAGGCTCGTGTCCCCACCTAAGGGAGATAGGCCAGCCAAAGCTTGCTAGAAACATTTTTGACCTACAAAGAAATGCTCACTGGAACATTTCTAATGGTTTCTGTATCTAATGCTACCTAGTTTCCTAGATGAAAAATTTCATAACAATCCTTCCAAACTGATTTTCATGGAAACATCAATCCCAAATGATCCTTTCTAAGATCACAAAAGAAGCAGTGCACTCAGGACCATCTAGCCTCAGACCCTCCAGCTGAACCCAGGATCCCTCCAGCAACTCACATTCCCACTAGTTTCAACCAGGTCACCAACTCCAGAGTTTGTCTGATGTCTCAGCAATCAGTCTCTCATTACAGCCTTTTTGCCTGGCACTTTAATATGATCTGTCATTTCACAGCCCAGTAGCTCCATCTGAACAGGTGGAATATGGCAGATTCCTCTCATTATTTTAGTCTTTGTCAAATAACTGTTGCTTTACTGTAATCCACATGTTTCTAGATTTTCCCCTAAGCATTCTCCTCTATCTGATCAGCTACATCAGTAACACTACTATATTACTCCTTTCCACATTGCTGTATGCCTTCCCAATCTGTCCTGTGCATATGACCAGTGTTTGGCCCTTTTGGCTCTTATTTGGAGTTTCCTCACTTGCTTTCAAAGTAATTGAACAATATTAAGCAAAGTAAAACTAAGGACCAAAATTCCTGGTGGTCATTTGCTTGATTTTAATCATTCTGGCCACATAACTCTTAGGGAAATTCTACCTGTCTTCATGCTAGCAGTATATTACTAGCATTAACACCAGGAGGCCTTTGTGGACGAACAAGGAGCTCCTGGACAAACTCAAACACAAAAAGGAAGCCTACAGAGCAGGGTAGGGATTGAATTGAGAGCAGCCCTGAGGAGAACAACTTGGGAGTGCTGATGTACAAAAAGCTGGACATGAGCCAGCAATGTGCTCCCACGGCCCAGAACACCAAAAATATCCCAGGCTGCATCAAAGGAAGTATGATCAGCAGGTCGAGGGAGGGAAGTCTGCCTCTACTCCACTCTCGTGGGACCCCATATGGAATTCTGCATCCAACTCTGGGCTCACCAACACAAGAAGGACCTGGACCTGATGGAGCAAGTCCAGAGCAAGGTCACAAAGTGAGCTGAGTCTCAGCTGAACTCTGAGGACTTGGGAGTGATGGTGTACAAATTGTCACAAAACTGTGATTGGGGCTGGAAAGGTCCAGTCACTGGGACAACTGGCCTGCCAAAATAACCTGCGGCCAGAGTAGCTTTAACAGGGCAGCTCTATTCGTATCTGAACCCTTGGCTTACAGCCTCCCAGGCCTCCAACAGATACTCCAGCTGTCTTCATAGCACATTTGGGACTGGGTAACAGGGACCTTCCCATACGGCCAGTCTGACTTAAAGCTCACACTGTTCAACAGCTGCCAGCAGGACCCAGCTGCTCTGCAGTGCAGCCACAGAGCAGCGAGGAGAGGGGCAGGGGTCTCTCCCGGCCGCTGGCAGCCCCCGTGCCGGGAGTGGAGGTGCAGCCACGGGCACACGCTGCTCTCTGCTGGCTGAGAGCAAACCCGCCCGCTGCGCGGAGCCGAGGGGGGACACGTGAAATTAAATACCTTTTTTTAATTTTTTATTTCACTTCATGCTTATAAACAGTCTCTGCCACGGGAACAACTTCGGGGTTTTCAATCTGTTTTCTCAATCTTAGCTCCTAACTAATCGCTTTATATACTTATAAAAGTGCCAGTTGAAATATCTGTTCTTAAATACTTCCATGCTATAGATGAGCCTTATTTTAACTGCAAACGTGTGTGTTCTCATTCCTGACAGAAAACAGACTTGCATTTTGAGTCAATTCAAAGCAAATGTACTACTCTTGTACTTCTACTCTTCTCTTTCCATGAGTTTTTCTTTCACTCCTCCTTAGCTGGATCCAAAGTGGAACCATTTGCTTTTTTCCTCTCAAAGTAATAAGAAACAAATTCCAGGCATTTCAATCACCTGCTCTGCACAGAGCACCCTCCCTTAGCAGGAATGCTGCACTGGTTGACACTGCTGATGTTTCAATCCAACAAACACCAGAGTGTTGGGTACCACCAGTTTGGATGGGTGAGGAATATCCAGGTCTGCTGGGTCCACAGAAGCACTGAGGGACACTACTTCCTCATGTAACCACCAGGGGCTACTGAACAACCCTATCTGCTGGGCCAGAGCCATCATGGCTCTGGTGAGGAATACGAATGCCAGGTTTGAAATACTCTCTAAAACTCTTCAGCAGATACCAGCAGTCAGCAACATAAGGAGTAAATCAGCTCACACAAAGAGAGCAACAGAAGCTGGATATAACCAGGAAGATGTCAGATATTCACACATAGAAAAGGATCCCAGCTCTGCCAGGAGAGTGAACTTTGCCTTCAGAACTGGGGTATTTTCTTACCTCGGAGGAAGGAGGAAGCACCAAAACAGGAGCCCCAGCCCTTGAGAAATTGCAGTCTGTCACTCCTCTGGGAGGCTTTGGTAGGGTAACATCAGGAAAACAATTCCCAGAAGCCCATAAGTCCTCTGTGCATCAAAAGGGGCTTCTTGCAGGGCAGTAGATGGCTGGTATTAGCTTACAGCATCTCTTTGGCAAAAATTTTCCTGAATTCTTTCTCAAGGTGGTCTGTTCAGTCTGCTTGTGCACCACCTCAGTGCTCTCACTCATTATTTGACTAACTTCTCTCTCCTTCCCAGGTATGAACTGTTGCTCACTGCATCACCACCAGTGGATGGTGCATTGAGGGCTGAGCACTCCAGCTTTGCAACCTCCCTCCTGCTCCCAGCCTCTCCAGGCTAGTGACAGCACCCTTTTCTGATGGTTTGTAGCTAAACCGTGATCCTAGAGCAGCTGGAGTGCAGGAAAAGGGTCCTCTTCACCAGCTTCTAATCCCACAGTCCTTTTTATAAATTCCCACTCAATTACTTTCTGTACTTTCTTAGCCCACTCCAAGACAGGACTACTGCACTTCTATAAGAAAAGACTTCCTGGAAATTGAATCTTTCCAGTTCAAGCTCTCAAAGGCTTAGGATCATAGAAGCACTGGTGGCATTCCGTTCCTCCCAATGGCTCCCCACCAACTCCAGACAAAACACTAAAAGTGTCCAGGTCCAAACTCATTAAAAACAGAAAAATCACATTTTATTTGCCAGCTCCAAAATGATTAAAAACAGGAAATCACATTTCATTTGCCATAAAGTGTTGATTTATCACAAAAAGTACCAGTATAAAACATACACCAAGGTATGCAGCTTGGGCAACAAGCCACTATCCACACTCCTTCATGTCCAGAAAAAATGACAAAGCCCTGAGAGGAAGTGACAGCTACATACCCTGCTGCATTGTTCCCAAGGAACAATTATCACAGTAAGAGAGACGTTCCTCAGCACACCAAATGTGTTTATTCTATCCATAGGGAGTTTTTTCCCTTTATCAGGAATTCACTTGTATTACAAGTGAAGTTAGGTTCTCTTAACCCAACACCCTCCTGCCTAGGTAGATGCCCAAGTCTGTTTTCCTAACTGCATTACAAACTTCATAACTTTTTATTAATCTCATGATTTTAGCAGATTTTGGAGTAACCGCACTACAATGCAGTTATAACCTTCACTTTAAGTAAAGTTCTGCTTCTTTTGTCCCTACTGCGACACTGATAACACTGTTTGAATCTTTAAAAAAGCACTTTGGGTCTCCTTTGGAAGGGAAACCCCAAATCTGTGTGAAAGATGCAGAAAACAAACTGAAAGATAAAGCTTTGGTAAGAGTAGGAGAGCAGACACACCAGAACTCAGTGGTTACTCTTTCATTCTGCAGATCCCAATGACAGAATATGGAAACATGGGATTTTTGAATTACAGACAAATGAATGCTAAGCACAGGGCATGACAACAAAAGATGGCTCTTTGGGGATCCCAAGGGAAATAATGACAGATAAAAAGCAGCCTGCTTTTCACCACGTTGAAGTCTT
Organism: Platyrinchus mystaceus; assembly: GCA_035041135.1. Taxonomy (NCBI): domain Eukaryota; kingdom Metazoa; phylum Chordata; class Aves; order Passeriformes; family Tyrannidae; genus Platyrinchus; species Platyrinchus mystaceus. The sequence continues at coordinate 8,290,861 of JAWWLV010000158.1, read as the reverse complement.
ATTTCCTGTGATGGAAATTTTTTGCCACTCAACATTTATATTTCTTTAGACAATAAACCCACACACACACAAACACACATAGTACTCAACATCAAATCCTGAGCAGCCTCACAGCACACTGAGCAAGACTTAGAGAAAAGTTATTTGTGTTCCCTGAGCTACAGTGCCAGGCAGCAGCACAACCATTCACCTCTGATGACCACACACCACTGTGGATGACAGAGCACATTAGAAGGCAGTAACTGCACATCAGGGCACACATGCACAGCACCTTTGGGCTCAAATTCCTGTAGCTGAGGAGTACCTGAATGTGGCTTTACTCTCTTCCACTCCCGTACCTGCAGTCCAGCTGGATACCAGTTGGGTGGGATTAAGCCTGCCCAGTCTAGCAGCCTGGGGGAGCCTGCAATGTATTATCCTGCCCTCTCAACCTAGATAGCTGGTGAGATCTCAGTGCCTAATTTACCTGTTCTTCCCCAAAGACTAAAGCCCTAAAAATAAATAATATGGCTCGCTTTTGTCTGGGGACTGGATTTTGAAGGGCAGGGGGTTCATTTCCTTTTTTTCTTTTTCTTTTTTTTTTTTTTTTTTTTATCGTCCCTTTCTAATATTAAAAGACAAAACCCACATAATACGTTCAAAAATTGTCATCCAAACAGCTATCTCATTATTGTGTGTATATATAGCCAAACACAGTAGGAATCTCGTGTTCCTTTTCCTTTTTGGGATCTACAATGTGGCTGTATCGCTCTCCTCGGTGACGTTCCAGGTAGGGGCCCCAGTTTGCTGCAGGCCGGCAGCAGCTCACAATGCGCTGGAAAGCAAAACCAAGCACGACTTTAGTCCAGGCTACTATTAAAATTCAGTGAAGGTGTAACTCGAGGTGTGCACTGCAACTCAACAAATGGCAAATCAACAAAGTTGTTTAGAATCTTTCCAAATATCTTTGGGGTCAGTGGATTCTGGATACTGAAGTGAAAAAACAGAGAAAGCTGTGACCAACAGGACTGGTTGGCAAAGCTTGGCAAGTGCAACATACCTCAGATCTGGCACTTGCTTGTTTCTGTGAGGAATGGGATGTAAAGCTCCCAAAAATTATATGGGGATATAAAGCAATAAAAATTCTCCAGAGAATTTAAAGGAGCTGAAATAACACAGAACCCATGAAAATCACTCTTGAATGTGTGTGCACTCCCAGAGAATCAGACTTTATCTTCTTATCAGAACACAGTAAATTTGCCCCTGCTACAACTACCAGAGATGTGTTTTGGTCTAAAAATCCAATTAACAGACATGTCAAAGTAGTAAATGTGTTGGAGAAAAAAAAGCACAGGTAGTCCTGATAATGCCAAAGAAATTAAGATTTGAGGCTATGACAGGTTTTTTTGCACCCTTACCTCATAAAGTGTTCCTTCAGCTTTAACTATTTTTACAATAGCAACAATGGGAATCCAGATGACGCAGAAGATGATCATGCACCAGCCAACAGCAGTTCCCCAGGTTGGATACGGCACTGAGCCATAAAAAGGACGTGAAAATGTGGCCAAAGACCAGATCAAAATAGCCTATTAAAAAATGATGAAAAGAATAAGAGAGAAAAGCAGATTTCCAGCAGCCTTGAACTTGCAATCTGTTTCCAAATTGGTTCCAAAAAAAGCGCTGTCTACAAGTTGTGCACAGTTCAATTTTGCTTTCCTAGTGTGAGAACGGTTGTGCAGGATTTGGTGTTCACTCACAGCCAAACAACAAGTACAAAGGGCAGAACTGAAAGCTGACACTGATGTACACCCTAACACTAAGTACATCTGTGTTTAAACACAAATTGATCTCTGGGTTCTCTTGAAATCTTATGTTGGATAATATACCTGCTGTTGGATGAGCCTTTGTCTATATGTTTTGTGTGTTCCCATGTTCAGTTATTTATGGGAATACAGGAAAGAATCTAAGATTTGAAGTTGGCAAATATTGCTGCAGAAATTAGACATTTTTAAGCAGCATTTTCTAAACTTTTGTCTGGACATATTAAAGGTAATGTGCTGGAAAGAGTGACTTACCACTCTTCCTGGATTTGGGATATTAATAAATTCTCTCACACTAACATAATCCACCATCACATCACAATTAGAAGAGTAATGAAAAACCGAGACATGTTACAGGACATAAATAAGTCTCAGTTAGACAGGAGAACAACTGGACATCCAAAGATTCAAGCCAGGAATCTGTTCCAAAAATGGGATTTCCCTCAAAAGGGAAAAATTCAAGTTTTCAAAACATTTTCTTAGTCAAAAATTAAGATAATCTATCCGCCAAGACAAATGATCTGGTTGCTCTCTTAGTCCTTGGGAGCGTAGACCCAGCTCACTAGGAACTGATCTAAATTTGCAGCCTCTCCTAAGAGAGAATCCAAGCAGGGGGGAATGTATCAGAAAGCAGAGACAGTATTTCCTTCACTGGCACAGCCCTACCCTGTCTTTATACACAGAGCCTGGGCATTCAGCCCTGAATCTTCATGTGGAAACCTCTTCAATATCAAATTCCTAAATTCTGTCACACTAACACAATCCAGTCAACTGCACTCACCACTAATAGAACAGGAGTAATGAAAAACCAGCACATTCTCCACCACAGCCAGAACAAACGGCTCTTCTTTCCAATCATCATTTCAATGTCTTCAATGAACCTGTTTCCTCCTGTTGAAAGACAATCATAGGGCACATTGTAAAGCAGGTGCCTCCCTTGCGGGTGTGGCTACTCAAACGAAAAAAGGCAATGATCAAGGACAGTTTCTCCAGTTCTGTGGTAATTGTTAAAGCTTTTCTAACGGTTAAGTATTTATTGCAGTAATTAGCATTTGATATTCCTGGCAATGTTCAAGGCCAGGTTGGATGGAGCTTTGAGCAACCTGGTCTAGTTGAAGGTGTTCCTGCCTGTGGCAGGGGGATTGGAACAAGATGACCTTTAAGGTCTCTTCCAACCCAAACCATGCTGTGGTTCTATGGTATACACTGTGCCTGGAATTGCTTAGTCAAATTATGGATTTTCAATGTAAATAATTTACCGTAAATGTAGACAATGCCTACTATCTCCAGGACAGCTGAAAAAAGGATTCCCCATCCAGCACAAAAATGATCTATTAGGTTCACCCAGTAAATTCCTGCCTGTAAAACAAACATTAGAGGTTAAAATTTGAGTAGTAACACATTTGTGCAAATAAAATAAATTGCATTTGTTCAAGGCAGTTTAACTGATCACCACTCTGAGTTTCTTAAATTCCTAGTACTTCAGGTTAAATACATGTTTGTAGTATTATTATGTTTGAACACTTCTACGTAAGGTTGAAAAGCACATCTGACAAAATATCAAACCCAAGACATATGTATATGCAGAGTATATGTAAAGAGCTGAAAGCAAGATTTAAACTTGGAGCTTACAGTAATAAAGCTGGTGCTGAAGTTTTAATACTGAGCCACAGCAACACCTACACCAGCTATCAGTTCTGGGGGGCTTCTATACTCCTACGTGCACAAGTTCTCCATGTGGGTTAAACACAGCTTTTAACACCAGCGCTCAATTACAGGATCACAGCAAAGGGAACAAGCTTTAAGCCATTTCACACTCTTGGGTACTAAGTCCCTTGCAAGCTTCCCTGCCACCGCGTTTTATGACTTACATACTTTGCTTGACCATACAAGCAACTATTTACCACAATTGTCTTCTTCACATTGTCAGACTAATTACACACATAAATCTGCATTTCTAGATGGAATAATTACAGTGAACCCTTGTAGCCTTAAAAGCAATTGCCTCAAGAAAAATTCCTTCTCTTTATGTCTATTTATATATATACACACACGCAGGAGAAGTAACCATACAATCTACAGATACTTGTGAGCTAATGAGTTTTTATGACATGAATAGGCCATTTCTCAATTCCTGTCCTGTTTGATAGTCAGTTCTGAACAAAAAGATCCCGTTGACATTTATCAGCGGTACCCACAGTGCTGCGGACACGCTTTGTGCATATACTCGTGATTACACAAACTCCTGAACTGATGAACGATAAATCAGGCTGATGGTTCACAGGCTCTGCACAGGCCTTCTATTTAAAAGCATGTCTCAGTTCAATAATCACAGAAAACCTTAGGTTCTGCAAGCTTCCCTCTAGAAATTTCTTATTTTTGTGCCCAGGCACACTGGCAGAATTCGAGTCTCTAATATTGATCCATGCCGGCAGGAACAGTTGGAAAGGGTATTTTGATTTGGGTCCATCACTTGCAGCATAACTAAACTCACTACCAAAAAATAATTTCATGTCTTACCTGAGTAACACAGATAAGCCCAAGAAAAAAGAGCACTAAGCACACACCCATGGTTACAGGGATTCTTAATTTTTTCATCAATTTGGGATACAAATCCTGAATGCTGGTTGTAAGTGTTTCTGCAAAGAAAGTAGTGGGGAGTTTGAGCAGCATAATTAAAAAAGGCAATGGTCATTTGAAAAGCCATGAGTCACTTAAAACACCACTCACCTACGGAGGCAAACTGGGAGTCAAGGCCCAAGAGCAGAAGCATGAAGAAAAACAAAAAGGACCACAGAGGAGAAACTGGTAACTTGGAGAGAGCCTCTGGGTAGGCTACAAATGCAAGATTAAATCCTGGAAAGTGGTGGAAAGAAGAATGTTACTGTCATGCCTTGGTCAATGCAAGTCCCAATACCAACAGCGTGACACTTTGCCTACCTGAGTTCACGACCTCGGAGACGGGTCTCTCGGACACGAATGCCATGTGTCCCAAGATGGAGAACACTGCAAACCCAGCAAATACGCTGGTGACGCAGTTGGTTACACAAACTAAAATAGCATCCATGTAGCAGTTGTTGTGGAACCTGTTGTACGAAGACAATGCAACAAGCCCTCCCCATGCCACAGACAGGGAGTAAAATATCTGGGTAGCTGCATCTTTCCAAACCTACCAAAAATAAGAACAGGAGAATTACTCTATAACGAAGAGTACTTACCTTAAATATTTAACTCTGCCCTCTGTTGAAGCTCAAAGGTGGTTTTTTTTCATTTAGTCTGAATATCTAATTCTATTTCATATGAATTTTAGGGTAGGTGGGATATAGTACGCTGGTGACCTTGAAGTCTCAAACACAAACAATATCTTGTCTCCAAAGGTCACATCCCAAGTATGTTGCCAAATACTTAAATATTATTGGACTGGCTAGCCCTAAAGAAGAGATTCACTTTGTTCACATATGAGGGTTGTTGAGATATGAATCCTGTCACAGTGCCAACAAATAAAGGAAACCAAGACTGCCCTGCAGGAGTGAGAACTTCCATGTACTCTCCCACTTGTGTTCCTCACGCCATGACCCAAACAAACCACTTCTGCCTCTGCTGCAGCCCCTTAGTTAGTGCCAAGCCACAAATAAACACCACAAATAAACATCACACTTAATGCCTGCTTTTGACAAAACTGAAATAACAAATATTGGCATAAGCCAGAACAAAAGAAGCCCAGGTTTTCTTTGCACAAGGTGCCCTTCCTGGTGCACCTAATTACCCAAGACAATTTCTTGGGCAAGGCACAGCCTGAATTTCAAACTCAGGGATCCCTTCAGCCTTCTGATAAAGTCCCTTAAAATTATCAGCAAGGACTTTTTCAGCAGGCCTTGTTGAGATGAAACTCCAGCATGACCACTCAAAGCTGATCAGAGGCAATATCACAGTTGTTGTCACTGTCTGGTGCAGCAGGGAGGGGGCAGAGAGTGACTATTTTTTAAATTGAGAGTAGCTAGAATAGAGGAGCCTAAACTTCCTAGCCCATACAAAATACAGGGCAGGACACGAAGAAGCACCTGACCGGATAAAAAAAGAAGTTGCTCTGCAAGCAGCAAGCCCAGAGAGCCACAGAAGTGTGTCACACTTCTGGGGCTGACGCTACCTCTCACCTCTGCCTCCATCAGCTTGGTGAAGTTGGACTGTCTCCCAATGTAGTATTGAATGCCATCCATAGAACCTTCCAGAGTGGCACCTCTCACCAGCAGGATGAACAGGATGACATATGGGAAGAGTGCAGTAAAGTAGACAACCTGCAGAAAGACGGGCAGGGAATGAGGGGATGCACACCTTAGGAATGAGGGGATGCAGGGATGCACAGACCTCTGTGGAGGAGGAATGGACAGGCTTTAAGCTAAGGTCTGCTGGCACAAAAGAAAAACAGGCAAGCACGGAAGCGAACACATGCCAACCATCAAACCATCTGGCTTAGCCGGTTCTTGAGCTGCATTCCAGCACAAGCAGAAGGCCCAAGCCACATATCCACTTTTCAGATAGCACTTCACCAGTTTCAGAAATGTGTTTTTCTGACATGAGTTACTGCTGTACCAAGGTCTGAACTCAGAGGTTCTCTTGCTAAGTAACGCTTCTAGAAAGAGAAAACTGAAAGCTAGTTAAAATTAGGTGACCAGTGTGCAATTATCTCCTGATAATTCTGACTGAAGACTGAAACCTACTCCCCTGCCTCCCTCACCCCCTTCACCCTCAAAAAAAAATAAAAAAAAATAAAATTAAAAAAAAAAAAATCACCATTCTGGATGCTTTCTTTACTGAGAACAAGTACTTTCAGGTTCTTTCAGACACAGATCTATTCTGTTGTTTGTCTAGAGTGATGGGATCCAGGCCAGCAGCAGGGCTATTGTCACACAGGCTACATGCCACAATACTCTTGTTTCTTGAGTCTTAGTTTCAGTGTTATGCAGACAGATAATTGACCCGGTACTGCTGGTTACACCAAGCTATAGCATTGCACCATCATGTGGTGAGTCTGCCATTTCTGAAGACTTCCTTCATGTTTGCCTAGAATAGACAATTCTTTCTGCTTTTCATCTTTGCCTTGTTCCTGCCCAGCTAGATTCTTCTGAGTCTTACCCTACTAATCCCCAGAGAAGCTTACTTTTGTGCCTGAAGAGAAGTGACAAGAGGAATAGCCAACTAGGCACCCAAAGAACGTGAGATTAAGAGGAGCCATGTGACCAAACATCTGTGGCTGGGAAAGCACAGATACTCCACCCCAAAGTGCTGAGACAGAGGGCAGAAAGCTCCAAATACAAAGGAAAACAGGAGGAAACATCAGCCTGAGGAGAGAAGGGCAGGCAGCAAGGAACCATGGAAAGGCACAATGACAAAAGGAAACAAAAAAAAAAGTCAGTGCAGAAAAGGTGAAAGAAAGAATGAAAGGAATTCAGAATGAAGAAATAAACGAGGGAGATGCAATGTGGAGGTGAGAAAGGAGTATGGGAAGAAAGGAAGTAAACCAGGAAAAGGACCTCAGGCAGGGAAGAATGAAAGTCAGCCTGCCTGAAGTCAACATAGCACAAGGAAAAGCCCAGGCAGCCGTGCTCCATAGGATGGGAGCTCAGCAGAGCCAGAGTCTGAAAACAAGCATCAATGAACCTGGTCCCTGAAAACAGCTTCAGTTCTTGAAAACAAACAACGTTTCACAATCTGGCAGGAACCTGCACGTGCACATCTGTTAGCAGGACCTGACCTGTATTGTCCAAATGTCTCAACTACACTGGAGGTGCAAATAATCATCGGGTGTTCCCAGGGCGTGTGCCGTCACATGCACACATCCATCACACAGCCCAGGTGACTGCCAAAACGCAGCTGGAATCACCGGCATGACAGCAACATCCCAAAATACAGGGCAGCCCTGCTGGAGTTGAGGCCCATGTGTTAAGTAATGGCCATGTAATCAGCACCTTACTCATATTTTATGTAACAGTTAGGAAGCCAAGGAGCAGGAGGAAAGCTGAGTCCAGCAGAGGGTGGTGGGTTAGAACTGCATCCTGCCTTGTGCTAACCTTCCTTGAGTCCAACTGACATTAGATGGGCAGGATCAGGCAAAAAGTCTGCTACTTGCTCTTCCCCACATACCTTTCCAGAAGATTTTATTCCTTTGAACAAGGCAGCTGCAACAATCATCCAGGACAGGAGGAGGCAGAGAGCCAGGTACCACACGATGTTGCCAGTCTCATCCAGCCCACTTGAGCGCTGAAGAGCCACTTTACTGAAAGCACAGAGTGCTCCCATGAGAAGAGGGTGACAGCAACACACTCCTTTTCAGCTGCTTCTTGGAAGAAAGTGAGCTGGTGCTGGTGTCTGCTGATGTTACAAGATACTGCATCCTCTTTCAGGAGTGTGCAGTTAGAATTGCATGATTGGCATTGAAAAACTGAGTATTTAACTGTGTTTTCCCCCTTACCAACTCTCAGCTCTCCATGCATCATCCATAAGGCCCACCACAGCTCTTCTGTGCTAATTGTGAAATTCTGACAGCAAGACAAGAGCCCATAGGAATCAGTTTCCAGGAACCCAGGGAACATGAGACAAATTGAAACCATGGGGCTAAAGAAATGGCAATTTCACACCAGGCCCAGATTCAGAATAAGGTGAATATATTTTGCACAGTAACTCTTCAGAAAAAAAGTGTATGCTATATATAAAGATGCTAAGTAGTCCCTACTACGACTCCAGAGAATAGAACTTCTTTAAAACTGGAATATTTTTCAGTTTCCTACAGATTGACTCACTTGCTTCTCTTTCCACATATATTTTTTTTTATAAAGGCCAGATTTATCAATGAAATTTTAAGTCTCTTCTCCACCAATTTGCATGCCCCCAACCCTTGAGTAGATTTTTTTTCTGGGCCCCAAAATAAGACAAAAAATAAAAGGTACATCCAAAGCCACAATGTATAATAAAGTTTTTTTAACAATTTTTTAAAAATATTTACTTACTTCCAGTATTGCTCGCTAGGAAATTGCACAGGTTTGTAGTTTATGGTGCCGTTTATACACGTGAGATTGTTGCTTGTGACAAACGTGTAGTTTGCATGAATGATTTCTCCATGTAAGGTTGTATTGCAGTCATTTACTGAAAGCAAGAAAAAGGAATCACTAACACTGTGATGACTAGTATAACAAATACATTTTTCAAAGTTACAGCTTCAGTTTGCCTACTAACCATACTTAGAAACAAACCTGAACTATCATTTGCAGCTGTGACTTTGTTACTTGACTGTAAATCAAAACACCAAGAATCTGGTGTGTTCACCATGTTTCACTTATCCTCAAGAGTACTTGCAAAAATCAGAACTGAGGATAGTAAAGATTGTAGCCTTGCTTACTCTATGAAAACCTTTGTCCCAAATTTACACACAGATCATCTGCTAGCAACTTCATCTTATTGCCACAGAGGGCTTATTAGAGCTCTTTAAACATTTTCCTCCATTTCCTTGGAGGGGTGTGGGAGGAACGGGCACTGTTTGGCTTTGGGAATTTTTTGCCAGCACATACACTAAAGAACATTTTATCAGCATTCATATCAGCATTTACTGGAAAAGTCTCGTTGAAGTCCATTTCAGGACAGCTTCTTCAATTCAGTGTTATATTCCTCCAGCACTTACAAATTTTATACTGAAATATTATTTTGTTTTGTCCATAAGCAAGCGTCAACTTTTTGTTACATAAAGCATCTTAACTTCATTTTATGAAACCTGTGAATCTTAGAAGAGATTTTCAGATGTGTGGCTGGGTTACATTTACATTAACACTGTAAACAATGCAATCCATCCAGATCCTGTCCTTGTTATTTTAATAATCTCAGAGGTTACCTGGCAAGACATTTCCAGCTGCTAACTACTAATTACCTCACCAACTTCACCTTTTGCCTTAAACTGGTCAGGTATGGAAACTGATGAGATAACAAGTATTTGGCCTTACATCTGCTGCCAAACATCAAGAACAATAGTGTGGAGATACTTTCCAAAGAGTTAATGAAGTGTGAAACCAGTGCCTCACTGGTGCTCAGGATTACCATAGCCACAGGGAAGGTAAGGGGCAATGAAAAAAAAACGACAGAAACTACAGCAGTAACACTTGTCTCATGGAAGGAAGGTATTTGCTAGCCACGAAGCCTGATGAAATGGAAATGCAGTATGTACTAGAAAAAAACTGAGGTTTTAAAGGAGAAAAAAGGATCCAACGAGGTGGTTTCAGCCCAGTTCTCTGCAGATTTCTCATGCACTCAGACCTGGCGGCAGGGAAGCAGATAAGCATCACTGCTGTGTGTTCAGAGACAAAACTCCGGGAAGGACTTTTCAAGCCCTAGGTAGCTGTCTTGCTTCTATAGTTTCTCTGAGAAAACAGTAAAATTTCCGAAAACAGTAATATTAAATTTTATCTGTTGGGTACGGTACCTATTCGTGTCTTGCTGCAGAATTCATCTGCCCAGGAAAAGCATTCTGACCATGGTAGCACTTTTTGAAATGAGGCAAATAAGTAGTAGAGTGCATAAGCAATGATAACGTTGTAGTAGACTGTCACAAATGCTGAGATGATGACCATAGTGAAGCCCACACCTAGGAAAGAGAAAGACATAATGTCTTAACTACCTCAAACCCAGGTTTAAAAAAACAAAACCAAAGAAAACCAAACTAACAAACCCCAAACAAATGGCCTTTACTTGACTTTTAAAAGGCTACCTGTGAAAAAGCTGAGGTTATTTTCTGTTTGGTTTTTAAATTATTTTTAAAAGTAAGCAGCAAAAGGGTAAAGTCATGAAATGATGGATATGATCCAAACTGACCATCTCAAAAACAGTTTTTACACAGAATTTGAATCAGGCCCATAGAAAAATTAGACTAGTTGCTAAGTCCAAGTCTAAAGGAGAAATTCAGTATTTTGTTCTCTCTCAGTTCAGAAAGAAGCCTAGTAAAAAAAAAGAAACTGTACAGGGACTACGTAAGCCATTTTAAAGATTCCACTGTAATAAAGGCTTTTGACAATAAATGAGCAGCAACACAGAACAGTAAATCTGTGTTTATACTACTGTTCTCCCATTTTGCTAAAATTAGTTTTGTTCTGCTAGTTTGGGAAAACCTGACAAACTGTTTCAATCATATATTTAAGTTTCTGTCTTCACAGACATATAAAAGACTTGTTTTTAAAACTTTTGCCTTTAATGCACTGCTCTCATGAAAGGTTGCTTGTGCTGCAGAACAGAGACTGACCAAAAGAATAAACGTTGTGGCAACCAGTTTCTATGGAAGGTAGCAAGCAAAATTCTTATTGCATCAGAAAGAAACTTCCTTGTTCCTACACTAATTCCTCTGGTAGATAAAGAGGACAAACAAGACCAATTGCATAGTCCTTTACACCCATGGCACAGGACTGGGATGGATAGGAGTGAGTAAAGCACATGGTTAGTTGTTTCCAAACAAATCTCCCTATGAAATGCAAACCCTCTCAGAGACAGGCAAACTACCACTACAGACTGCAAAGACTTCTCTTATCTCAAGAGGCACCTCATCTTACAAAAGCAGAGTCTAGGCTATTTAATCACACCAGCAGATGACTCCCAAGGCAGTTGCTGGATGACTATGTGCACAGCATTTCACACAGACCAGGCCCACATGCCTGTGCCAACACTGGCAGCCAAATACTGAATTAGTCCATCCAACACAGAACTGCCTTGCAAGCTACACTGGATATGAAACATAAAGAAACAGTGATAAATTCAACTTCTGAAAATTATTTTTGATCTGTTGCCCATAGTACCTGTTGTTTTACTGAGGTTTTCCCTCAGATGGCAAACAGGGTTATCTTCTTCTGGCTGCAGTGAGGGTGATGTGTTGCTTAACACCACGAGAATAGTTGATAAAACCTCTCACAAATTACAACCTTTTCAGGGAAATCTTTGATCAGCATCTGGTTATTAACTGAATAATAAGGAAGTATGTACCTGGGAACATAGCACTGACCTTGTAACTCTGGGAATAGTCACTACATGAAAATCGGCATCTCAGAATTAGTAACTTTTTGAAGAAATCATTAATTCACATCAGTTTGTTAAGAGAATAAAAATTATCTAAGGAAGCATAACAAAACCAACCTTGAAACAATGGTAGTATTCTCCAGATGGAAATGGGCCCTAGACTGGCAAACTGCCCAAGGGAACATTCCATGAAAAATAGGGGCAAGCCAGCTAATGCCAACATCAGGCTGTAGGGGATCAGAAAAGCACCTGAGGGGAAAGAAGGGGGAAAAAAACACAATTACACACACACAGAAAACGATTTTTTAGTATTCACCAATTTTATCAAATTTTATACTCCCCCTTTTTCCCCTCCTCAAATATCCCACTATAGGTTTGGCGTTTTTTTCAGAATAGAGAGATTTGTTTCTAAATTGTGTTTTCTATAAGACTAAGTAGTACCTGCAGTGGAGAGATACAGATAGTCAGAAGAACTGCTGATTTACAAAGGAAGGTTTCTATTATAGAAATTAAAGAATTTGACAAAAACTACTGAAGACACAGCACTCTTATACAAACAGCAACACTGCTCAGCTGTAGGCACCGTCAGCCTTGTCTATTTCTATTTACTCTTCCAGCTTTTAAAAAGGAACAGAACCATTCCTTTATATACTTAGCTGTGATTTCCAACTGCCCTGTTCGAGCAGCTACTAGACATCAAAGCATGAAAGTTATTTTCTATGGTTGGCCGAGTCCTGTGTCAAACAGCATCTCAGTGTGGCTCTTGTTCAAGCCCATTTTAAAGTGTAGGTTAACCCGATATCATTGAGCGTCCTGTTCTGTGAAAGGGACTGGCACTTCTTTGTATGTTCATAGAAGATGGGGAAAGTGAGAGCACAAGTTTCATAAACACAACCTGATATCCCTGCAGAAATCTGTCCTCGTCATTCTCAGTGAATTTAAAGCAGCCAAGGACCCAGTTCTGCAAGGAACTGCAAATACCTGATGTAATTTCGTGAAGTAAGTTGTTCCACAGAATTAACTGGATTACTCCTGTGTTTCAAAACAAGGATGTAACAGCTGTCTTTATCAATCACGGGCAAGGAGCACAGAGAAGGATGCAAGCAGCAGCACAAATATGCTTTAAATGAAACGTTTTCTGCTGCAGCAGATAAAGATCTAGTACAAGGCTGGTGTCACAACTTATTTTGTTTTCACAATTTTCTTCAACAAAATGCAACCTGGCCAAACTCACTCCAATAAAACTTCTGTACTGAGACTGCCTCCTTATGATCCACAAGCACAGCTCTATGGGCTGTGCTGCATTTACAGTCCAGAATTTGACTTCAAGGACTGTTAGACAGAGCAAATAGGTACACTCAAGTAAGTTCTCTGCAGTTACTTGGCATTTATGCTCTCTTTAATTACCAGTGGTAGCCTGGCAAGTAGATAAAGCTCTGGAATATCAGCCAGGGAAGCCAGTGCCTTCACTTGGCTTTGCCACTATTTCATTTTGTAAGCAGATAGAGGCTCTCTCTGCCTCGCACTTCCAAAGTATCTGATTGAGATAATTATTGAGCCTGGATAATTATTCCAGCTTAGCTTGTTTGCATGGCAAAACAAAGGTGCAGAAAGGATTCAACTGTTCTCTATAACATACCAGGGAGGTAAGCACTAGGAAGGGAGAATAACTATTTAGGTAAGCAGAGGATATTGGCACACTGACAAAAAGGTGCATATTGGTTGTGAGTAAATCAGAAGAGTTCTGGAACTCTCAGGTGGAATCAAGCAGTTAAAACTAAATACTATTTCCCTCAGCTGGTACCCAAAAAGCACATAGATGTCTCTTGCTCCTTTTCCCTTTCCCATGAGCAGGCACTATCCCAGTTCTCAGGGTGATTCTCACATCCAGCTTTGAGAAACGTGCCCAGCCTCAGGGCTGGCCCTTGGAGCTTGTCCTCCCCCTCCCTTGGGGATAGCAAGGCGTGCCCACCCGACATTGCCATTCAGCACAGATACCTCCGCCATTCTGGTAGGTGAGGTAGGGAAAGCGCCAGACGTTGCCCAGGCCCACGGCGTAGCCCACCATGGAGAGCAGGTAATCGCCTTTGCTTGACCAGTTGCCACGCTCCTTGTTCTCATCGCCATCACTGGAATGGGAATCTTTTTCATGTGACAAACTGAAGTCCTTGGAAGAGAAGAGGGAAGGCTTGTGATCACCCCACGGGCAAGCAGGACAGTCATATCCACATTTCTCTGTCCAGGGCAGCACCTTGGCATCGCTGGGCAGGGCAGCTAGACAGGGTGGGCAGAGCCAGGTGGGCAGAGCCAGGTGGGCTGCCAGTGCAGCCGGTCCCTGGCAGGTCAGCACAGACCTATGAGAGAGGGTCCCACCAGACAGCCCAAACGCGTTCATGGTCAGTTTTGTCCTACTCCTCCTACCTTAATCCTCTGTGCTCTCAGCTCGTGGGGGCAGCACCTCGAGGGAATTGCCGTACTCCGTTCCACCGGCACATGGCCAGATGCCCACATATCTGTTCAGATGTTCACACCAGCACATCCTTGTACATTCACTTTGAAAAACTCCTGTCCTAGTGCATTTCACACATGCCCAGGTGCTCATCCTAGCTCATCTCACATTACCTACCACTGTGCCCCTATATTCCCACATCTATCTGGATCTCACCTGCCCAGACAACTTCATACCTGCCCAGCGCTCCCATAGCTGCCCGCGTACCCGCACCCTGCTCAGGTGCCCCCACACCTGCCTGCATTCTCCTATGCCTGCCTGGGTGCCCCCACCAGCCACCCCTCGCCGTCTCACCTTCTTCTTCCCGCAGGACAAAAAGCCGGGCAGGCTGAGCATCCCCATCTCTGCCGCCGCCGCTCCGCTCTGCCTGCGCCGGCCGCCGCCCGGCCCTTTATCGGGGCCGGCTCCCGCCCGCCCCTCGCCGCCCTGCCGGGAACCGCGGCCCCTGGGCTGCCCCGCGGCCCGGGCGGGGCCGCCTCCCGCCCCCGGGGCAGCCCCTCGGCTCCCGCCTCACGCCCAGCCCCGTGCCCGCTTCCCCGCCGCACCCCGCCCGCTGACCCTCCTCCTGCCCCGCGCCCACTTCCTCAGAACACTCACCTGCCGAACCCTGCCCGGCCACCTGCCCACTTCCCCTCCTAAACACCCTCTGCCCTCCACACACCCTCTGCTCCTCACCTTACCCACTTCCCCTGCCCAAGAACCCGCCTGGGCTCGCTTCCCCAGTCCGGGCTCTTGAGCCCTCCTTGCACCCCTTCCTGCTTGCCTGTCACTCACCTTCCCTTCTAGCATGCACCCTACTCCTTGCCCTTCTCCCTCCTCTACCTGCACACCCACCCACTTGTCTTCTACCTACAGGCAGCCAGCTCCCCATCACACACTGACCCTCTCCTGAGGATCATGTGCCCATCTGACACCGCTACCTCCCTGTGCCTCCTCACAGAGCCGCTGCCTCTCTGCCTCACCTATGGTCACTCACCCAGACACCCTGATCAACCCCGCCTGCTTCTCTCTCATTCTTTCTTAACCTGCTCCGTGCTGGAGTCCAGGCTCAGGAGACGCAGGTCACAAGGGGGTTAAACAGAAATTTCAGCCTCTGAACACACCTTTCAGGTACACATGACAGGCACAGAAAGGGCAGGTCATAAAAGCAAAGCCATCTACAGAGGAAGAATTTGAGCAGAAACTACTTAAGGACCTTTTCCAAACTCCCCTGCTTCACCCTCCAAAGTGACTGTGACATCTCACCCTTATGAGGAAGGGATGTCACCGTAACCTTCCCCAAGCGTTCCATAAGGCCACACAGAGGATACTGGTCAAAGCACACTCCATGTACAGGCACAAGAAGACATGGATTGACTGGTTGCTTAATTGCTCTCCCCCCTTTTTAAATGGTCGTTTCCAAGGCTCTTTCAGATCCACACCGTGACAAACCCACTTTCTGTCCTCAATTATTTGGACTTTTTGTTGAGCAAAGTGTTACCCAGCATCTCTCAAACTAGCTACAACTAAGAGGTATACCGGGAGTGAGAAGTGTGTGGGACAGCATCTGAAGGTGGGATATTTTATCACCCTGTGCAGCAGGTTCTCTAGGAGACTTCTATTTTAGATACTGGAAAGATGCCAGAATACTCTTTGGAACAAAAAGCAAGTACAGGTGCAGTGTCCTGACAGGACAAAGGCTTTGGGAGAAAATGATACATAAAAATTAAACATTCCTTTACAGGCTGCCTGTGAATTCAGCATTCAAGTGACCAGGCCACAACACCAAATAGAGACCCTCAGGCTAGTTCTTCATGGAACAATACAAAACCCATCTGGACCGAGGATACATTGAGAAATCAGTCCATATTCTTCCAAAGCCTGTCTGAACTGTACATAAACCAAAGGAATCTTTTTGACAGTCCTGATCAGAGTTAAGAATTCAAAATAAAATGAGATAATGTGATTTTATTTTAGGTTCTGTGTAACTCCAGTATCTGTGGGTCACTATCTCCCCAGGGGGAAACAAAAACTTTCCTGTAAACAATGCTGGGCCTAACAAGAGCTCCAGGTTTTCTTCCGAACTCATGATTCAGAACTGGTTATCGTCTTGTTTAGAAATGAAATGACATTTGAAACAACCTGTTAGCCACAACCTCTCCTTCCATACTAGGATTAAGTGAATGTGGTAATGCTGCAGTCACTGGCAGCGTCATTCTCTCTATGTAACTGAAGATGACTACAAGTGAAACTATACTGGAGGTACCACTTCTCTGATATGTTCTGTTTCTGACCATGTGAAAGTTTCATTTGTAATGTATTTTCTCTATTTAAGGGAAAAAGCAAACATGACGGCATGGTGATAATTCTGGGGTTGAGCAGTGGAGAGATGAGTATCGTGGCAGAGAGGATTGTGTCTGAAGCAGGGTTGTCTTTTGCCTGTGTTAGCTATGCAGCTGAACAGCACAGCAGTTCCTTTTGCATTCACTAGAGGCTGAGTTCATCAGGTTGATCCCTGAAGGCTAGTTCCTCACAGCTGGCATAGCAAGCACTGACCAAGCAACCCACCAGCCGGTTACACCTGGAATGTCTCAGTTAGAAATACAGAAACCTCCACCAGCACAGTGGAGCCAGCTTAGTTCTGCTGTAGACAAGATATCCCATCTCCTGACTAGCAGCTTAACTGACGTCATATTTTTCATTTGGAAAGCAGTCCTGGATTACTATCAATTCCACTTACTGAAAATACTGTTAATCTAATGGGGAGAAAAAAAAATAAAAAGAGGAAAATTACCATTAATGATAATCTTAACATGCTGACAACACAGCAAACAATTCTGATATATTTCCTAGGAGCAGTGAGATACCTGTGTTTTCCATTTGGTTGCACTAGTGCTATTATCAGATGTTGGGTATTGCCCTTAGCTAACACAAACAGCTCTGGTGATGCAGTAGATGTG
This sequence comes from Platyrinchus mystaceus, assembly GCA_035041135.1. Taxonomy (NCBI): domain Eukaryota; kingdom Metazoa; phylum Chordata; class Aves; order Passeriformes; family Tyrannidae; genus Platyrinchus; species Platyrinchus mystaceus. The sequence goes on along the minus strand of JAWWLV010000158.1, from coordinate 8,273,573 downwards.
TTTGATGTGCTTATTTAAGAATACGATGAGTAAATTCTGTTCTTAACCTGTACCTTCTGCGATAGCAGTGCTTACTAATATTGGCACCTGGCCCACACATCCAAAATTCATTCAGCAGACAAAGCTGGGGCTCCTTTACCTCTCCCATTCCCAACTGGCAGGAGCTAAAGACAAGAAAATGCACTTTGCAAATAGTAGCAATGGCTTTAGAACAGCTAATCCTGGCATCAAAGTGGTAAAAGAAAATTGCTGGTGTGTCTACAAGAGAGGCAGCTCTCTCTAGGATAAAGTGATCCAGAAGAGAAGTAAGAATGAATCCAAGACATACCTGCAGCCTTGCCATCTCTAATGTGCACAACTCCTGGAAAAGAGTAATGACTCTCCAAACAAATCAGGTTTTCTTTCAGACAGAGAAGATCAAGGCACAGTGACAGCTGCATGTAGAAGTGTCCACCTACCAGATGAGAACCATATAGTTCAAAATAACACCTGTCCTAGCTGAGACCCCAAAATAAGCAAGAGCCCAAGTGCAGGAATAATTATTGGTGTTCTGCAAGGCTAACAGTCAGACCCACCAGCAGTACACGAGGATGCTACATGAAAAGTTGATGGAGCTGGGTCTGACTGCCTGCAGATCACTACATTTAATCTGTGTAGATCCCTGCCACAGGAATGAAACTGCCCACGTCTGCCACTGTGGAATGCCTGTGAGGGCAGCTCCATGGCACCTGCTCCATGGTACCCAGCATGGTGTTACCTGCTCCACACCTCAGAATGACAAGGTATGTGCCAGTGTGCACTAGATGGTCATGACAAGGGTGTTGGTGCCTTCCCTCAAAGCCAAAGATGGCAGTGAGGGACTACACTGTATTTGCTGGCTGACAGAAACAACCGCCTCGTATTGTATTCCAGCATCAGCACAGTAGCTTCCCTACAGCTACAGGCAAACATCAGGTAATCAAATGACAGTAAACACAGCAACTAGGAGAACATAAAACCCCCAAAAAACCCACCAAACAATAAACAAAATGGACAAAGAAAAAATCCAGCCAAAAAAACCCCAACAAATCAAAAAAGCCAAAATCACCATACCATGTTGGTCTTCAGGATCTTAGAGACTTAAACCATCTAACCATCCACCAACAGCATATAATTACTCTTATACACAACTCCACAGCAACACTGCACTCTTTAGAAGAGAGCTTCAGAAAGCCAGACAGGACTGTTATAAACTGAGAGACGAAGGAAGGCAGAAAATTTAAGCTCTTGGCTCCTGCAGCTGCAGGAATTATCCTCTCCTCTACAGGTGAACAGGATCAAGCCCTACAGTTAACATTTAAATTAATACTTTATGCTTAAGAAAGCATCAACCTTGATTTAAAGATGAAGTCATAATGAATGAGACAATTTCTTTAGTGGTGAGCTGAATTATAGGTGAATTAGGCCAAACCTTTGCCACTAATGTAAAAAAAAATCCAATAATTGGTCTAGTAAACCCTGAAACCAAGGCATCATTCTCCATGAGCCAGCTGTAAGCAAGGTGTAAGTGTACCTAGAAGGAAGGCATAGCAAGAAGTAGCTCTCCTGCTTAGAAGACAGGATAGAGAAGCAATGATGGTGTTGTCAAGGACACAGACAAATTACAGAGACAAAGGCAATGGTTTCTGCAGTGGCCATCTGTGGTTTCAGAGAGGCACTTATGGAAGCAGACTGTCAGGGTTTACAAAAGACAAAGAGTGTGGAAATTACTGATGAGGCCTCATGCCAGCACTGGCTTGGCTAGTTCTAATGATCCTCATCCAACAATTTGTGCAACTTTTCAGGGTAAGGGATGAAATTTTGCTCATGGGAAAAGGAGATGAGATATTATATATTCTTCCTAAATCTGTTTTAGTTCTTTATCAGTTTTGTGCCTTTCTGCATAACCAGGATGTTCATTGCTGCTGTTCAACAGCAACTTCAGGACTTTTGGATTCAGCTCTGCAGCAATCTCAGAGGTGAGAAGTGCAGCAAAGTCAGTCCTACCTGCCTCTATGGACAGTCTGCTATCATAAGCCAAAAGAGGTAGCTGAAAAATGGCTCACTCACTTATCTCCTCGAAACAGAATAGTTGCAAAAGTGCTATAAATGCAAAATACTTAAGCCTTCAAAGTCATGCTCCTAGGATGGGTGGAGACTTGAAACTACATGGAAAGTAAATTTGCCTTCAGGCATTTTTAGCAGGTTGCAACCTGAACATTGTTAAAATAATACACACTAACAAAGTTAGTGTTGGGGAAGTTTTACATATGCATGTAGGAAAAAATTATTAGTCAGAAATAAACTCACCCAAATATACCAGTAAAACTGAAAGTTCTACAGCATTGCTTTTCCACTACACTGAGCCTGGAAGAAGATTTTGCTGTCCCAGCCACTCAAGAGGAAGCCACACGTCTCCATCCACAAAACTAATCAAGGTTTTTTCAAGACTCTTGGCAAGATTGACAGTTTTGTATCTATGGTACATTGATCTCCACTGTAGTTGATTTCATTATTTTAATTAAAGAGAACATGAGAGGAGACTCAAGCCTCTTCAAAAATTGTCGAATGGAATGTACTCCTCAAACACTTCACTCTCTCAGACCAAAATTCTGCCCAGGATAACGTGGCCTTTGTTGTAATACTGTCTCTCTCCAGTCCCTGAGAGCTCATCAATCTGTCAGACATTACTAAAGTTGCCATACAGGAATATATGATAGTTCTCGAACACAGAGCTCCCTCTAGAATAAGGAACAAAGGAACCAAAAAGAGACTGAGGTGTTCAAAGTAGGATTACATAGAGGCTAGGAGTTTGCATCAGCTGAAGAACCCTCTGAAAATCTCAACTGAAATACTGACTTGATTTAGATTTACCAAAGTGCAATGAACAACTGCATTTGTGGCCCAGGGTTCCCAGTTCCCCCAGTTTTGCTTCCACTTGTGGTACAGAGCATCTCAGTTTTTCCTGAATCACGCAACCTTGTGCCAAACACACCTCCACGTCTCACTCCACCTGCCGCTTCCCTGACTGTCCTAGAGGCACGCTCTAAACAGGTTCAACTTGCCTTGGAGCAACTGCAACACAGTGTAAATTCAAAATCATCCTGCATTGTATCATGGAAGACGTAACAACAGATACAACAAATATAAGGGAAGAGATAAAGTAGGGGAAAACAAAAAACTGGGGGCGTCCAATTATCAAAACTTAATGATTGGGAAGCGCACAGGTGTCAGAATATAATGACTTGCCTATTGGGAAATATTTCAGAGGTGGGGCCAGTAGAAACTAAGGAGTCATTTTTAATTGAGCAAAATAAAGCCTAGGAGTGAGTACAATACTAATTTTCAGATATGCTATACTGAGTTCATCAATCTCATTAACAGTTTAATTTTTAAATTCTTCCCCAGTATCAAGTACCAATTTTTATGGAGTTCAGCAAAGCTAGGAGATGCTGGCAGGTGGTTTTGGTTTTCTTACCCAGCCCCCCCAGTTCTATACCTTCTTGCTAGTTCCTCAAAAAAACAACTTTTCACAGAAGATAACATAAATGCATAGTCCTGAGAAGCTTCTGACTAACAGTAAGTCTTTGAAATACAGACATTGACTACCACACAGCAAAAAGAAGACCTTTCAGCTCAGTCCATCTTTCCTTGAGGTAATTTTACATATTAACATGCAGCCCTGATATGTGATCGCCAAGCGAATTATCTTCGTGATTGTCCTCCTTCACAAAAGGACAAAAGCCAGGTTGTTAGCTGTGCCTGATATCTTTGAAATGGAAATACCTCCATCAACACTTTTCTTTGTGTGATACCTGTTCCTGCAGGTTAGCAATTTCTCTCAGAAATGGCTCATCCAAGCAAGTGGGGCTTCTCACTTAAGAAAAAACAACCTCATATCAAGTAGTAACATCATAAAATCATCTGTTGTAACAACACAATTTTAAGTCTAAAACGAAAAACCAGGATTTACAGGGACGCTAGAACAATTACTTAGCTGAGCATCTACAGAATTAAAAAAAATAAAAAGGCATTCAAAATAATTTTAATGCTAGAGGTATTAATATTATTCCTTCTACTATCTAGTTTTTCTACAATTCTTTCCATCAATATAATTAGAAATCCTTTCTAAGAGAAATTGGTCTTTTTTACAAGGAGGATGGCAGATGTAGGATTGCTCACATATTTTATACAGCACCTGTTCAGTAGAAAACACGAGAACTGCAGTAGACAAGAGCACCAGACTACATTATTTCCTTTGTCCTCACCACAGGACCTCCTCCCCTCTAAAATCAAGGAATGCGTTTGTATTCCTCTTCAACAGGGAAGAAAGCTGACCACCACCAGATAATCCATAATTGACTGGAAAAGAGCTTTAACTAGAAACACCGTGAGTTATTTTAATACCCACAACACTCACCCTGCTTGCCACAAGCCTGGTCACTCCCTTGGCATTCCTTTCCAGGCTCCCAGGCTCTCTTCCTCTAGCTCAGGCTCTTCTGAACAGTTCATCCTCACAGCCCAGCCCTTCCTCTTCTGCTGCAGTATCAGGAAAGCCATATCTGACCCCAAAAGCTCAGTGAAAGGGCCAGAGCCTTAGCTGAGTGGAAAGGGTGTGAAGGCAACTCCCTGCTTCCCATGGCCCTGCCATTAGCAAGGCAACAGTGCCAACAGCTGCTTGGAGATGCATCCTCTTAGCACATTCTCAGAGCACCTGGCCCAACAGCCAAAGAGATGCCTTTTTCTAATGAAACACTGATTTTAATCAAGCCATTTAGAATTGCCAACATGATGAACCCCAGGATCCTCCTGGCTGCTTGACTTCCTATGCCTAAACTCAGGGTCCATAGTTTTTGAACATGTTAGGGTTAGGCAGCATCTTAGCACAAGGCTTCTAGGATTACAGTTTTGGATTACAGTTCCACCTAATTGCCACTCTGCAGTGGTAACTTCTTGGTGGGAAGGGCCAAAGTCTCTATCAGACTTCAAGGAGTCTCAGTACAGAAATCTAAGGGACTGAGTACAGTCCTGACGGGAGGTCTCTGCAGATGTACATCTGAAAGGAGTTTCTCACAGGATACTTTGCTATTAGTTATGCAGAGTAAAAATGTGTCTTTCCTGGCAGTTCAACTAATTTACATCTCATTTCAGCATTTTAGTGTCCATGATTTATGTGGGATCAGGGCTCCAGATGGAACAGTTTTATCTCTTCTCCCTCCCTGGCAACTGTCATACACAATGAACAGAGAAGGTTGGGGGCTTTTGTCTTTTTTAGTGCAGATATAAGAAGAGATTGAAAGACAGTTCTGTCACATTAGCAGGAAAAATGTACATCTACTGTTCCTAAATTTTGGGAAAAGTTTACAAGAATGCTGTTGCCTTCTGCTCTGCTTAATTGCTAAAAATATTAGTACGTCCAATGGAAACAACCTGCTTCCACCAGGTTGCAGCTGCTCAGCAGTGCAAAGAATGCCCACTTCTACAAGTGTTTTACTCCATAGGATAAAATGAAAACACACTCCACTTTCCTCAAAGCTGAAGGATAATATGTTGAGTTTTATGCTGTTGTTTTTTCATTCTGAAAGAACCCGCCTTTTCTGTAGCTAGTTTTAATGTTCAAGTGAAAAAAGTGTTATGAAGACATGTCTTTTTCCCTTCAGGCTGAGGCAATTGCTGACATCACCTGGCATACCAACCTCTGGCACTCATCCGGACACCTATGGATTGTAAAGCTTCACAAACTTTTTTCAGTTAGGAGTTTCTTTGTGTAATCTTGGTCTGGCAATCCTCTAATATCCTGCACTCTTCATTACAAACTTCTCCTTGACTGGCAAACAAGGGAGCAAAGTTTGAATGGAATGCAGGAAGGCAAAGGAACTGCACTGACGTCCTTTCCGAGAGATGAGGCAAGACACAGGAACCTGTGTTTATGCACTTAGCAGGGAACACCAGGACGTGTCACAGCAGCAGTGACTACTAAAAACAGTGGAATGAGCAATCCTTGGAAAGTTACCATATAAACTGTGATGGACAGCAAATACTGATCCATAGCTGTGAGAAAAGCTCCAGTTTATAGTGACACTCTGGTTGTGATGTCTCTACAATGTTCACCTTCTTATACCCAAAGGCTCATCTTCTTTCTGTTTTGTTTTTTTTTTTTTTTTTTTACAAACATTGTAAAAGCTGAAGGAGAGAACCAGATTTTCTGCCCATGATGGGGAAGTCTCCAGTACTGTTCCACTCAGCATAGAGCATAAACCACATAAAGAGGCTCTACAAATTTATTGCTGAGTCATGGTGGCCAGTAGGAAGTTAAAAATAATAACAAGCCCCAGAGTTTACATAGAATGGCTACTTCAAACCCAAGAAATGTGCTCAGAGATTGTATTTGTTTGCCTGTCTGGATACACACTTTGCAGCCATACCTCTTACATCAGCATATGTAGGAATATTTGTCCTATTATAGCAGCCTGAGGTATGTGGTTAAAACATGTTATATTTTCAGGCTATTGAATGGAAAGGCCCCGCCTTGATTAAAGAATCTAATCAAGTAATGTGATTAGATGGTTTAATCAGAGCAGATCCTATCCTAATGACATCATGTAATGTGAAAATTTTCCCAATCTCACAGTGCAGTACCAGGAGATCTGGAAAAAGTCCCAGGAACTTCCCTCCATTATTCCATCCGATCCCAAGCACGTTTGAGTTGATATCTAAGACTTAGTACAAACACTCCAGAGCTGCTGCAGTATGGAGAAATTAGATTCATTCAAAACAATAATTTTTGAGTGTTAATTTTCATTTAAAAATTGATGATTCATATCCAAGCTGTAAGATTGTATGTTTATTGATCGTTGCTTTGCAGAATTTCATTAACTAAACATGTCACTTCCTTTCATAGATGTTTCAAGGTAGAATTTAATTTAGGAGATTCTGGTGGTAGATATTAACCACAAGGTAACCTCACAGCATTGTTTCCAGTGATGCTTGTGGTGCCAGCAAGTCCAGTTTTGGGAAGACATGCCAGTCTTGCTTATACAAGATTCTGGGTTAGGAAACACCCCTGTGAGCCAGAGCTTTGTTAGTTACATGAAAAATTGCTTTGGAATAAGGGGTTCTTTTGCTGTTGTTACTTTTTTATTTGCTCCCTAGAAAATGAACTTTCATGTTGGAATGTACTTCCATTTTGAAGGAATTGTTCATCATGTAACTTGATCACCTCTATTCTGATACATGTGCATGGAAATCAAACAAGATGTTACCTGAATCTTCCTGGGTGTAAGTAAGTGATGGTTGCCTTCTTTACTGGGACACTGAGGAAGAGGTCTAGGTTTGTCTGCAGCATTAAGATGACACTGATACTAAATGAGGCACTGGCAGTAGAAGGAACACATGGACATGAGTCCTTCAAGCAAGGGGTTAATACTGTCTGTCTTTCTCTTTCAGATGTTTCAGTGCTTCCCATTTCTTGGCTTTTGCCCATGTGTAGTGTGGCTTTACAGGCTGAATTACACAGTTTTGTGTCCAAACATCTTTAACTAGTGTCCTTCCTAGCTAAGTGAATGTTTAAATGGGGGAGGAAACATCGTGGTAGAAAGTAAAGCCAAACAAAGAGGGCTGCGTTTATCCACCTGCTCAACTGGTGCAAAGACAATCACGTTTTTTCCTTTGTATTCAAATGACATGCACTTGTGACTTATTCTGGGTGTTTGTGAAGTAATGGGCTGAGACACTAGATAAATAAATGTTTCATCTGTTAACCTCAACAAGATTACAAAGAGGTTGATGGTGCTGTAAAAGAAACATTTTCCCATCAAAGACTGGAAGAATATTGGTAATACCAATTCAATCAGAAATCCTGGTACATTTATCTTTACTGTTTCCTAAGGCTTTCTCAGATTCACTGGCTCACTTGACAATGAATATGCTTTCTCCATGGGCATGCATTGGCTGATGAAGTGGAGGTGGATGGTGGAGAGGAAACAGAACTCTAGAGAAGAGTTCCATCTGCCACGTTGGCAGATTTACTGCTATGCTGCTGGATGTTTATATAAAGATCGAGGTCAGGTCCTTCCTTATTTGCCTAAATCAAGGACAGATAACATCTCCACTAGTTTGCATATTTCAAGCACAATATTTAATGACATGGACACCTGTTTTAGGCCTTTCACTTAGAAAGATAAAGACTGCAAACACAAGAATATAATCACCACGTGGCACTCAAACAAGGTCAGGGGACTCACAGGCACACTAAGGTCAGAAATGATAGAACAGACTGCAAATAGGTAACTTGCTAGCTCTGCTCTGAAACAGTATGGGTATTTGCCAACTTGACACCTAGATCTTCTTCTTTACTGAAAGAGGGTATCAAGCATTCCTATTACAGGGTCAGGGAAAAAAAAGTAAATATTTCTATAAAGATTTGTTAGAATGGATGATCTACCAGGGTTTATCCCAGCTGGCTTCTTTAGTAGGAAGGGTCATTGTGGTGTCAGGAGGCACAAAGCGGGAGTTGCAGGAAGGGCAGAGCTAGGTTGTGCAATCCAATGTGTTATGGAGAGTAGTGTCATTCCATTCCCCTCTCAAAATGATCAATCCTCAATTTAACCAGTTAAGGTTTTCCACCTGCTACACCAGATAGAGCATTTCTGCAATCTGACACCTCTGAACATCAAATGTACCTTTTTTTGTAACAACTGTATTTGTGCTTAATTAGCTTTCTTTTCCTCCTTTGCAATTACACTCCCTTCCCCCCTTTCCTCCCATCTTTCCTTTTGCCCTCCTCTATTGAGATTTATCATATCTCCTCTCACTCTTTGGTATTTCCAAGGTAAATAAACCAAATTCCTCCAGTCACATTTCAGTTCCTCTAGTCATTCTGACATCTCTTCTCTGCACCTCTTCCAGGATTAAGCTTTTTTGAACATGAGTAACTACAGGCCGAGACAAAGAGCAGGGAGGACAAGGACGCAACCTTTGAAGACAATTTAAGCATCATGTTTACATGAAAACCCAAACAGAAGAGGCACATTCTCCAGCCATTTGAAAAGCTGATGATCCTAGCAGGGTGATAAACTAGACCCAGTAATTCTAAAGTTTGTGTCAGTTTAATACATTTATTAAGGTGTTTCTTTGGTTAATGTTTGAAGGTAGTTTCCCACTGGAGACAAAACAAGCATAACTATATTTGCAGAAGATTAGATAATATTAGCCTGTTTTATAAAGAGAAAAGTATCTAGAAGGAAGTCACTGGAGGTGAGATACATGTCTTTGTTAAATAGCAAAGGACTAACTCATCTCAGATTCAACAAAAAAGCTCAAACATTAAAGAAATATAAAAAGGGGGAAATACTGTAACATAATTTTTTAACTTTTCAAAACATCTTTTAATTTTTTTTTTGTAATTTATTTTTTTCTTTCAACTTAACTTGAGCATTTGTATGACAACGGACTCATTAACAGAACAACTCAGGCTGGAAAGTACCTCTAGCCCAGCATCCTGCCTATGAGGTAAACAGCTTTTTTGCTTTTTTCATGTGAAATGAAGAGGATGGAAATCTAGGCTGAAGCAAGGACTCAGACTTCACTCTACATGGCCCTTTTGCCAAAACAGTTTTTACCTTCAGATGACAGCCAAGAGAAATAGCTTATCCCCATCTCAGATTGAATGCTTGCAGTCAGAGGTAATATTGTGGCACTTCAGGCTCAGCAGGTAGAAAGCAGTACATAGAGCAGCTCCTCATGCCCCTTGAAACACAAATTCTTGCCAGACTAATACCAGGAAAAGAAAAGAAACTTTCCTTCTGAGAAAAAAAAAAATAAACCCCAATAAAAACCTGAAGCATTTTGTCCCCTTCACTCTTCTGCTGAGATGGCATTTGAGATGACAAGGGAAACTGAAGACTTGACAAGGGCCATCAAAACAAGTAATCACAGCTGCTATTAGCTCCAGAGTCACTGTTGTGTATCCCATGCCTTAACAAATGTTATGATGACACTATGAAACCTTACAATAATGAAATAATAATGCTGTAATGTCATCCAAACCTTCAGTTGTCTCCCTGCAACTCTCTCTCTCTGAGTTAATTAGCTGTATCTATCCCCATTGGATTTAAATATATTTGAAAATCCTTTTTATGAGATCACAGTATCTGATTTCTCACCATTATTGAAATCTGCTGGCCTCTAAGGTTTTTTGGCCACACTTATTTTGTGTTGTGAATGAAGAAGAATTTGAAGATGAAGTAGATAAGGTATGTTCTGTGTGTCTGTTGGCTATTTCATTTTCTCTTCAAGCAATTCCTTTGCATCTGCTCTTGTTTTTTCTAGTCTGGACCAACTGATTATAACCCAGACACACTTTAACCAACATACACAAAAACCTAAGCCACATGCAATCACAACAGAAATTCCAATTTCACAGCAGGATGGTGAGAAAGAGACAAAGTTCAAGCTTGATTGTGGAAGAAGGATAACAAGCACAACTTGTTTGTTTACTAACACTATCTCCATTCCCAACCCCTCTGATGAGATGCCAAGCTTAGCCTGTGTACATGCAAAGCTGAGATGAGCCTTGGAGCCTGTGTTGGTCACGTTGGTCAAAGACACTCAGACGACCTCCAAGCTGTTCCTAAAAATACCTACTTCTTCCTCCTCCAGAAACCCCATGACAACTATTTTCTACAGAAGGCTCACTTGTGTTCACAGTTGCTGAAGAAGCCAAGATGTCTTAACAAGACTGAAACCCATGGGGCTGGTTTTCCTGATTATGGGACAAGTCTCCTCCTCCTTGGTCAAGTTTTCAAACCTCAGCAATGATCTGGGATGTTGTTGGACAGGCAACTTGAAACACCTTGTGATGGAGCTTGATGAGGTTGCCCTCTGCCAAGGAAGCACCTGTACAAGGGTCTTCAGTGTTGTGAACGATTGCTCTTTGCTCCAGCAAGGGGCTTTTTCAGAGCTAGTTGAGAATAAAGCTTTTTGTTCAATACCAACATTCCAGTATGGGAACAAAGTCTCATGTACACCACTTTGGTTGCACCTATGAACAAAATCAGCATCTGGATAAGTGAGAAATTATCATCAATTTGCTTCTATTAGTGTTTTATTTTCTCCGATTAAATTCTATTCTTTAGTTTCTGCTTTTAAAAAACCTCAAATAATTTATTATTTCTGTGCCTACTGTGCTTTCTATGGATTAGACTATTTAGACCAGGAAGGAAATATCAGACTTGTTGTAATTATTTGTTAAACTACACCATCATCTGTCAGTTGGATGGAATTGTCTGCCGGACAGTTTACCCAGAAGGGTAACATGAATGTGATCCTCCAAAGCTGCTGCTTTTTTGGAGCACATTAGGCCTTAACACTGCTCACAGCTTCGTGCTGTCAGCTGGGAGGAGATGGCAGGAGAATGGTGGCATCCAGCATCCCAAATGCACTCCCTGCCTTCTCGGCCGAGCCTCTCCTCTGAAACTCCACACAGCCTCCTGTGCTCCCGGCTGCCCTCCAGCTATGGCCATTGCCTCCACACACACTGCCATTCTCACCAGTTAAAGTACTTAGAAAATGAAAGGGCTGAGGAGCAGGGATGCCTGGTTAGAAATGTCCATTTCAAGATGCCATGAGCTCTATTTTTTCATGCTCACCAACCCATATAACAAGAGTGACCCCCCAGAGTGTTAAATACAGCACACTGTCTGCTGGCGGTTTTGCACACTTTGTTCGCAGGATCCCAGAAACACACACCATGCTGTGAAGCCGTGGCAGGTGTAAATGTAGGAGGCTTTAATACCTGTCATGGAGCTGTGTAAAGAGGCAACTCCCAGATACTATCAATTGTTTGGCTCTGTTTCTGTTTTCTAGCTGCTTTGTTTCAGAGGTGTGAGGTTTATTTTTTAAACTTTCCTTAATGTTACTTGGTCTGGCATTGAGGAAGATAACTTATTTACATAGAAGGAGCTGGAGTTTAGATATAAAGATGACCCAAGATAACCTTCCCTTCTCTGTTTTACCCAAAAGGAATTTACTGAAAGCCTTTATCAAACCCTCTCCTCCCACTGACTTGGGAGCAGGAAGACCCATAAACGGATTAGTGCATTTTCCACCTGCAGCAGTCACAGATTAAAGGCCAACCAGTGAAAAGTTCAAGAAAGTAGGTAACAATGTCACCTTGAAAAGGTCTGGGGAACAGGTCAGTTGTGAAACACACAAGCACAGCATGGGACTGGCCTAGCCTTTGAAGCAAAAATCTGAAACAACATTGAGTCTGACACCCAAGGAGAGGAAGTACTCGAGCTCAGGAAGGAGGAGTGTGTTGCCAACTGCTCTATTGCCAACTGCAGGGTTTTATTGTACATCTCACTTAAGTGAAATCACAAGTGGGGCTTTGGAGGACTGGCTCTGTCTCTATCCCTGGCACAAGAGGCAGCCCTTGGCCCTTCAGTTTTGTCTGCTTAAGTTTCTCTCGTAGCTCTGGGTGTGTCGTGGTTTAACCCCAGCCATCAGCCAAGCCCCACACAGCTCACTCCCCCACCGGCAGGATCAGGGAGAGAATCAGAAGGGTAAAAGGTAGAAAACTTGTGGGTTGAGATAAAGACAGTTTAATAGGGAAAGCAAAAGCTGTGCACACCACCCCCTTCTCTTTCTGCTCTTGCCATGACCTGATCTGTCCCTAGGATTTACCACAATTAAAATCTATTTCTTTTTGTAAGTAACTGGTCTACAATATTAACTACTGATGCTAGAGAAAAGCTGTGTATTGAAAAATAATATGTACCTAAAATCATACGAAACACAAAGGATCTTGGAAGTCACATGGTTTGGAGTGCATACACCACTGGAGCTACCAGTTCTCATTTACAGGTGCCTGGACTTGGACACCTTAGCAGCAAGTGCACAGGAGCTGGACTAGACAGCAGCTGCTGCCTGAGAGTGCCGAGGAGTTGGCACCTGGTAGAGGAAATAATTTAATATTAAACACTCTGTTATCTTGCCCATGAAGCATTCATCCTTTTCCCTTAAATCCCTTTATTTACATAGATAAAAACTTTCCATGAGTGTGTTTCTGCATTGTCCTAAACACTGACCTATAAACCTCAATCATATCATGGTGGCAAACAGAGTGTGAGAGTGTGTAGCAGAATGCTGCTCTCACCAGACAGAGCACACTGCAGGGATACCTGGAGGGAAAAGGGACCACAAGGTCATGACTAACAGAGAAGCAAGAACCTTTGAAATGTGAATCATCATCTTCCAAAGTATCAAAATCAGAACAATGTCAGGTAACAGATACACATACTAAGATGAGAGATCCAAGCCACACTTCCCATGCTGAGCAATGCAAGGTTCACTTATTACTCTTTCAGAAGCAGCAAATTCCTGCAATTACTGGGGAGAAGTACACACAGGACCCTCTCCTGCAGTAGCTCCCTCCCTGTGACATCCCTCTCCATTCTGTTCTTCATTTATGCTATTCCCTGCCCATCTATTTGCCACTAATTCATGCATGTTATTAGAAGACTTATATTTAGTTAACTTATATTTAGATAACTCCAGCTCTCAAGAAGTATGGGTAGGATTACACCATTTTATTTATTGTTATTTGATTAGAGTGATAATGGTGGTCACAAAGGCTCAGCCCATGAACCTCAGTCCCCGAGAGCTTGCTGGGCACACTGATAAAAGACAGACACATGCTGAGAAGCAGACCCACACAGGAAAACTGATTTGAGGTAGAGCAGGTACTGAGTCAGAGTGTGGTTCAATTGGGAGAAGGGGAATAAAATATAAAGGAGATACTTAGTATTATAAAACTTCTAAAAAGGAAGGTATTGTATAACTGCTAAAACATCTTACTCTGAGCTCTTGCTGGCTTCTTAAACCAGCCAATAGAAGATGCTTTTCACTCAAACAAACAAACAAGCAAACAAAACCAAAAAAACCCTGAATTTGTGAAAAGTAAGCCTGTTCTCACAAGAACTGCAACCCAATTATCATCTAAAGATACAAGGACTTTGAAAGTACAGCAATGTTCGGGGGGGCTTATTCCATATTTTTTAGAAAATGTATATTGCATGTATATTGCACATCAATTCCTGCATTCTCTGACAGCTCTGTGGTGACACTGCAGTTCATGAAACAGAAGGCATTCTTGTAAGGAAGAAAAATACCCTTGTGGTTGGGCTTCTAAAAAAATATGGAGAGCAAGAGCAGATTCACCACAGAAATATAGAGGCTGTGGGACCTTCTGACAGTGTTCAGTCAGCTCACGTGGGAGTGGCACCCGTTCTTGTACCTTCTTTCATCACCATCACCGTGGCATTCAGGTCAAGGCTGGCACGCACCTCAATCTTGTCTTACTAAATGTAGCAACATGAGTTACAGGAGTTTGTTTGATCTTTAAGTTCCGTTTCTGCTTCTGACATTGATTTGGTTGATACTGTACGTACATAGAGGAGGAATGGCATAACATGAACTCAGATGGCAATGTCTATACGAAGATAGTGTGTTGAAGTACCATGAAAGCTCTGACATCATGGACACACACACACTGCTAAAAGTAGAATGTGTAAACAAAAAGAAATGTGTTGTATAATGTACAACAGCGTTCTTAATCAGAGTCTTCATTGCCATCAAGCTTAGTTAGTCATTAAGTTCATTGTTAATTATAACCCTCCCAAATTTTATTCCATATGATTCTGGGGATCTAGGCTTTCTGACTGGGACAATCTTTGAGAGCAACACCATAGGACAGGAACCTCTGAGAGAGAAGTCCCTGGCCATAACATGAAGTACATGGAGGTCAGTCAAATTACCCAGGTAAAACTCACTGTGCAGCATGATCACCTCAATGGGTAAAGGTTCCAACTGGTCCTAGTAACTTCAATTTTAATATCTTGTTCTAATGCAAAGGTACTGTTTCATATTATTTGTAAAACTTATTAAATGTAAGGCAGATGAAAATTCTTAAGATATAGTAAAACATTTAAATGATATTTCTCTTTGAAGGCACAGGAAGCTAAAGTAGGAAATGGGAGTGGATATTTGCATTACACAATGAAAAATTTGTTCAAGCAACAATTTACAATCTGTGAAAAATTTTATGTATTGTGCAAAACACTAATGAAAAACTTTTCATCCTCTGATGCAATGTCCACACTTCTGCCTAGGTCTTACATGCATTTAGATCTCATAGTTGCTCATTACAGTGACCTCTGCCCAGTTCTCAGACTGAAGTGCACTGTGCCGATGAGTACTGGCTCTTCATGTGAAGATGGTGTGAAGATCTTTATGCTGTGAAGCCATTTTGTACTCAAAAAATAAACCTATCAGTGTTCCAAAGTTTGTTGTGTACAGGATTTAGGATTGCTTATGTGCAATGCTCTCTTTCCAACTTGAGAGTCCTCCAACAGATGTCCAGATTCATTAGGATGACTGTCAGGGCTCCAAAAACTGTTCTTGGGACTGTACACAGAGGAAACATTATAAGCTCCCTTACTCTATGACGAGCTGAAATGTCACAGGAAGGCCAGTTTATCTGAACAACAACTAGGAAACAAGGTCAAA